>CM034305.1:25795103-26407936 GCA_019925795.1 Dendrobium chrysotoxum
CATCCTACGAGGTGACTGTTTAACAGGGACTGCATCAGACTTAATGGCCAACTATGGACTGCTACTTCTGGATCTAAACCAGGCATCTCAGTGTAGTTCCAGGCAAAGCAATCTCTAAACTCAGATATGAGTTCAATATACTCTTGGGCCTCTGAATCAGATAACAAAGCACTATGAAAGATGGGTCGAGGATCCGATTCAGTACCCAAATTGATCTCCTTTAGTTCGTCCATGGCCGAAGTAATGCCATCTTCAAACTCTCGTGGGGCATCAAGGATCCTATCCTCCGTTTCATCCGGGTCTTCATCATCAGAGATGGAAACAACCGGGTAAGAGTGGGAGATGACACGGGCGTTGGTAGAGGGGAACTGATCCTTCTCAAAATAGCCTAGACCCTGCTGAGTTTGAGGGAGATCAGTTCGCCAAATACGGGCTTGCTGTAGGGCTTGCCCCTCAGACCAGGTGGAAGGGACAAGACCCCGCTCGGCGTAACTATCCACGAAAGGGGAAAAGTATCGGGGGACCAGCAAGACTTCACCACTCGCAGTGGACTCTACAGGACCCTGCATGTCAGTGGTCTGTGGGGTACCTGCACTGTGGAACCGTGACGCATGCCAACCAGGCCGTGGCGGTACATAGAGGGTGTGCAACTCTTGTACAGAGCGACCATCAGAGTATAGTGCGCCGCGAGCACTAGTGGGAGGTGTCAGGGAAGATTGAAGAGGAGATTCCTCGACTCTCATCCCATACATCTGACGAGAGAGGGATTGTCGGCTAGTAGTCTGACGTCCGACATTTACATCGTCGTCTGAGCTACTATCAATGACTAAACCGCCTTTAGGTATCAGATACCTACGGAATGTAGGATACGCGCTATAATCAGCAACACTAAAGGCAGGTGAGGGAGCTGAATGACGAGGAGCTTCGATCATCTCGTCATCAGAATCAGACTCAACAATCAAGGAGGGAGTGTAAAGGTGTGAGGGAGGGGGAACTCGAGTGTCAAAGTTCCTCGGAGGGCGAACCGACTCTCTACCTCGACCTCTGCCCCGCCATCCCCTACCTCTACTAGGGGGAGCGTCGTGCCCGACTGCGAACTGAAAGGAAGATCCAGCAGGATTTGCAGTGGAAAGATTTGCCTCAATACAAACCTGTGAAGGACCCTGTACCAATGGCTGTATAGGACCCTGTGCAAGTGACTGCGTAGGACCCTGTATAACACTGGCAGGTATCACTGGTGACTGGGCAACGGGAGGTCTATGAGCCTTGCGAGGCATGTAATGCTCGGCGTCATCATAAATTGAGACCTCATGCACGGAAAAAGGTTGAGTATCTCCAGGAATGGAGAACTCTACATCATTCCTCATATACTTCATGCACTGGTGTAAGGTAGAGGGCACCATTCCATGTTCATGAATCCAAGGCCTTCCTAAGAGAGCCTTGTATGAGGTATCTGCTTCAATAACATGAAACTTAGCCTCAGTTAGAAGATTTCCAATTTTAGAGGCAGGGTAATGGCCCCTAGAGCACGTTGTCCCTGATCATTGAAACCTTTCAACATATCTTGTCTGAGGTTAGTTTCAAATGACCAAGGGAAAGGCTCTTTAAGGTTTCATAATTAAGGATATTGACTGAAGCACCTTGGTCAATGAGGACCCTGTTCAACTCATAACCATTTACTTCAGCGGTGACATACAAGGGACGGTTGTGCTCAGAAGTCCCTAAGAGCAGATCCTGATCTGAAAAGGTAATGCATGGCATCTCTCTCAAATAGCATGCATCCTTAACAGACTCAGTGGCAAAGAAGGCTTGATAAGATTCTGGCTCAAGTAAAGCTTTCACCAAAGTTTCTCTCAAGTCAGGAGACATCATAAGTGCATCGTAAACACTAAGAAGAGATGGAATTTTTCTCAAATGTGCCAACACATTGTAATCAACATCCAACTGAGGGCCTTTTCCCTTCTCTTTCGCCGGTGCTTGAGGAGGAGGGATAGGATCATCCTGTTGGGTAATGATGTTTCTATCTTTTTCTTTATTATTTTTAGCCATTTTTTGTGGAAGGACTTTCCCCTGAACGCAACTGGATCTCCTGCACTGAGTCAAGCTCAACCGGAGACTCATTTGGTTCAAAGGTCATGACTTGTGTTGGCTCTACAAAAAGAGATTGGAGTGTGTTCTCGGACTCATCTCCAGAATCCATGTAACAACCTCCTTCAGGAATGGTGAACACAGGTTCTTCGCACTCAAATTCTTCTCCATATGAAGGATCATTGTCATCACTAGAAATAACCAAAGCATGAAAAGAACGAGTGCCAGAAAAAGTAGAACTAGGAGGAAAAGACCAGAAGTAGCCAGAATCATCCTCTTCCATTAATTCATCATCAATAGAAGGGAGAACGAAATCCTTCAGCGTAAGTGCTGGAAGAGACCCCGTCTTCCCCTCAGAGGTTACAACAAATTTTTCTCTTTCATACATCTTTCTAGTACAAGAAGTAGGAAAAATGTGCTCAGTAGGCACTACAACAGAAGGAGAAGAGAAAGAAACTGACGGAGTAACTAGGCTGGCAACTGTCGACTTGGCCTGTGGAGGCCTCCTCTCAACTGCCTCTGAACTCTGAACTGCTCGTCTGATCATATCCCTTGTCTTGCGAGAGAGTGCAAGCTGCCACTCCTCCCCAGAACTAAGGGGCACTCTACTACCACTGCTCTGACCATCACACTGACTGTCGCACTGCCTGGTGTCTGTAACCATCTGAACTATCTGAGCAACCTTGCCTCGGGGCTGAACTAGATCACTGTCCTGTAGATGGATCTCTCCATTAGCCATAAGGCCCTCCACTCTATCTTTGAACACATAGCAATCCTCAATCACATGCCCAATATGCCTATGGAAAGGACAATACAGCGGATGATCTGTCTGACCCTCTTCTTCCACCTTCCTATTGGTTGGAAATATCAGAATATTCTTCTTAACAAGGAACTTAAATATTTTCTTCACACTCTCCCTTTTAAAGGGGTATTCTTTGCTAAGCTTCTCCTGTAGGTATTGCTGCTTCTCAGGAGTCCTGTGGGGAGGTGTAAACTGCTGAGTCTGGGGTCGTGACTGAAACTGTACAGGGGGCTGTGCCGGTGGTGGCATCTGTGGTCTAGGCTGAAACTGTGGTCGTGGAGGGGGTGCTGGTGGACGATGCGGCACGGAACTGACCATGGGCCTCTTGCCCCTATCCTGAGACTCGTAGGCACTATGCACTTCCACCTTCCTAGGAGGTGGTGCCCCTGAAAACTCCTGACGCTGAGGTCTACGCGGGGGTTGACTCTCAACCTTAGGAGGGACTGCAGCGGGTATGCTGTCCTGCAAACTAGTGACCTTGGTTAACAACTTCTGAAAGGTTCGAATGCTAAAACCCTTCAGGTATGGAGCGATAGGACCATCTATGTTCTTCAATAGAATCTCAACTGCATGCTGCTCCTGCAACTGAGGCTCACACTGGAGACTAAGGTTCCTCCATCTAACAATGTAGTTAGGTAGAGTCTCATGGGGACGCTGTCTGGCCACTACCAGCTCACCAACTGTCACTCTGTGCTCAGTACTGATAAACCTCTGAATGAACAACTGTTCCAACTCAGCAAATGTATGCACTGAATCATCGCATGATTGAGTGATCTCTGTATGATTGAATGATTGGTGAATGACCGTATGATCATCGCATGATTTGATGACTTTCATATGATTGTGTGAGCATAATGTCGAGTGATTGCTGCATGATTGTGTGAATCATTGTATGACTATATGATTGCTATATAATTATTACATGATTATCTACTTGGCCTATCGTATGATTTAGTGATTATTAAACAATTATCACAAGATCATATGAATATTGTATGGTTGTCTGTGTGTGACTTGATCATGTGTTACTGAGTGATCATATCATTATTGCATGATTTGATGATGAGATACTTATAACCTAGGTATGTGATAGGTTCCATGATTCTATGATTATTGTGTGACTTGAGTGATAATAGTGTGATTAAATGATCATCTCGTAGTCATTTGGTTGCATGATCACTGCATGACTGCATGTGCATATCATGGTGGGACGCTTATTGTATGATTGTTGTGTGACTGTATGTTTCTTCACTCCCATTAGTAGGTTGTAGAGTTGCACCTTCTTAGAGATAGGGAGGTCAACGCCAACACGTGTGGTTCACTCATCGTTCACCGCGCGTGTTGGGGGTCCGTTTGTTGACCTCGATTTTGGTTCGTTTTCTCCCGAGCATGCTCGATCGACTTGGTGGAGCTTCGTCGAGCCTAATTTGACTCAAATCGATACTAATTCATGTTCAATTGCGTTCAATTAAGTTCAATTTTTGCTAAAATTGACTCAATTTGGCCCGATTGAACTTAAATTGAATCTGAATTGAATCAGATCGAACCCGACTATGTCTAATCAAATTTGATTAACTCGAGGGAGCCTCGTTGAGTTTTATTTGACTAGAATTAGCGTCGATTTGGGCCTAATTTTGTCAAGAAAATTTAATTAAATTGAAGCGAGCTCAAATCGACTTGATTCGAGTCGAATCGAACCCGATTCGGACTCGAATCAAATGCCTTTCATCTGTTCGAATTCAACGGCTGAGATCTCTCCATTTTTGTAATGATTATTGCGGCTGCCCCCGCCTCTTTTCTCTTTGACTTCAGCGGCTTCGGCAGAGATCTCCCGCAGGAGATCTTATCACGGCAGAAGATAGCATCGCGACATAAGATGGCATCGCGACATGACTTCAGTCTCGCGTGCGTAGCAGGCGACGGGGAGAGGGATATCTATTCGGCTTCCCCCCATTCGCAACAGAGACTCTCGGGAACCCCCCCTCTCTATCTCCGCCTCTCCCCCGATCACCCTCTCGCTCTCTGGATTCGCTCCCCTAGCAGGCGAAACCCCCCCTGTCCTGTTCTCTTCTCTCATTTCGCGAGCACCAAGGGCACCCTCTGTTCCATCGCTTCTGTTCGCAAGAACCCAAGACCGAAGTCCCCTGTTCCGTGCACTTCCCAGTTCGGAACCGAGCTCCGACTTGCCCGCCACTTTGCTGCCGCCCCCCTTTCCCTCTTGCAAGGTGAGTTTCTTCTTTCTTCTTCCTCCTTCGTCTTTTCTTCTTCTTTCTTCTTCTTCTTCTTCTTCCTCTTTCCTTTCTTCTTCTTCTTCTCCTTCTTCTTCTTTCACCTTTTCTTTTTCTTCTTTTTTATTTCTTCTTCTTCTCCTTCTTCTTTCATCTTCTCCTCTTCTTCTTTTCTCTACACCCTCATCTTCTACCTCATTGTTCCACTTCTTTCCTTTCCTATTCTCCAAGAAGTGGAGAAGGTTGAATGATCAACCTAAGTTGTGACGCACTTGTTTCCTTTTGTTATAATTGATTTCCTGTGAGTTGATTTCTTGCGATGTGGTGAATGAAATACTCTTCATTTTACTAATGTTTCATTTGAAAGATCAAATTAGTTAATCTCATAAGTATGAGTGTGTTAATGATTTGTATCATGCAACATAGGGTTTAAGACCTTATGTATAGATAAAAGGAGATTTTAGCATTCTCTATCACATTGAACATCAAATGTTTGATGAAATGCCTCAAAGGGAAGCCATGGTTGTCTTGCTTGCATTGAAGATCTATACCATGATCTTGTTTATATAGAAGTTTCCCAATGCATTATCTAGAGACTTATGAACCAAGAAGGTCTAAAGAGAAGCTTTCTTGATTAGTTGTAACTCATGAAATTGACGGGTATACTTGGTAACTTTGATCGAACATCATCTTATGCTTCGTAAATATATTTGATATGAAGGTTTTGCATCGCCTCGCTTTCTCTCGTTGTGTTATTGAGAATGATTCATTTGCTAAGTCTCTCCTTGATTCAAATATCTAGATGTATACTTGAGAGCATGACTCCTATACTTTTTTTTTAGAAATGGAACCTCAAAACATGATTCGCTCTTCTTCTTTAAAGCTCACCGAGTACTCTTAAAAGGAAACATTTTTTTTTTATTTCTTCTTGAAAAAGTCTAAGCATGAAATCTGAAATCCCCTTTTTTTCATTTCTTTAGATGAAATATTGAAGGCTTTGAACATTTCTTTCCAAGGTTTTGATTGCCAAAAGTTGTTCTTCTTGTGAGAGGTTCATATGCCAAATAAATTTTATTTACTTGGTGGGGAATCATGATGAGCATGTTGATTCTTTATAAAATTATGTATGCAAGATGTTGGTACTAATGCTCGTTAAGATGTAATATATATATATATATATATATATATATATATATATATATATATATATATATATATATATATATATATATTACATCTTAAATATTTCATTTAAGAAGCTTATACCCCATTATCCTCTTACACTCAATTGAACTTGAAGCTCAAAAAAATGGTGGTGTTGCTGGTATACATCTTGTAGTTCGAAGTTGGCATTGAATCATTTGAAAGAGACTTTTGGATGGAAACTTGTGTCTATCATTTTATCGGCTAGGGAAACTAATCATTGTCGGCTTTTCTATGAGTCTCATGGCAATATTTCAGTTTCATGCATGGCTTATCATAGCATATTCATATAAACTCATGGTTAGTTAAGAAAGTAAAATTTCATTTACACTAAATTAAATGAGTTCATAAGGATGTTTTGGTAGAACTTTGTTCTCTAGAGTTGCAACATGATGACTTTTAGTTAATCTACAAATGAATGTGGTTGCTACTTTGCTTTCTTTCATAAATCTTAATGAGGTCTTGGCTACTAGTGTTGGAGTATGATGTTGTATGTGGGCATATTCAACATATGGATGAGAGCTTTTGGGTATTTGGCGAGAATTTTCATGTTTTATGATTTATTTGTTAGTTCAATCTGACGCAATACCAAGTCATATGTTCTCCTTATAGGAATAGTTCTCTTTGAGCTTTGGAAGGGGTTATGAGCTTTATGTTGGGGAGGTTCATGAGTCCCTTATTTAATTTTTTTTTTTATTTTTTTATTTTGCATAAAGCATGAGAGGTGGAAATTTGTTGGAAGGGTTTTAAAATTTTCTTTATGTGAGAAAAATATTTGAAAGTGGTTTTATGGGCATGAATGTTTTGCATTGGGAAGTTTTAAATTTTGCCTTAATGCATGTTGCTCTATGTTGAAAAATTCTATGATTTTGTTTTATGCCGAAAAGCTTTGCTTATCATCTTCCACAAAGTATCTTTTTCGCATGTTTAGCATAAAATGCTTGTTTACAACTTTGAATTAAAGCTTTCTTTGAATCCTTAATGGCATGGAATGAGGAAGTCGGAAATTTCTTGGTAAGCTCTAAGAGTTGCTTTATATCGGAAACTTGCTAGTGAACTTCGAGAATTGTTGCGAAACATTTGATGATAGAAAATTCTAAGATTTGCTCTATGTTGGAAGTTTCTCAGATTTGTTTTATATCGAAAAGCTTTATAATTTGCTTCGTGTTAGAAAATTGTTTTTTTCATGGTGCCTTATGTTCCAATTTTTGAACATGCTTCGGATTTAATTTAGAATGATGCGATTATGTTGGAGAGTGTGTTTGTTAATATATCTTTGGTGAGTTTGCATAAGTTTAGAAGTATTGGAGAGTTTTCATGTGTCCTAAATGTAAGAAGCATTGTCTTCATGAAATATGACTTTGTGCTTTATGTTGGTTGGAATGCCTTTCTTGAAATTTGGAGGACAAATTTGGCATCAAATGATCTTTCTTTCAGTTTTCTTTCCAATGACATGAGATTAGTTTTGAACTGTTGGTAAAATAATGAATATTCGAGCACAAAGCAAGTTTATGAATTAGGTTGAAAGTCATTCTTGAACATCTGATGGCATATAATATAAAAATTAGAATTTTTTTTGAGAAGCAAGCATATGTCTTATATTTCAAATGTGAGTTTTTCTATATAATTGATTCAATGTTGTATTGCTATGTGGGGTGTTTTACTTGAATTTTGATGAAAAGTCTTATGCAATATTGTTGGAGTACACTCTTGAATTTTGAAGAACAAGTTGGCATCAAATATGCTTGCTTATGGTTATATTTTTTTTAGTTGAGTTTCAACATGAAATGACTTCTTTGCTTACTACTTGGTTAAAAAAAAAAAAAGAAGGGTTTGAATTTTTGCTCTCGAGATGTGTATAGTTTTATGAACGGCTTTGTGTTGAAAAGTTTCATGAGCTACCTTTGGGGTGGAAAGTTTCACAAGTGGTTTTATGTTGGAAAGTGTTTACGATTCTCCTTATGTTGGAAATTTTATGACTTGCATCATGCTATAAAATTTTATAAGTTGTTTTATGGTTGGAAAGCTTTATGAGATGTTTTATGTTGGAAATTTTGATGGCTTTGGTGTAATAATATTTTGAGTATTATTGACGAATTCCTTAAGCCTTATTGGAATGGATTTCTGTGATTTAGCCAACATGAAGGCTTCTTTTTGATAAATGAATGCATTGATGGTTGTAGCTATTTTGGCAAGTGTTTCATGTTTGGCATGAAAGTATGCTCATGGATTTGGGTTAAAGCTTTGTATTGAAATAATTTATACCATATAGCATGGATAATAGGATTCATCGGAAAGCTTTATGATTGGGAAGTTTTCTTTGATGAATTTACCCCACACTAAATAAACAAAGCACTTGATTGCTTTTGTTAGAAAGAGTCTTTTCTTTTTTTAGAATGGACGATCTTGTTTTAATGAAGAGGTTTGTCTTCCTCCTTGTTTGTATTCGTTTTCAGAGGCGGATTTTAGAATCTTTATTTTGAGTTTAGATTTGGGGACTCGTCCCCCTTAGCTGCTTTAGGCTTTATGTAGGAGTGTATTGTGGGTAGTTGAGTCAAATGTGTCAAGTGCTTTATTTGGCATGTGGGGACAATAAAGGGCATTGAAAACACCCTCTTTCTTATTCATATTGCATTGAATTGGAGAGAAGGCCGTTTTAGCGGAACACTTGGCTCCAAAGAAGTGTGCCTAACAATAACAATGCCTACATTCCTTTCATTTATGGTTTTCATTCTTTTCCTTTTTTTATCGCATTTAGCCGTCTCTTGCTTTTCTTGTGGTCCTTCCGTCGTTTCTTTTATGCCTTGAGATTGAATGCTTGCGAAAATGGGGAAAACCCAGATGGCAAATAACCTATGCGATGTACAGAGTGGCTCAACCGGTATACAAGCCCGAAAATAACAAGGTACGTTAATGCTTTAATAATGCTTGGTCATTTATATAATTAATATTAACGTGCTCTAATACACCCTTCCTTTGCTTGTTTGTGTTTTGCGAGGTACATCTGGGAAAACAAAGGAGAAGGGATTCTTCAGAGTTGCTGTGACGAAGGAGCCTACCTTAACAAATCAGTCACCCCCATTCATTCCGGTGGGGGTGCTACGGGCGTTACCACTGGGTCATAGCCCCCGGTGCTGTAAGTTTCTTAAAAACTTAGATAGCCTTTAGGAGCCATCAGTGTGCGCGCCTCCCACCCTTAGGGCCTTGTAGTAACTTCAATATTATTAGGATCTTTTTGTTTCTTTTAGATCCATAAACCCATTTTATACACATGCGAATGTCCAAGGGGTTAGAAGTAAATTTCATTTCATCTCCCATAACACTAGCGAAACTTAAGGACAAAAACCTAAGGATGAGTCTTAGACAACGTAGACTTAGGATGCATGCTCCTTTTAGGATAGAAATCATAAAACATAGAAAAACATAGTGACATACTACCATAGGATTAGTGTAGTAATAGCTAAGGCTAATTAATCATTAATAACAACCAACCCATAATCAAACCTCTAATAAATTGTTAAGAGATCAAACCAAATGTATAAAAGATATCAACTCCTAATCAAATCATAATACATACAATCACTAAGAGGGAAAACTTGAACCATAAGAGTGAGCTCAGACTAAGTAACCTATTAATCATCTCCTAATCAAATGCTAACTAGATAAAATCCACTAAAATCAAATTTGAACCTAAAAAAAATTATGAAATTGGAGAACAAACCTAAAACTAAAACTTTCCTAAAACTCAAGCCTTAATTAAACCCTCTTGTAGTTAATCTCATACTTGGCCTAAAACACCCCTAACCTTGAACACTAATGAACCATAGCTTAATCGACAAACCCATAGGAGATTTATTAAAACTTAAGTACAACTTGAACTTTAGAACCTTAATAACTCACCTAAGTTTTAATCACCTCATTAATTTAATTTCTTAAAATCAACCAACGAACCCCTTAATTAATGATAAATCACTTAATCTACCTCTCTTTTAACTTCCAACAAACTAAATTAGCTCAACAACATTGGTTACTACTGGGTAACCCAGGCCTACGAGGCTATTAAGTTAGCCCCAAGGAGGGTGGAATAAACCTCACGGCCTCGGTGAGCAACAAAGGTAGTAATCAATTGAACTCTAAAATAAAAAATTCCTAAAATCAATCTTAACTTGCTAATACTTGCACTTAAACCAAAAATCCCCTTTACCTTCAACAAATCAAATTACAAATAACTTTAACTAAATTATCCTACATAGGACACACCTAAAACCACACAGCCTACACACACCTAGATTTGTTTAGTAGGACACGACTCCTAGCTTTAGGTTAGGACGGTGTTTTTCTTTACTTTTGTTCCTGTGATGTGGCGATTTGCATGTGACACGTGTGCTAGTTGTTCTAGTTTCTGTGTTAGATTTCTGTATTGATTTCTGTGATGGTCACTTTATTTACCGCATTGTCTCTGTGATGTGATGGGCGATAGATTACCCATAGGTTAGGGACGATTTTGATACTGACGATGTTTTCTGCAGGTGGCCATGCTCACATAGTGCTAAAAGGGGGCTAAAAATAAATAAATCACAAATAACTGCTACAGGTGCTTTAGCTACTTAGCCCCCAAATAAATAAGAGCATGGCCAAGCGTGGCTGGTTTGAGTATTTTCTTTTCATTTTCATATATAACTGCGTGGGATGATTGATTTTGATTGTTTAGGATAACCCTGCAGGAGAGTCTAGATTTTTCTTTTATAATTCTGATGTAATGTATTTATTGTATCGAGTTGTGAAAGTTTGTAAAATGGGGCATTTTATGAAAGATTAGGGATCCAAAGGGAAAAGAAAGTCCCCTCACAGGGAATTTCTTTTCATTTGGATATCCTACTGGCGGTGTACTACGAGGGGACTAAGAGAAGGCGATCCACAGAAGGACCAGAAGATGAAGATGAAGACTAAAAATGCCTCATTTTAAAACTTGCGTCGTTCTATAGGATTAGAATCCAGGTTGTTGTCGGTGGAGCCTGGCCACCACTACTTTTCTGTACTCTGGGATGTATATTGTATGGCATTTGCCATGGACTTTGGACACTCTCTTTTGTGATTTCTGATGTGATGATTTACTTACTTGTTTGCGCAGTAGAAATGGCATGGTTTTCATAGGTTTTCTTTCTCGCATGTGCATGTGCCTGATTCGCTAGGCTCTTTAGGGACAAAATTCTTCTACTCGTAATTAAAACTAAAATTTTAGGAATTAAATAACATAGAAAGATAACGATTTAGGGAATAGCCGGAGTCGTCCGGGGTCGCATGCATATCAATGCATCTTCTTTCCTTGTTTAGACACTTCCCCGCCTGAGGGTAGAGTTCAGATAATCCGACCTATGAGGATGAGGTTCTGAACCTGGGGAAGCCTAGTCTTTCTAAAAATTTATTTTTTATAAACCTTTTTAAAATTTCATACATTTCCGATTTGGGTATTTAATCAGCACGCATTGCATTAGTAACTAATTAAAATTAAGATTTAATTACATTAGTCTCAGGAGCATAGTACCATACATAAATTCGGGGTCACTTAGGAAATCTCTCTAGATGTCGACCTCAACTTCCAAAAACTCAACCATCCACCCATCTTTCATAAAGACCGGACAGCATGGATTTTATACGATTAGGTGGTTTAGCTGGCTTTCCTTTTCAGGCAGGATATAAGTCCAGGATGCATTAGTTAGGACACGGGCCTTGGTGTTGTATGGAACACTAAGCCCACCTTAGATTTAGGATTCAAGGCTACTACATTGGGTGTCTCGTAGTATGCCTCATCGGTGGGTAAGCTCCTCCTCCTTCTGGGGCTATAAACCCTACCTATCCGCGTCACATGAATGGCGCCGCTTCTATCTTTCTCTCACGCATGCGGTATGAAGTGATTTCTTTTTCTCCAGTTTCCTTCAGTTTGACCGGCCGAGTGCTTATGTGATCCGTGTATGTTGAAGTAACCGAGTTGAGCCTATCTTTTCCCCTTGATTAGGAAGATCTTAGAAGTTTGCCTATGTGCCAAATCCATTTGAGAGAATAATGTAGTATCCTTAATCGAGAGTTTTCTTAGGCTAAGGTCTAAGATGTGATTAACCACGGGGGCTTGCGCCCGTGGGAGACCGATCCCCACATCAAAATAAACCCCATTCGAGCTGATGTATCGAGTGGGGGAAATCTCGTGACTTTTTGGGTTAAGCATATTATTATCCATCGAAGTATTTGGGCGAAAGCCTCTATCTTCCATGGCCAATCATATGTGTAATCTCATCTGCCCTCCCATTGGTCTATTTGTGTAGAATGCGAAGGTCTATGATCATTTTGTCCTACGGGATAGTGTGGTTGTACCCTTCACATTCTGTTCCCCACAAGTAGAATCCTTTCGGAGACCCACACATTCCTTATAACAGTTTATTGGAGGGATGGATGGTTTCTCATCTTCTGCCTTAGTCCAACGGGTATTTTTTGTACTGGATTAGATTTGAGCAGCAGGGGTTTCTCTTTGGTTATGATTTTCATACTATCCTGAGCAATTGTTTGAACTGGAACATTAGCCCTGTGGTTCATGCAACGTGCTTTTTGAGTGATAGGATTTTTTGTGTGGCTTTTTTTAGTTTTGGCATGGGGGCTGCAGTATATGGATTATTTTTTATGTTGTTTGTATCATTCCCATCACTGATGTGGTCTATTTTCTGCTCAATTTCTGGAGCTGGAAGTGGCTTGATGTTCATGGTTTTCGTTGGCTTGTCTATGCTGCTATCCCTTTTTGGTGGGGACATTACGATTTCTGGATTTTTGTTAATCTTAATGTTCCTGAAGTTTCTTGGCTGTGTGGTTTGGGGTTTACTAGTTTGATGGTTTTATATTTGCATTATTTCAGTGGGTGCAGGTTTAATATTAAGGCTAACTATAAGTAGTGTTGGAATATTTTCTTCATCATTATTCAAGAGGCTTATTTGAGTTATTATATCTTTGGCAGAGAGTTGTATGATCTTTTAATTGTTTGTCCTATTAAAACTACCTCTTTTTTGTTTCTTCTTCTGGTTATTACTATTATCCTTGCAGGCCTCTTTTGTAGGTTTTTGGAGATTTTCTCTCATTTTGTACAGGGTCAATTATTGGTCGAGAAGATTGAGCTGATTGAGTTTATTATACTCTTCTCTTTTTGGGCTATTATTTTTGGTTTTCGTAGAATGATATTAGGGGATCTTGTACTTCCGCTTAGTAAAGACATCCAGCTCTTAGTTTCTTTTTTGTTTTTCTTTGTAGCTCTTCTGAGCAGTAGTGAGCTGGAGGTCCTTTTAGGGCCTTGTAACCCTTTTTTTTTATTAACGTGTAGGCCCGATAGTGGGTCCCCCCCCCCCTAAAAAAAAAGATAGTTCTTTGGTGCCAAGCTCTCTAGTAAAATTATGGCAAGCTCTCCATTATGGTGTTGAAAGTGTGTACTGCAGTGCTAAAATGGTGTTGTGATGCTGGTCTAATTTTTTATGATTTTATCATTTTCCTACAAAAACCATAAGGATTACAAGAAAGAAATAATATAATAATGGTAATTTGGAATAAATAATTTTCATCTTATCAAATTCCCCTAAACTTTAAGCTATTACTTGTCCTCAAGTAATGAATACTGCACTGGGATAAAAATAATTTATCTTTTTTTTAGTATGAGTTTTAAAAAGAAATAAAATTAATAATCTAAAAATTTATATAGTACAAAAGTTGAAATATTTTACAATAAAATAGTTTATAGCATCATGAACCCTCATTTATATTAATATTCCTTTTGAACAAAACTTCTATGGGTTAATATTTTTAACTAAGTTACTTAGGTTTTTAATCTCATTTGAGTTTGGTGACTAATTTAATTGGCCTATACTTAGTTATTGAACCCCCAAGATCCTTAAAGTCTACCTAAAATCCCCTAAGACATTTTAAACCCTAAAGCACACCTTTGCTAATCCAAAATCCAAGGTTGAAACCTAGTTCAAAGCCATAATAGCTAGTTGATTGCATCACACTAGAAATCAGTCTATTCAATTCAAACCCTATCCAAACCTTGACCTTAGGAACTTGATATCTCAAATCCATCAACCTTAGTTTTTTAAGCCAAGGGTTGACCCTACCAACCTATTTGATCTAGGTCAAGCTAGCTCAATGTTGATCAAATTCCTACATTGAATCTAATTACATGTATCAATTACTTAGACTCACTTCATTGAATTCATCAAAGATCCTAAAAGTTTAAACTCAATTACCTTTACCCTGGAGTTAAAGGTTAACATAGCCAACTCAACTAGATTGGGTCGAACTAATTCAGCATGAGTCAAATTCTTCCATATAGTGAACTAGCCTACTCTCATCACTCAAATTCAACCTAAATTGCTTCTATAGAACTCCTAAACCCTATCTTATTTTCCTTGAATAGGGTTGGAATGTTCAACTCTCATGATTGGGACACATAGGCTAAGCTTAGTCAAACTCACATAATGTCCAAATTTTTTAAATGTAATTAATGGGTTCAACCTAATTATCTACTATGAGTTCATTTTGTATATCCTTGCTACCTTGACTAAGTTGACCAGCCAACCAAGTCAGTTACATTTGGTCAAACCTTCCAATACACTAAAAATACCTTATACCAATTGTTGGACTTTATTTTAAACCCTTTCCAGAAACTTCCTGCACTATCTTGACCCAGCCTTAGGACTTGGTTTGCCCTAATCTTGACCTAATGTTCTTAACATAGGAACCAAACCCAAGGGTCTTCTTTAGCTTTCCATTTCATCTCCTATTCTACACCCTACCCCACAATTATCTTAGACACATGGACATATCCTAATGCTAATCTTGATCAATCCCAACCCTTGATTCAAACCCTAATAATTGGAATAGAAAAAAGGAGCCAAAACACTAAAATAAACAACTCTCTCATTCTAATGCCAAAGACCCTAACTCCCTTTTTGTTTCTAATCCCCAAAACTCCCTCCATCATTTCCACCCAAAATCCTGCTGCTTGGATGTTTCCAATGATGAAATCCACCAAGCTTTGGCAAAATTCATTCATGGTTTCACCAACTTGCTCTCTATTTCTCCTCCAACTGTAGTTTCTTCACCAAAGTTCTTTCTTAGGAGCTTAGGGGCATAGTGGACTCAATAGGCTGCACTAATAGTCATTGAGTTAAGGTAAAATCCTAACACTAACTCCCTAGGTTAGGTTTAAATAATGTAGATTTAATACGTGCTCTAAGGGATTTAAACTCCTAAGATGTGTACGTTAGGTGCATACAAAGCTCTTTAAATCTTTGCATGCATTGGGGTTAAGTTTATAGCTTAATATATATTTAATAAAAATTAGTGTGCTTGGGTGTCTAGAGGTAGGAGACAAAATATGGGCCATCTATCTTGTGTTTATGTATTCAGATGGTTTAGATTTCACCATATCATTTATCTATATTTCCTTAGACCCAAGATTTTGATATGTTAGATAATGGGATTATTGAGATATTTAATTTGTGTCCTCCATAAAATCCTTCACCCAATCATGGCACATCACTTATAAGTGCATGCCCAAATAGTACCACCACCCAAATTAGATTTAAATGGAATTTTACATTAATTTTAGTGTGCAAAGCATCAATAAATTATAAAAACTTATTTAATGAGCCAAATTGAGCAATCTAGGTCTCTATGGAATTAGTAGAGGAATCTTTGTCCAATAAAATTAAGTTCAAGTGTAATTGATGGGTATTATTAAAGTAATTTAGTCTTAATATTTTATTATTTTTCCCTAATTAAATTTGGTATACTCATTAATTAGGACTCAATTTTCGCTAGGAGATATTATAGGATGTTATGTACATCTCATAATTTTTTTAGCCCTTATTGGAACCCCTATTGGATTGAATTGAATTTCTAAGCTTATGGATTAAAATTCATAAAAATGTTTGGAAGTTTATTAGGAACAATCCATAATGCTTTAAACTTTCTGTTTGTTATGAATTGTGCATAATTGTGAAAGGCTTAGATACACTTGATTACAATCCATTTGGAATAGTTGACAAACATAAGTATTTGAACTTAGGTCTAGGCTTAGCATACTTAGAAAGCTATGGAAATTTCATTTCACATCCAAATATAATGAAACTTAAACCTAGTGAACTTAATGACCTTTTAAACCCTAGGAATTAATTTTGTGGCAACATAGGTTCATTTACTAGTAAAAGTGATAAACCCTAAATCAACATAGGTTCATTTACTTTTCTTGTACTCTAGGATGCCATACATGCATTTTTTTGTATTTATTTACATTCATTGCACCATACTTCTAGCATGTTACACCTATAACAGTATATTTAGAGTCAACTTTATTTTGTAAAGTGTCAATATAAATAACTAAATGCTAATGTAAAAGTGTAAAGTGTAAACATAAAATGTAACGTGTCAATGTAAATGTAAAATGTAGAGATAAATGTATAGGTAGATTGAGTTTTAATTATATAAGAGCTGTGAAAAACTTAAATGTGCTTACTTATTATATACACTTATGGGAGTCAAAAAGAAATGGTCCCTTTTCCTTTGAGGGACATTATCTTTTGTAATTTTATGGAAGGCCCAGATCATGAAAACATAAAGATTAAATAAGCAACCATATTTATAAAGATTTGTCGTTCTATAGATGTAAAAATTTAAGCTTATTGTTGGTGGATCTTGGCCACCTTACTTTTCTCTACAGACCCTGGGTTGTACTTATAGTTGTATTTGTCACTTTGTTTATATATTGCATCACTCAAACATATTCATTCATGAATGGTTTGTAGATGAGTTGCAATTAGGAGTTATATGTTTTTCTTAGGTTTTCTTTTTTTTACGTATATATGCTTACTTGGACACAAATGATAGACTTGTAGGACACTTTAGTTTTATACTATTACCCTAGCACTTTACCTATACATGCATACATACATGCATATTTATCTTTCTACAACATACAAAAAATAATGCACATAAGCCGAAGACAATCACGGGTCGACCTAAGTGATGGGGTTGAGATTATTATTCCCTATAGGTTTACAGTTATGCTGCCAAAGTTTTCTTAAAAACCCCCTAATGTAGATTGCATTAGTTGTATAGTGTAAATTGGATTAAGTGATTATAGAGTTCAAGTTAAAATTATTTTTTTAAAGTGCGCTATGTAGGTGTATAACATCTTCAAGAATTTTGATTAAAGTCTGAACTAGAATCCTTGATGACGATTTAAATAATAGTTATCTACTTTGAATATATTAGACCTAAAAGCATGGCTTTAAAGTGATTAGGTGGTTGGCTAGCTGTCCATTCCATGAAGACATAAGTCAAGATTTGCATACACTTCATATACTTTCTTTTGGGAGAACTAATCAAATTATCTAATAAATTATCAACTTAACTATAAAAGCACAATCCTAATCTAAATTTGTAAAGACAAACATTAGTATAGGATAGAGTGTTTACGTAATTTTCCCTAGAATCTCAAACACTTTCTATCCTCATTCCTTTGACTTCTAAAATACGTGTTAACACTTTGGTCGAGTCCTTGTTATTATAATTCTTAATTTAATTCTTATTTGCAATCATCATAAATCAAAAGAATTTTAGTAGCTACTTAATTAAGAGTTTTCTTAAGATTCATCATGGGTGTAATTAACTAGAGAGCTTTGCCTTTATAGGGAACCTAGAACCTAATAAAAAAATAAACCCAGCTTTAGTTCGTTAGAGTAGGGGAAAATCTCTAGATGTAGATTAAATTTTATCCTTGGTTACTTGCATTTTCAAATGATCGATGAATATTAGTTTATCTTTTGGGATGAATAATATATTCTCTATGCTTAGTTTGATTATGAAAATAAATTTTATTTTATGTTATTAACTTGATATTCAAGCATATGTCTATCTTTCGAGATATTATATTGTTAACTATGCAGATTTGATTATACAAATATAAATCAAAATTATAGCATAATTAATTTTGTTCGCAAAGTTTATTCGAATTTTTGGAATTAATGAAATTTCTTATTTAGTTAATCCTGAAATCTTCCTATAAGCTTTTTTTTTATATATTATGATTCCAATAATTCCTTTAGGAGCATTCTTCAAGTAGGGCTAGACATTATAGGTACAAATAATTAATATTTATGTATTTGACAATTAATATATTTTTCCTTTTATTTTTATTTAACTTGGCACCTTATAAAGAATTTGATTACTTATCTATTACCACCACTTATTTTTTTTAAGTGGGTCTAGACATTATAGGTATCAATTTTTATATTCACATACTTTTTAGCCTTTTTTCAATATTTTTCATTTTTTTATCTTTTTTGTTTGCTAAAATACCTTACTTTGATGTTGAATACTTATCTATTATCGCCACTAATTATACTATTCTAAAGTTATTAGAGATTTCATAATTACTTTCATACTTATTTTTTAGGTGATTTAGGATTAATCTATGAGTTAATTTACATTAATCCTAAAATTTACTAATGCTTTGTAAGTAGCCAAGTGCTTAATTGATTTTTAGGAATTTAATTTATCCAAAATTATTAAATTTAAATGAAAAGATTAATTTTTATTTATAACTATTTTATTGGGGAAATTTTGCAAATTGTGGACTATTAAATACTTAAGGATCTTAACTTTAAAAATTTCAAATTTATAACTCAAGCAAAAAGTGTAATGGTAACGCATTTGATAAATCAAACTTTGGAAAAATTTCAATTCATTAATTAATTTTCCTTTCCCAAATACCCAAAACATAAAAAAATTATAGACAATTTTACTAATTAATAAAATAAAATACATAAACAAACTTAATTAAAAGAAAATTTCAAGAAGTAAAAATAATTACTAAAAACTAAAAATACTTTTTTTAACAAAATAAAAAAGAAAAAAAAACTAAATAAAAATTACAACACAAGTAACAATTAGGCTCTCCTCGCTCCTCATCAGCATCTCCTTCTTTTTCTTCTTATTATGCTATCGAGTCATGCTCTTGGATACATTTGCAAAGGGTGGTAGACTAGGGAAAATTTTTTGCTGACCATAGGAGTCCATCTCCTAACTCACAAATATTTCTATCAGGGCTACATTATAAGTGGCGTTATATTAGTACTATTTTTGGTGCTAGAGCATCATATTGTTATACTGGGCTTACATCTCTTGTTCTAACCTAGTTAGCTATTACAAGAAGTGATTAATAAAAAACCCAATCCGATCAACTCTATCTTAGAGGATCACTACCTGATCGCCTAGCATCTTAGGATCTCTACCCCACTGCTACGTGTGTTCGTTTGGTTGGTTGTATCCCTCACCATGCCTTGATATAGTAATTTTGAAAGGCATGAACTTTGTTCTAGCTAGGGTAGAAGTAGGCATGACTTGTTCCTCCCATAGTTTCCCTACTAATCTGGTGCGTTGACTCACATAACTCATTAATAAAATTTGTATGTCCTATCCCCAAAGAAGTATATCCCCTAAGCATATATTGGATAGAATAAAAAAATAATTTTACAAAAATTCATATTATATCCTTTTGAATACAGCAACTAACATCGCTCTATTCTTTATTACCTCACTAATATTTCAGCTCAGTATAAGCTTCATAGAGATAAAGTTGTGTAGGCTTTGAACTCCTGGGTGAGGGAAAAAGAAGGAAAGTTTATTATTTTATCCTCACTCCTCTTCCATTGGGCATTCAAAATTATCCAATTAGGAACCCAATCATGTCTTCACAGTCTATGCAGTGGTGTAAAAATTTAAATACTCATCCCCATTAAATTGGAAAGTGGGGGTTTCGAAGATCTAGTTTATAGACATAGGAGTGAAAGGAATTGACTTATTACACATAAAGACACTCATTCTGGGGATCCTTTATATTAGCAAAGATTTCTTGAACAAGAATTGCGTTGGTTGGGCGAGGCTGCATGAAAAGGAAATCTTAATTATGATCAATGATTTGACCCTAAATATTCCCCCAGGGTTATCGAATGATCTCTCAGGAATAATAGAATTTCATAATAAACTATTATACCACTCTTCATTGACTGGACTATTAAACATTTGGGTATCATGGGAGATTTAATCCCCCCTCATGCTACCAATGGTGAGCTTTAGGGACACCTCTAAAAAGGAAAGCTAGACTGGGAACCTGAGAAATGAATGTAATAAAGCTCTAGAACTCAAAGGCATAGGAATGTAGGTAACAAATGAAATTCAACCCTTATCCTTATTTATAATCTAGCCAGTGCCATAGTGTTAGCTTGTATAGAATTGTGACACTCAATCAAATTTGATTAATATGAGTACTAGTGTTATAGCACTAAGGATAGGTAACACTACAGCACTGACCTTGGGAATTTGAATCACAAGCTTTTTGATCATAAGACTGCTATCGTGCTCGACACATGGCAATATTATGATGCTCAAAGTCATATTTGCCATAGTGATTTATTCACCCTATTTATGATTTAACCAAGCACTATGGAACTACATGGGCTATGCTGTGCCACTCAATTCAATAGAATGACTAGAGAGCTTAATGCTGTGATGCTACAGTTTTAGAGAGAAATTTGGCAGTGCAATGTTGTATTTGTGGTGTTGTAGTGCGATTGAATTAAATAATATTTTTGATTATTGATATTGCGCTATGGCACTTTGAGAGTATCACTACGGGGGCTATATTTTCCAAATTAGTTCTTATACTCTAAATAAACTAAAATAATTAGAAGGATTTAATTAAGCTCACTACTAGCTAAAGAATTTATTAAACACATAAAAAAACCAATCATGTAACTCTTAACAAAGAACATAAGGATATATTGGGTTTCCTCCCAAATAGTGCTAGATTCATAGTCTTTTTTAGACTATGCTAACATCCTATTCAAGATGAGCCAACTATATAGAGCTCCTAAGGTGATCAAAATCTCCTCCTAGATAGAGTTTTAATCTCTGACCATTGACTTTAAAAATCTAGGAAGTTATATGGCCATGAATATTAATACCTCCTAATGGATACCCCTTTACCACAATGAATGGTCCTGACCATTTGGACTTTAATTTTCCAAGAAATAATTTCAATCTTGAATTTTATAGAAGAAATTATTTTCCATGCTTAAATTCCTTCCTAATAAGCTTACAATTGTGCCACTTCTTAATTTTCTCCTTATACAACTTCTCATTGTCATAAGCTACATGTCTAAATTCTTTAAACTCATTTAACTATATTAATCTCTTTTCGTTAGCATCCTTAAGATTATAATTCAATTATTTCTTTTCCCAAAAGGATTTATGCTCTAATTCCAATAGTAAATGATAAGCTTTTTGAAATATTAATCTATAAGGTTACATGCCAATAGTTGTCTTAAATGCAGTCATGTAAGCCAAAAGTGCATCATCTAACTTTAAAGCCCAATCTTTCCTATTAGGCTTATAGTTTTATCAAAAATTCTTTTAGTTTCTCAATTACAAATTTTAGCCTAACCACTAGTTTGGGGATGGTAACCAGCAAAAATGACTTTCCTCATCACTAATAATCACTCTTGATACTCCAAATCTTGAAAAAAATATTTTTCATAAGAAATTAAATAACCACCTGAGCATTTATTTTGGGTGTTGCTACTCCTTTAATCAACTTGGAGACATAATCAACTGTTACATGAAAATATTAATTTTCATATGATTGCACAAAAGGCCTCATAAAATTTAGTCCCTAAACATAAAAAATTTCCACTTCTAATATAATGCTACGAGGCATTTCATTTCTTCTAGTTATATAACCTACCCTCTCTCACTGATCATATTTTTTACTTTTTCATTTATATTCTTAAATTGGGTAGGCCAATAGAATATTGATTGAAGAATCATAGAAGTAATTCTAGAACATCAAAAATTGCCTCTATACTCAGAGTCATGAAATTGCTTGATTATTGATTCAATTTTATTTTCAAGGACATAGTGTCGAATAATTTGATCTATACATTTCCTAAACAAGAGTGGCTCTCCCAAAAATAGATTTAGCATCATGCATAGATTTATGCCTTTGGGCAAAATACATATTAGTAGGAATAACCCCACTCATAATATAATTCACAATATCAGTATACCAATGCATACCATAGAAATAAACGACAAATAAATTCTTATATGGAAATATTTCATTAATCTCACACTCGTCACATGAAATTCTTCTAACTCTATCCTAAATAAAGGTTCAACCACCTGGTTCTCAATTCCCTTTCTATTAAGAATTTCTACCTCAAATTCTTGCAAAAAAGAATCTACCTTACCAATCCATGCTTGTCTTCTTTTTTATCATAAGAAATTGAATAGCAAAATGATAAGTGCAAATTAGAATAGGGTTGCCAATCAAATAAGGTCTGAACTTATTAAACAAAAAAAATAATGGCTAGCAATTCTTTGCAATAGTTGTATAATTAAATTGAGTTGAGTTCGATATTCTACTAGCATAATAAATAACATGACATTTTCTATCTTTTCTTCTACCTAACGTAACGCCAACAAAATAATCACTAGCATCACACATGATTTCAAAAAGCAGTGCTAATCAGGTGTAATAATGATAGGTGTAGTGATCAAGTGCTATTTAAAATTGTTAAAAGCTTTTATCCATTCATCATCAAAGTCAAAAGGGACATCTTTCTCAAGTAAATGGCACAATGTTTTTTATATTTTAGAAAAATTCTTATTGAATCTTCTATAAAAGCTAGCATGTCCTAAAAAACTTTTTATTCCTCTAACAGAAGCTGGTTGTGGAAGGTTTTCAATTACTTGCACTTTAGCCATATCCCCTTCTAAACCTCTCTTAGAAATTTTATGGCATAGAATTATGCCTTCTATTACTCTTAATTGATATTTCTTTCAATTTTGTACCAAATTTATTTCAACACATATTTTTAAATCGAGAGTTAAATGTTCTAAATAAGAATCAAAAGTTGTACTAAAAATAGAGAAATTATCCATGAATATCTCAATGCCTTGCTTAATTAAAATAAGAAATATAGAATTATATACCTCTAAAAAGTAGTAGGAGCATTGGGCAAACCAAAAATTATCCTCATAAGGGAAAAGCTTCCATACATGCTGGAAAATATTATCTTATCCTGGTCTTTTGGAGCTATAGGGACCTGGTGATATTCTGAATAACCATCTATTAAGTAGTAAAAGGGATGTCCCTATCTAACATTTGGTCTATGAAGGTATGGTAAAATGTTCCTTCATAGTTGCTTTTTTAGCTTCCTATAATCTATACAAATTCTATGTCCAATAACTATCCTAGTAGGTATCAGTTCATTTATCTCATTAATGATTATAAATAAGCCTCCTTTCATGAGAATAAAATATATAGGACTAACCTATGCATTATCTAAAATAGGGTAAATGATTCCCACATCTAACCACTTAAGTATCTTTTTTTTTCACTACTTCCTTCATAATAAGGTTCAATCTTCTTTGGGGATCAACTTCTAGGAAGAACTTTTCCTCCATCAAATTCTTATGCATGCAGAAGGATGGACTTATTCCCTTGATATTTGTTATGGTACAACCAAATACTCTCTTATACTTGCTAAGAACCCTAATAAACTTACCCTCTTGGTCATCTCCTAATTCAACAGATATGATAATAGGTAATGATGACTATTTGATAAGTGTAAATAATGTGTTATTTTTTGTGTTATATTTTTAGTGAAAATGTATTATTTTAGCTGTATTGTGCAGGAAAAATATAGAAAATACATAAAATTCTAAGTTTCATATACCGTCACGATGTCAGAATAAAGAACACCGCAGCGCCATCAAAGACACCATCAGAGTGCTAGAATATTGACATCGTAGGGCTGACTTCTCTGTTAAACAATGTTGTGGAGTCAAAAGTTCAACTTGCAGCGCCATGTTCCCTATTGTTAAGTGCCACAACGTTAAACTCTATAGCGCCTCGGTGCCCAAATTACTCTTCTAGCACCATAGCATTGCAATGTAACAGTTATAACTTCTAAGGATATGATCTATCAGTAAAATGACGTTACTATTCACTAAGTACCTAATCCATATCAGCAAGTGCTAAGGTGGAACCAAAAAAACAACACAGTAGTGTTAGTTAATTTTTTGGGTGCAGTGGTGCAGATCTTTCATGCATCGCAATGCCAGATGCTTAATTTGCATTTTCCTATAAATACTCACTATGTTATGTTTATAAGAGAGTTCAATTACTTTAATAATTTCAATACAATTCAGAGTGCTTATCTGAAATTCCTTTAGGGTGACAACTAAGGTAGTTTATAGAAGTACTTGATTCAATCATTAGAGTGTTTGGCTTTTGTTGGTAAAAGAAAATCTGTAAGTAAAGAGAAGGAGTGTAGAGGAGATCCATTGAATCAATCTGGTGATATCTATCTATTATATTTTCTTTCTATTATTCTATTAATAAAAATGAGTTTGCTTCAGATCTACTCTATATCTGGCTAAATTCTTATTTTGGATTGATTATATAAGTATCATATGTAGTATAATGAATTCTTTTATTCCTTAAATGATTAAAAAGATGTTTTCAATATTACCATATCTCTATTTAATGCACATAGTGACCATATGTGTAGTTAAAATTAGGTGTAATATGGGGGCTCGATGAAGGAAGCAAGCATAACTAAGAATATTAAGTTAGTATGCATCATACCTAGGTATGAAATGTACTAAGTTCTTAAGGAGATGATATAACTATAGAAAGTCTATGGACATCCTTTGTTCCTACAAGCTCGACAAAGATCTAGGAATACATATGTTCTGAATAACATCACAATTAAATGAGATTGATTAGGACAATATGTTATTTATATTCATCAATCCAAAAAATTATATCCATATAGTGTATTCATTGCCTCTATCTAATTATTTAAGTGATTGAATCTCCATAACATTTATTTTTATCGAGTAGGATAATTATTGTAATTTTAGTAGATAATACTATTATTTGCATGTGAGCATATCTTCCTCGTGGGATTGATATTCTACTCTATGACTATATTACTTCATTTGGCATGTATACTTACATATATTAAGTGAGGTTTTATAATTTTTATATCAAAGAAAACCTAAGCATTGATAGGGATTGATAGAGCCCTGAATCATTACATAATTCTATAGGTTACTCTATAGCCCCCATCAAGTTTTTGGCATCATTGCCGTGAAAGTATTTTGTTTTTTGCAAAGTTTTAACTATATTGTTGAATTAATTGCATAGGTAGACCTATTTATATTTTTTATTATTTTATTTTATTTTATTTTACTTTAATTATCTGTATATTTTTGGTTGCATGCTTTATAGCCATAGAAAGAAACTTTTGTCATTTGATCCTGAAATTAAGAGAACCATTTCTAAAATTTGGAAAGCCAAAAAGGTCTTAAAAATGGATGAACCTGAGTTAGAGAAAATTCATTCTAGACTTTTGAAGGATTTTGCAAACCCTTTAGTAGACGGAATTCATCGGAGCATAAATATACCTACAATCCAAGCTAATAATTTTTAATTAAAACTAGCTATCATTCAAATGATTCAAAACTCTATGTTTGGGGGAACACCTATAGAAGATCCTAATTTACATTTACCCAGTTTCTTAGAAATTTATGCAACATTAAAGTACAATGGTGTCAGTGATGATGCTATTAGACTTATATTATTTCTTTTTTCTATAAGAGATAAAGCTAATGGATTAGTAGGATCTCTTAGAGCCATAATTGATGCTACAGCTAATGGATCATTAATGTCTAAGCCATTTGAGGAGCTAATGAATTATTAGAGGAAATGGCTATTAATAATTTCTAGTGATGCTAATCGGGCAACATCCTAAAAAGTAGCTAGAATTTATAAATATAATGCTTTATCAATCTTGACTGCTTAAGTTACATAAATTTTAAAATAATTGAATACAATAGGAGTAAATTCAGGGTTTGGAACTAGATTTGTTAGAGAGCAAAATTCAATAGAAGATAATACTATTCAAGTGGTAGAAAATGTTAGCATAATTAGAAGACAAAATAATCCCCATTCAATTACGTATAATCCAGATTGGAGGAACCATCCTAATTTTAATTGGTCAAATAATTTGGGTGGTAATCAATGGAATAATGGGCAGAATAATCAATGAGTAAATGGGAAAAATTCTAAACAACCTGTTGTTAATCCTAGGCATTCAATCTTCTTGGATTTAATCAAAGTAATCAATTTGGAAATAAAAAATAGCATTGGAGGGTGTAGTTATATAATTAGGGAATTAATTACAAAATCAAGCTACTTCTATTAAAAATTTAGAGACCCAATTAAGTCAGCTTGCAATTTTAGTTAGTAGTAGACCTCTTAGATGTTCATCGAGTAATGCTAAAGTTAACCCTAAAGAAAAAGAAAAAAGATTATAATGGAAGTGAATTGAAGAATGGAATTAATTTACCCCAGTCAAATTGAAAAATCTAAGCAAGTTTGGTTGAAGACTATAAATATAGGACTGTGTGGGAGGCAACCCAAAAAAAGGGTTAATAATTGATTAAGTCTGGCTGAACACTATATACGTAGCACTTCAAGGGAGGCAACCCAATTAATAGTTTAAATGTGTAGGTAGGGTAGTTTGATTTTCTTCAAAAAAAAAAAAAAACTTTGGAGATATGAAGCATCGCAGTATTACCATTAGTGTTGCAATGTTGAGTCAGGACTAAGTGGTTTGGAGATTCAAATTTTAAAACTTTATCTCACTTAAAAATTATAAAAAAGGCATTTTAAAAGTTCAACTTCAATCCTTATAAATTTTTGAATATATTAATATATTTATCTTCTTAAAATTTCAACTTTAATAATGGGTAAAACCAAGCGAAGGCATTCCTCGTCAAGGATTAAGAGGGAAGAATATTAAAAAAATGAAGATTCCTTTTCTCTTCTCCACATGCAAGGTTCTTTTAATTAAAAGATTAGAGTCTAATTTTAATCTTTTACTTAAATTCATAAAGGATAAAATAAGAAAACCAATACAAATGATGGTAAATTAATGAAGTTTCAATTTTAACTACAAATATATATAATCATTAAGCTATATTATTCATTTTAAAATTCAAAAATTAATAATTAATCTATAACCTATAAATTCAAGTTAAGCAATAATAAGGATGACTCATTAGTATAATTATTAGTAGTTTTTCTAAATTAGAATTATATAAGTGTTTAAGCTAGGGAGAATTTCATAAGTATAAATAATGTGTTATTTTATATGTTATATTATCAGTAAAAATGTGTTGTTTTAGTTGTATTGTGTAGGAAAATATAGAAAAGGCATAAAATTCCACATTTCATATAGCACCACGGTGTTAGAGGCATTAGAATAAACAATGCCACAAGACCATCAAAGACACCACCAGAGTGCCAGAATATCAATATAGTAGTGCTAACTTCTCTGTTTGACAGCACCGTGACATTAAAAGTTCAACTTTGCAGTGTAATATTATCTATCGTTAAGATCCACAATGTAAGACTCTATAACACCTCGATGCCCAAATTGCTCTTCTACGCCTCAGCATTCAAAAGTTAGCAGCACCACAGCATAGCAGTTATAACTTCCAAGAACATGATCAACAAAATGACATGACTATTCAATAAGTAACTAATCCACATCAGCAAGCACCACGGTGGAAGACGAAAAATAACACAGTGGTGTTAATTTATTTATTGGGCACAACAGCCCCGATCATTCAAACATCATAATGCCAGATGCATACTTTGTACTTTCTATAAATAGTCATTGTGTTATGTTGTAAGAGATTTCAATCACTTGGATAATTTCAGTATAATTCAGAGTGCTTCCCTGAAACTTCCTTAAGGTGACAACTAAGAGAATTTAGAGAAGTACTTGATACCATCATTAGAGTGTTTGACTTAAGTTTATGAAAGTAAATTTTTAGTAAAGAGAAGGAGTGTGGAGGATATCCATTAAACCAATCAAGTGATATCTATCTCTTGTATTTTCTTTCTATCATGTTATTAATAAAATTGAGTTTGCTTTAATTCTACTCCATGTTTTGCTAAATTTTCTTTTTTTGGATTAATGATGTAAGTATCATATGTCATACTAATAAATTCTTTTATTCCTTAAATGATTAAAAAGATATTTTCAATATTACCAGATCTTCATTTAATATACATAGTAACCACATGTGTAGTTAAAATTAGGTGTAATGCCGGGCCTCAACAAAGTGAAGCAGGCATATCTAGGAATATTGAATTAGTATGCGCTATACCTAGGCATAGGGTTTGAAATATTTTAAATTTTTAAGGAGGTAATATAACGGTAGGAAGTATATGGACATCCTTTATTCCTACAAGTTTGATAGAGATCTAGGAATGCATATGCTCAAAATAGCGTTACAATTAAAAGAGAATCATTGAGAAAATATGTTATTTACATTCTTCAATCTAAAATATTATATCCATATAGTGTATTCATTACCTTTATCTAATTTTATTGAAGTGATTGAATGTCCACAATATCTATTTTTATTGAGTAGGATAATTATAATAATTTTTGTAGATAGTACTAGTGTTTGCAAGTGAGCATATCTTCCTCGTGGGATCAATAGTCTACTCTATTACTACATTACTTGATTTGGCACATATACTTGCATATATTAAGTGGGTTTTTATAAATTTTTATATCAAAGAAAACCTAAGCATTGATAGGGCTTGATAGAGCCCTAAATCAATACACAATTCTTTAGATTACTTCACAACTCCCATCACTCTTCTCCTAAAAAGGTACACATCAAATAGGCACATAGGCCTTTTAAGTCTAAAATTGGTGCCTTAATAATAGGTAGGTTTCAAATGTCTACCTAGGGATGAGGTATCAAGCACTTTAAACCTATCCCTAAAAATTTTAAGGGCTTCACCAATTTTTTGAATAAAATCTCTACCTCCCTCTCCAATATCATCCTCAATCTCTAAAGAGCTATCCAACAATAAATCCTTGACATAATCTTTCATAGAATCATAAACTAAGTCTACTCAATGATAATCCTCATTTTAGTCATTAGGAAATGTTACTGGCTTTGAGATATTGAAGTTCTCTTTATGATCTTATAGTCTTATTATAAATTCACCCTTTTACACATCTATGATGGCCCTACCAATATCTAGGAAAGGTTTACCTAAGATAATAGGTATCTCCCTATCTTCTTCCCTATCTAAGATGATAAAATAAATAAGGAAGATAAACTTATCTACCTTAACTAGCACATCCTCTATCACTACCTTAGGATAAGTAAATGAATAGTCTACTAACTGACGAGTAACAATGGCAAGCTAAACTTCTCTTAGATCCAGTCTTTTGAATATGGATATGGGAATTAAATTGATGTTAACTCCTAAATCACATATTGCTCTATGATAAAATTTGTCTCGTATGGTCATAGGAATGGTAAAACTACTAGGGCCCTTGAGCTTTTGAGAAAGTTTAATCTATAGAATTGCACTACATTCCTCAGTCTAAGCTATGATCTCAAAATCTCTTAACCTACTTTTTTACTAAGGACATCTTCAATGAATTTAAGCATAAGTGTGCATCTATTTTACAGCTTCATCAAATGGAATGCTAAAAATTTATTTTTTTAAAGATTTCAAAAAACCTTGAGAACTGCTTATCCAAATTACATTTTAAAAATAATTGGAGAAATGGTGGTGGTGGCCTTTCTACTAACTCTCTAATAGGATTCAGATGAAAAGACATTAGATTTGAAAAGAGATCATTTCAAGCCTCGTTCCAGAAAAATATCTGATATAATAGTGTTATAAAGTAAAAAATCAGAAATCAGGATTTTCCAGACTCAAGCTTTTGAAAATATTAAGTGGCGCACAGATTTTTCTAGGACATTTAACAATCTGAAAGGGAAGAAAGCTTGGTTTGGGCTCATTTTGTGCCTCTTTTTTTCAAATTGGTTGGCGCTTTGCGCATCTTTTGATTTTTGATACACTTTGTGTATCCAATTTGGCAATTTCGTATCTTTTCAGTTTTGGGCTCATTTTATGCCTCTTTTTCAAATTATCTGGTGCACTGCACATCTTTTATAAGCTTTCTCCTTTTTATAATTATTAAAGAGTCTCAGCTGTGAGATTATCTTCCAGACATAGGAGATGACTCTCCTTGGTAAGGAAGAATGATCCACAAAATAAAAGCCATACACCATATGATAAATGCAATCACTTGGTTTTAGAAAATCAAACTAATGACTCAAGACTTTGAAAAACACTATTGATATGAGGCAGATTACTGTAGGAAGATAAAATAATCTCTATTTCAAAAACTAACATTTTAATTTTGAAAAAAATTTTTATTCGAAAGAAACCATACACCAGTAAAGGAGTTAGAGGAAGAGAAACAATCATCAATATTTCTTCCCTTTAACAGGTTCAGTGGAATCAATCACTGCGTACCAGCTTCCAAACCAAAATAAGGTAAAAACTCATAGTTAGAAGTTCAAATTTTCAGAAATAATGAACGGTGATCAGATTTTGAAAAACATAAAAACAGTAAGTGCAAGATATGAACTAGTGAATACAAGCAGGTAGAAAATCACATCAAAGTAAATACTCAAATCAAACTAATAGTAAGGCTAAAACAGAAATCAGTAGAAGAAATAAAATCAACTGAAAGTAAATAATCAAAGCCAAAAACTAACTAACAGAAATAAGAAATCAAAAAACTAAACCTAACTAACAGAAATCAGAATACCAATCAGAAAGATCATAAATCAGCAGTCATCAGAATCAAGCATTTATATCAATCACTCCTAATCTGGTTCTCAAAATACTGAATGAGTCAAAGGCCAGTGGTTTAGTGAATATGTCAGCCAGCTGATTTTCAGTTGCTACATGATGTAGCTCAATGTCCCCTTTTGTAACATGGTCCCTAATGAAGTGATGCCTAATGTCAATGTGTTTGGTCCTAGAATGTTGGATTGGATTCTTAGAGATACAGATGGCACTGGTATTATCACACAGAACAGAAATTGTGCCAACGGGTACTCCTAAATCCAAGAATTGTTGTTTCAACCAAAGAACTTGGGCCACACAACTTCCTAAGGCAATGTACTCAGCTTCAGCAGTGGAAAGTGCAATTGAGTTCTGTTTTCTACTGGACCAGGAGACTAACGACTGTCCTATAAATTGACAAGTCCCAGAGGTACTCTTCCTATCCACCCTACACCCCGCAAAGTCAGAGTCAGAATATCCAATGATCTCAAAAGAGGTGCTGTGCCTAGGGTACCAAATTCTTAGGTTTGGGGTCCCTAAAAGATATCTAAGAATTCTCTTAACAGCAGTCAGGTGGGACTCTTTAGGATCAGCCTGAAACCTAGCACAAAGACAGACACTAAACATGATATCAGGTCGGCTAGCAGTCAGGTAAAGCAGTGAACCTATTATCCCTCTATACTTCTTCTGATCAACAGATTTTCCATTTGAATCCTTATCTAACTGAACTGAGGAGGGCATGGGAGTATTGATTGGCTTGGCTTTGTCCATTTCATATTTCTTCAAAATATCCTTAGTGTATTTTGATTGATTGAGAAAGGTTCCATCATCCGTTTGCCTTATGCTAAACCCCAAAAAGTAGGACAATTCTCCCATCATACTCATCTCAAACTCCTTACTCATTGTTTTAGAAAACTCATCACATAAATATTTATCAGAAGATCCAAAAATTATATCATCAACATAAATCTGGACAATGAGTAAGTCATCTCCTATTCTCCTCAGAAAAAGGGTGGTGTCTACGCTCCCCTTAACAAACTCTCTTTCTAACAGGAATGTGCTAAGCCTCTCATACCAAGCTCTGGGTGCCTGTTTCAATCCATATAAGGCCTTTTTTAATTTATAGACATGACTTGGATATTGGGAACTCTCAAAGCCTGGGGGTTGTTCTACAAAAATATCTTCTTTAATTACCCTTTTTAAAAAGGCACTCTTGACATCCATTTGAAACAGCTTAAATCCCTTGTAACAGGCAAAGGCTAGTAGCACTCTAATGGCTTCCAATCTAGCTACAGGGGCAAAAGTTTCCTCAAAATCTATCGCTTCTATCTGATTATACCCCTTAGCCACCAATCTTGTCTTATTTCTCACCACCACACCAGAATCATTCATCTTATTCTTAAAGACCCACTTGGTTCCCATAATACTTTGGTTTCTAGGTCTTTCTACTAACTCCCAAACATCATTCCTTACAAATTGATTCAATTCTTCCTGCATAGCTAAAATCCAAAACTCATCCGACAAGGCTTAATTGATGTTGGTGGGTTCAGTCATTGAGATAAAGGCAGAATGGTTTACTTCCTTCCTAAGTCCATGCCTAGTCCTAACACCTTTAGAAGGGTCTCCTAAGATCAGTTCTTTAGGATGACTCGAAGAATATCTCCAATCTCTAGGCAATTGGGTTTGAGGTTCTATCCTTTCCTCCAAATTTGTATTTCCAACTCCTTGGGTAACCTCAACAATCTCTTCATCTTCTACTTCAGATCTAGACTCCTTAGGATCAGATTCATCAAACACTACATGGGTTGTTTCTTCCACCACCAAAGTCCTCCTATTGAACACCCTAAAGGATTTCCCCACACTTGAATATCCTAAGAACACTCCTTCATCAGATTTGGGGTCAAATTTTCCTAAGGGTGACTTCCCGTTGTTCAGAATGAAAATCTTACAGCCAAAGACATGGAGGTGGGACAGATTTGGTGTTCTACCCTTAATGATCTCATAAGGTGTCTTGTTTAGTTTGACTCTCACATTCACCCTATTCAGCACATAACAGGCAGTGTTCACCGCTTCAGCCCAAAAGTAATTTGGAAGTGAATACTCGGCAAGCATGGCTCTAGCGGCTTCCACTAAGGTCCTGTTCTTCCTTTCAGCTACCCCGTTCTGCTGAGGGGTCCTAGGAGCTGAAAAATTGTGACTAATCCCATGATTCTCATAAAAACTTCCAAATCTTTTATTTTCAAACTCACCTCCATGATCACTATAGATGGTAATAATCTCACATCCTAACTTCTTTTGAATCCAAGTAGAGAAAGATCTAAACTCATCAAATGACTCAGATTTGTGTGACAAAAACTTAACCCAAGTGAACCTTGAATAATCATCAACAATCACAAAACCATAGACTCTCCCCCCTAAGCTGGCAGTGCTAATGGGTCCAAAGAGGTCCATGTGAAGAACTTCTAAAGGTCTAGAGGTGCTAATATCCTTAACTGAGTGAAAAGAGGACTGGACTTGCTTCCCCAACTGACAGGCATCACACAGGTGATCCTTAGTGAACTTAAGCTTGGGCACACCTCTAACTAAGTCCTTTTGGGTGACTCTCCTAAGGGTTTTCATACTGGCATGACACAATCTCCTATGCCATAACCAAGACTCATCAGCAGCAGTTTTTAAGCAAATTGAATTATCATATTTAATGCTACTTACATCCAGCTTTTAGACGTTGTTGATCCTTTGCCCCTGCAAAACAACTTCATCATTTAAGCTTAAAATGCAGCCAGTGGACAGACTATGTCGCAGAGTTGACTAATGCTCAGCAAGTTGTGTTTCAGTCCATCTACAAGCAAAACATTATCAATCACAAAATTCTTTGAATCACCAATCATACCTGTGCCTACCACCTTCCTGGTGGTCTTATCTCCAAGTGTAACCTTGCCTCCAGCTCTGGCCTCCAGTGAAATGAACTGATTTGCATCTCCAGTCATATGTCTAGAACATCCGCTGTCCAGGTACCACATGCTCTCACGAGATCTTGTGTGAGAGCACACCTACAAAATCATCAAATGTAAGTCTTAGGAACCCAAACATGTTTGGGTTCCTTCTTATGAAAAGAAGAATGCGATGCATGCGTGCTGTGCTGTAAAACAGATAGTTTGGGTCTCCACACCCAATGTGTACTATGGTGAACAGTACAAGTGTGTGATATGTGTCCTAACATGCCACATGAAAAACATCTAACACCAGGAAAAGGATTAACTAAACGTCGTGAGTGATAGTGCCTCTTCCTAGTAGTGTATGAAATATGCTTTGATGAACTTGCAACAGAATTTTTAAAAGGTGGCGGTGCATAAAACTGTTCAAAGGTAGGCGGTGTTTTGTTCTTTTCAAAAGCGCTGATTTTTACTTCCAAAAACTCATTCTCTTTCTTTAAACTTGCAATTTTAAATTTTAAAGCGCCACAGTTACTTTCTACTTCACATGCCATTGTATCTAACTCTTTAAAAGCTTTTTCTAAATCAACATGCGTGGTTTTCAAAGAATCATGCTCAGAAACTAAATCAGAATATTTTTTGTTCAATTCATCAAACTCATCAAGCAGAGACATGTGATTGGAATCAAGTGTGGAATGATCTTTAACTACAGAATCATGCTCTTTTTGTAAAGTCAAATAATCTAATTTCAAACTAGCATGTATTTTCTTAAGCTTCCTATACGATGTATGAATCTTTTCAGAAACTTCAAATAACTGATCGTAAGTAAGCTCACATACCTCTTCCTGGTCCGACTGACCAGGGTGATCATCCGCCATCAGACACAAGTTTGTTTCCTCCTCTTCAGCTTCAGTCTCAGAAGAGTCGGATGCAGAGTCTGCCCAGAATGCCTTCTGAATTCGCTTCTTATCCTATCTGAACTTTGGTTTCTCCTCACTCTTCTCCTTGCTTGGGTGAGCTTTAAGTGTTGGACAATCAGCCTTAATGTGTTCAGGCTTCCTACATTCAAAACAAACCGATTCAGATGAACCCTTAAAGTTTTTATTGAACTTACCCTTGTTCCACTTCCGATAGTTCTTATGTTTCTTCCTTAGAAAGCTTTTGAATTGCCTTGTGATTAAGGCAACATCATTGCTATCAGACCCGAAAGTGCTAGCATCTGAATCTTTGGCCTTTAGTGCCACTGTCTTCTCTTTCTTGCGTTCACCTGCATCAAGTTGCCTTTGGTTCACCCCTTGCTCGTAAGCAATGAGTGATCCAAGTAAGCTGTCAATAGAGTAAGTATTTAAATCTTTGGATTCAGTAATAGCAGTAATCTTAGCATCATAAGAAGCAGGCAAACATCTAAGAATCTTGTTCACTCTTTCGCAGTTGGTAAGTTCTCTACCTAAAGCATGCAAAGAGGTAACAATCTGAGTGAACCTTGTGTACATTTCTGAAATAGTCTCACTAGGTTTCATGCGAAAAAGTTCATAATCATGTAACAAGATGTTTAACCTAGATTGTTTGACTTCAGTTGTACCTTCGTATGTTATACATAACCTATCCCAGATTTTCTTTCCCGTTGTACAAGTAGAAACACGCATATAGTCTTCAGATTTCAAAGCACAAAAGAAACAGTTCAAACATTTTGCATTCAACTGTGCTAAATCACGATCATCAAACGTCCAATCAGCAAACGGCAATTCAGTTTTCACATTGTTAATCATTCAAAAAGGTGATTCGTATCCGTCCTTAATTAACATCCACATGCGATAATCAATAGATTGCAGAAAAGTAGACATGCGTGTTTTCCAAAAATCAAAAGAAATATTATCAAACAACGGTGGTCTGGTAATAGAATAACCTTCAACAGTATTACGATTATTACAGTTAGCCATGGATCAAATTCAAAAGTTTTTAAACCTAAATTTTGAATCCCGCTCTGATACCACTTGAAAGTTCGAAAGGGATGTTAAGCCCTACTGAACTAGTCCCGAGGCTAACCAAGAGGGGGGTGAATTGGTTATTTAAAATTTTCACGATAACAACAAAAATCTTTTCGATACTTAGCAGCGGAAACAAGTAAACAATAACAAAAAGATCAACCAACGATATTCACCCAAGCAGTTTATATTGAAAAGTAAAGTGCAAAACTGAATCAGAAAAGCAAACCAGATTTTATAGTGGTTCGGTCAACTTGACCTACGTCCACTCCCCGGAGCCTCCCCTCTGGGTATTGCACTAAACAAAAGTGACTCTCCTTTTGCTCCCACAGTAAGGCGGAGAAGCCTATACAAAGCACCTCCTTTTCACCACACAGTGAGGCAGAGAACCTGACCTCCTTTCGCTTCCTCCTGAAGCAGGCAGAGAACCTTCGAACTCCTTTTGCTTCCACCTGAAGCGGGCAGAGAACCCCGGATCTTCTTGCGAACGATCCTCCCACGAAGAACACCGACTAAATGACAGACGACGAGCGGAGAAGACCACTCTGATCCGTGCTTGGAGCAACCTTAGTGAATCCCTCACTAACTCCCCCTCACAAGATCTCTTCTCTCTCTCCCAACTCTCTCTTCTCTCTAGGGTTTCTTAGGGAAGGAAGGTAGCAAAAGATTTTTCCAAAAATTGGAAAAAGTTCTTTTAAAGGAGGGCTTAAAATTTGCCCTAAATCTCAACTGGTCGACCAAGATCATCCTGTACGATCAGTTCAAATTCAGCTGATTCAGTCTGGACGATTAGGCTCTTCTGGACGATCAGTGGAAAAAGTTGTTCATATCGTCCCGTACGATACGGTGATCGTCCGGGACGATTAGTGCAAATTGAGGAAAATCGTCCAGAAGACAGTTCGGGTCGTCCAGAGAAATCTGTGCTGGACGACCAAAAAATGACTTGATCATCCAGGATGATTGGGACATCGTCCTGTACGATTAGTTCAAAAAGGCCCAAAATAATCCTGAACACAGTTCGGGTCGTACAGCTGAAATGCACAAGACGATCACGATCGTCCGGGAAGATCCTGCGATCGTCTAGGACGATGTGATCGTATCAATTAAACATTAATTGCTTTCCTTAATTACCAGACTAATTTATGCATGATTGTAGTGAATCGTCCAGGACGATACACGTATCGTCCGGGACGATCAGACCAAAATACTTAAAATAAAACTTGCCTAACTTAATCTGGCGGCTGGGAATTTCTGATTTGAGCATATCGTCCCGTACGATCCAAAGATCGTCCAGGACGATCTGCTTAATCAGACCCTCTTAACTTAGTCGCCCTAATTAGGGTTTCTGTTTTGGCTGGATCGTCCAGGACGATGGGAAAATCGTCCAGAATGATCTGAACAAAATTTTAACAGAACCTCTAATTCACTCAATCTCTCTCCCTGAGTGTGTGTGTGCAAGGTTACTTAGCTAGGGAATCAGTTACATTACAATTGACTCAATAAAAGGAAAAATCATACATTTGACACACTTGGACCCGATCTTGAGTTGGCTTGAGTGGCTCGCAGTCTTTTGTGCCTGAAATAGATTAGCCAAACAAAACACACTGGAAACATGTTTGTCATCATCAAAACCAGATTTGTAACACTGAACTATGTGTTGGATGATATTCTTGATTAAAACTAATAATCCAGGATGATCATAGAATCATCCCAGACGATCAGAATAAACCATATCTTCTAATCGTCCATAGGAACTAGATCGTCTAGGCCAAAAGGGGCTAATTTACACTAATCATACAGGACGATCTACAGATCGCCCTAGATGATCTTTGATGGCAAGTTAAAATTTAGGATAATTTTTGAGCCCTTCTATTTAAGATCGCTTGTTTGCTACTGTTGAGATCTTTTGCTGTTGTCCTCACCTAAGAGAGTCTTAAGAGGGAAAGGGAGAGCTTGGGAGAGAAAGAGAGAATCTTGTGAGGGAGAGTTTTTGAGGTGTTTACAAAGGTTACTCCAAGAAAGGATTTGAGTCGTCATCTCCAGTCGTCGTCCCTTGTCCCTTGGTGTCTCTGTGGGAAGGATCATTAATAGGAAGATTAAGGATCTCTGCCTGCTTCAGGAGGAAGCGAAAAGAGGTAAGATTCTTTGCCTATTTCAGGAGGAAGTGAAAGGAGGTAAGGTTCTCTACCTACTTCAGGAGGAAGTAAAAGGAGTCTAGGTTCTCTGCCTCACCGGGTTGGTGAAAAGGAGTTTTTTAAAGGCTTATCCACCTTGCTGTGGGAGCAGAAGGAGAGTCAGTGAGTTTTTATGCAATACCTGGAGGTGAGGCTCTGAGGAGTGGATGTAGGTCAAGTTGACTGAACCACTATAAAATCTGGTGTGTTCGTTCTTTTACTGTTCTGCTTTTAATTTCTGCACTTTACTTTTCTATAGATTATCATGAGATTAAAATTATTATTTTGGTTGATTAATCATCTCCACATCAATGTGCTATTGCAATTATTTTAAAATATTGAAAAAGATTTTCAAAATCATTTTTGCTTAAGAATTTTTAAAACTACAAATTCACCCCACCCCCCTCTTGGTTAGCCTCGGGCTAGTTCATAAGGGCTTAACATCCCTAACAAACTTTCATTTATAACTAAGTTTTTTTTGTTAAAGACCCTATAGTTTTTACCTACCAAGAAATAATCTAAGAAGACTCCTTCATCTACGTTAAAACTAAACTTCCCTAATTGAAATTTATAATTGATAAGCACAAAATACTTAAACCTAAAGATATGTATATGTGAAAGATTTGGTGTCCTACGCTTAAGCAGCTTATGTGGTGTCTTATTAAATTGGATAATATTCTTCCTATTTAGCACATAACAAGTAGGATTCAATATTTCTCCTATTACAAATTTTATTGTTACTGATACAAACTCTGATAATATTTGATACTACTGATTCAATATACTGATAATAAGTATGTGACATATTGAGCACATAATATACTAATTTAATATTGATAAAGAATACCTGAAAAGTATGTGCACACTTCTATATGATTTTACTACATTGATATAATTTCGATAGTCTTTACTAATCCTTTGGTTTTACAGCTTTATATAATTTCTTTATTGATTAATAATATTGATACAAAGACTACCTTATCAATTCAACACCCATACTTGTTTACTAATTTTCATTCCATACTATTTATTGTTTATAGATTTTAGTACTACTACATGTGAGCTTTACTATTTTTATATAGATTCATGATCATATAAATATTACTATTATGATTTGACTGCTAACAAGCATATTACTTCTTTTCTATACATTGAGTTCATTTGCAAGACTTGGTTACTAGCAAGGCTTTTTAGCTCATTATATATAGTTAAATATCTTTTGGTCAGGGCAGAGGATCAGGAGTGATAGATTGACTAGGATCCTTCAGGTTCAGGTTCTTATTATTTTAGTTAATCTTTTGTACTCAAGATAGAGTAATTTTGATATGATTATATAGATCCTGAGTAGTGCATATAACTTTTTGGGAAATAAATACTTATATATATATATATATATATATATATATATATATATATATATATATATATATATTGATCAATAGTTTTATTTCAGCTATTATTTATATTAATAAAAGAAAATAGGTAGCTCTGGTTGTCATTTGTTAAAAGATAAAAAATAGTTTTTCCAAATTATATTTTTCCATATCACAGGTAGTGCCTCTTCTTAGGTACATATGATGCATGTTGTGTTATAAGCTTTAATTTTAGTGATAATGTAGGCCCATGTGTGTTATTTTTAAGCACAGTTATTCTCTTTTATAAAAATTCATTTGCAGTGTTATAACTTACAACTTCAAATTTCAATGTATGCTCATTAGTGTCTAATTCCATTGCAAGTGTCTCTAGTTTAGTTAATTAAAAATACGTTTTATTTAAGTCATTATACTTATTTAGTAAAGATGCATATTCCTTATCTAATGTGAAATGCTTGAATTTAGGATTTGCATGCTCTCTAACTACTATGTAATGATCATATTTCAAATCATAAATTTCTTTCTTTAAACTTGCATGCTATTTTTTAAGTTTCATATATGACTCATGCATCTTCTATGAAATTGAAAATAAATCATCATAAAATAATTCACATATCTCTTTCTGATTAGAGTTATCAATTGGATCATTTATCATTAAGCACAAATTAGTTACCTCATCCTCAGATTCTTGTTCAGATGAGTCTGAGGCTGAGTCTGACTAGAAAGCCTTTTATTTTATTTATTTTTCCCTTTTTGCAATTGGCTTCTCGTGCCCATTCTCCTTTGTAGGATAGTTTTTGAGGTTGGGTAAATCGAACCTTAGATGTCCTAGTTTCATGTATTCAAATCAAATAGTATTTGAGAACTTTATTAAATTTCTTTGTCTTTCCTTTGCTCTTACCATGGTAGCATTTTTGCTTTCTTTCAAGAAGCTATTGAATTGTCGAGTCATTAAAGCTATGTTATCATTCTCATCAACTCCAAAGCTATCGCTGTCTATGTCATCGGCCTTTAATGCCATAGTCTACTATTTTCTCTTATCACATGCATGTAGAAAGTTTTAGCTCACATTTTGCTCGTAACTAATGAAAGAGCCAAGTAGATTGTCAATAAAGTATCCATTTAAATCTTTAGACTTAGATATAATAATGACTTTTGCATTAAAACTATCAGGAAAAGAGCTCAATATCTTATTAACCTTTTCAAAATTTGACAGTTCTCTATCTAAGGCATGTAATGATGTCATAATCTTAGAAAACCTAGTGTACATGTTAGAAATAATCTCATTAGATTTTATGCAAAATAGTTCATACTCATGTAATAATAAATTCAAATGGGATGCTATACTTCATTTATACCATCATAACTAACACAAAGCCTATCCCATATCTCCTTACTAGTAGTGCAAGTAGACACACACATGTAATCCTCAGATTTTAATGCACAAAAAAATATTTTAAACACTTTATGTTAAGTTGTGTATAATCCTTTCAATAAAAGGGATATCAGTTTTATCACCATTCATAATAAGAGAAGGAATAGAATATCCAATTTCTATCATATGCCACATCATATAGCTAATAGATTGTAAAAATATATTAATGCACAAAAAAATATTTTAAACACTTTATGTTAAGTTGTGTATAATCCTTTCAATAAAAGGGATATCAGTTTTATCACCATTCATAATAAGAGAAGGAATAGAATATCCAATTTCTATCATATGCCACATCATATAGCTAATAGATTGTGAAAATATAGACATGCAAATTTTTTATAAATCAAATAGGATATTTTCGAATAAAGGCGGTCGGGTTATTGAATAACCCTCCGCAATATTTCTATTCCTAAATTATGTCATGGATCTTTTCTTCAGATTTTTAAACCACTAATTTGGAGAACCATCTTTGGTGCTAATTAAAAGTTCAATTTGTTGGTGTTAGCCTACTTGAACTACAATAGCATATCAAGAAGGAGGTGAATTGGAGTTTTAAAAATTTTCTTTTAAAAATCCTTTTGAAAAACTTAGTACCAAATTTAAAACTTAAGTTCAAAAATAGATCTTATAATGTGAAAACTTGGTTTGATTATCATTAGATGTTTCTACCTTCTGATCATCCATTTAAAAGAAACAAGGATGCATTCTTTAGAAACAAAGTTTAGAGGTCACCACCTCCACCTAAATTAAGTGGTTATGACATACTATAAAGACTTTCTAGCATTTCATTAATAATTGATTTCTCAATATTATCAGAGTGTAAATTTTCTTCACATGGCATTGAACATAATTATTTTTAAAAAAATGAGTATTTTATGGACATTACCATATTAGAATACATATTTAATAAGGCATAATCTGGATGTTATGCACATTGAGAAGAGCATTCTCAATAATAATTTTTATACAATCATAGATGTTAAAGGCAAGAGTAAGGATAATGTGAAAGCTAGAATGGACATTAAAGAGTACTGCAGGAGAAGAAATCTAGTGGTAGTAACAAACAATAATAACAGAATAATGAAACCAAAAGAACCATTCTCATTCACGTTAGAATAAAAAAGATCAATATGTTAGTGGTTTCAAAGCTAAAAAATGTCTGATGGTTATGGATCAAACTTGAGCTGATGTGTTGACGTTAAATCTATGAGATTTTTTAGACTAAAAAGTTATGACTATCACATAATTATGGAGGTGCTCCTTCCAATTATGCTATGTATGTTACCATATTACATATCGAATTTGTTGATGGAGCTTAGACTTTTCTTCAAATACCTATTTTCATCTAAACTAAGCGAAGAAGATTTATAGAAGAGAGGAAAGCATACCAATCATCCTATGTAAGCTCAAAAAAAATTTCCCTTGGATTTTTTAATTCTATGGAACATCTACAAGTCCATCTGCCATATGAGGGTAGAGTAGGAGGACCTATACAATATCATTGGATGTACCCTTTTAAGAGGTAATACATGTATTTAATATGTTATCTTTAATATTTCTAATCAAAACTGATAATTTTAATCATATAACAGATATTTGAATAAGTTGAAAAAATATGTTAAGAATAAATCATAACCCGAAGGATCGATATGTGAAGCATATTTGGCTCAAGAAACCACCCACTTCATCTCCTACTACTTTGAGCCCCATGTAAGACATATAAGAACAAAAATTGGTCCTAACATGGACTTCAATATCGAAGAACAATCGTAATCTACACTATCAGTATTTAGAAGTAATGGAAAGGCCAGTGTGAAATGTGTTGTAAGATTTCTCATAGAAATCAAAATAGCAACTTTGTATGTGTTGTTGAATTGGTAGGAAGTCCAACCTATTTTAGAGTAAGTTTTTCTATAATATGAATAAGAACTCATGTTAATTTTTAATTCTGAAATGTGAATTAGATGATTTCTTACCATTCATTCCATAAGCAGTTTTCCTACCATAGAACTACAACTATTAAGCAACTTGTTGTAAATAAATTTATAGCATGGTTTAGATCTTATGTGAGTATGTTGACCTAATTTTTGTATGAGGTCAGTAGGACCAATCCAGACCTTAAGATCTTTCCAATCCTTAGGATCAATCCTGATCCTAGGATCAATATTATCCTAGATCAATCCTGATTTCAAATCAATCTAGTTTCCAGACTATTTTAAACCCTAGGATCTATTCTAGACCCTAAGTCTCCTCTAGATCAATCTAGGTCTTAAGATCTTCCTAGACCTTAAGATATATTTTTAGACCCTTAGATCTATCTAGATTTTAGGATCCTTTTAAATTTCAAAAAACTAGCACTTATAGACTATAGAATTCTCCTAGGTTTTAGACTCTAGGATCCCCCCTAGACTCTAGACTTTAGGACTTCTAGATTTTAGAATCTTCATAGGCTTTAAGTTTTAAGATCTACCCAGACTCTAGATCAATCTAGGATCTCCCTAGAATTTAGACTCTAGGATCTACTCTAGATCCTAAGACTCTTCTAGACCCTAGAACCTAGGACTTCTTAGACTCTAGAATCCTCCTAGATTCTAGACCCTAAGATTCTTCCAGACTTTAAGCCCTAGGATCTACCTAGATTTAAGATCAATCTAGACCTTATGATCAATCCATAAATTAGATCAATCTTGATCATGATCTATTCCTATTTCAAATCAATCTTAAACTCTAACCAATCCAGATCTTAACTCAATTCAAAACTTCAATTAAATCCAAGTTTCAAATCTATCTAGACTTGAAGCTTTTCTCAAACCAATTACAGTTTCAACCCTGATATTGTCTTTAATCCAGCTCTAACCCTATCTAATCATTTTATGATCATCCAAATGATCATAAATGACTTAGATAATTCAAGATCAAGTATTCAAGTCCAAAATCCAATTTAAATCCAGATTTCCAGATTCAAATTCAAAGCTTAAAAACCTAGTCCTTAAAGCCTTTTCCAGTGAACCTTTGAACACTTCAAAACCAAATCAAATGACCTTTGATTTAGGGTCTGTCAGTTCGACATTGATGTGACATGTCTCTAGAGGTAACCCTCCAAATTTGAGCTCATTCTGAGGTCTCTAACCCCAGAAATTGAATTGAAATCCAAAGGTTGTAAAACCTTCAAATATTTACAGTCTATGCCACTAGACTTGCCACCTAGTGGATCCTGACTTTGGAGCCTTCTTGAAACCCTCAAATCACTTCCAGACCCTTGATTATGACCCATTGAGCATGAAACTGCATTTTGTTGGACTCAATTTGACCCCTAGTTGACCAGGGGTCAAAATGACCAAAATACCCCTATGGGTGTGAATAGTCACTTTGAACCAAATGAGCTCCAAATCAAATGCAAACACCTCCAACAAGTTTCAAATATCAAACCAAATCTGTTGGATCCAAAATTAGCCCCTGGGTCAACATGGTTGACTAAGTCAACCTAGGTTGACCAAGAAGGCCCTTTGGGGTTCAAATAGGTCATTTTGACCAAATGACCTCCCTAGACCTTGAGACTACCACTAGTGGACTCAGAATATCATTATGAACTGATTGGACCCAATCCCTGACCCTGGGTCAACATGGTTGACCAAGTCAACATAATTAACCCATTAAGCCCATTAAAGACCTAAATAGGTCATTTGATCCAAATAGCCTATTTAAACTCCAGAGATACATCTACAAGACTTCAAACATTAAATTAAATCCATTGAACCCAAATTCAGGTCTTGGGTCAACCTGGTTGACCAAGTCAACCTAGGTTAACCTAAATACCTCTTAATGTGTTTAATGGGTTATTCAAACCCATTTGGTATTTCAAACCTCATTCAAACTTCAAATCAACTCCAAATCATGGCCTAAATCTTTTTTTATCATGGGCCAATCAAACCCAAGTCAAGTTGACCAAGTCAACTCATTAGAATTTGGTCAAACCCATTCAAAACCTCCTACATCATTTCAAAATCTAACCTCTTGATTTAATGTTCATTTTAAACCACCCCTTGGTGCTACTTAGCTGCCACATCATCATCCATGGGGATTGGTTGACTAGTCAACTTAGTCAACAAGTCTCCAAATGGGAAAAGAGTGGTCAAAGTAGTCAAATCCTTTCCTAAGTCCACTCCAAACCATTTAAACCCTCTCTAACCCATCCAAGGTTTTCCTTTACTGCCACCTCAGTAGTCCAAGGAACTTTGACTGGTAAAATTGTCAAAGCAAGGCTTTAGAGTGGTCAAAATAGATTAAAATCCCTATTAGGCTAATCTCCCATTGATCCAAATCCTCTCCAGCTGCTTGGAGGGATTCCAAAACTTTCCTAGAGGCATCCCCAGCCTTTAGATGGAGATCAAACGATTTCTATTCAATCCATATGCTCTTTAGAGGACAAAGGACTCTTTACACATGGAATGTCCTTTTGTCCTTGATTCCTTATGCTCCTACCTACTCCATGGACACTTGGCATCCATCTGGAGTCCAGCCAAAGCAAACTTGGCCGTCCAAATAGCTTAGGGCATATTGAATAGGGCAAAATATAGGAATGAGCATTCAATTGAAACCTTGGCCTTCTCTCACTACTTTAGCTCTCTCAAACCATCACCTCAGTTCCTTTGAGCTCTCTAGCAACTACCCTCGATATTTCCAACTCAATCTCGTTGGTCAAGCTCTCTTTGCATTCGATCCAGGCATCATTCGTTCGTGGAGTCTTCACCAAATATAAGTGAGGACAGACCACAAATTCAGAGAATCTATTCCCCTTTCAAATCTCTTGGGAAAATTTCCTAAAATTCTAGCCCTAGGACACTAAATTTGTGTTTATTTAGCTTTTTATTGAGTTCATTTTAAACCAAATCAAACGTTCCACAAGATTTTTGTTCACTCAAGCTTTCTAGGTTTAAAATTTTATAACATTTGATTAACTGGATCGATCGAACAAGCCTAAAAATGCGATTTAGGGTTCGTTCATTAAAACCTACCAATGGTATATTTTCTGGACCGTTGATCTCATGATCAACAGTCCGGATCGCATTATTCCTCGTGTTGATCCGTCGTGTATGTGCTTGTATTAAATCAGAATATCGTCCGACTGCATCTGGGCCGTTGGTTTCAAACCGCGCGTGATCCTACGACAGGCGGCATCTGCTGATGTGGATAAGTAAATTTGCGTCCGCCGCCGTCGTTATTGGCAATTAATGCCAATGATTGCCATGGCAATCATTGGCCATTAATTGCGCCGCTGGTTCAAATGATTTCTGCAGTTTTGTTATGGCGAATCGGAAGCCGCCATGTAGCCTCCTCCGCCGCCGGTGCCGCCACCCCTTTAAAATGATTTTAAATTAAATTCAAAATCATTTTAAATTCAATTTCTTCTAAAATAAATATTAAAAATTAATTTTAAATAATAAAATATATATATATTAAATATCAATATTTTCAAAAAAATTAAAACTTTAATTTAATATTATTATTAATTTAAAATACTGAATATACAATTTGAATTATTTTAAATATTAAATTTTTAATTATTTTGAATTAAAATTTAATAAAATATGTTTAAAATATTTTATAAATTTTATAATTCAATTTTAAAATTAAATTTTAAATCTTCAGGTAAATATATATATATATATATATATATATATATATATATATATATATATATATATATATATATATATATATATATATATATATATATTATAAAATTATTTTAAATTTAATTATTTAAACTTAAGTTTAATAATTTAAAATATTAAATTTATTTTAAAAATATTTTAATAACATTAAATGTTAAATTTTAAAATATTTGAAACTAATATTTAATTGAATTTTGTTTTTAGTTAATTAAATTTTTTTAAATTATTTTAAATAGCTTTTAATTAACAAAAATTTTAAATATTACTTAAATTATAATATAAAGTTTGAAATATTTAAAAATTAAAGATAATTTGAAATATTTAATATTATTTAATATTTTTAATTAAATATTTCAAAAATTAATTAATAATCAGTGGATTAAAATGTTAAATCATTTTCCAATGTAAATATTAATTTTAAAAAAGATTTGATAATTCAAATAAAATTTAATTAAAGTATTAAATATTGTTTAAATGATTTATAATATTTTAATGATTAAATAATTAATTAATATTCATTAATTGAATATTAAAAAAAATTAGTAATTAATATTCAATAATTAAATAATAATTTTAAATTATTCTAATTTTGAAATTAAATTAAATTTAAATGATATTATATATTTTAAACAATCAAATATTTGATTATTAATTCACATTTAATTAATAATAAATAACTTAAATAATTTCAATATTTTGTAAAACATCTAAGATTTAAATTAACTTAACTTAAGATTATTTTAATCATTAATTAATTTTGAATTAATTTAAAAACCCCTTTTAAATGATTTAAACTTTAAAAATTCATAATAAATTTATTTTAAATCAAAAAATTTAATATAATATATAAAAATTTTTAAAAAATTGAGTACTTTAATTTGAGACTAATTTCAGAGATTAAAACTTGATTTATTTTAATTAATACTTATTATTTAATTACTTTAGCATTTAATCAATATTTAATTAAATATTATATTAAATATTTTGAAAATTAAAACTTTATTTTTAAATAATCTTTGATAATCAATAGATCTCTCATTTATATATTGAATTTAATTTAATTATATGTTTAAGTATTTTAAATTTAAATTTTATATTTATATATATAATTCTATGTATATATTAAACATATATTTGAAATTATTTTAAAATAATATGCATATACTTAAATATTTTAGGTTGAGATATCTATTTTAAAATTCTAAGCTTAGATTTGACATGTTTGAATAGAAATCATATGGAAGTGTTAGTGAATGATTATGTTCTAATCATTCATTAACCTAATTGTTATTTACAATTAATTAAATTTTAATCCATGGATGTTTAAGGACATACACACACCACCAAGCTCTAAGGCTCTCTTAGAATTAGGAATTGAATGTGTTTGTATGCATTTATATGTTAAGTTAAGGGTCTAGAAACTTTGATTCAAATCCAATAAACTTAGTGACATCATTAAGGACAATAATTAAGGATTTATTTAGAGGATTTAGAATATTTTAATAATTAGGATTGACCTTCTATTGACTTAAAACTTAAACCATTTGAACATAGTGATATTCTCAGCCCTAGAAAAATTTTCCACTGAATTTTGAAGTCATTAAGCCCCTTCATTGACTTAATTAAATTCAACCCTTAATTAAGCCTTAAAACCTTCCAAAAATTATAATAATTCAAATTTAAATCTAAAAATTATGTATAATATCTTAAACTGACTAGAATTAATCCCTTAATCAATGAAAAATAAAAACTTCTTGACTGGACTTCAAAATCAAGTTTAATTTAAGTTTAATTGAAATTTAATATTTAATTAAATTAATTAATTAAAAATAATTAAAAATTTCCAAAAATCTTCCAAACACTTAGAGATCACTCCTTAGGTCATTCTTGACCTTTGGAGTTAATTTCAAGGAGTTTGGAGGTCATTTGGATTCAAATCATAAAAAGGCCTTTAATTAAACAATTTTTGAAAATTCAATAAATACTCAGAACTTTGAAAATTCATAATTAATTCAAATGAACTCCAAATTGAGCAAACTCAAAGGCGTACAACTCATATTAAGGTCTAATATTTATCAAAAATATCAAATTTCTAGAAATCAAACAAATTTGAAAAAGTCAACTTTTGGTCAAATCTAGTTCATAATCAAGTCAAAACTTCAAACCTTCATAATAAAATCTAGAAAATCTAATTTCAGTGTACTACAGTCTAACTGATTGTATTAAGGTCTAGTATTTTATAAACATATTAACATTTCAGAAAATAATTTAAATCAAAAAGTCAACTTTTAACCCCTTAATTGAATCATTAAAATAATCCAAAATTTAATAATTGATCTAAAATTCTAGAAAACATCAATTCAACTTTGAAACCAGCAATCAATTTATTTGAATAAAATTTATCAACTTTCAAACCCTTAATTAATTAAAATACTTAACTATATGATTACTACTGGGTAACCTAGGCCTACGAGGCTATTAAATTAGCCCCAAGGAAGGTGAAATAAACTTCACGGCCTCGGTGTGAAACAAAGGTGGTAATCAATAATCCTTTAAAATATACTTTAAAATTAATTTCAAGCTATTAATACTTATCAAATTTAAATCCCTTAAGCCTTTCAATCAACCAGAACATCAAATAAATTCAACTAATTGCCCTATTTAGGATATATCAAAGTCACACAGCCTACCTCACACACTTTAGATTGTTTTCTAGGACAACCAACTATAGTCTTAGGCTAGGCCAGTGTTTACTTTTCTGTTGTGTGTCGGGTTTTTGAGCTTTCACTGCATGCTGTTTGCTAGTAATAGAATTGTTGTGATTGTTTATTTATTTACTGCACTCTGTGATGTGATTAATTGCACGTTAGATCTACCCCTAATTTAGGAACGATTTGTACTAATTCAATCTTATACAAGTGGCCATGCTCATACAGGGTATTAAATAAAGGGGGCAATCAAATAATTAAGTTTTAAATTAACATTGTTTTCTGCAGGCGCTCCAGAATGCTTAAGTCTCCCTTTAATATTTAAAGAGCATGGTCAAGTGTGGCTGTGATTGAGCTCTCTTTATATTTTAAATATTAACTACTTGAGATTGATTATAACTGCTTGGGATGTCAAATATAAACTGCTGATTATTAGGATAACCTTGCAAGATCGAGTCTAGATTTTTTAATTTTGATCAATATAATTTGATATGAATTTGAGTTGTTATGTGTTAAGTACTTTGAGATTGGGATGTTTAAACATCCAATTTAGAATCCAAAGAGGAAGGGACATCCCTTAGGGGAGAGTTCCTATCCATTTGGAGATCCAAATTAGGATGACTTTCAAATATCAAAAGAGAAAAGATAACACCCCTATTCATGGGGAGTTTCTTTTCATTTGGATATCCAGACCAGACGATCGAAGGAGTTACAAGAAGACAAAGAAGTGAAGAACGAGAAGACCCGTTCTCAAAGTCACTTGAGTCTTAGGAGTAGAATCCGGGTTGTAGTCAGCGGTACCCGACCACTTTACTTTCCTGCAGACCCTGGGTTGTATAATTAAGTGGCACTTGCCACATGGACTTTCAATTTGAATTTTAATTTAATTGATTTGATTAATATTGATTATTTGATGTTAATTGTGATTAAGGACCCACATGCTTTTAGTAGTTTTTTGGCCTTAATTGCATGCCAATTTTGATTTAGCCAGGAACCCGATCGGAGGCTCATGAGGGTACGGTTAAAACTATTTCTACTTTAATTAAAAATTAAAAACTTTATGCTCAGATAGAAACTTTAACACTTTTAAGAAGTAAACCCGGACACACCGGGGTTTTTTCATGCATTCATATTGACTTTTCTCTTTCGTGTTAGGCACCTCCCCGCCTGCGAGTTTTGGCAGACCACCTGACCTATTAGGGTGCAGTTTTATCCAAGGGGATGTTGCGTAATCTCTAGGATAAAACCTATTTTTAAGCCTAATTTTAAAATTGCTTCATACTTGATTTCAAGCATTCGAGTCAACTAGCATGCATCGCATTAGTAACAAATTAAATTTGAGTCTAATCTTTAATTGCATTTTTAGCTTAAGCATCAAATACCCAATATATGTTAAGGGGCCAATTAGGATCTACTCTAGATGTCGACCACAACTCCTTAAAACTCAATCTTAAACAACGTCCCTAACCACTCTTTCATTTAAAAGATCGGACACATGGTTTTGAAGCGTTTAGGTGGTTTAGCTGGCTCCCCAATCTAGGCCGGGGTAAATCCAGGACTACATTGCATTAGCTAGGATCCAAATCATTAATTTTTAGTACCCATTTTAGACTTAGGATATGAGGCAGATTTTTAATCTTAAGTCCTCAAATTCCGAGAATTTAATTCCCACTTTCTAAAAAAATCAATCATTCAAACTTAAATCTCTTTCAATCAAATTCAAGCCCAACACTTAGGATAGGTTGGGTTATTTCTGAAATAGTTCATAATCTCAAAACACCTCCTACCCTTCTTCCTTTGACTCCAGAAATAACTGTTCAAATTTGATCCAGTCCCTGTTGAATTTCCAACCCTTAACCTCCTTTGACATCAAACTTTGAAATCTAAATAAAATTTGTATTGCTATTTTAATCGAGAGTTTTTGTAGGAAATTTTCTGGTTTCCTATGATATAATTAACTACTAGGGCTTGCACTCGTAGGAGATTTAGAAACCTAGACCAGATTTTTAAAATCAAACTTTTCCAAAACATCCATTAATTAACTTTGGGAAATTCAAACCTAACAATCATTATCATCATTTTCAAATGATTAATAATAAATGATATTTTCTTTCTTCGGATAGATATGTCATTCTATTATTAAAAATTTGATCATGAAATTAATGATTTTTTTGCCAGATTATTATAGTCAAACATTGGATTAAATATCACTTTGATCTTTCCAAATCATATGTTGTTTCTCCTTGAGTTTGATTACAATAATCAGGATAAATTTAAAGATTTATAATCTGAACCTATTAGAGAACGTTATATTCACCTTTCAAGGTGATATATCATTCATAATAAGTGTTCGATTATAATATTAAAATTCCAGAGATTCAACTTTCCCAAAGAAAATTAAACACTTTTTTCAAAACTATATTTTTCAATCAAAATAGAGTAAAATCTATATTATTTTATTTATTTACATCTTTTTAAATACTACAAGCTCTAAAATTTCCAACTTTTCTTAGGTTTATGACCTACATAATAAGGTCTTTGATAAAGGGCTAGAAGCACTGGCATGGGTCCCATTGCTGAAAACAAACACTTAGCCAATCTATATAGTTAATAGGTTTAGATTTTATTCCATGTCATGGAGTGAATGAAGAAAAATTGAAAATTATGGAGTCTGTGTTAGAGGAAACACTCAGGAAGTAGATGAGTGTGATTATTATGGTCTTCTCGATGAGGTCCTTGAGCTGCAATACCCAGGAGATGGAAATATTATATGTTTATTCTACTATCAATGGTACGATCTTATGCTGAATAAAGGCACAAAGGTTCATCCTGTATATGGTTTAATAGAGGTAAATATGGTAGTAGATATGGGAAGTTAGATCCATTTGTGCTAAAAAGTTAAGCTACAACAATAACAACAGCATCAAGCCTTTGTCCCACTATATGGGGTCAGCTACATGAATCCTTTTTTTCCATTATGTCCACTAACAAGTCAAACTGTTGAAGTTTTATTCAGTAAATATCCCAGTGGTTGTAGAGATAAGCAATATTGGCTATCTTTCATAAAAAATAAAAGCACGATGGATTATTGACCAATAATACGTCATAACTACTAAACATCAAGAGGATGAGATGTCACATTATAGGGTTATTAAAGTTGATGTTCTTGATAGTTCATTGTCTAAGGTTGAAATGCAGTTAAAGGATGTGGATAGTTCGATGAGCTCTTCAAATGAGAATGAGGAAGAAGGTAAAGATACCTTATAGAGCACTGAAAGCAATTCTAATTTAGAATAGTTCTTGTAGCTTAAGGGACCAAATTTTTTTCAATATATACATAATGTTGTATCAACAAAATTTGTAATCAAATAAATACTTAGCAAGAATAAGTTGGTAAAATGACAGATAAGTCCACCTAAGTTATAATCTATCTTTATATAGTTTTTTTATTGCTCGTAATGGCAGATTAAATTCAATATGAAGCAAGAAATTAAAATTCATATTCGTAAACAAGATGAATGTGTGATTAATGTTAGACCCAAAAATTTGAATGTTCATTGCTTGATTCTAGTGATAACAAATATATGTTTAGATGTTCTAATATATTAATTAAGTATTTTAGGTAATTAAATTTAACACAATCATGGCTTATACAATGCACCTACCGACCTAATGATAATGTGGCTATAAAATTACTTCAAATGAAATAATTCTAGTACAAAAAATCCCTAGGTGCATATCTAAAGCATTAGTTAAGGTATACTATATCGTAGATGCCCATGATGATATTTAAATTAATCAAATGAAAATTTTACACTTACTTTTTGTATGTAATTATATTTTTTTATTTTTATTTATGCAAACCTTCATATCTATTAGAACTTCATTTATAATTATGCATATTTGTTACAATTATAGTGTTACTATAATTTCATTTAATGTTAACTAATTACTTCTTTTTTATTACAAATGGCTTCAGGTGAAGAGCCTCCTCATAGATCCATTACATCAATGTTAGGTAATAGGATGAAGTTGAGCACTAGACCAACTGGGTCTAGACAGAGTGGTCAACATTAGGGGTAGGCAGTTCCACCAATGATAGAAGTACCATCACCACCACCGAGGAGTCAGCATCAATCCCTCAATGAGTAAGGTCAGGGACAAACAGATCCACCTGCGGTTGGAATATCACCCCATGCTGGGCACCTCCCAACTCCTACATCTACTAGTCCTTGATTTCTCTCTCCAAATCAGAGACACTCGGCTCCCTTCTATCCATATTACCCCCCACCAACATCACAAATAGTTCCATCAACCTACCCCCATCCTCCTTACAATCACTTCTATTATTACCCACATATTATGTGCCCAGAATAGGGTGGACTATCAACATAAGCAGAGGTTGGGGCTAGGGAGCCTACAGTAGTAATGGATAAGAATGTATACATAGTGCCTGAGGGAAATACATAAGTTTAGTTTAGTTTATAAAGTTATTATAATTTGATCTATTATGTAATTGAAAAAAATTTTAACATGTAGCTTTAATCCTACAAGGCTAACCACCCATAAGAATCATGACATAATATAGAGCAAATATGATGCTCCTTACTTATCATGGAAGAAAATCCCAAAAGAAGTTAGGGATATGTGGTTCAGAAAATTTCAAGTTTATTTATTTAACATTAATGAGCATTTTTTATTACATTTGTATTAATATTATTTATTATACCTATATTTTTACATAAAGATTTTAAGTAATTTCTTGAGTATGGTTCGAGGATTAGAACTGATTTTAAGAAAAGAAGCTCTACTCATCTTAGGGACATGTTCACAAACCTTAGAAAGTCTAGGAAGCATCCATTATGGATTGGCGAGGGAGTGTGGGCTGATTTGACTACAGCTTGGGTGAGCCCTGAGTTCACCAAATTGAAAGAGTAGAATAAGCAAAGTAGAGTGTCTGAATATGGGGGTTTAGGAGGTTCTCCTTATATGGGTGGCTTAGTGCCTCATACGGAGCGTAAAAGATGATTGGTAAAAGATTATTTCAATTTGTTTCATAAATATATGCACATTACTTTAGCTATGCTCTCTATTTATAGAAAGAGTATCTTGGTCAGAAGCCGACACCATTGGAGTTGCATGTAAGGACTCACCAACTTCAATTTGATCATTAATGAGTTGATGAGAAGGCGAGAAAAGCTCCTATGAGTATCATTTTTTAAGTAATAATAAAAAATAAATAATTTTTTAATGGATTTATTCTCATAAGATGATATTATATGACTTCGAGAGGTCAGCCTTCTACTGGTGAGGGATTATCTTTAGGATCGGCCTAGTACTCTAAGTACCACACATGGTTAGAAGCTATTGGAGTAAGGTAGAAGGTTAGGGTTTATAGCTTAAGTTTTTAGGGATATGCTATTGAGGGCAATTCATCCACCTCAGCATTTTGTGATGCTAGTAGAGTTAAAGAAATCACCAGCCAGAAAGCTACTGCTCTGATAAGAGAGATATATGAGATAAGATAGATTTAGGCTGAGATGTAGGCGGAGCTGTGACCATATCAAAAGAAAAAAGAGCATGAGCCTGTGTATAAATCACAGTGTGGGAAAGACACAGAACATGATTTGATAATTTTGAAGTTGTTGTTGGAGTTTGAAGAATAAGTTTTTTTATTTGAAAATATTGAAGTGAACTCTTTATTGCAGTTAAATTTTATATTTTAATGATTGTTTATATTGAACTTTATGTTTTATTATGCTTGAAAGTTGAAAATTTTCATTTATTTTATGTTTTCAAATGTTTTAATATGTGTTAGTTGAGAATATTATCTTAGTGCATTTTACTTTATGCATTTTATTCAGCTGATGTAGGTACAAAATGTGAAAATGTATATGGACAAAGGGGAGGCTAACAATTTCTTTTTAAAGTTCATGCAGGTTTTTGGCTTCTTATCAATGGCCTAATCGCTGGAAACTTTGATATTGAATGATATCGTAAGCCGCCGGAACAAAGAGGAAAACTGCTATAAATTACTAACAGTTTTTCGGCGGCTAAGCTATAAAAAATAGTGGAAATTATTGATGCCAAAAATTACCGACGGTTATCCCATGATCATTGCACCAGTAATTTTTTGGTAATTTTTGGTTGGTCAAATCACCGGTAAAACCGCCAGAAATCTCAAATTATAATTTTACATAAGTCATTGCTCCGACGCCTGTAAAAACACAACATAAATCTGCCAGACCCACTGGAAGGTAGTTAGAAAATATTTTGCATGGAAAAAAATTTGCTAGTATGTGTTTCCTGTATGGTTTTTACCAGTGGAAAAAAATCTTGTAGAAATCCAATAGAATATCTAACTTTTTCCAGAAAATTAGCCAATTCTGCTAGAAAAATCTACTGGTAATGGACATTTTTCTATAATGAGCACACATTTATCTCCCAAGACTAAAGCTCGCTTTTCAAACTCTCTCTCACAAAAGACTCAAGTCCCTTGACTATCTAAGACTCTTCAAAATGAAATAAGAGATCTTTAAATACCATGCTGTAAGAGAAATCTTATTTTTATTCCAGCCATCTCTGTTCATACAGTATAATCTGAAGATCATATAGTACGATTAATTTAATTCTCCCTTTACTAAAGTACGATGATTGTTTCCTTATACAATCAGTTCAAAATTTTCAACTGATCATCCAATATAATATTAGGGTCATGCAGTACAATTACTTCAATCAAATCAAAGTTCATATTGGATGAACTCTTTGACAATTAAAAATAGTCTATGTCGATTGTCAGGTATGATATGAATCATACTGTATGATCTTAATGGTTAATTAAGCTTAATTTAATTGATTAAACTTTGAGATTAATTTAGGTAATATTTTTAAATTTTGTACAGTATGAATAGGTTTATACAGTACAATTAGAACAAATTAAAAATTTCAAAATACTGCCTAAATTTGATTAGCGATGGGGTTTTATGATTACAACTGATCATCCTATATGATTTAATTTGTACAGTATGATTAGCTCAAAATTTAATCCATTTAATTAAAATATTTTAATTGATTTTTGATCACATACATCATAAAGTATGATCCAAATCATACAGTATGATATTAAAAAAAATAAATTCTTTAGTTTCCATTTCCCCTCTATGTGTGTACATGATCTCTATGTTAATATACACCTTTTATAATATATTGACTCAAGAAAGATAAAAATATAGACTCTTTCAAAAATCAATCTAATACTATTCAGTCTTGAGCCTTGATCATTTAGCTTTTCTTGGTGTATATTGTACCTAAAATATTAGTATACATTGAAAAAAAAACATATGCAATAATAATATATAGGAGAAAATAGGTAAAGTTCAATAATATTTGTTATCATCAAAATAGCTTGGGCTCTTGAATTGCAACATAGTGATGGACTATGAGTAGAAAAAAATTTTGTAGTGAAACATCTGACAGTAACCATTCTAGGAGGAAGAGTAGGTTTGGACCTGCTAAGTTTAAAAGGAGGGGATAGTTGGTAGTGATTCATTTTGGATCAGATAAAAGCAGTATTACCAGTTCTGGGGGATTAATCAATGGGGCCCCATTATGTCAGTAGTGTGTTAGAGGACATAGTGGTCAGTGTTATAGAGCATCGATCAGGTATTTTCACTATGTTCAATTTAGACATTAGATTGTTGAGTGTCCTTATGGTTGATTTAATAGACATTTTAATTTAAGAGCTGATAACTTCGAGATTCCAGTAATGGGCAGGCCAGGAAAGTACCACCTCGACCATATTCTAAGGTTTCTAGTAGCTATAATGTTGGTCCAGTATCATGAGGTCAACCTTCTAGGGTCATGGAGCATAGGTAGTTCTATTATTTTGATCCCAATACAGCTACAGGATTATAGTATTATGCAGTAAGAGGCTAGTGAGTCTCTAGATATTGTGATAAGTATGACTTATATTTTTACATCTCCTTGCCATATTTTTTTTTATTCTGGTACTAGCCATTCTTTCATGTCAGAGCAGTATTTTGATCTCTCAATTTGCCTTTTGTGTTATTACTCATTTCTTTTCCTGTGGTTTTGCCTACAAGGGATGAAATGGTAGCTAGTAGGGTTTATTTTTATGATTTGGAGTTTTTTAAATAGGATTTAGAGATCTTGTTTAATCCTATTGCCAATTTTTATATTTGATATTATTTTGGATAAGGACTAGATGAGTCCATATGGGGCTCAAATTGATTATCTAATGAAGAATATAACTTTTTATCAGAGTAATAAGAGCTTTGTATTTTAGGGAATCAGGGGTATTCTTTCTTGTTTGATTTTTGATCTAGAAGTAGATAAACTTTAGAGGAAAGATAGTCTAGTACTTTAAGCTTCTAACAGAGATATGAGAATCTCTTCTACATCTATGAGTAGTGTCCCTATAGTTTGAGAGTTTTTTAGATGTTTTACTTGAGGGGTTAGTGACTATATTGTTAAACAAAGAAGTAGAGTTCTATATTGATATTTTATAAATGCTAATTTGATATCTAAGGCCTTATATCGGATGTCAACAAAGAAACTTCTTAAGTTAAAGCTATAACTTCAGGAGTTCATGGATCAAGGGTTTTTTTATCCCAGTGAGTCTTCGTGGGGAGCACCTGTATTATTTGTCAAAAAGAAGGATGTTATCTTGTGGATGTGTCTTAACTATAGAGATATGAATAAGATAACTATAAAAAATAAGTATCATTTGCCTAAGATTGATGACTTATTTGATCAGTTGGCTAGATGTTCTATATTTCCTAAGATCGATCTAAAATCTGGTTATCATCCATGATCTAGTTATCATCAGTTAAAAGTAAGAGCAAAGGATGAGATGAAGACTACATTTACCAAAAGGTATGGGCATTATGAGTTTTTAGTCATGCCATTTTGAGTGACTAATGCCCATTGGTCTTTATGGATTTAATGAAATGAGTTTTCATGAAGTATATGGTCTAATTTAAGATCATCTTTATAAATAATATTATGATTTATTTTAGATCTAAGGAGGAGCATGCATGATACTTGAGTACTGCTCTATAAATTCTAAGGCAGCATCAATTATATGTTAAGTTCTTGAAGTGTGAGTTGTAATTGAGTAGTATTTCATTTCTGGGCACATTGTAAGTAGTATAAGCATTTCAGTAGATCCCTAGAATATTAAGGCTATTTCTGATTGGTCAAGGCCAACAACAATTTCAGAGGTTCATAGTTTTTTAGGCTTGGTTGGTTATTATCGAAAGTTTATTTAGGAGTTTTCTCAAATTTTTTTTCATTGATGAGACTGACTTAGAGTTCAATAGCTTTTATATGGACTCAGGAGTGTGAGGGGAACATTTAACTTTTGCTATAATTCTAACCATTCCTTCAGGTATGGATGGTTTTCATATTTTTAGTGATGCTTCACTGAGAGGATTGGGGTGCGTAGTGATGCAGCATAGTAGATTGTATTCTTACGCATCTAGATAGATGAAACCACATTAGAGAAACTACTCGAAAGTTTAGCTGAATTTAGCTACTGTTATATTTACATTGAAGATTTAGAGGCATTACTTGTTTGGAGTTAAATGTGAGATCTTTAGTGACCATCAGAGATTGAAGTATATTTTTACTCAAAAGGATTTGAATTTGAGGTAGAGAAGATGGTTAGAGCTGATCAAGGATTATGATATATCTATTCAATATCTTCTTGATAAAATAAATGTGGTAACAAATCCTTTGAGTAGGAAGTAATCAAGTACTTCTCTCTCATTGCTTATTTTTGTATGCCTTATTTGAGATTTAGATAAGTTGGGGATAAAAGTGGTATCTGCTGATATAGATCTGAGTTTATTATCTCAGATGATTATTTAGTCTACTCTATAGGAAAGAATTTAGGAAGATCAGAAATTAGATACAGAGTATCTGAAGTTAAGTGATCAGATTAAGGCTTATAAGAGACTAAACTTTCTCTATCTAATTCTAGTATCATTTTCTATAAAGGTAGATTGTGGATTCCATTAGTTGATAATGTAAGAGTAGAGACTCTATAAGAGGTACATTATTCAGGCTATACTATTCATCCAGGCAGCAATAAAAATTACAGGGGCTTGAAAGGAATATTTTGGTGGCCTATATTGAAGAAGGATATCATAGTATTTGCTTCAAAATATGAGGCATGTCAGTTAGTGAAGGTAGAGCAACAATAGTCAAGTGGTCTTCTACAATTATTACATATTTTTGAGTGGAAGTGGAAAAAGGTGAAGATGAGCTTTGCTATGGGTTTTCTTAGATCGAGATAGGGGCATGATGCTATATGGGTTATTAATAATTAACTGACAAAATTAGCACATTTCTTTTCAATTTGATAAACTGGTCCAGCTGACCAATTAGTATGGACATTTGTTAGAAATTTTATCAGATTATATGGTCTACCAAAGGCGATTATATCTAATTTTGATGTTCAGTTTACCTCCAGGTTATGGAGCACTATTCAGTAAGGGTTGGGTATAAACTTATGCTTCAGTATGGTTTTTAATATACAGACAGACATATAGTTTGAAAGGCCTATTCAAGTGTTGGAGGATCTTTTGGGACTCAATGTTCTTGATTTTGGTAGTAGTTGGAAGGATCATATCCCACTAATAGAGTTTGCATATAATAATAGTTATCAATCTAGTATAAGCATAGTTCCATACGAAGCCCTGTATAGTAGTAAGTGTAGAACCCCTTTGACTTTGATAGAGGTGGGGATAGATAGGTGATAGGGTCTTCTTTTGTGGATGATACTACTTCAAAGATTATTCTAATAAGAGAAAGGTTGAGATCTACACAGGATGGGAAGAAAAAGTATTACAAAAAAAACATATGTTGGTAGAATTTCATGTTGGCAATTTTATTTATATCAAAATGAGACCTATGAAAGGTGTCAGTAGATTTGAGATAATTAGCAAGCTATGTCCAAGGTACATTGGGCTTTTTGAGCTGATCAAGTAGATTGGTAATTTTATTTATAGGTTATTATTACTTAATCATATGTTAGATATACATAATATATTTCATGTATCTTATTTAAGGATGTGGTCTCTGAGTCTGGAAAGAGATTATCCGCTAATGATATTGAGGTTCATGCGAATTTGCATTATAAGGACGAGCTTGACAGGATTCTGGCATACGAAGTGAGGAGAATAAGGAGAAAAAAGATTCTAATGATCAAGGTACATTGAAAGAATAGGACAAATAGAGAGGCTAATTGGAAGAAAAAAATCTTATATGAGATAGCTATATCCAAAATTATTTTGATTTGAAAGTATCGTGAATGATATTTTTTGAGGAGGGAAGAGTTGTGAGACTTTCAAATTCAGAGTTCTATTCAGACCCAATTTGGAAAATATAATTCTTTGAAATTTAATATTTTGAACCTATTTGTATGCCATTGAGAGTACTTTATGAATAAAAAATTGTTGCATGTATTTTAGAATGAGTCTCAATAGTTTGGAGCAAATTTTGACAAAATCTAAAATATGTTTCTATTTGAGCTCCCCAATGTTGGGTGCCTAAGCATCTTAGCGCTACTTGTTACAAACCTGGATTTAGGGATTATAATTTTGATGATAATAAACATTTTTGTGTTCTTCTTTGATTGGCTAATATTTCAAGTACAAAAGATCAAATGTAATACAAGCCAACTCAAGATTGGGTCTGCATGTGTTTAATTATATTTTTTTTCCTTTCTTGAGTTAAATGTAATGTAATTGATCCCCTAGCTAAATAACCTTGCACACACACACTCAGGGGGAAAGTTTTAGTGAGTTAGAGTTTCTATTTTTAATTTTTATTCATATCATCCTAGATGATATTCATATCATCCTGGACGATCCAATGAAAATAGAAACCCTACTTAGGGCGACCATGCTAAGTCGGTTTGATTAAGCAGATCGTCCTGGACGATAGACCCATCGTATAAGACGATATGATCAAATAAAAAATTCTTAACCACCAGATCAAGTTAGGCAAGTTTTTATTTTTAGAGATTTGGTCTGATCGTCCAGGATGATAGGTGTATCATCATGGATTATCCTTCATAATTATGCCTAAATTAATCTGGTGATTAAGGAAAGTAATTAATATTTGATTGATACAATCATATCATCATGGACGATCTCAATATCATCCTAGACGATCTCAATATCATCCTAGATGATCTTAATATCATCCTGGAAGATACATCTAAAATCCTAACCATCCAGGGCATTTCACCTGGCTGAACCGAACTATCTTCTGGACGATATGCCTGATTTTGAACTAATCGTACAAGACGATCGCAATATCATCCTAGACGATCAAGTCATTTTAAGATCGTCCAGGATGTTTTGGTTGTCTAAATAGAGCTATGTGCAGGACAATTTTGTTATTTTTGAACTAATTGCACATGATGATATACTTATCATCTTGGACGATCAAGTCATTTTGAGATCATCCAGCACAAGTTTCCCTGGACGAACAGAGCTATCTTCTAGATGAAATTCCTGATTTACACTAATTATCCCAGATGATCGTAGAATCGTACGAGACGATCAGAATAAATTTTTCTACTAATCGTCTAGAGAAACCAGATCATTGAGGCTGATTTATGTGATTTTGAACTGATCGTATAGGATGATCCTTTAATCGTCCTGGATGATTTTTGACAACCATTTGAGATTTAGGAAAATTTTTGAGCCCTCCTATAAAAGATCTTTTTTCTTCCAACAAGAAAAATCTTTTGCCACTTTTCTTACCTTGAGAGAGAGAGAGAGAGAGCTTGGGAGAGAGGGAGAGGATCTTATGAGGTGTTCACAAAGGTTGCTCCAAGCAAGGATCTGAGTTGTCTTCTCTGGTCGTTGTCTCTTGTCTTTATCGTGGTTCTGTGGTAGGATCGTCTGCAAGAAGATCTGGGTTCTCTGCATGCTTCAGGAGGAAGCGAAAGGAGTCTAGGTTCTCTTCCTGCTTCAGGAGGAAGTGAAAGGAGTTCAGGTTCTTTGCCTCATCGGGTTGGTGGAAAGGAGTTTTTGTATAGGCTTCTCTGCCATGCTATGGAAGCAGAAGGAGAGTCACTTAGTGTTAGTGCAATATCTAGAGGGGAGGCTCCGGGGAGTGGATGTAGGTCAAGTTGACCGAACTACGATAAAATCTGTTGTGTTCTTTCTGATTATTTTCTACACTTACTTTTCTGTTGATAAGTGTATGATTGTAATTATTATTCTGTTATCGTTGAACATCTAAACATCATCACGTAACTGTAAATATTTTAAAACATTCAAAAAGATTTTCTAAATCGTCGTTTGCCTACGAATTTTTAAAACTACAAATTCACCTCCCCCCCCCCTCTTTGTTAGCCTCGAAACGAGTTCATAAGGGCTTAACATCTCTAATGAACTTTCAAGTGGTATCAGAGCGGTATTCATAAAATTAAGTTTTGAAAAACTTTTGAATATGATCCATGGCTAACTTTGGAAATAGAAATACTACTGAAGGATATTCAATTACTCGTCCACCTTTGTTTGATAATATGCCGTTTAATTTTTGAAAAACTCGCATGTCCACCTTTTTACAATCTATTGATTATTGCATGTGGATGCTTATTAAAGATTGTTATGAAGCACCTCATAGACTTGTAAATGGTATTAAAACTAAACTTTATTTACTGAATGGACATTTGATGATCGTGATTTAGCACAACTGAATGCAAAATATTTGAACTATTTTTTCTGTGCTTTAAAATCTGAAGATTACATGCATATTTCCACTTGTATGATTGGTAAAAAAATTTGAGAAAGATTATGCATTACTTATGAAGGTACATCTGAAGTTAAGCAATCTAGATTGAATATCTTACTTCACAACTACAAACTCTTTTGCATGAAACCTAATGAATCGATTTCTAAAATGTATACTAGGTTCACTCAAATTGTCACTTCTCGACATGCTTTAGGAAGAGAACTTACAAACTATGAAAAAGTAAATAAAATTCTGAGATATTTGCCTTCTTCTTTTGATGCCAAGATAACTATAATTATTGAATCCAAAGATTTAAATACTTATTCTATTGATAACTTACTTGGGTCACTCATTACTTACGATTAAGGAGTGAACCAATGACAAATTGATGCCGGTGAGAAGAAGAAGGAGAAAACTATGGCGCTGAAGGCCAACGATACTGACACTGATTCTTCCGGGTCTGATAGCGATGATGTAATCACTAGGCAATTCAAAAGCTTTCTAAGGAAGAAACATAAGAACATTCAGAAGTGGAATAGAGGTAAGAGTAGTAGAAATTTTAAAGGTTCATCTGATATTATTTGTTTTGAATGCAGGAAGCCTGGACATATAAAAGCTGATTGTCCTACACTTAAGGATCACCCAAGAAAGGAGAAGGGTGGGGAGAAACCCAAGTTTAGGAAGGACAAGAAGTGGATTCAAAAGGCATTCTAGGCAGATTCTGCATCCGACTCCTCTGAGATTGAAGCTGAAGAGGAGACTACAAACTTGTGTCTGATGGCTGATGATCATCCTGGTCAGTCTGATCAAGAAGGGGTATATGAGCTAACCTATGATTTATTGCTAGATGTTTCTGAGAAAATTCATTCATCATATAGGAAACTTAAGAAAACCCATGCCATCCTAAAATTAGATTTCTTGAATTTGCAAAAAGAGCATGATGTTTTGATTAAAGATCATTCTACACTTGATAGCAATCACATGTCTTTACTAGATAAATTTGATGAATTAAATAAAAAGTATTATGATTTGATTGTTGAGCATGAGTCATTAAAAATATTGCATGCTGATTTATAAAGAGCTTTTAAAGAACTAGATACTATGGCATGTGTTTTAGATAGAAGTGAGGAAACTTTGAAATTTGAAATTGTAAGGTTTAAAAAAGAAAATGCTTTTTTAAGTATAAAATTAGTGCTTTTGAGAAGAATGAAACACCTCCTACTTTTGCATAATTTTATGCACCTCCACCATTTGTAGAATAAAATTCAAAATCATCAAAGCATGTTTCATACACACCTAGGAAGAGGCACTATCACCTACATAGATTAATCCTTTTTCTGACGTTAGATGTTTTTCTTGTGGCATGCTAGGACATATCTCACACACCTGCATAGTTCACCGTAGTACACATTGGGTGTGGAGACCCAAATTGCATGATTCACAGTACAACACACATGCATTGCATTCTTCTTTTCATAAGAAGGAACCCAAACTAATTTGGGTTCCTAAATCTGACGTTTGATGATTTTATATGGGTGCTCTCATAAAAGGCCTCGTGAGAGCATGTGGTACCTGGATAGTGGATGTTCAAGACATATGACGGGAGATCCAAATCAATTCATTTCACTATAGATCAAAGCTGGAGGAGAGGTTATACTTGGAGATAACACTACCAGGAGGGTGGTAGGAGCCGGTATAATTGATGATTCACAAAATTTTATTATTGATAATATTTTACTTGTAGATGGACTGAAACACAATCTGCTAAGCATCAGTCAGCTATGTGATAAAGACTTCAGCATAAAGTTCCTACCTATTTGATGTATTATAAGCTTAAATGACAAAATTATTTTGTAGAGAAAAAGGGTCAATAATGTCTACATGCTGGATTTAAATTGCTTCAAAGTTGACATTATTATTTGCTTAAAAATTGCTGTTGATGAGTCTTGGCTGTGGCATAGGAGGTTATATCATGCCAGTATGAAAATCCTTAGAAGAGTTACCGAAAAGGACTTAGTTAGAGGTGTCCCCAAGCTTAAGTTCACTAAGGACCATCTGTGTGATGCCTGTCAATTAGGGAAGCAAGTCCACTCCTCTTTCCACTCAATTAAGGACATCAATACCTCTAGACCTTTAGAAGTCCTTCACATGGATTTTTTTGGACCCATAAGCACTACCACCTAGGGGGAGAGTCTATGAATTTGTGATTATTGATGATTACTCGAGGTTCACTTGGATTAGATTTCTGTCACATAAATTTGAGTGATTTGATGAATTTAAATCTTTCTCCACTTGGATTCAGAAGAAGTTAGGCTGTGAGATTGTGACCATCTATAGTGATTACGGTGGGGAGTTTGAAAATGAGAAATTTGAAACCTTCTATGAGGATCAAGGGATTAGCCATAACGTTTCAGCTCCTAGGACCCCTCAACAGAACGGGGTAGCTAAAAGAAAGAACAAAACCTTAGTGGAAGCCACTAGAGCCATGCTTGCTGAGTATTCACTTCCAAAATACTTTTGGCCTGAAGCGGTGAACACTGCCCGTTATGTGCTGAATAGGGTGAATGTTAGATCAAATCTAAATAAGATACCTTATGAGATCATTAAGGGTAAAACTCCAAACCTGGCCCACCTTCATGTCTTTGGCTGTAAGGTTTTCATTTTGAAAAATGGGAAATTATCCTTAGGAAAATTTAACCCCAAATCTAATGAAGGAGTGTTCTTAGGCTATTCTAGTGTGGGGAAATCCTTTAGGTGTTTAATAAGAGTACTTTGGTGATGGAGGAGATAAATCATGTGGTGTTTGATGAATCTGATCCTAAGGAGACTAGAGTTGAGGAAGAAGAAGATGTAGGAAAAATTACCCAAGGAGTTAAAAATGCAAATCTGGAGGAAAGGGTAAAACCTCAAAACATTTTGCCTATAGATTGGAGATACTCTTTGAGTCATCCTAAAGAACTGATCTTAGGAGACCCTTTTGAAGGTGTTAGAACTAGGCATGGACTTAGGAAGGAAGTAAACCATTCTGCCTTTATCTCAATGTCTGAACCCACCAACATCTATCAAGCCCTTTCTGATGAATTTTGGAATTTAGCAATGCAAGAGGAATTGAACCAATTTGTAAGGAATGATGTTTGGGAGTTAGTAGAAGGACCTAAGAATCAAAGTGTAGTGGGAACCAAATGGGTCTTTAAGAATAAGATGAATGATTCTGGTGTGGTGCTTAGGAATAAGACAAGATTGATGGCTAAAGGGTACAATCAAATAGAAGGGATTAATTTAGAGGAGACCTTTTCCCCTGTAGCTAGATTGAAAGCCGTTAGAGTGCTACTAGCCTTTGCGTATTATAAGGGATTTAAGCTTTTTCAAATGGATGTCAAGAGTGCCTTTTTGAATGGGGTAATAAAAGAAGATGTCTTTGTAGAGCAACCTCCAGGTTTTGAGAATTTCCAATATCCTAATCATGTTTACAAATTAAAAAAAGCCTTATATGGATTAAAACAGGCACCCAGAGCTTGGTATGAGAGGCTTAGCACATTCCTATTAGAAAGAGAGTTTGTAAAGGGGAGCGTAGACACCACCCTTTTTCTTAGGAAAGTAGGAGATGATCTACTCATTATCTAGATCTATATTGATAATATACTTTTTTTAGATCTTCTGATAAAATTTATGTGATAATTTTTCTAAGATAATGAGTAAGGAGTTTGAGATGAGTATGATGGGATAATTGTCTTACTTTTTGGGGTTTAGCATAAGGCAAATTGATGATGGAACCTTTCTGAATTAATCAAAATATACTAAAGAAATCTTAAAGAAATATGAAATGGATAAAGCTAAGCCAAGCAATACTCCCATGAGTTCCACAGTTCAGTTAGATAAAGATTCAAATAGAAAATCTATTGATTAGAAGATGTTTAGAGGAATAATTAGATCACTACTTTACCTGACTGCTAGCCAACCTGATATTATGTTTAGGTTTTATCTTTGTGCTAGATTTCAAGGTGATCTTAAGGAATCCCACCTGACTGTAGTTAAGAGAATCCTTAGATATCTCTTAGAGACCCCGAACTTAAAAATCTGGTATCCTAGGCATAGTACTTCTTTTGAGATTATTGGATATTCTGATTCTATTTTTGCAGGATGTAAGGTGGATAAAAAGAGCACTTTTGGAACTTACCAATTCATAGGACAGTCTTTAGTCTCCTGGTCTAGTAGAAAATAGAACTCAGTTGCACTTTTCACTGCTGAAGCTGAGTACATTACCTTAGGAAGTTTTGTGGCCCAAGTCCTTTGGTTAAAGCAACAAGTTTTGGATTTAGGATTACCTGTTGGCACAATTTTTGTTCTATGTGATAACACCAGTGCTATCTGTATTTTTAAGAATCCAACCCAACATTCTAGAACTAAACACATTGATATAAGGCATCACTTCATTAGGGACCATATTCAAGAAGGGACATTGAGCTACATCATGTAGCAACTGAAAACCAACTAGCTTACATCTTTACTAAACCACTGACCTTTGACTCATTCAGTATTTTGAGGACCAGATTGGGTGTGATTGACATAAATGAATGAATATGATGATTGCTGATTTTTGATGTTTTCTATTTTTCATTTTTGTTTCTTTTAGTTTTTGTTTTATTTGATTATCTGCTTTCTGTTTATTTTTAGCCTCTGCTGTTTCTTTTTATTGTTATTGTTTCTCTGATTTTAGTATTTATTTTGATGTGATTTCCTACATGTTCTTGATTTAATGTTTTTTTATCAGATCACTACTCACTACTGCTAATAAACTTGATTTCTAACTTAGAGTTTTGCCTGAGTTTTTATTTGGAAGCTCGTAAGCAGTGATTGACTCCTTAGGATCTATTAAAGGGAAGAAATGTTGATGATTGTTTCTCTTCCTCTAACTCTTTTAATGGTGTATTATTTCTTTTGGATAAAAATCTTCTTCAAAATTAAAAAGTTAGTTTTTGATATAGAGATCAATTTTATCTTCCTACAGTAATCTACCTCATATGAATAGTATTTTCAAAGCTTTGAATCATTGTTATATTTTTCTTAATCAAGTGATTGCACTTATCATTTGATGTATAGTTTTTATTTTATGAATTACTCTTCCTCACTGTAGAGAGTGAGTATTGTCATCTCTTATGTCTAGAAGGTAATTTCACAACTGACATTCTTTAACGATTATGAAAGGAAGCAAGCTTATGAAAGATGCGCAAAGCGCCAAATGAAATGAAAAGAGGTACAAAATGAGCCCAAAGCTGAAAAAGATGCGTAATGTCGCCAAATTGAAAAGATACACAAAGTGTATCATAAATCAAAAGATGCACAAAGCACCAAACAAATTGAAAAAAAAGAGGCACAAAATGAGCCCACAATGAAATAAGCTTTTTTCCCTTTTAGATCCTTAAATGTCTTAGAAAAATCCATGCGCCACTTAATATTTTCAAAAAGCTTGAGTTAAAAAATCATGATTTCTGATTCCTTACTTTGTAATACTATTATATCAGATATTTTTCTGGAACGAGGCTTGAAAGGATCTCTTTTTGAATCTAATTTCTTTTCTTCTGAATTATATTTTTTTTTGAAAGGAATTTAAACATGTAAGGTGTCCAAGGTAGGAGTTACGAAAGTTAATTTTCCAACTTTTCTTGATTTCAGTATTGTCGATTTTCTTCTTGTTGGCGTTTAAATTAAAAATTAGGAAAAATTCTATTTTATTGGAGCTGATAAAAAAAATATAAAATTCATTATTTTCACTGTTATTTTTCTCATTTCTATTTTTTATTTGATTTGATTTTAGATTTCCTTTTTTATATGTTTTTGGGATCCCTGATCTTTCCTCTCCATCCTTTATCTTTTTCCTATTTTCTTCACATCGTCCTGGATGATACCACATCATTCTGGATGATCTGACCACATCCTGGATGATCCATCCATCGTCCTGAACTATCAATTCAAATCATCCCCACCATGATCCAACGGTTGGTATGCACTAATTATTGGTGATCATCCTAGATGATCCACCGCATCGTCATGGATGATCCACGTGGCAGCATTTGGACAATTTAAATTTGACCCGTCCAATTCATTTATTACATATCATCCTAGACGATCCAACGAATTATCCTGGATAATACTTTTCGTCAAAGGTCGTTCGGTTGGACTCCTCGGGACGATCACATGTGTTTAATCATCCTGGACGATATCTGATTGTCCTGGACTATCAGACCACTTTTTTGATCAATCGGCCTGGACGTTATTATTACCCCTATCGTCTTGGACAATCCTGCGATCGTCCTGGACGATCCGGCCAAATTCTATTTAAATAGACATTTTTTTCAAAAATTTCTCACACATTCTCTTCCAATCCTTCCTCCAATCCTTTTCTAATGGCTGGTGGTAAGAGATCCAGGCCACAAGGTACCAGTTCCTCCCGGGGAAATACAGATCCTCGCTTTCCTGATGCAGCAAATCAAGCTGCCTTTTAATAATATCTTGATGCTGGGATCACGATATCCAAAACTGTGAACCCCCGCACCCTCACCTATCCGGTACTAGATCTGTTCACTCACACCTCCCTCACTTTCATTCTTACTTTGGCTTTTCCCTTCAGTATTGAACTCCTTAGGATTTTCTTTGCTAATCTTCGCATCACCTCTGATTACTTAGCCCTTCGGTCCTTTGTGAATCAACGGCCTGTCGAATTAACCATCCAGGACTTTTATCACATTCTTCAACTATCCACTTATGGTGATAAACTTCATATTCTAGCCTCTAACCCTGACTTTGATTGGAGTGTCCCCAAACACTTCCTTAGAAACACCAATGCCCCACACCATGACCAAGCCTATTCCTCCCTAGTCAAGGATGCTAGGATAATTCAACATGTCCTTCACTCCTCCGTCATTCCTAAAGCTGGGGACCGCATCCATATCACTCCTTTGCTCTCCATCACTACCTACTACATCAAGGCCCGTCGTGACTTTAATGCTACTGATTTAATCTTTTGCTGCATTGAACAACTGACGACTATTAGGGATCCGGGCTATAGGAGACGCCCCAATCTAGCTTTAGGACATCTCATCCATTATGCCCTTGAAACGAAATATAACTTTCAATATCCAGATCAAGCCAGAATCCCACCTATCTTCTTCTCCAATAATTCCTTCCATATTTTGCATAGTACTCTCCTTCATCCGGAGCCTGCCCCAGATGTGGAGGGAGAAGAGGAAGGATCTGCTCCAGTACCTACACCTGTTCCTCTCCGGATAGAGTCCCCTCTGGATCACCTGGTGCACCGCTTTGACCAGTGGGAGGCTCGCTTTGACTCCTACATGACTCACTAAAAGGAGTAGCACGACGAGGACATGGCCTGGTTTGGTGAGCAGTTCACCACCATTCACAGTTACTTTCATCCACCACCACCTCCTCCATCTGATCAGGATCCGCTTCTCTATTAGGTTGATTTGTTTCAATTTTTTGTGATGTTTTAGTTTGCTGTTATTTTTTATCTTTACTATTTCTCCTTTTTGTGATGTCAAAAGGGGGAGTTATTTTTGTGTTGTAGTAGTTTCATTTGTTATTTTTAGTTGTGTCTCTAGTTGTATTAAATGTCACTGGTTATCAATGATTAGGAAAATTTATCTTCTCTCACTTGTGCTTTAATTATTGTAATCTGGTTGATTTAAAACTACTAAATAAATATTTGTCATCATCAAAAAGGGAGAGATTGTTATAAACCTAGATTTAGGGATTATAATTTTGATGATAACAAATATTTCTATGTTCTACTTTGATTGGCTAACATTTCAGGTACAAAAGATCAAATGTAATCCAAGCCAGCTCAAGATCGGGTTTGCATGTGTTTAATTGTATTTTTTCTTGAGTCAAATGTAATGTAATGATCTCCTAGCTCCTTGCACACATACACTCAGGGGGAGAGTTTTAGTGAGTTAGGTTTTCTATTTTCAATTTTTGTTAAAATCATCCTAGACGATATTCATATCGTCCTGGACGATCTAATGAAAATAGAAACCCTACTTGGGGCGACCATGCTAAGTCGGTTTGATTAATCAGATTATCCTGGATGATAGACCCATCGTACAGGATGATATGCTCAAATCAGATATTCTCATCCGCCACATCAAGTTAGGCAAGTTTTTATTTTTAGAGATTTGGTCTGATCGTCCTGGATGATCCTTCACAATCATGCCTAAATTAGTCTGGTGATTAAGGAAAGTGATTAATATTTTATTGATAAGATCATACCATCCTGGATGATCTCAATATTATCCTGGATGATACATGCAAAATCCTGACCATCTAAGGCATTTCACCTGGCTAAACCAAACTATCTTCTGGATGATATGCCCGATTTTGAACTAATCGTACGGGACGATCGCAATATCGTCCCGGATGATCAAGTCATTTTAAGATCATCCAGGATGTTTTGGTTATCCGAACAAAGCTGTGTGCAGGATGATTTTGTCATTTTTAAACTAATCGTACAGGACGATACACTTATTGTCATGGACGATCAAGTCATTTTGAGATCGTCCAACACAAATTTCCTTGGACGAACAGAGTTATTTTCTGGATGAAATTCCTGATTTACACTAATCATCCTGGACGATTGCAAAATCGTACGGAGATGATCAGAATAAATTTTTCTACTAATAGTCCAGAGAAACCAGATCATCTAGGTTGATTCATGTGATTTTGAACTGATCGTACAGGACGATCCTTCGATCGTCCTAGATGATCTTTGACGACCAGTTGAGATTTAGGGCAATTTTTGAGCCCTCCTATAAAAGATCTTTTTCTTCTAAAAAAAATCTTTTGCCACATTCCTTACCAGAGAAAACCTTGACAGAGAGAAAGAGCTTGGAAGAGAGAGAGAGAGGATCTTATGAGGGGGAGTTTATGAGGTGTTTACAAATGTTGCTCTATGCAAATATCTGAGTCTCCTTCTCTGGTCGTTGTCTCTTGTCTTGATGGTGGTTCTGTGGTAGGATCGTCCGTAAGAAAATTCGGGTTCTCTGTCTGCTTCAAGAGGAAGTGAAAGGAGTCTAGGTTCTCTGCCTGCTTCAGGAGGAAGCGAAAGGAGTTCAAGTTCTCTACCTCACTGGATTGGTGGAAAGGAGTTTTTGTACAGGCTTCTCCGCCTTCCTGTAGGAGCAGAAGAAGAGTCACTTAGTGTTAGTGCAATACCCGGAGGGGAGGCTCCATGAAGTGGACGTAGGTCAAGTTGGCTGAACCACTATAAAATCTGGTGTATTCTTTCTGATTATTTTTTGCACTTACTTTTCTGTTTATGATTGTGTGATTGTGATTATTATTCTGTTATTGTTTAACATCTGAACATCATCGCGTAACTGTAAACATTTTAAAACATTCAAAAAGATTTTCTAAATCGTTGTTTGCCTACGAATTTTTAAAACTACCAATTCACCCCCCCCCCCCCCCTCTTGGTTAACCTCGAGACTTGTTCATAAGAGCTTAACATCCCTAACAAACTTTCACTACTATAGTACCAGACACCAAATAATGAAATTATAGCACTCCATGCTTTAAAATTTGATATTTTGAACTAGCACCATAGTGCTAGTGGTAATAGTGCTAGGCCACTAACAACATATTAAATATATTTTAAAAGTACAATTCCATTGATTTCAGCACATGTAACCGACATAGAAGATGAGAGAAGAGAGAGATTTCTAGAGGAAGAAGAGGGATTTTATGCCGCTTTGGGCCATTTTTAACCATCGAGCTATTTGGGAAAGTTATCCGGATCGAGGTAAGTGTCGCTTTGCCTATCTCAATTTTCAGTCATTCGATATTTTTTAAATTATTTTGATAAAATTACATTTTCATTACAAAAAATGAGGATAACTTTGTGTTAGTAGAAATTTCACTGTATTACTTTTTATATGTTATAAAGATTGTGATTACACATATTTTGAATTTTTTTAAAATATTCGAGCTAGTGTTTTAGAATTTGTGCAGTTTTTATTGAATAGAATTTTATTAAACTCTAAAAAATAGAATCATAGTACGATTAAAATCTTATAATGATATTTTACATAATCTATAATAATTTGGTTATATTTAAAAATTAAACATTTTTGCTCAATAGTATTTTTGTTGCCACCCTTAAGGCATTTTGGTAATTTTTGAATTTAGTCCAGTTATGCTTTATTTTATGAAATGCTTCAAAATGTGTATAATGATGAAAAAAATGTGATGAGAGATGATGTGATGGGATGTGGTATTATGTTGGCACTAGTGGGCGACCGAGGTGGGAATCTATTATGCCAGTGCAAATGGATAACCGAGGTGGGATTTTATTATGCTAACATGAGTGGGAGACTAAACTAAGATTTTATTAGGATGGAGTTAGAGGGTGACCAAGGAGGGATTCTTTTATGAAAAAATTAGTGGGTGATTGAGGTGGGATTCTATTATATTGGTGCCAGTGGGTGACCGAGATGGGATTCTATTTTGACGACGCTAGTGGGCAACCGAGGTTGGATTCTGTTATGTCGAAGCCGGTGGAATACAAAGGTAGGATTTTGTTAACAAAGATATATAACAATTTGGTCTTGAGAGAATTTCTAATAATTAGTCTAATATCACTGTGCAATATTTACTCATAATTAAGTTAGTTTTAGTATTTATTTTAGTTCATTGAACTTAGAATACATTTTAATTTTAGTTTCTTTATAGTACATCAGTTTATTATTATAATATAGTATTTTTAGTTCTTTTAGGTTTAAATTATTGATTTCTATTTTAGGCTATGGTAGCCTACTGAGTCGTGTTAGCTCATTCCTATGTTTACTTCCATTTTCAGGACAAGGGAAGGGTAAGGAGCGACCTGATTAGTTTTGCATAGCAGGATCCAATCTATGCTGCAGGTATTCCCTTAGATTTTGTTTATTAATTTTGTAAGCTTGGCTTTTATTTTATTATTTTCTCTGTTGCCAAGCAATTTTATAGAAAGACCTTAGATTGTATATGTATGTTGAGAGGATATAACAGAAAATTATTTTGAGATTCAGTAGTCTTTCACTTTATATTATATTCAGTAGTGGCTCTATATAGTAAATAAATTAAAAGTTTTATTTCAATGCTTCTCCAACCAATCCTTGGGTCAGTATTGCCGCAAATAGTCATAGTATAACCTATGTGATATCAGATCATATGGGGTTAGGTTGTGACAGATGGAATCCTACTTAGAGCAAAGGATGGTGAAAATGACTATGACATCCCCCCGCACTACTATTGATAGCTAAATGCATATGTATAAATGCTGAAAGTTCAATTCGGGTTGTTATACCTACTTGAACTACCCAAGGCACACTAAGAGGGGGGTGAATTGGTATTTTAAAAATATCTTTTTCAAAACTTTTTTTTTGAAAGTTTAAACTAAATTCACAACTTAAGTTAAAAATAAGATCTTGTAATATGGAAGCTAATGATATGAGAAATCAAATGCTATTTTTTTATTTTTATTTTGTAGAAAAAGAATTATGAAATATAATTTTCTTTTCTAACAAAAATTAATATAAAACAACAATCTCAATATTTCTCAACTCAGATTTGTAAGAAAGTAAACAAGCGAAAAATAAAAATATAAAAAATAAAGTGTTAAAAAGAAATAAGAATGAGCACACAAAATATTTATAGTGGTTATGTCAATCTTGACTTTCTTCCACTCCCCGAAGTCTTCCTTTGTGAGTATTACTATAAACCTTTAGTGATACTCCTTTAGCTCCCACAGCAGGGCATTGAAGCCCTTACAAAATCACTTCCACCCTTCTACGGTGCAACTGAAAACCAGAATCCTTTCTACTCTCTTGGTGAGGCAGGGAACCTAGACTCATTTTCAACCTTTTGGTGAGGCCGAGAATTTGGCCCTTTCACCATCTGGGTGAGGCTGAGAACCTATATCTTCAGACTTGAAAACTTTCTTCCCACAGATACCCAAAAAGAATTGCAAAGACACTTGGAGGAACCAAGGTAAATGCTTTCTTGGAGTAACCGCGTGAACCCCCTCACACAACTTCTCCCTCTCACACAACTTCTCCTTCTCCCTCTCCAAGCTCTTAGACCTCTCAAGGGACTCTCACATAACTCTCTCAATAGCCAAAGATTTATTCAAAGTCCAATAACAATGTTTTTATATGAGGTCTTCAAAAAACTATAAAATTTTAATTCTGTCATTTATATTCGTACAATATGATCTGGGTTCGTACAGCATGATTAGGTCATAAACCTATTTTGTCCAGTATGTATTAAACAGCGTAGTACATACTATTCAAGCTTTACTTACCAGTTATACATCATGATTATTGGATCATACCGTATAATTAGTTCATTCATCTTAACATTGTACAGGATGAACTCTGGGATGATTGAAAATTATCTCTGCAAATTATCATACGATCAACATTGTATAGTATGATTAGTTCAGAAATTAAGATTTCTTCCAAGATGATCCCTATGATGATTGAATTTTATCTCTGCCAATTGTCTAGTACGATCTACATCATACTGTACAATCTGTCATATTTATTAAACCTTAATTTATTTAACTAATCACAAGGATTAATTTTGGTAACATTTTAAATATATTGTGGTAAGATTGGGTTCGTATAGTATGTTATATTTAGAATTCAAATATGAAAATACTTACCTAAATCTAATTGGCGCCTAGGGTTTTTTAGTTAAATTGATCATCTTGTATAATCTTATTCGTACAGTACAATTAGTTCAAAAACCTTCATTACTCAATTTGCCATTTTAATTGATTTTCTAAATAACTGATCATATAGTATGATCTAGTTCATACAGTATGATTTGTTCAAAATTTTTAAATTTATTTTCTCACTCCTGTGTGTGTGTGCACGCGGTCGCCAAGTTTGCATACACCTTTACATGACCTTGACTCAATAAATATAAAAATGAAGAAAAAAATATAGACTCTTACAAAATATTATCCTATTCTACCTAGACTTCAATCCTGAATTTTGATGTACCAAAAATGTTAGCCCACACAAAAATAAATATGCACTACAAATACTAAGAGAAATAAAGAGGCAATCAATAATACTTATTATAATCAAAATCATAAGCTCAGGATCCCAGATTACAATAATCTCCCCCTTTTTTATGATGATAAATATTGCTAGTTGAAATTATAAGTTATTTGAATTTTCTCCTAATCTCCCCCTCACTAAGTGAATTACTTTAAAAATAGGAGAAAATATTTATTTATATTTATTTATTTATTATTATTATTATTTAATTGTAAAACATAAAAGCAATACAAAGAATACAAATATCATAAAAGAAAATTGAACTAAATAACAGAGGAACAAATACAACCAAACACCTACTCCCACTTTTGACATCATCAAAAAAGAGAGACAACACAACATAAGAAAAAGTATAAATATAACCAAAAAGAAATGACAACATAGGAAGTACAAAAGAGCACACATCCTGGAAATAAGATGGTCCCTAATCAGGTGATAGTGGAAGTGGCTAGAAATACTGGTGAAGGGCAGTAAACAGCTCGGTGAACCACTCCTTATCGATCTCATACTATTGTTGAAGCTATTAGTGGTGTTGTAGAAGTGCATCACTCTACTGCTAAATCAACATCCATTGTTGATTACAATTCTCGATATGTAAAGTGATCATTATTCTCAGGTTGGCAAAACCCTCAACCATTATGGTATAGAGGTCATATTGGGCTATAGGGGTTAGTCCTAGTGTAGGAGCTGGTGCTAGAGTAAAAGGTGGTGGAGGTGCTTCTTCCCTTGCCTCATCAAACACTTGCTCTTCTTTAGGAGCACTCTTGTGGTGTCGGTGGAAGAAGATGTGAAAGGTACCATAAGATTAAAAGTTTGGGTACATGTCGGCTGGTGCAAGATACATAAGTTGATACTTCTAATCTAATACATAGGTAACTAGATGTCCTAATGTGAGGTTATGCTTACGTCAGGTTGATCATAAGTGAAGGAAGTAAGGTTTTGAAAATAGCAAATAAGTATGTGGGATTCATCAAAAGTAGTGCCAAACATGATTAAGTATGTGACAACAGATAGAAGTGGGGTCATATTAACTCTATATTCAGCCTTAGGAAGAGTTGAAGTTTGAAGAATATGCTGGATGACTAGGGAATTTTGATTTATGGATTGAGCAAGGGGCTAATATTGGTTCAGAGGAGTATTCCTAAGGGTTAAATTGACAGTGGTCAAGTCATAATCACTTATAGAGGCTAAGTTATGTAGTTTAACTCCTTTAGTGGATATATGTAGGTATTCAATGAGATCCTATTTAGTTATTTGAATAGGATGCCTACAGACATAAGAGGACATGGAGGAGAAATTAGCTTGCACTCTAAGGTTTACAAAAAATTCAAAAATTAGCTCAAAGTTAAAAGGGAAGGCGAGAGTTAAGAGGAATTACAAAGTGGTAGAGGCAAAGAGGCCCATAACCTAATAATTGATGATGGCTTGGTTCAGGATGTAGGAAGGAGTAATATGGGCTTCCTTGAACCGGTGGAATGTCAATTCATGCTTGATTGTTTGAAAGTGGTCGTCAACAGTATGACGAGAGGAATTACCTTGGAGAATACAGGCTCGCATACCACCTACTATATGAATTACTAAGAATAAAGGCTTGATGGTTTACGTGAAGAGAAGGCTCAAAAAAATGTGAGTCAATCCTTAGAAATCCCTTTCTTCTATATATTTTTCAATAGATTATACAGTACAGTTGAAGATCGTACTAGACTATATGAAGACTTTAAGCCGTCTGGGTAATTTATCAAAAAAGGTGGTCAAATCATACAGTACGATCAGGATTATACTAGATGATCTTTGTAAAAGGTGTTCAACTCGAAGATTCATCTGGTATGACTTTTGACTAAAGGTTTGTGTTTTACGAATAGGTGTTCGTATAGTACAAAGACATTTCAAATTTCATACCGGCTGATTAAATTTGTCCAACGGTTACTAACACGTGGATTGTAAAGTATGAATAGGTGATTGTACAGTACGATCAACAATAGTTAGTTAGATCTTGAGTGTTAATTTCATGAGCGATGAGGATGTGTAGAAGTTTGCGGATCACACAGTACGAATAAGATTCGTGTAGTATGATGTGAACCCATTTTTTATTTTTTTATTTCTTTATTCATTTAATTTTTAAATCAATGGTGTGTGATGATTAAGGAACTTCTACTTGTTAGGAATATTAAACACATAAATCAAAAATAATAAATAATACAACAAACATGAAAACACATAAAATACATAACTACATAAGTGGTTGATTTCACTCTTTCCTTGAATCAAGCGTGAATGTTAATGACACCTAGTCTAGTCCTTAATGTGCTAAAGGTATTAAAGTTGAGAGGTTTGGTGAAAATGTCTGCCAGTTGATCATCAGTCATTGCATGAGTAGTTCTATATCTTCTTTGGCTAATGATCTCTAATGAAATAATATTATATATATATATATATATATATATATGCTTAGTGTAGGAGTGTTGAATTGAATTTTTAGAAATGTATATAGCATTAGTGTTATCACATATGATTGGAATGGTCCCTACATATAGTCTAAGGTAATAGATTTATTGATTTAGCCATAGGACTTGAGTAACATAGCTTCCTACTACTATGTATTCCACCTCAGCAGTGGATAGAGCTACTGATTTTTGCCTCATATTGGACCAAGAAACTAATTATTGTCTATGAATTGACATGTTGTAGAAGTACTTTTCTATATATTCTACAACTTATAAAGTCTTAGTCTGAATATCTAATAATTTCAAATAAAGAGCTATGTCAAGGATACCAAATACCAAAAAATTTTGTACCTAGAAGGTATCTAAGTATTCTCTTAATTGCTATCATATGTGATTCTTTGGGATCAGCTTAGAATCTAGCACAAAGACAAACACTAAACATAATATCAGGTCTGCTAGTGGTTAAATACAGAAGATATCTTATTATTCCCCTATACTTTTTCTGATCTACTAATTTTCCACTTGCAACATTGTCTAATTGAATGGTAGAGCTCATGAGTATATTAATTACTTTAGCACATTCCATCTCGTATTTCTTTAGAATTTCTTTGATGTATTTATTTTGACTCAAAAAGGTACCATCATCCATTTACTTTACTAAATCCATATGAATGTGTAAGCTCACCCATCATACTCATCTCAAACTCTCCACTTATAGTTTTTGAGAAATCATTACAAAGATTTTCATTTGTTGATCCAAATAGTATTAGAGAGAGTTGCCTTAGATAATTTGGTCATGTAAATGGCAGCCTTCCGATAACCCTATTAGGAGAGTAGATGTATTAGATTTGGCCTATGTAAAGAAAGGTAGAGGTAAACCTAAAAAGGCTTTATTAGAAATTACTAGACATGACTTTCTTTATTAGATTTAAATGAGAATTTAACTCTTAACATGACATAATAGAGAAAAAGGATTCATGTAGCTGACTCCACCTAGTGGGATATTGGCTTGATGTTGTTGTTGTTGTTGATCCAAACAATATATCATCCACATATATTTGAATAATGAGTAGATCATCTCTTACCTTCTTTAGGAATAGGGTGGTATCTACACTACCCTTAACAAAAGATCTATCTATGAGAGATGTATTATACCTTCCATACCATACCCTAGGTGCTTGCTTCAACCCATACAATGCATTTTCAATTTATATACATTACTAGAAAAGGTTGAATTTCCAAATTTTGAGGGTTGGCCTACATAAACATCTTCTTTGATAACCCCATTTAAAAAAGCACTCTTTACATCCATTTGATATAACTTGAAATCTCTAAAGAAACCAAAGGCTAACAACACTCTAATAGCTTCTAACATAGCTACAGGGGCAAAGGTCTCTTTAAAATTAATGCATTCAATTTGATTGTACCCTTTAGTAACTAATCTGGCTTTATTTAAAATTACTATTCTAGAATTATTCATCTTATTTTTGAATACCCAGTTGGTACATACTACATTGTGATCCTTAGGTCTACTAATAAACTCCCATATATCATTCCTAACAAATTAATTTAACTCTTATTGCATAGCTAGCATATTGAATTCATCTGATAGGGCTTGATCTACACTTCTGGATTCTACTATAGAGATGAATGCAGAATCACTAACCTCCTTCCTAATTCCATACCTAGTTTTAACTCCTATAAATGAATCTCCTAACATGAGCTCCCTATGATGATAGATGAGGATCTCCATTCTCTAAGAAATGGCTCCTGAGATTCTTCTCTATCTCCTAGGTCAATAGATTCTACTCATTAGATAACTTCTACCTCCTCCTCTTCTTCTAAACTAGGCTTACCAGATTTATCAGAATGATTAAATACCATATGGGTTGACTCCTCTATAATTAAATTCCTCTTATTAAAGATCCTATAAGCTTTTCCTACAAATAAATAGCCTAAGAAGACTCTTTCATATGTTTTGGGATTAGACTTTCTAGAGGAGATTTTTTATTTATAAGAATGAAGCACTTCCATCCAAATATATGAAGGTGCAAAGATTGAGTGTCCTATGTTTAAGTAGCTCATAGTGTGTCTTATAGAGTTTCGATCTAACATTTACCCTATTCAAAATATAACAAGTAGTATTCACTACTTTTCCCAGAAATATCTAGGGAGAGAATATTCAACTAACATTACCCTAGTAGCTTCTGCTAAGGTTTTATTTTTTATTTCATCTATTTCATTCTACTGAGGTGTCCAAGGGGCAGAAAAGTTATGTTCAACTCCTAGCTTCTTATAAAAAGATTCAAACTTATCATTCTAAAATTCTACACCATGATCACTATAGATAGTAGATATTTTACATCTTAGTTTTCTTTGAATCTAAGTGGAGAATGTTCCAAATTTCTCAAATGATTCACTTTTATGAGATAAGAATCTAACCCAAGTAAATCTAGAGTAATCATTAACTATTACATATCCAAAGGTTTTCTCACCTAAGTTGGATGTGCTAACAAGCCCAAATAAGTCCATATGTAAGATCTCTAGTATCCTAGAGGTGGTGATATCCTTAATGGAATGAAAGTATGATTTAATTTATTTTCTTAATTGGCAGGCATCATATAGGTGATCCTTAGAGAAATTTAACTTGGGTATGCCTCTAACTACATCTTTCTCAGTTATTTTCATAAGTGTCTTCATGCTTGTATGACATAGTTGCCTACGTAACATCTATGATTCATCAACAATAGTTTTCAAACATAAGAAATTTGAATAATTAAGAAAATTCAAATCAAGCATGTAAATATTATTTATCCTTTTTCCTTCTAAAATAATTCTTTAGTTAAGCTAATCAAATATTTAGTAGATATAAATTTTAAGTTAAATCCTTATTCATACAATTGACTAATACTAAGCAAGTTCTATTCAATCCATTTTCTAATAAAATATTTTCAATAATAAAACTTTTAGAGTTACCACTCATACCTAAATCCACCACTTTTCTGGAGGTGTTATCTCCCAATGTAACATTGCGTCTAGCCCTAACCTCCACCGTGATGAATTTCTAAACATCTCCAGTCACATGCCATGAACATCTGTTGTTCAAGTACCACATGCTCTCACTAGGCCTTTCGTGGAGCATACCTATAATGTCAATTAAGGGTTAGATTTGGGAACTCAAGTGAGTTTGAGTTTCACCTTATCCTTTAATGGATGGGATAAATGCATGCTATGTTATGATGTAGATGATTTTGGCCTCCATACTAGAGGTGTTCTATGGTGTGCGTATAGTGCAAGTATGGGCTCTGTGTCCTACCATGCCACGAGAATAGCTCCTAACACTTGAAAATGGATTCACTAACCTATGCACGGTAGTGCCTCCTTCTAGGGATATAAGATACATGGTATATTTTGGGGTTATACCATTATGCAAGAGTAGGTGGTGGTTTTTTATTTTACAGTGCATGAATTTTCTCTTTAAAAAACTCATTTTCCTTCTCATAGCTATCAACTTCACATTTCAATGCATACTCATTAGGGTTTAGTTCAGTTACAAGTGTTTCTAATTCCTTAAATGCATCCTCGAATTTAATATGTTTAAATTTCAAGAATTCATGCAAATTGTTGAGTTCAATATGTTTCTTATTCAAATAATCAAATTCATCCAGTAAGGAAGCATGCTCTTTATCTAGTGCAATGTGCTCAATTCTAAGACTATCATGCACCCTTTTTAATTCAAAAATTTTCAAATTTAAACTAGCATGCAATTTCTTTAACTTCTTATATGAGTCATGAATTCATTTAGAATAGTAAACAACTCATCATAGGATAGTTAGCATACCTCATCTTGATCAAAATAATCAAGATTGTTATTTTACATAAGGCATAAATATATTACCTCCTCCTTTACTTCATGTTCTAATGAATCTGGGGCGGAGTCTACCTAAAATGCTTTTTGCATCCTCTGCTTGCCCTTTTTAAAATTTGATTTTCTTCACCCTTCTCCTTAGTAGGGTGAGTCTTTATGTTGGGGCAGTCAGATCTCACATGTCTTAGTTTTATGCATTCAAAGCAGATAGTATCAGAGGAAACTTTAGTACTTTTACCTAATCTACCTTTGTTCCACTGTTGATGATGCCTTTTCTTTTTCTTTAGAAAGCTCTAAAATACTAGGATATTAATGTTATATCATCGTCTTCTTTAGTTGCAGAGATGTTACTATTAGAATCAACATCCTTCAGTGCTACAGTCTTCTCATTCTTCCTGTCACTTGCATCCAAAAGTCTTTGGCTCACATTTTGCTCGTAAGCAATGAGAGAGCCAAGTAGATTATCAAGAGTAAACATTTAAATCCTTAGATTCAAAAATAGTGGTTACTTTTGTATCAAAGTTATCAAGCAAACTACGAAGAATTTTATTAACCTTTCTAAGTCTGATAATTCTCTTCCTAGAGCATGTAAAGATTTCACTTTTTTTGTGAACCTAATATACATGTCAGAAATTGATTCACTAGATTCCATATGAAAGAGTTCATATTTATGGAGTTAAATATTAATTCAGGATTATTTGACTTCGTTAGTTCCTTAATACATAATGCACAGTCTATCCAAAATCTCTTTTCTAGTGGTTCAAGTAAAGACCCTCATGTAATTCTTAGATTTAAGTGCACAGAAAAAATAATTTAAATCTTTAGCATTAAGTTATACAAGATCTATATTCTCATTGCTCTATTCACTAAAAGGTGTTTCAACCTTAATACCATTAACAAATCTAAATAGTGCAGAATAACCTTCTTGTATCATATGTCACATGCAAAAACCAATTGATTGTAGAAATATGGATATGTGGATTTTCCAAAAATCAAATGGAATATTATCAAACACCAGTGGACGAGTTATTGAAAAACCCTCTGTGGTATTCCTTTTTCGAAAATGTGCCATTTGATCTTTTCTCAGGGATTTTTAAATCACTAATTTTGAGGCTCACTCTGATACCAATTGGAAGTTCAGTTTAGGTCGTTAGACCTACTTGAATTTCCTAAGATACACAAAAAGAGGACTGAATTAGTGTTTTAAAAAATTCTTTTTCAAAAATATCTATTTGAAATTTTAAACCAAATTCACTACTTAAGTTATAAATCAGATCTTGTAATGCAGAAGCTAATGATATGAAAAATTAAATGCTATTTTTTATTTTGATTTTGTAGAAAAATAATTAGGAAAATATATTTTTCTTTTCTAACAGAAGTTAATATAAAACAATAATCTCAATATTTCTCAACTCAGATTTTTGTGAAAATAAATGTGTGAGAAATAAGAATGTAAAAAGTAAAGTGCTAAAAAGAAACAAGAATGAGCACACTAGAAATTTATAGTTGTTCTGTCAACCTTGACCTACGTCCACTCTCTGAAATCCACCTATTTGGGTATTGTACTAAACCATTATTGACTCTCTTTTAAATCCCACATTAAGTCAAAGAATCCCTTACAAAATTACTTCCACCCTTTCACAGTACGGCTGAGAACCTGAATTCTTTCACCCTCTAGGTGAGGCACAGAACCTAGATTCATTTTCACCCTCCTAGTAAGACAGAGAACCTGGAATCTTTTTCACCCTTTGGGTGGCATAGAGAACTAAGATCTTTGACCTTAAAGACTTTCTTACCAGAGCTACCCAAAAGAATAGCAAAGAAACTTGGAGGAACCAAGGCAGAAGTATGCTTGGAGCAACCGCATGAAACCCCTCACTCAACTTCTCCTTCTCCATCACACAACTTCTCCTTCTCCCTCTCCAAGTTCTAAGACCTCTCAAGGGACTCTCACAGAACTATCTCAATAGCCAAAGTCTTTTTCAAAGTCCAATAAGCGTGTTTTTATATGAGGTCTTAAAAAAGTCCTAAAATTTCAATTCTATTATTTCTGTTCGTACAATGCAATCTGGGTTCGTACAGTACGATTTGGTCATAAACCTATTTTGATTAGTACATCTTAAACAATCATAGCATGAACTATTCAAGCTTTCATACCGATCGTATAGTACGATCATTGGATTAAACGGTACAATTAGTTCTTTCATCTTAAGATAATACAGGATGAACTCCGGGATGATTGAAAATCATCTCCACCAGTAGTCCAGATGATCTACTTCGTACAGTACATTTATTTCAAAAATTAAGGTTTCTTTTAGGACAATCCCTGAGATGGCTGAATGTCATCTCTACTAATCGTCTAGTACGATCTATATTGTACTGTACAATCTGCAATATATTTATTAAACCTTTTTTTAATTGAATAATTATGGGGATTATTTAGGTAACATTTTAAATATCATACAATACAAATGGGTTCTTACAGTATGATATGTTGAAAATTCAAATATTAAAATACTTACCTAAATCTAATTGGAGGTTAGGGTTTTTGAGTTTAGCTAATCGTCCTGTACTATCTTGTTCGTACAATATGATTAGTTCAAAAACCTTAATTATTCAATTAGTTGTTTTAATTAATTTTCTAAATAACCGATCATACAATATGATCTAGTTCATAGGGTATGATTAGTTTAAAATTTAAATTTTCATTTTTCTCACTCCCTCGTATATGTGTGCGTGGTCGTCAAGTTTACAAACACCTTTACATGACTTTGACTCAAAAAAATTAAAAAAAAAAATACAAACTCTAATAAAACATTATCTTATTCTACCCAGACTTGAGCCCTAAATCTTCCGTTGCATGGTATATGAGGTACCTGAAACATTAGTACAAACAAAAGCTATCTTAAACTAATTATATACAATAATGTAGGTGTTAATAAAATAAAATTTTTAGAGTTAAAACTAAATGGTTCAAATGAACAAGTGTCTCAAGAGCATTTTTAGAACTTCATGTGAATTAAAATTAAATATTATAAAATTATAATAATGACAACAATATTGCTTGAATCAGATTCTTGGGTAGTAAAAAATATTATAAATATTTAATTTAAGCATGAAATTTTGAATGAATGTTTAAAAAATTGAAGACTAATAAATTAAGAAATGATTTCAAGAGAGAAGTAGTTGGAGTAGCTTCTATCGAAGAAATATTAACTAAAATTCTTAGGTGATCTAAACAAAAAATAACATAAAAAAATAAGTATAAGCAATATATGAAGAATATTGCAAGCACCTCGTAGAAGCTGATCAAGCTGTGTGTAGATGATATATAAGAAGATGATAATACATAAAATTAGACCTTTATTTCTCTCTCTTTCAGCCCCCAACCACTTAATAGTTAGCTATATATATATACTGTTTGTTTTTTATTTTCTAGCTAGTAGTAGTTGATCTAAACATAAAACTTCAAATTATAGTCTACTCCAAATACAAATTAGTTTGCAAGCCATCTTTTTCTTGAAGAACAAAAAATAAGTTGTCTTTAACGACTTTTTCAAGGGTTGAAAAATGTGGTGGTTGTGAATGCCTTTTGAATTGGCTACCTTGGAACAAGAAATTTTTAATTTTTTTTTTTTTTTGATTAAGCAAGAGGAATAAAAAAAGGAGAAAACGAGGTATATTCAAGAAAGGCAGCGAGTTTATCCCATCTAAACCGTTGTTGATAATTAGATGAAACGATTTTTTGCCATGCCCTGATTCATTAAAAATAGTCCCCTGACTATTCGGATATGAGCATTTTAGCCCCAAAGTATGACATTATTTCAATTTAGTCATCGACTACACAAAATCGATCCAAAATAGTCTTTTTGAGACTAAACTGGGAACAACTTATTAAATTATGATTAAATGCATATCACAATTATAATATGAGGGAATATTTTTGGTCAATTTTCTATAGTCGATGGACTGAATTAAGGTTACGCAATACTTTGGGACTAAATTAGTCGTACATGAATGATCTAGGAACTATTTTGAGATTTTTTTGTCAAAAAATTTATAATGTTGAATAATTGTCTAAAATGTCTTGAGGTGAGAGGTTCAAATCTTTCATGAAAAATGAAAAAACCTATCAATTTATTCCACTAAATGACAGCAGAATTTGATATCCATTATCGTTTTGTTGAATTTACCTAAGCAGGAAAGGCTTATATTCCCTTTCTTCAGCAACAGCAGAAAAAGTTTCTTTACAATTGAGAAAAAAAAATTTCCATTTCACACTTTAATTGGCATGTAATGTCCAAATTATTATTTGAACATATTTGTGATGTTTTTATATTATTTTTCACAAAATTTTAATATTATAAATTTGCTTTATGTGATGATAACAACAAAATTAATAAAGCATATGCACCCCTCCTCTCCTGTCTACACCCTCTATGATTTAATAATAAGATAAAATAAAAAGTAGTTAATGTAGTAAGAAAGTAGTTCATTTAGGATAACTTTTGGCTATTATTTTTTATTATTTTAAGAAATTTTTTTACTAAAAAATTTACTTTAAAAAGCAGTAAGAAAGCTATTTCAAACGAAGCCTTAAAGTTCGTTTGAGACAGCTTTTTTACTATTTTTTAAAGTAATTTTTCAGTAAAAAAAAATTTTGAATTTGAAATTTTTTTTAAAAAAATAGTTTTAAAAAATAGTAAGAAAACTGTCCCAAATAAAACCTTAATCTCTATACAAAAATAATGTAACATAGCATACACATAATATTATGAAACAGAAAGTCTAAGGCTTCGTTTGGGACGGTTTTTTTATTGCTTCTTTAAACAGAGTTTTAGTACAAAAATTTAAATTTTTTAACTAAAACTCTGCTTTAAAAAGCAATAAAAAAGCAATTCCGAACAAAGCCTAAATATAAAGAATTTTATAGCCTTTCAGGAAGCCTATGAGTGTGAAAACGGTATTTGAACATTAAATTATTCTGATTATATTTTTTAATAAATATGCTCATATTTTTTGGGTTCATGAGGAGTTTTCTTGCAAGCTAGTTTTGGGCACATGTTGAAGAAAACTATTAATCTGTCACGCGATATTTACTAATAAAAAAGAAAACCTAAGCGTACTCAGAAGAAAGAGTACTAATAAAAAGTCTACAGTTTCTTGAAATTATATTGCAGTTGGAGGATTTATAAAAATCCATAGTATAATATCTATTTTTAATATAAATTGTCACATTACAAATTTGATACTTGAAATTTAGAAATAAAATTATAGTTGAAACGTGATTGATTTAAGCTTCTTTTCGAGCAATTTTCTTACTAATTTCTAATGCTATTTTTTAATATAAAATTTTTTTGAAAGCAACGCAGAAGTAATAGCCGAAAGCTCTCCCAAACGAAGCCTTAGGCTGAGTTTGGGACTGCTTTCTTACTGCTTTTGTAAAGTATTTTTTTAATAAAAAATTTTAATTCTTATACTAAAAAGCTGCTTTAAAAAATAGTAAGAAAATCATCTCAGATGAAGTCTTAGGCTTCGTTTGGGATAACTTTTTTATTGCTTCTTAAAATGAAGTTATAGTACAAAATTTTTTATTTTTGTACTAAAACTCCGTTTTAAAAAGCAATAAAAAAGTCGTCACAAATGAAGCCTTAATCCAAGCTTCAGCTACACCAACCAATTTTTTAATTTGCTTTCCAAATCTATTATTTATTTTTTAAATTATTTTGTAGATGATTTTATTGGTTATAAATGGCGGAGCAAGATTTTTTTTTTCTTTCGCGTAAGTTGACTATTTTAAAAATATCATATTGACTATTTTAAAAATATCATATTTTTTCTGAGAGATTTCTATAATTTAAAATCCTAAAATTTTGAAGAAGACACAAATTGAATAATTATAAAGAAATTAACTTTACTCAAATAAAATATATCATATATAGAAACATCTTAAAATTTTAGTGGGGGTATGCACCTCTGATCATATGAGGTCCATTAAGATAGTACTGTAGAAGTTCTTTCAAATTCATAATGGCTACCTATCATTGACTAGCTGGCTACCAGTATTGTCGCAGACTTGAAGCTTATTTCTTTGACAAGTAATCGATACGAGTTGCAAACCGTTCACGTGGCTTATAGAACAACCATTAATTGACAGCATTTAGAATTATTATTATTTTTTCTTTTTCTTTTTCTTTTTGAAAAATTAGAAGGCAGAGCCCAATTTCATTCCACTATAAAAAAATAATAACAACAAAGCTAAAGATCGACATCACAACTCAATAACAAATGGGAGAAAACATGAAGAGCTGCACCAAAAATATAGCACTGTTTTATATAAAAATAAAAAAAAATGCACAAAAAAAGAGTGGACTCAGAATCACTCAGCGCATATAACCTAGAAAGAATTCCAAAACACCTAAGAGAAGGTGCCAAAAATCCCTTTGTTGCTAGCCAGGATCTTCTAAGAGGAAACCTAAACACATGTAAAAGATTCATCACAGTCTACCAAAAAATCCCAAGCAGTCAGAAAAACACCCAGCAGACAAAAGCACAAGGCAGCTAGAGCACATAAGCCAAAACCTCCATCCAAGCCATCCTAACAGAAAAAACATGCCCACAAAATAACCACAAAGCTAGAAAATGGATACAACAAACTCCACCAAAAATCCCCCATCAAACAAAAAACAACCAACAAGCAGTAACAAAAAACAACAATAGAACAACCCCAAACTCCCTCCACAACAGCCAACAAAAGGTGTAAACCAACAGAAAATGCTAAGTTAGGGGATAAGCTGGCAAATTTTCAACTAAATTTTTCAAGAAGCAGTCATAAGATGAAGGGCGTTCTTAATTTTGAAACAAGTTGATGTGGCGCTATCAAATTCATTCTCAAATCTTCTAGTATTTCTCTCTCTCCAAATGTAGTATAGAGCGGGAAGTTGTAAAAATATAGAAGTTTTTTACATGATTCCCAATATTCTCCATATTCAAAAATAGAAGACAACAGCTAGAGCAGGGAATGTCTAAAAAGAAAGGTTGAAGCCCAAGGAATGAAGTGACTAATGATGCCATAAGAGTGTCAGCATTCATAGACGAGATGTGCAAAGGATTCATTAGACTCCAAGCAAAATAAAAAAAGATGATTTAAATCAATATTGCTCCTAATTAAAACATTTGTTATTTTTAAACCTCCAACCATAGCCAACCAAGTAAAAAATAGCATATCTCAAAAAAAATATTTTATGCCATATCAGGGAATGCCCAGGAACAGGGATTTGTTCATGGTAAAAATCCTGAAGGAAAGTTTTAAAGTTAGGATGAGGATTCTCATTCCAATATATGCCATAATCATCATCAATAACAATGTTGTAAATCATGATTCTTAGGTCCTCATGAAGAGCTTGTGGAAGGAGCCATTAACTAATAATAAAAGCAGATATAGGGGCATCTTGAGGAATATGATAAAGAAGTTGGTTGGAATCTAGTAGCTCAAAGATTATGACCTCCAAATAGCCAGGGATCCCAAAGGAATGAAAAGGAAGACTAAGAAGAGATTTTAAAGGTCATGTAACAATTGATTTTGCTTGCCACCAGAGATACTTTCTTCCAAAAGCTAGAAGCAAAAATAGATGGCTCCTTCCAAAGTGACACTTATTTACACATGCACAAACCAGCAAGTAAAGAATTTGTAGAAGCAATTCTCTAAATGAGAGAGAAGAAATAAGCACAAGAAATGGTATGTAAAGAAGCAGGCCAAAACCCCCTAGTTCCTTGGGTCTGCAGGTAGTCTTCCAAGACACAGGGTGCAACTTTTTGAGATTAATACCCCCATGATAGAGAAATTTAGCACATACCCTATTTATAAATTAAAGACATGATTTAGGAAAAATTGAACCTCTAATCCAGTAGACAATAGTATTTTAAATAGTAAAATGGATAAATTGGGGCCAACGAGCACATGAGATTAGTTTAGCCTTCCAACCAGATAATTGATTACTAATTCTTTGTAGCATAGGTTTGAACTCTAAGGTGAGAGTCCCTTAGAAAAATGGAGATGCCTAAATACTTGATAGAGTTATCTACTTTGTCAATATTGAGGATGTCACAAATATCCTTATAGTTGGTCACATATTTAGAGAAGGAGATGCAACTTTTAGAAGGGTTAACATGAAGGCTAGAGATAGCAGCAAATTCATTCAAGATTAGAACAGATGCATTTAGGGAAGTATTTTCATCAAAGTGGAGAACATCATCAGCATATAGTTATGAAATCTAAAAGTTATCATACCTAAACCTAGCAAAAGGTGTAGGCAGATAAGAAGAGTCTAAAAGTTTAGATAAACCATCAATCACAATATAGAAGAGATAAGGGGATAATGGGCACCCCTTCCTTAGCCCAACAATAGATTTAAAATAGCTATGAAGAGCACCATTAAGGCTAATAGAGAAGTTGACATTAAAAATATAAGCCTTGATACAAAAAATAAATAGGGGAGGAAATCCTTTTTGGAGTAGCCTTTGAATGACAAAATCCCTAGAAACCATGCAAAGGCTTTGTAGATGTCTAATTTGGCATAGACATATTTTTTTTACCAGACAAAGAAGCCTCCCTTAAAATTTCAACATCAAGAAATATGTTATCAATAGAACATCTACTAATAATAAACTCCACTTGAGTAGGGTTGATGATGTGGTGTATAACCTTAATCAAATGATTGGCAATAATTTTGGGAATAACTTTATAAAAGGTATTACATAAAGAGATTGGCCTATAATTAGATATGTTGGTAGCATGAATACATTTAGGAATCAATGAAATAATTGTTTCTTTACCCCTGCTAGGAAGAAGAACATTATAGAAGAAATATTTAATTGCTTTGCAAAAGTGATCACTTATGCTTCCCCAAGCTACTTTGTAAATTTCAAAGGCAAAACCATTAAGGCCAGGCATAGAATGACTAGGGGTAGAAAATATGATAGCTTTTATTTCCTCACCAGTAATTGGAGAGATCAAAGAAGAGGTGAGGTGATGTGCAACAGTGTTTCCCACAAGAATGGGAGAAATGTCAACTAAACTATTGCTAGAAGAGTTGAAGAGCTTTCTGAAGTGATTAAAAATTGCATTCCCAACATCAAGTTACTCAAGTAGTGAAAATAGATTTAATATTGTTGTAATTGTTCCTGATTTTGATTCCAATGTAAAGGAATTTAAGATCATCTTTATCATTCGAGAGCCATATGGCTATCGATATTTGAATCACCCAAGATGACCTGTTAGAGTAAGAAGAGGAAATAAGTCTATTAACAGACTTGAGGTGAGAGACAAGTTATTGGTTGGAGGAGTCCAAGTGTAACAGCTGAAGGATCCATGATTATTTCTATTAAAGCTTAATAGAAGAAGTGAGAAGGTGGTTGGAAGAGGATAAAGGCATGCTCTCATTTTTCATTGATCATCGATACGATGTTAGGTTTGTACAATATGATTTTAATGGTTAATTAAGCCTGATTTGATTGATTAATTTTTTAGATTAATTTAGGAAAGAGTTTTAAATATCATACAGTACAAATATGTTCATACAATATGAATAGAATAATTGATAAAATTTAAAATTTTGCCTAAATTTGTTTGGCACTGGGGTTTTTTTATTTACTACTGATCATTCTGTATGATTTAATTCATATAGTATGATTAGTTCAAAATTTAATTCCCTTAATTTAAACTATTTAATTTATTCTTTTATCACCATATCATATAGTATGATCTAGATCGTATAGTATGATATTCAAAAAATTAAAAGCATTTATTTTTCACTCTCCCCGTGTGTGTGTGTATGGTTGTTACGCTAACATACACCATTTATATTGATTGACTCAAGAAAAATAAAATGTTATAGACTTTTGCATAAATTAATCTAATCTATCCAATCTTGAGCCACGATGCTTGGCGTATGTTGTGCCTGAAATATTAGTGCACAAATATATATATATATAATAATAATAATAATAATAATAATAATAATAATAATAATAAATATGAAAACTAGATAAAATTAAATAATATTTATTATCATCAAAATATAAGCTTAGGCTCCTAGATAATAACAGGGTCTAGTGAAGAGAAGCAGAGGTTTGGGGAGTAAAACTGAGGACTCCTTGTTGAAGGTGTAGGCAAAGGGGAACTCGGCTAGGTCTGGGTAGCATGCAGTGAAGAAGAGGTCCCCATAGTACCTCTAGCCCTACCACCTCTTGCGCCTACAAAAGATATTCTTGATGGACCACTGAGGGGGCTCATCACCAGAAGCTATCTGAAAAATCATAAAGAGATTAGTTCTAAAAGATAATGTGTATAAAATATTAAAAATTAAATTATAAACATAGTAAACAAACTACTTCTATACTTTAAAAATATGCATTTAATATAAACAGCATAAAAAAAATTGGAAATAGTGTAACAAAACATATATAAAATAAGAACTGAAAGAAACTGTACATATTTACCTTTTTCTCCTACAAATATTCTTCAAGTTCATCCTAACTTTTACATTATCTTTAGATTTACTTTTCATATCCATCACTATGTTAAATACATTATCAAAAATATTTTTCTTGATATGCATTACATCTAAGTTATGTCTGATCAAGTTTATTCTCTATTACAAAAACAACAAAAATACTCTTTATGTCCAATTGTGATTCAGTCCATACCGCAACACTCTGTAATCAACTAATGTTGGAGAGTCAACGATCATTGGTACAACCTTTACTCTTTCAAAAATTTGCTCACTAGATAATCTTGGTGGAGGTTGTGTAATCTTTGACTTTATGTTTTATAAAAGTATCCTTATTTTGCCTAAACAAATGATTGGTTGGTATGAGCATACGATGACAGTCGAACCAAGACTTTTTTCCCCCATGCTTCAAAGTGAATGATTTAGTAAATTTCATGCAATATGGGCAAGATAACTTTCTTGTAGTTCTCTAACTAGAAAGCATATTATATGCTAGGAAGTTATAAATTTTCAAAAATAACGCTTATCTCATTATAAAATTTTATATGATGGAGATATCATAAGTAGCCACTCCTTCCCACAATAGATAGAGGTCATAGATTAAAGTTTGCAAAACACATATATATTTGCTTTTAGATTATATAGGCCCAGAATGATAAGTATAAGAAACATGTAGGGTGTTGTCATACACAATTATGGAGGAAGATCGTAAGGGGTGAGTGGCACAGGCTAGCATGAGTAAGGCAAAGCATATTGGCTAAATGGAGTAAAACTATCGGTACATAAATCTAATATTATATTTCTTAGTTTTATGGTAAAAGTAGAATGCTAAAGGTCAAATTCCTTTCAGGTCTATGCTTCTGATGAATGAGTTAAAATACCTCTTTGGGAGTTATGCTCGTTATGTCATCTTATATGTGCAGTGAATCTCATAGATGCATATAAATATTACAGTCTGAGAATCATGGGTAAGTAAATCAATTAGCTAACTAGTATATTCTTCTAATTTTTATTCTTCCCAAATTTTGGTTTAAATCTTGGCACATTGTAATGATGACATGTAATCTTTGACAAATCATCCCCATAGTATAATATGTATCAGTTAATATAATAATCTATTTTTGAAACTGTCAAACTAATTTTTGAAATTAATTTTTTAGTCTGGTATAAATCTGTTGGAATTATATTAACTGTAGGGTTGGTCTCCTTAATCAATCCAATAAATTGATTAAAATATTCTCAGGGGACATTGTATTCTGTCTTTATGCCGAACATCATTACAGTGACAAATAACTTTGAGTGTATAGTGTTCCCACTCCAAGTTGGTTATTGCATAGCATGCAATAAATCATAAAAGTTTTATGCATCCTTATTCGATAACTCTTTTGTATATTGTTGAAATTATGGCCCAATTTCATTATAACTAAATCCACAAACATCCTAATATTTTCTTCCTCAACTATGTTTAGACTTATTGACGGCCCGCATTGAGAGTCGAAATGCAGCTCGTACTCACCATGTGAAGTCCAATACCAATATTATGGTATGATCATTATTGATATAGATTAATAGTAACCTCATCTGGTGTGAGGGATGCTTGATTTTTATATTCTCAATAAGGATAATGAAACCTCCCATCTGATATAAAGGAAGGTAGTTGACAAATTGTCAGGATGAAAAAAATTCACTCCGTTGATGAATTCATCTGTAAATTCCTTTGTCTAGGCAACAATCGGTTATATATCTAATATCTTTGATTTTGAATATCCACATTAGACTTGAGCTATAGAGTCCTACACACAAACATTGGATGGAGGTTATAGAAATAATGTAACTGTGTAACAAAAGAAGATTAAATATCTAAGTTTGACGTAAATGAAAATATCTTAAGAGTTAATATCTAACTTAATTAGATTCATTCACGTAATTTAAAATAGATTGAATAAATTTGATTTCATCTTCTCAATCACCATAGGGAATTATGTCCTTTGGGTTAGTTACCCCAATGCCCACCCTTGTAGAGTGCTAAAAAAAATTCCTTATAGGGATCTTTCTGTAAGAAAGCAAGAGGATGCCCAGAAGTAAATAATGAGAGTTTCACTCTCTCAACTATTAAAGAGGGCATTATGGTTTAGAATTCTCACCTACATGAGCTATATGGTTCAATGAAATGGACTCCTCAATATCACCAAAGTGATATTGCTTTTCAAACCATTGCCATGCTTCCATTTGGCTATTTCATTCTTATAACTTTTCAAAAAATTATGAGATAAAACGCAACTTTTTACACCAAGATTTCTTAAATTTTGGTAGTAAGGAAATTTTAGTCTAACTTTTTTTGAAAAAAAAAAAAGATTATCACACCATATTTCATAAATGTTACTTTCTCCACAATAGCCTTACAACTACCATTAGTAAAAATTAAGTCACCAACTGTAGTTTTTTTATAAGCCCCCATGAAAGTTAGATCCATCATTAATTAAAATTGGAAGGTATCATCTCATTTTCATCATATTTAAATTTCAACAAATGTCAAGGTTACTATTTGTTGAACTTTTATTGAGTATTCCCATAATAAAGACAAAGTGTATCTTATAATTACTTTCATCCTAGAAGATTTGAACTTGCCAAAAGGTGACTAAGATCTATTTGGCAATGTCTGTTACGTAAATGAAAGCATTTAAAGCTTGTTGAGTTTTGCCAACCCATTGGAATGTATAGCTCAACATCTTAAAGCTTTGATAAAACAAATCCCAGATTTCTTAAATATGGAGACTAGTAGCTAACAAGAGACCCTTACATGAAGTTGAATGGCAACTAGAGAGGATCTACAGAAGAATGAATTGAGATAAATCAGTTCAGGAATGTAGAATGGAATGGTGGGAGCAAAGGGGAGGGCTCCAATATCTATTTTGGGAAAAATTAAAGAGTTGAGGGATTTTTCACTGAAATAGCGGATGAAGGAACGAATTGATGAATTAAGGGCTCTTTACAGCAAATTTTTTGCTAAAAATTTTAGTTAGAAATTTTAAGCCAAAATTTCTGCCACAAATTTTAGACCAAAATTTCAGCCAAAAATGCCGCTGGAAAGGCCTCCATAGTTTTCCTACGGACAGTCCGCCGCATTTTTGCCGCTACTTCTAACGAAGAATATTCTGCCAAAGAAATCACCAAAAATTGCTATTTTCCCTGTAATGAATTCCCTTACCCCTTACAAGCATAAAATATTCAAATAGTATTTAATTAAAAAAATCTTAAGTTTTTAAGAATTTCAATAAACAAAATATAAATTACCCAAATTTTAGCGCATACTGAACTTACAGAGTTATCACTTTTTGTTATACTTCCATATTCACAAACGGTTCTCAAATATAGTACAGAATATGCAGTCTCAAAAATTCACTTTCACTTGCCATCAAAACTCATTCAGAGATTCAAAATTTGCTAATATTTTTTTAGAATGTTTCTTAAAATTAATCCATTCAAACAATAACATATGAAAATAAATTGATTATAATGTGCATGTCATAATTCCTACTTATATATCCACTTCCACTTATACCTCCCACACCTGTATATAACAAGTAGGGTCAGAATCACTCCCACATTTGCACTAGGTAGATGGGCTAGAAGAGTACGTACTTGCAATAATACTTAACTTCCCTCTAATTCTTCCAATAAATGGAGCTAGAATCTCTCCCACTTCAACATCAGGAAATGGGACCAGAAAGATACATTTGGGGCCCTTATAACATAACAAAGAGTATACTTTTCCCCCACACTAGCAAATAATATCTCTAATGCCATGTAATGCAGAATGTAGTTTCAATGTAATAATAATTAAAATAAACATCTAATGTAATATTCAGATGATGCAAGACTTGCTAATAAAATGCCACATTACTTATAAAATAGGATACTCACAGAACTTTCTTTTTTCAATTTCTAACTTCAAAAAAGCATTCGCATGAATATTTTAAGATTTGTATAATTTGATAATATACTAAAAAATTCATACGAGAAAAACTAACCATTTAAAACTGGATTTCATATAATTAAAACATTCATAAGAGGGAATGCAATAACAAACTAAAAATCAGACAATGAAACCTCATAAAATTAAAGAAAAACACACTTTTGTTCATATCTTTTAATAAACATACTAAAATTTAAATTATAGATAGGGGTATAGGAGTTACCTCGAGCTCTACAATATCCTGAATTGGTATAACAAACGAATCCCTGAATTTGGCCTCTAAATCTCTCCCACTTTTTCACTTTCTTCTTTCTCTTCCTCATCTTACTTCTCTAACAAGGTTGGTTATGAATGGTTCATGTAAAATGGGTTTATATATTTTTATTATTAAAAATCCACTAATTTGACCTAACGCTTCAACACTTACTTTCCTAACACCGCAGTGCTACATGAGAATCTTATAGATGCTCCCAGAATATGCTCACTTGAGACTTGACACTGCAGCGAAAATTATATGGCACCGTGGTGCAACCTGAAACCTATTTTTTTGTCCAAATTTTTGAGAGCTCAAAGTTGGCGCTCCACCAACCCTGGCGCCGCAACGCTCGCAGAGCAATTTTTCAAATCTTGAATTTTCACTTTTTCAACCGCAAACCTTGGTTACTCTCTACCCCATTCAACACTATAAAATTCATAATTACTAATAAACATAGAATTGATGATTAGCAATATAAAATTATCTTGATTTGATGACATATATTATAGGGCCCTTGGGGTCCAGGAATTTCTTCTCTAATCCAAAAGATTATACAGGTGCTTGGTTTTAATTTCTTTTTTTTCTTGTTAAAGGTGATTTATTATGATTTTTTTATTTAGAGTCATTTGGAAAACCTATGCTTTGAAATTTCAATTAGGGTTTGGATCAACCTTAAATTGCAAAGAGAAATTTCAAGGATATATGTGACACATCAAAGAATTATTCATACCAACTTAAGGTTAATCAGAAGTGACTAAGTATATTAATCACTTAATTAACCCTGCACTTCAATAAAATAAAATCATGTATAGAGTAGTTTCAAATAATTTTATATTTATTTTTATAATTTTCTAAATTTATAGAAGGTTTATTCACCTAATTTGGATTGATAATAAATTTATGGTGAATTTTTAAAGTTTTATTTATTAATTTAACTTAATTAAACCAACTAAATTGATTTAATCACTGATGTGGATGCACTTTCTAGACATGCTGATATGCCATTAGATGGATTTAAACTAAGTGGGATCTGCGATTCACATGAGATTAATCTCAATTGTCTAATCATAGATTAGATGGCTTTGATTAATCATGTGATAATATGGGATGGTTGTATGGGTCCTTATATTACCATTCAAAATATGTAAAATTAGTATTAATTTTATTAAAAAAATTCATCTGTATCTTTGCCTTTTTCTTCTATTTGTAATTTTCTTGTATTTATTCACAAGAATGGAGTTGAAATTTTTTTGGGAATAATTTGGTAAATATCTATCTTCAAAAATAATAATAACATTGACATCCCAAGACACAAACAAACATCTAAGAAATTTATTTTTTTAGCATTTAAATATTTTCCCTAATGAATGTAATATAGTAACTATCTCGACAAATCTGTTGTACATGTCAGAGATAGCATCATTAGGATTCAAGCAAAATAATTTGTAGTTATAAACAAAATATTAAGTAAAATTATTTTATTTTATTAGTATCTTCATAAATAATATTTAATCTATCCAAAATTTATATGCTTTTTTTATATGTAGACACACACGCAATCATTAAGTGCACAAATGTGTTAGCATCATTTTTCTAATAAGGTTGACCAAATTCATCTTTGTACATAGCTTTCATCAACAGATGATCTTCTTTTAGCATGGACCCTCCTTATATAATCCTTTAGGTAGATTCATAAAGACTTACCAATTGCTTGCTTTAGAAAAGCCAAAATCTTGGACTTTGCTTTTCTTGTCTTAGAAGCCTTGGAATTAATTAAAAAGTTAGTTATAGGTAGACTAACTTTTTTAGGAGTATGTAGAACAAAAGCTCAAAAATTATTAACATAGATGATACTGGGGTACCCCATAAGAGCTCTTGACTTACCTTGTGTAAAACCTACCTTATATGAGCCTCTTAGCCTTAATTTTCAAGTTAGTTACCAACTTACCATATCCCAATTGACTTTGGCCCTTCTTTTTATGTTTCTGGTTTCGGCTCTAGCAATTTGGGAATTCCATTGCCCTATCTTCTTTCATCCAGCTCTAGGAGCATCTCTAGTTCCTCAAGCTGGTTACCTTTGGTGCTTTTGCCTCTGGCTGGTAACGTGTTGGGTGCCTAATCTCCATCTTTCTTGGCGGCCTCTTCCTCTTGCAAGGATTAGGAACTAATGATAGGAGCTACAACTGGTTTCCTTGTTGACACTATTAGAAAACCTACTGTGACTGCTCTTCATGTGCCAAGGTCTCTTAAACAATTGCTTTCTAGTAATGTTTTATCGTCTTTGCTCTTATTTTCATTGACAATCAGATTGGTTTCCTTGCTGCTGATCTAAAATTTGCTCTTACGGGAAATTTGTTCTCAGTAGGCCTTCTATTAGTTTCATTTACTCCTTATTCTGAAGCTTTTTGGTAGTTTCTCTGTTGGTCTCCAAAATGCCAAGCATATTATCATGAAACTTTCTAATGACATGGATTAGTGTTATATTTTCTACCATCGAGTCTATTGTATTGATAACTGTATGAGCCTATGGCGTTGATAACAGGCAAATGAGACTCTTTAAATAGGCGCTTTACTTTGATATTTAGGTGGAATCTCCTATTGTCCCTGTTTAGTTGGCTTTCCCTGATCTTATTAGACTTTCTTACTTCAACCCTCAAGTTCTTCATCTTATTGCTTCCATCTTTTGAAGGCCTTTGCAAATTGATCAAGCCACGGCATCAGCTAGCTAGCCCTAGGTTGCTCGTGTTTTAGTTTAGCTCGATATGCCAAACACCTTGACAAAATCTGGTAGGAGATGCAATCTAATGTTTACATCCAAACTATTCAATTTGAGAACCTACCTTTTTCTTCTCTTATTGGAAGATTCACAATCACTGAAATTCATAATGCTTTATCTTTCACCCTGAGCTTATAAAAAAACAAACTTAAACCTTTCACTAAACCATTAATAGAACTCCCCAGCAATTTACCACTTAACAATCTATACACGCTATTAATTCTGCTGACCTAAAGCCTAATTTTGATTCCCTTGTGGATCAAGAAACTGTTGTTTCATCCAATGGCCAACCACCAACCAACTCCCTCACCTCCCCTTCTCCATCTGACATTGTTAATACTAATGTTTTTCTAATTGGCACTGAAGCTGTGACAGAAAATAGTCATTCTGAAATTCAAACGAACCAATCAAATGAGGCTAAGGATGATTTAGTTTATGATATTGCTATTGTTTGCACTAATAATACTCTTGCTAAGACATGAGAATGGAAATTTTAACAAATTGAAGGAAATGCTTTTTGAAGAAAATCCTCTTAACTTAACCATTTTCAGAAGCGTAGTCTCGAGAAATTTAAAAAATTTGTTGTTACTACAAGCAGCCATTAGACTTCTCAAATTAAGGTGGACATGTTAGCTGAGTCTTTTACTGATATCTCTTGTGTTAGCTTCAGGTTTTCAACACTCCCGCTTTTCAATTATTGATGCAGGAGGACCTGATTGCTGTTTTTTCACGTTCTCTTCAAAATTTGTGCGCTTTAGATAATGCTGTTAGTTTCATGATTCGAATTTTAACTTTGGTAATCTATAGGTTAGTGGAGAAGTTTCTAATAATTACATGGAAGAGGGTGACGTCCTATCTTGCTCATCTACTCCTATGTATGATTTAGCCATTAACAAATATTTCTCCTATAGATCATTAGGGGATGAACTAGATACAAATGAGGGATTCAAACTTACCAAGAAAAAGAAAAAGAAAAGTCTCAAAGTTAATGCCCAAATCTACTATTACCACCAGGGCTCATTCACTTACAAATTCTTTGCACTGATTTGAGTTTTTTTTTTGGAATATTAGAGAGGTTTGGAAGGCTTCTTCTATGAAAAGAGTTAAAAACCTTTGTTGGGAGCCATAAATTTCTGTTGTTAACCTTTAATGGACCTATGCTTTCTTCCACTAAACTTATTTCTAGCTATCATATCTTAGGATTTCATAATGCGTTTAGCAATGTCTCTTCCTTTATTGGAATAATGATTTTAATATTTTGATTGCTGGTAATTATGAACAGGTTTTTAATATTTACTTATCTAATTATTCTCTTAATATTAATTTATCTTTTATTTATGCAGCTTGTATGACGAGTGGCAAGTGCCTCCTAGGGAGAACCTCTCTTCCTTTTCCAAACATTGTGGGGGTCATTGGTTAGTTGTTGGTGATGTCAATATTATTCTTACTAATAGTGAAAGATGTAGGGGACCTAATCCTATGGTCAAATTTATGGAAGATTTTGCTGAATTTATTCTTGATCATGTGCTTTTGGACAAGGTCCTCCTTTCATATGGGACAATCATTCTCTTTGGCAAGGATGGAAACATTTCTTTTTATTAATAATTGGATTACTTTATTTTCCCTCACTTCTGTAGAGCATTTTAGCATGATTTCCTCTGATCATGCTCTTCTCCTGCTTTTCACTATAGGTAAGAGATTTAATGGCTACCTCTGTGTTTCCAAAGTATGTGGTTTTAAGAATCTACTGTCAAGTCATTTATTTATTCCAACTTGCACTTTCCTTTATACCCTCCTCAACATCACAGTCTTATCATTCTTCGGGATAAGCTCAAAAGACTTAAACAAGTTTTAAGGTGGTGGAAAAAAGTCAATTTGGTAATTTTTTTCAATGACATCAAAGAAGTCAAGATAACATTTTGAAAACTTGGTAACAATTAAATACTTGACCAAACTCCTTCCAATCGCTTTTGTCTCAATGAGGCGAAAAATGATCTTGTTCATCCGCAAGACATGAAGGAAATTTATTCGAAATAGAAATTTGCTTGGAGGTATATTAGTACCTCTTGTTCTTATTCCTAGGGTTTCTAGACCTCAAACTTGGAGTGAGTTTCATCCTATTAGCCTTTGCATTGTATTTAACAAATTCTTATCTAAAGTTTGGCTAACAGACTTTCTCATAACCCCCCAAAGATCACCTCCCATAACTAAATTGGATTTATTAAAGGTAGATCTATCTCAAATAAAGTTTTACTAGCCCAGGATCTTTTGCTAATCTAAATGTGAAACCCCAAGGCCATAACCTTATAGTCGAACTAGATATTGGTAGGGCTTATGATAACCTGAATTAGAAATTTCTCTATAATGTTTTATTCCTATTGGCTTTAATGATTGGAGCCTCAAATTCCCTGCAAATTCTGTTGAAATTTTTTGTTTCTCGGTTATTATCAAAGCCATATATCATTGATTTATTAAATCTATACATGTTCTAAGTGAGAAAGCGCCCGCAAAGATTAGTAACACAGATAGAGAAGTAGTAGAAATTCCATTGTATTGCATGAGTTTTCTAGATACATAATGCAGGTATTTTATAGAGAGCTTGGGGAGTAGGACATTGGAGAATGTCAGGCATCCGTTGGTGGCAGACTACAATAGCAGGTAAGTGGGTTTGTGTGCTGATGTGGATGGAGCACGATAAGGTAAATGAACAACAAGTATTCAAACGTGATGTGTTAACAACCTCCCTCAAATTAACTGTCTGGTTTGCAGATAGTTAATTTGGTTCTGATAGTAGCAAACCTGCTTGCTGACAAAGGTTTAGTGAGTATGCCGCCGGTTGGTCAATTGAGCTGATGTGTGATACTTCGATTTCTTTGTTTTTGATATGATCGCTGATAAAGTGATGGTCTATCTCAATGTGCTTTGTCCGAGCATGAAAAAATGGATTTTTGGCGAGCACGAGGGCAGAGATATTGTCACAAAAAATATTGGTGGGTTGAGATTGAGGAGCTTGAAAGTCAGCTGGTAGGCGATGTAGCTAGAGAACACCGGAAGTCGCTGCTGCCAAGGCTCCATATTCCGCTTCCGTGGATGATTTGGCTACTGTAGTTTGTTTCTTCACACTCCAAGATATGAGATTCGTGCCGAGATATGTACAGAAACCCGAAATGGACTTCCTGTCAGCTGTGTTGGATGCCCAGTCTGCATCGCTGTATGTTGTGAGAGTGAGTTGGCCCGAGGAGATTGGTAGCCCATAGTCCAGCGTTCCTTGAATGTATCTAAGTAGGCGTTTGAGGGTCTGGTGGTCTTTAATGGTGGGATTGTGCATGTGTGGGCAAATAACATTGGTTACAAATGCAATGTCGGGCCTAATCACTGTGAGGTATTGCAATGAGCCTGCAAGATGGCGATAGAGTGTCGGATTCTCATATGGAGTTTGATCTGGAGTTGTTCGAGAGCCTTTTGGAGTAATAGGAGTTGCAACTAGTTTGCACGAATCAAAACCAGCGGAGTGCAGGATGTCTCGGGCGTAGTGGGATTGGTTTAGAAATAAGCCTGAGGTGGTATAGCTGATTTGAATTCCAAGAAAGAGACTGGCCGTTCCTAGCTGTTTTAAGGCGAATGTTTGTTGTAGCTGAGATAGAAGTGTCTGGATGGTACTAGAGTGATTTCCAGTCAGAAGTAAATCATCAACATATATTAGCAGGTAGAGTTGAGTTTGCTGAGTGTGGTAAATCAGCAATGATGGATCAGCTTTGTTGAACCGGAAGCCAAATTGAAGGAGAAACGTCGTAAGCTTGTGAAACCACTGCCTTGGAGCCTGCTTGAGACCGTAGATGGCCTTGTGTAATTTGCACACATGATTGGGATACCTGGGATCGATGAAGCCTTTTGGTTGCTGCATATAGACTTCCTCTTGAAGTTCACTGTAAAGGAAGGCATTTGCTACATCAAATTGTAAGGTTGGCCACTTCCTTTGAAGAGCTATGGTGAGGAGTACTCGAATGGTCGGCATTTTGGCCACGGGACTAAATGTGTCTTTATAGTTTATACCATACGGTTGGTTATAGCCTTGAGCAACAAGCCTGGCTTTGTAGCGATCAACTGTCCCATTAGTGTTCATTTTAGTTTTATATGTCCACTTGCAGCTAAGGACTGGAGCATGGTCTGGAAGTGGGGTAAGTGTCCAGGTGCCCTGTTTTTGAAGTGCCACAAATTCGGATGACATTGCATTTCTCCAATGTAAAGTTTTGGATGCTTGAGTATAGCAGGAGTGAGTGAGGGCAGAATCTGCTACATCAAGTAAATCGAAGATCTTCTTGGGTTTGAGGTTGCCGGTTTGGAATCTAGTTTTCATTGGGTGAGAGGGTGCTGGGCGGAGAGGAGGAGAACTGGGTTGAGATATGTTGGGGAACAGAGAGGTCAGCGGAAGAGGTTGGTTCGGCTAAGAAGGTGTAGGTTGAATATTGTTATGTGTGGAATGTGAAGTTTGCTGGGGTAATGAGTTTGGGGGGGTTGAGTAGGTGGAGGTTGGAATCAGTAGTGGTGTTGATTTGGTTTGGGTTGAGATGGGGATATGGGTGTAATTGAGTGAAGGAAAGTGATGTTCATGAAAGATAATGTGTCGTGAAATGTGGTGTTTTTGAGTTTGAAGATTGTAGCAGCGATATCCTTTGTGAGAGGTAGAATATCCCAGAAATATGCAGGCAGTGGAATGAAGTGCTAGTTTGTGAGGTGCTTGAGGTTGAAGCCATGGAAAACATAAGCATCCAAAGGTTTTTAGATGCTCATAGTTGGGTGGATGGCCATGTAGGATTTGGAAGGGGATATGAAGGTTGAGAGAGGAAGTTGGCAGGCGATTTATTAGTTAGTTGGCTGTTTGGACAGCCTCAGCCTAGAAGTGAGGAGATAGGTTGGCTACGTGTAGAAGAGTTCGTGTAGTATCCAGGAGATGCTAGTGTTTTCGTTCGGAGACTCCATTTTGCTCAGGAGTGTAAGGACAGCTAAGCTCATGGCAGATTCCTTGAGTGAGGAGGAACTGTTTGAAAGCATGACTTGTGCTCCTCTCCATCTGAGCGAAAAGTTATGATATGAGAGGTGAATTGATTTTTCACCATGTTAAAGAAGTGTTGAAATTTGACAAATATTTCATTTTTTGTGTGCGTGAGATATAGCCAACAGAAATGAGAGCAATCATCAATAAAAACTATATAATATCAGTAACCAAATAAGGAGGAGACAAGTGAAGGGCCCCAAACGTCCGAGTGTATTAAACTAAATGGTGTAGATACATGAGTCGCTTCCTTTGGAAAGGGGAGCTTGTGGCTTTTGGCCACTTTACAGGAAGTGCAGAAAAAAGATGAGGATCTATTACAAATGGCTGGTATTAACTTGGATAACTTGGTCATCGTTCTATGATGTGGATGACCCAAACGAGCATGCCAAAGGGAGGTAGAGTCGGACTTCGTGTAAAGAGCATGGACTGGAGTGTGACGACTGGTTCGAATGGGATAGATCCCGTCTTGATTATGTCCATGGAGGAGGATTTTGTTGTCCAGGAGGTTTTTGATGACAAAATCGGAAGAGTCAAAATAGATGGAGCAGTTGTTGTCAGTAGTGAGTTTTGAAATAGAGAGAAAGTTGTGAGACAAGGAGGGTACATGAAGGAGATTTTGTAATTTTAGCTTACGATTGGTCGGGTAGGGGAAGGAGACCGGCTCCACTATGCTGGATGGGTAGAGAGGATCCACTTGCTGTAGAGATTGAATCTGGACCCTGATAAGGAACTGAGTGTTGCATATTTGCAAAGTCCGACATGAGATGCGTGGATGCTCTGGTATCTAGGACCCAATCTGTGGTGGGGTTTGGCTAGTTCTGGGTGAGAAGGGCACGGGGATTTGAAGTGGTTTGAGGCGCGTAGCTGGAGTTGTATCGGTGCCAACAGGACAGTGCAATATGCCTTGGCTTTTCGCAAATTTGACAACTGGGTAGAGCGGTGCCCCTTGGCATAGCTGAAGGAGGTCTGGTGGATGCTCCTGATGGACTGAAGGAGGCTCCGTGCCCACAGCTATTCTTAAAAGTAGAAGAACGTCCTCTCCCTCTCGTCGTGTACAGTGCTTGATGATCAGGAGCTGTGGCAGCAACGACATCTTGCTGTATTTCGGTCTGTAAGTTGATTTCCTCGCTGCAGAGAAGAGAATAGAGCGATTCGAGAGTTATGGTGTGCGAGGAAGTGCGTATAGTTGCTTTGAAGGGATTGTATGAGGGTGGTAGCCCTCTTAGTGTGTAGAGGATGATATTCTCTATGTCTATCCGACATCCTGCGGCAGCAATGTTGTCTACCAGTGATTTAATTTGCGCCAGGTATTGGGACACAGTTTGGTCGCGCATTTAAACGTTGTGAAGTTCATTTTTCAACTGTATTACTCTCGACTGATTAGTGGGCTAGAGGCGGAGCTCTAGGGTAGTCCATATTTCATGGGAGGACTTCAAATACAGAATGTAGGGAAGTACAGAAGGTGAGATTGTGGAGAAGAGAACAGAGATGAGGTTCTGGTCTACCAGTTTCCACAGCTTGTAGTTCGTGGGCTCTTGAGGGCAGGGTAGCGATCCTGTAAGATACCCATCGAAGCCGTTTGCAGCAAAGGCTTGATAGATTTGTAGACGCCATATGGCGTAGTTATCTATTGTGAGTTGAGTGTGGACTATGAGCTTGAGGTTGGACATCAAGAACTTGAGAGGTGGAGGTATAGTGAATGCTGTCATGGAGGCGGAGAGGGTGGAGGTGGTTCGGGATTGTGAGGAGGAATCTTGTTCCATCATTGTGATGAAGGGATAAGAGTGGCCTAGCGTCACCGCTCTGATACCATGAGAAAGCGCCTGCAAAGATTAGTAACGCAGATAGAGAAGTAGTAGATATTCCATTGTATTGCATGAGTTTTCTAGATACATAATGCAGGTATTTTATAGAGAGCTTGGGGAGCAGGACATTGGAGAATGTCAGGCATCCGTTGGTGGCAGACTGCAACAGCGGGTAAGTGGGTTTGTGTGCTGATGTGGATGGAGGACATAAGGTAAATGAGCAGCAGGTATTCAAACGGGATGTGTTAACACTAAGACAAGGGGATTTTATCTCCCCTGGCCTTTTTGTTATTGCTGTTGAGTATTTTCCGAAAGGGCTTATTTTTTCTCTTGAACGTACTCCTAGTCTAGCTTTTTAGAACATGGGACAGTTATATCCTATCTCAGTTTTGCTGATTATATTATAATTTTCATAGATGGTTCCATCTCAAAAGGTTAAAATCTTGAGAAAACTTTTATCTGTCCTTGAACTTGAAAGTGGTCTTCCCATTAATAATTCTACAAGCTGTTTCATTCCTTCGAACGGCTTACCTCAAAACAGGATTAGTGAGAATCCTGCTATTACAAGTTTTAAATGTAAATATTTAGCATATTTATATTTTGGTACTCCTATTTTTAATGGTAGAAATAAGTCCTTTCTTTTGAATATCCCGTCCAATCTAATCCTTAACTAAATATCTACTAGGGAATTCAAATTTCTTTTCAGTGGTGGGCGGCTTGCTCTAATTAAGATTGTCCTTTATTCTCTCCTTATTTATCTCATTCAAACCATCAAGCCTATCTCCTATTTTAGTAATAGATTTCATAGACTTTTTAATAAATTCTTCTTGGGTTTGAGCACTATATTACAAAAATTTTACTGGACCTCTTAGCTTGAGTGTTGCAGTACTCCCAAGAAACTGGCCCCTGCCGTAAAAGTATATTTGGCACGGTGAATACTTTCTCTATTAAACTCTGGTGAAATATCAGAAAGTGTGATAGCATTTGGGCTACTTTTCTGATGAAAAAAATTGTAAAGGAAAACAGCTAACCATTTGCTCCTACAAATTGAGAGATTCTTCTTCTTGGAAAAAGGTTTCTTCTATCAAGTGGGCCATGGTAGTGTTAATTCAATAGAGCATTAGCAGTGGTTGCTTATTCTTTTGGCTGGGAAACTTGTTCGGTTTGGGCTCTATTCATGGTTTGCTTTGCGCTCACTACCTTTTTTTTTTTCATAGAAGTGTAAGCTATTCTCTAATGGTTTTTTGGATGTCATCAAACATCAAGTGAATGTCCCAGAATTCATAGCGGACCTCAATCTACCAATACCATTTTTGAGGCTAACAATGACTGTTATCAATTTCAATTCTTCATCTTTTGGGAATTTTAGCTTTAATGATACTTGAGAACATTTAAGGATCAAATTGGAATCTTCTCACATTCTTTCTTGTATTTGGCATAAATGTATTTCAACGCTTCTTAAATTCTATGTTGGACAACTTTGAAGCGATATATGCTGATGGATTCCCAATTTAAAAAAAAAATGAAGTTTGATGATGCCTTCTAAATGCCATTGTTGTTATCATGAAGGAAGTATTAAGCATGTCTTTTTAAATAGCCCCATTGCGGCCATGGTTTGTTTATGATGTGAAATTATCTTCAGAAATAATATTTTTGAATTTAATGCTTCCTGTTTTAGCCATCTTTTAGTTCTTGGTTCAAGTGCAATTCTCCTTAACAAGAGCTTTTCAAAATGCATCTTTGTTGATGATTACTTTCACATAACTCTTATGGAATAAAGGCTGGTTAAAATATATCAACTCATTCATTGGCCTAAACCTCCATGAGGCACTATCCAAGTTAATATGGATTGTTCTGTCATGAATGACAATTATGGCTGTGGGTGCCCTTCTCAGGGATGATAGAGTTTTCTTTTTTGGTGGTCATGCCTGTCTTCTCTAAAAATGCTCAATTTTATCTGTTGAGCTATTGGCTATGTATTAAGCTCTTAAAAGGTGCATCGATCTTAAGATTTTAAGTATTTGGATCGAGTTGGATGCCCTGTGGATAATTCATATTTTTTTTTTTGGGAAATTGTGGGGCGGAGCCCATTTTATTAATAAAAGAAAATTACAGAAACATCAAAAAGTCAAAAACAATAAAAGGAAAAAGCCTGAGTTCTGAAAAAAAAAAACCTTCATTCTATACAAAGGATAGAATGAAAATATCACATAAACTCCTGCAACCAGCTAACAAAAACAAAGATGAAAAAGAACAACCACCAATACAATCTCCAAGAAGAGATGCAAAATCCCTCCTCAATAATAGCCAGAAGCCTAGCAGAAGTAAGTAATTGAAAAAGGGTCTTCCAAAGGTGGCAGCAACGTCCACGTTGACATGGTCTCAGCCATAAGCTTGGTGCCCAACATGATTGCCCATTGAAGGTTCCAGGAAATCAACACCAATCGTTCTCGCCCAAGCAGCAATTCAGCAAGTCATTGGATCAGCCACAAGAAGAAGAAAAACCAAATCAGTAAAGAATATTTGAAAACACTTTCTGTAACTCCTCAAAATTCTTCTATTTCAAGGTTTTCACTTTAACAGCATTTCTAATAGAATAGCAAAGAGCTGAGGGAGAGACCCAATTGCCAGTAAAACGCCTTTTTTTTCTTTCAATCCAAAAAAAATAAACCAGCGAAGATATAAAAAAATGAATCAATTTTTTCTCTTTGTCAGTAAAGCCATGAATTAGATCAAAATAATCCAATAATTACAATAAAGTCGGCCTCATAAAAAACTTATCCATATGAGGAAGTAAATTCTAAATACCGAAAAGGAATAATCACACTCAAAGAATAAGTGATTATGGTTCTCCATCTCATTGCGGCAAAAAAGGCAAGAAGAATTGATGTCAATATTCCTCTTTAATAACAAATCAGTTGTTTTTAACTTTTCCAAAATAGCCATCCAAGTATAAACCGAAAATTGAATAGCATGTCCTTTGAACCAAATATATTTATGCCATGGAATATCAGATAAATTCTCATAATAGCTTGCCAAAAATAAACAATGGGTCGGATTTGGTAAACCTTCCCAGAGCATCGTCGGTTGCTTACCAATAGGAATTTTTAAAATTTCATCCAGCACAATTCTTGGCAAATCATAAATGTTTCTCCAATTATCCTGGGAAATAAAATTTTTAACTGGGACAAAGGGACCAGTAGGAGGGTTAATAATTTTAGAAATAGCTTTGCCATTACACCAAGGATCCTAATAAAATGATAAGTTACTATTAGTAGCAATATGTAAGGCAATTTTGTGCTTAATTTTGCCAGCAACCTCACAAATAATCTTCCACATTTTAGAAGCATCCACAGGAGGAGGTTTCCAAGGAGAAGAGAATTTCCCTCTATACCATAAAGCCAGACCATTGTCACAGGAAAGAATTCTCCAAATAAGAGAGCAGCTAAAACTACGATACAGAGCCTTAATCGAAGGTAAACCCAGTCCACCTGCAGTCTTAGGAGTACAAACCGTGGACCAGGCAATGGTTTGCATCTTCCTTTCATTTGTTTTACCATGAAACAAAAACCTGGAACACATCCTCTCAATAACATTGCAGGAGCTTTTAGGTATAATAGCTCCCCTAATCCAATATGCCAAAGTATTAGCAATAGCAAATTTAAAAAATTGGATTCTACCTACTAGAGACAAAAATTTAACCTTCCAACCTTCCAAAAGATCAAAAATTTTGTTTAAGAGAGGCTGAAAATGAAAGGCATTCAATTTGTTCAGAGAAATAGGCAAATCGAGATAGCTTAGGTACTGAGCCGAATTAACAATCCCCAATATATTGCAAATATCCTCTTGCTGGTTAGAGAGAGCAGCAAAAATGATGGAACTTTTATGCGGATTAATACGAAGGGCTGAAGCTTCAGCAAAATCATCAAGAATTATCTTGAGATTTTTAACATTGTTTATAGAGTTCTCACCAAAAACAAGAACATCATCTGCATAAAGTAAGTGCTTAAATTCATGCCCATTAGAGACAATGCCCTTAAAGTGGTAATGGTGACTGTCATGCAACCTACAAGAAAATGCATCCATCACAATGCTAAAAAGTAGAGGAGAAAGAGGGCAACCTTGTCTAAGCCCAGACGTAGACTTGAAAAACCCTTCCAGCTATCCATTTAAACAAATGAAAAAATGAACATTGTTAATACACCCATTGATCCATCTAAGAAACTTCTCAGGAAAACCTTTCATCCTCATACGATTGATAATAAAATCTCGAGAAACCGAGTCAAACGCTCTAAGAATGTCAAGCTTAGCACATAAATAATTCCTTGAAGTTTTGAAATCCTTTAAGACTTCGTTAGCTAAGATAATGTTATCCGAAGAAGATTTATTTTTAATAAAATCGGCTTGGCTACCATGAATTATTAGAGGTAAACCATTTTTCAATCTGTTAGCAAGGAATTTAGCAACAATCTTGTAGAAAATATTGCAAAGGGAAATAGGTCTATAGTCTGAAATTGTATTGGCATGAGAATTTTTTGGAATAAGGGTTATTGCCGTAGCCTTAACCCCTTTAGGAAAGTGTCCAGAATTTATAAAATTCTTAATAGCATTGCAAAATTTGATCCCAATAATATCCCAATTATCCTTATAGAATTCAGCAGTGAAATCGTCGGGACCAGGGGAAGAGCCAGTAGGAAAAGAGAAGACTACATCTTTGATGTCTTGATTAGTAAAAGGACCAACCAAATAATTTGCAGCTTCAATAGAAAGTAAATCTCCAGTAGAATAATCCAGGGAATTAGCAGGAGGTACGGGAGTATTAAAAATATTGCTGAAATGATTAATTAAATCTTGGGCAATGTCATTATGCTCTGAAAAATTACCTTCAGGCGTAGATAAGGCCTTTAAAGTATTGATCTTTTTCCTACTTATTTTTGCATAAAGGAAACCTAGATCCTCTTCTCCGACAGAAAACCATTTAACTTTGGCCCTTTGAAGCAACCAAGAAGCCCAAGAAGCTTGATAATTTGAGAGCAAATCATTAATATCCTTTAACTGGGATTTGATTGAACAATCCATAGGATATTTCTCAATTTCAGTAAGATAAAACAGTTGCTTAGCTTTAAGATCATCAATGGTAGTTGAAATGAAATTAGTTAATTTCCATTTCTTCTTCTTAAGAAAATTTTTCAACGTTTGCAAGCTAAAGTATAGTGAAGCAATAGGACTAGAAGAGGGGCAGCTTTGAAATGGTTCAAGCAGAGCTTCTCTAAAACCTGCATGATTAGACCAATAATTTTTAAAAAGAAATCTAGAAGGTTTAAGCTGAATAGTATCAAAATAGATCAAGAGGGGAGAATGGTCGGAGCACTGAGGGGGGTCCACTTTATAGTAAGACTTAGGATATAGATCCAACCATTCAGTGTTTACCAAAACTCTATCTAGCTTATTAAGAATAGATTATCTTTCTGCTGATTAAACCAAGTGTAGTACAAGCCAACCGAAGCAAGATCAGTGAGTTCACAATCAAAGATAATATTATTAAAATATCCAAACCGACTAGAATGCAAAGCAGCACCTCCCACTTTTTCATGGTCGTACCTACAGCAGTTAAAGTCCCCAACTAAAATCCAAGGTTGGGTGATATTATTAGCCAGATCTCTAATATGAGCCCAAAGGGACTTCCTATCTTCAGGAGAATTAGCAGCATAAATAACAGAAATAAAAAACGAAGTGGAAGAGTCTAAAAAGAGTCTTCCGTGAATAATCTGGGAGGAAATAACTAATGGGTTAAATGAGATATAAGAAGAATCCCATTTAATCCAAATTCTACCAAGAGAAGAAACATCGAAATTATTACAACTTCCTCATTCTCAAATAGTTTATGAGAATTGACATACCAGGGGTTATCAAGCACGGACTCATGGATTTTTGCTTCAAGAACACAAAACATTTTCAACTTGTGGATGTTAATAAGATTTTTGCAAGCAAGAACTTTATCCGGCCTGTTAAATCCTCTAACATTCCAACAGGCAATAGGCGTGGGAATCATTTGGATTTTGAGGAAGAGGGTTTTGCCTTTTTGGCAATTTTAGCTTTTGCAGGTTTTTTGCTGGGACAAGAAGGTGCCTTACTGATTATAGGAGATTTTTGCATAGAGGAAGGATTTTTTCCTTGAGGAGGGTTGGGAGGAGGTTTACGAATAATCTGAGAGGAGACTTCTTCCATATCAAATTCAAGTTGTGGTTCGGAGATGGCTTCCATATTAAGAATATTAAATTTATTGGCAATAGGAATGACCGGAGCTATGTGAGTGATATTGATGTATTTGGGTTCAGAAGAAGACAGCTCCTCTATAGGGATATTAAGGTTGGGAATATTGTTATCTTTTTCCACAATGTTCTTAGAACTTTGTGGTGGAGGTGATATATGAGCTCCTGTGATTTCATGTTGAACATGTGGTTCAGTGGGAGGAGGAGAAGCAGGCCTGGGAATAGGTGGTTCAGTGGGAGTAGGAAGTAGAGGAGGTAACTTGGAGATAGTGTGAGGTCTGTAACGGGGATGTCTACTCATACTTCTGCCTCTCTGATTAGGCAGATTACTATTGATCAAGGGTTGTTTTGGGTTAGGGTTAGAAGGGCAAAGATTAGAAGGATGAATAAGAGATCCGCATGATTCACAAGGAGTCGGTTTCCAATCGTAGACAACTTTTAGGGTAAAATCCTCCCCATCAATGTCAATCAGAATTTCCTCTGGAAGTTTTGAGTCTTTGGAGATCAGAACGCAAATCCTAGCAAAATTGAGTCGCGTACGTTTGGCAGTAAGAGAATCAAACGTAAGCGGTATTCCAATATTACTAGCAATTTTTGAAATTCCCGACGGGGTCCAAAGGGCTAGCGGCACATACATAATCTTGACCCAGATCGGGATGGATGCCGATTCATCTCTTTTTGGTTTAAATTTTGGAGACCATTGTTGAAGAACAAAAGGCTTCCCAAGAAAAAACCAGGGACCTCCAAACCAAACCATATTATAGTCATCCAAGTTATTAAATTTCAAAAGGAAAAAACCATCAAAAAGAGAGATTAACGAGAGAGATCCCTTTAGTTGCCATAACTTTTTCATGGCTGCAAGAAGCCTCTCATAATACGGTCTTTGACCGATAGAATACCCAATAAGAGATAGGTTCCAGAGAGAAATACCTTCCGAGAGATCATCGACTTTAAAGGAGATTTTTTTTATCCGGAGGAATAAAAGACATAGGAAAAACCTCATATCGAGTTTCTGGAGCCGAAGTAAAGTTGTTCGTCCATGGAGCTGGAGCAGCCGTTGAAGACGGATCAGGTTGTGATGCAGATGGAAGAGGAGGAAAATCAGAAGATTTCCCAGTCATCGATGACGGAGAGGAGGGGCAGAAGTCCCCCGAGTGAAACTAATAGGAAATACTTGGATTCAAGTATTCCTATCGATCCGGATGAGGGGAAAGAGCAGAAATCTGCTGTTTACAGCAGTGGACAGCCACCAACTCAATAAAAACAGAGAAATAACAGTGGAAATCTGAAGGAAAACTCAAACAAACACTTGTATTTCACTAGGAGAGGGACAAAACCAAAGCAAGATACAATGTTCTTCAATTCGAGAGGAAGAACAACTCTCCTAATCTCCGGCAACGCCAAGAGCCCAAGCCACGAAACCCTAGATCTCAAAAATACAATCAAATTCAAGATAACCCTAATTCCCTCCCAATCCCCTAATTAACAATAAAGGATTATTACAAAATGTCTAAACAACCCTTCCCATTCAAAATTTCCCTCCAAACAATGTGTTTAAACCCCACTTGGGCCCACCAAACTTCCGCCCCCTTCCCCTGTGTCCGCGTCCCGCTGGTTCCGCCCTCTACTGGGCCGGCAGGTGTAGAACCGGACCGGTCCCTGCTGGACCGGTCCAAGCCTAACAGAAACCCAAAGGGCCGTGAGAGAAAGGTTTCGCAGAGGAGGAAACCCTAACGCAGCAACCTTTTCCTAAATCCCTTTGTTCGCACATTCTGGATAATTCATATTGTTATAGATTAAGAAAAGGTTTTAATGATGCTAGGTTTTTTATTTGATCAGTAATATCAAATACTTTCTAATTTTCATTATACTTCTTCCACATTATCTGAGAAGAGAACTGTTGTGCTGATTGGTTAGGTAGACTTGGTTCCAACAGTCAAATTTCTTATAAATTTGATCACATCAATATCCCTCGGGAGTTTATTGGAAGGGTAAACTTGGATAAATTTGGTTTACCTTTATAGCTCCCATAACCGTAACTGGTGATATGACTTTTGTTAACCGGCTTTTCTCTTGTCAGGTTCCCTGGCTATGGGCCTTATTCACTTTCTATTTTGCTACTCTCAGTGACCTTTACTCTCTAATTAGTTATAGGCTTTGGTTCTATTGAGATATCTTTTTATGGTTATATTTACTTCTTTGGGACTACGTTGACGCATTGTTATTTCAATCTCGTTGCCTCATCCATTTGCCGGTTATCTTTTTTGCTTTCTGGAGGCAATATGGCCTTTTTAAGGTCTTCTGGCATTTTAGTGGTTTATGGGTTGACATGTTTAAAGGCTCTGATTTGCTTGAGCTTTCTTATTTTTTGGGTTTCATTTCAATTGTTGTTTGGTTTGTTATTGGTAATACTGGTCCACCTTTAGTTGAACAATTAAATGGTTTTGCTACTCCTTTCTCCTCTATTTTCATTGCTCAACTTGTGAGCAAAGGCTCTTATACGTGAGATTCCTTTTACTTTCTATTACTCTCTTTGAGGTTTGGTATGCAACTTTTGTTTTATAACCACCTGTTTTTTTTTTCATTTGTATTTTAATTTTTGGTTTTACCAAGAGTAGTATGATTCAGTCTGATATTTTTTGGCCTTATCATGAGTGATGATTTGACTTGATTGAGCCTCAAAGTGGTACGAGCTTTCTTTCCATCTAGAATTTTTTTTATTTTTTTTTCATTGTGGTTCGGTGTGTTGTGTAGAATTGTAAACTTTTTTTAGTTGATCACCTTGAAGATATGCTGCTTCTATCATTTTAGAGTAGGGATTTTGCTGATTGTGTGTACCAGGATTGTGCTCACTGCAAGATGTGATTAATTTTTGTCAACTGCCCTCTTCTTTCAGATCCATGAATGTGAGGTTAAGTAATTTGTCATACATCCTACTGAGCTATTTAAACCTAGTTTTCGTAAAACATAGTTCTTTCAGATCTATAAAGTAATTTGTGTATGCATCCTATTGATCTCTTCAAACTCAGTTATTCCATAGCCTGTCTTAGTGTCTCCGAGCTCGCCCTGTAGCTTGGAGGAATTTTGGTATGATATCATTGGAGCAAGATTTTTTTTTTAGTTTCCTTTCCAGGAGAATTCAAAAGACCATCACTGATCCTGATCCATCAGTTTGGAGATGGTGTTCTGGTATCCTCTCCTATTGGCTCTTCAGCGATTACCTGGTAGACATTGATGTGATACAATAATGCAAACAAGAATTGCTTTACGGAAATTAATAATAAGTGAACTTTCCTTTGCTAAATTTAAACTAACGCTTGTTCAAGTTAGATTTTAGAAAGCTCTGTAAGAGATTAAGTAATAGCAAGCGGTCACGATTGAAATTTATAGGAGACTTGCAAAGCAACAACAATATAAATAAATAACGCTAATGACAAGATTAACAATAGTCCACAGTTTAACAATTAGAAATGTTCACCTTGAGATCCCTAACTCTCACTCATGAATCTAAAGCTTAGCGGAAGAAGATTGCAAGCAACCCTAGGGATGCCACCCCAAGGCAAGTGGTGCATAGGATCTTGTCCGCCGGAGAGGTAGTCGGAGTTGGAGAAGACGTTCGACGACCGATTACTTGCCACGAACCAGAAGGTTGTTGTTCTTCGATAACTTCCACCAACGTGAAAAGAATGCGATCAACGTATTCTTCGATGGTGAAATCAAATCCAAACCTGGGATCGAAGAAATGAGACTGTAGAATATCTAGTTGGCCTTGCTCATCGTATGCGAACCCATGATCAACTTCGGGATCCGCCATCCATGAGTTTGAAAGTGTCTTGGTGGTGTTCCTTGGTGAGGCCGCCGGTTGGGAGGAGTTGAGAGGGGGGGGTGGGGGGGGGGGGTGGCGATAGTTGGCGGGTGAGGAGGAGAGGAGAAGTGGCGGCTAGGGTTAGGAGAGGTGGAGGGTTTAATTTAGATAATATGAAGTTAATTCCAGATTTTCTAAGGGGAAGGGAATAGATTAATTTGGATTCAAATTAATCCCAATTATGGCTATGGGGGGGGGGGGGGGGGGGGGGGGGGGAATTAGAGGTGATTAATTAAGTGGGAGGAGTTAATTGGAGAGAGAAAAGCAAGGGGGAGGGGGCCGGCCATAAGGGGATGGGGGATTATGTCTAGGTTCAATGTATATGGGTCCCAAAGGAATTAATTTGATTGAAATCAAATTTGAATTTTAATTTCAGATTTTGATTTAAATTAGGATGGCTTCCTAATTGGGTTTTAGCTAATAGGAAAGTATTTGAAATTCAAAAGTTGATTGAATTCAAATAAAGAGCCTTTCCTAATTAGCAAAGGTTTATTTTAGGAAAGTGATTAAAACAATTTGAATTTTGAAATTCAAATTAGGTGGGCTAGGGGAGTGGGGCCCGGCGGGTTGGGCAAGGGAAGAAGGAGTGGCGGTTGGGGTGGGGGCCGGCGGCAGGTTGTGGGCGGTCGGTGGCTGGAAGGGCCAAGGGGTGCCGTCGGTGTGGGGATTAGGGGAGGGGCTCGGTCTAGGAGAGGAGGGGATGGTGGGGAAGGGGTGGCCGGCGGGTGCTAGGGAAAATAGGGGTGGTTGGAGGTAGAGGAAAGGAAGGAGGCGATGAACCGCGAACCTCGGACTCCTCCAAAGGTTGACGGGTATTACTCTCACCCTCACCTAGGGTTTCTCCTCTCAAGAACTCACAAAGAGTTCTAGCAAGAAAGTGGAATTCATATTCATAATCATCATTAACCATTACAAAGCAAAGAGACCTCAGTATATAGGCCTCAACAATAAGAAAATAAAAAGGACTCAAATGCCCTCGGGGCTACAATAGAGACTCACTACCCATAGGGGTAAACTAGGAAAACTGAAATGAAAATAAATAAAACATAAAATACATCAAAAGTAAAGACTCTGAATCGTAGCCGTCGATCTACGACTCCGTCGATGGTACACATGTCGAAATCTATGACTGATGTCCTCATCATTCTCCCCAGGTGGGAGAATGCTCGACCCTGTCGAGTAAGCATCCCTGGAACTCTTATACCACTCCAGTAGATCAGGGTCTAATCTTTGCAGCTCATCCCGGTCGATCCACGTGTTCTCCGTCTCCGATTTTCCTGTCCATTGAACTAGATACCTTCGGCGACCGCCGTCTTTAGTGGAAATAATCTCATCGCTAAGTATTGCCTCAATCTTCTCCGTAATAGGTAAAGTAGGAATGTTTAGGAGTGGAGGTAGGCTAGGTTTCTCACTAGGTAGGGTCACACAAGGCTCATTATTTAGTGGATTAGTGGGGTTAAACTCTGGACCCTCAAAGGCTATAAGATCTTCGATGTTAAACGTAGGATTAATGTTAAAACCTTCAGGAAGGTCTAGCCTATAGGCATTACTATTTATTTTGGATGTTATTTTGAAAGGTCTTGCGCTTCTCGTTTGTAACTTTTTAACGGTCCCTTGCGGGAATCGTTCTGGACGAATCCGAACCATTACAAAATCTCCCACTTCAAATTCTTTAAATCGTTTATTGAGGTCCGTATTAAGTTTATAATTAGCATTGCTTTGTTCAATCTTTTTATTAATTTCCTTATGCAATTTTTGTAGATGTGATGCAAATGCAGATGAGAATCAGATGTTCTAAGCTTAGGACTCATAGGGATTAAATCGATAGGCTGTCTAGGTTGGAACCCGTACACAATTTCAACCGGACTCATACCTGTGGTTCGGTTGATAGAATTGTTATAAGCGAATTCAGTTATAGGTAATTTGCAATCCCAGTCCTGAATATGTTCACCTACTAAAGTCCTTAGGAGGTTGCCTAAGCTTCTATTGACAACTTCTGTTTGTCCATCAGTTTGTGGGTGAAAGGCAGAAGAAAATTGGAGTTTGGTACCCATCTTGTGCCATAAGGTTTTCCAAAAATAGCTAGAGAATTTAACGTCTCTATCAGATACTATGGTCTTGGGTACACCGTGAAGTCTAACTATCTCATCGAAGTAAAGCTTAACAATTCAAGAGGCATTGAAGGTTTTGAAACACGGAAGAAAATGAGCCATTTTAGAAAATCAGTCCACTACCACACACACCAAGTCGTGCTTTCTAATAGTCTTGGGTATACCTAAAACAAAATCCATGCTAACGTCTTGCCAAGGGCAGTTGGGTACAGGGAGGGGTGTGTAGAGACCGGTATTTTGTTTCCTTTGCTTTGTCAATTGATAGGTATGGCACCTTTTGACCAATCTACTAACATCTTGTTTGAGACTGGGCTAGAAAAATCGATGTTCAACTGCAGCGGTGATTTTAGCTTGTCCAAAGTGGCCAGCTAAGCCTCCAGCATGTAATTCCCACACGAGAAATTCTCGAAGAGAAGTATTGGGAATACAAAGCTTCCGTGATTTAAACAAGTATCCGTTTTCTAAGAAAAAATCATCCACTATTCGTTTAATTTCCGAAGACAGAAGGGCATAAGTTTCCTTAAAATTATGCTAGTCCTTATAATCCTTTTTAATTCGCTCAAAACCAATCACTTCAACCCTCATCTCTCGAGCAACCATCACCCGACGACTTAAAGCATCCACTGCCTTATTCTCAGATCTTGCCTTATGTCTAATTATGTAAGTGTATTCTTGCAGGAATTCAACCTAACGACCATGTCAAGCATTGAGTTTCTTTTGCGAGTTGATGTAACGAAAAGCCTAGTGGTCAGAAAATTGAACAAATTCTTGTGGCAGTAGGTAATGTCTCCAATACCTAAGGGACTGAATTATCGCATAAAACTCTTTATCGTGAGTAGAGTATCGCTGTCTGATATCATTCAACTTTTCACTAAAGTACGCCACATGGTGTCCTTGTGATAAAACTCCTCCTATACTAATGCCAGACGTGTCATAAGTTACTTCAAAAACTTTAGAAAAATTGGGTAGACGTATCACTAGGACCTCTACCATTCTCTTCTTGATCTCATCAAAAGCTTTAGAGGCAAGTATAGTCCAAAGGAATTTCCCCTTCTTCAGGCAATCAGATATAGGAGCCACAATAGTGCTAAAATTCCTAATAAACCTCCGATAAAAGGTGGCCAATCCATGAAAACTCTGAACGTCTCTGATGTTCTTTGGTTCAGGCCACTCGTTGATTGCATGCACTTTCTCAGGGTCTGCTGAAATCCCTTATGAGGATATGATAAATCCGAGAAAGGTGATACTATCGGTGAGGAACATACATTTCTTGGGGTTAGTATACAATTGCTCCTTTCTCAGGACCTCACAAACTTGCCTAAGATGATATAGATGTTGGTCCACCGAATTACTATAGATCAAAATATCGTCAAAATAGACCACTACGAATTTTCCTAAGAACGGGCGAAGAACTTGAATCATAACTCTCATGAACGTGCTGGGAACATTACTAAGACCAAACGGCATAACCATCCATTCGTACAACTTGGATTTAGTTTTGAATGCCATCTTCCACTCGTCCCTAGTATAGATCCTAATTTGATGATATCCGCTTTTAAGATCAATTTTAGAGAAGAGAGTTGCTCCAGTCATCATATCCAACATGTCATCCAAGCGAGGAATGGGGAAATAATATTTCATAGTAATCTTGTTGATAGCGCGACTATCAACACACATCCTCCAAGGGCCATCCTTTTTGGGAGTCAACAGAGCGGGAACAACACATGGACTTAAGCTTTCCTTGATAAATCCCTTTTGGAGCAAATCATCGACTTGTTCTTTTAACTTGGCATGCTCTCCTAGATTCATACGATAATGGGGAAGGTTGGACAGTGAAGCTCCGGGTACTAAGTTTATGGCGTCCTGAATGTCCCTCAATGGGGGAAATTGGTTTAGAAGATCCACAGGAAAGACATCAGCAAAAGTCTCAAGGAGGGGTTGGACTTCTTCCGGAATGGGATCTCCTAGTTCCTCATTTGCTTCACGTGCCACTAGGGCATACATAAGGGCTCCTTGGTTAAGTTCAATTTCTACTTCCCTTGCAGTTAAAAAGTGTAACCCTTTGCTAGGTTTAATAGGAGCAGGTTTGGCTTCATCCTTATGGGGTTTTGGTTGAGAGGGTACAAGCTTGATCTTCTTGCTATTATGCTCAAACACGCAGGTGTTTGTCCTCCCATAAATATAGACATTGTTGTCAAATAACCACGGGCGACCAAGGATAATCTGACCCACATTCATAGTCAAGACATCACACCAAATCTTCTCATGATATCCAACAAACTCAATGGGAATGAGGCTCCTATCCTTTATCTCTATAGCAGTCGAATTAATCCAAGTGACCTTATAAGGGCTTGGGTGGGGTGCCGTTTTCAAGTTAAGCTTGGATATCATCGTGGAAGAGACAACATTGATGCAACTTCGACTGTCTATGATGACCTTATAGTTCCTGTCTCCAATCTTAGTAAAGGTGTGGAAAATTGATGTCCTACGCCAATCATCACTTGGTTTCGGTTGGGACAAGGCACACCTAACAACTTGTAATTCAATGGGGTCTTCATCTCCAAAGAAGTCTTCTTCATCATCCACGTGATGAATCAAATCAGTGTCAGGTTCTTCTTCGTCATCTATAATTTCCTCGATTATAGTCACCTTGTAGGGGTTGGAACATTGAGAGGCAATATGTCCATACCCATGACACCGATAACACTTGGTTCTTGAAGGGGTTTTAGGTGTCTCTCATTCATAGCTTTTACCCTTATAGTCAGAGCGGGGTTGTGCTTGACCAGAAGTAGGTCGACCAGTCATAGGTCTAGGAGTTTTGTTGTATGGTTGGCTAGAGGAGGATTTGAAAGGGTTGGGACGAGAGTCTTGGTTCCTAGAATGGGCATGGCTTTTAGATTCTTCTAGGTCTAACACAAGACTACAAGCGGCTTCTAAGGTAGTCACTCCTCTGGCGAAAAGTTCATTCCTAAGATCTTCCCTTAATCTGGCTCTAAACATAGAAAGAAGTTGGGCAGGAGTGGTGGTCTCTTCACCACTATAACGGATCATAAAGTCATCAAAAGCAAAAATGTACTCTTTGACAGGCTTGCTACCCTGGGTCAACCTATTCCAACGGTCCAAGAGTCTAGGGTAGTATGAAAGAGGGGGGTTTTTTTTTAGTTCTTGCTTCATCGTCCTCCAATCAGTGATGGGATATTCCCCTCGGGTCTCACGCATGTGTTCGAGGTTAGTCCAATACTGACTTGCCCTACCCGTCAACTTCATTTCAGTAAATCGCACTTTTCTCGCCTCCGAGATGTTATACCACTTGAAGTAACTATCCATACCATTGAGCCAATCTAAGAAAACTTGGGGATCTAACGTGCCATCGAAGGAAGGGGCATCTATACGGATATTTTTAAGGAGTTGGGCATCGTTGTCTCTCCACGGAGTATCATGCCCTACAGGTTCCTGATTGATTCTAAGGTTATGATGATGATGATCTCGAGGAGGTGCATATTCAGTTCGGGCTTCATCCACATAAGGAGAATGAGGTCTAGATGGTGTGTAAATTGTTGGGTTTCCTAACCGTTCTATGTTATCAAGTCGCTCTCCTGCTTGTCTTCTTAAGTCAGTTAAGTCACCCTGGGTTTCTCTAATTTGCTGGGTAACCGTCCCTAATTGGCCTACAATTAGGTCTAGAGTTCGCCGAATTTGCTCCGGATCCATGGGTAGATATTTGTGTAGCAATAGGGAAGGTTTGGGGTTGATGACAGAAAAAGGATGTAAGGTTTGACTCACTAAAAGACACTTAATTGGTGAAGGAAAGTTTAGGACAGCAAACTAAACAGTGGTTAAAGTAGTCAGGGTGTTTAGGAGGGTTGCTCAAGTGAGGACAGCACCTAAAAACTAAGTTTGACTCTCCTAAATGTCACTAAATGAAGCAGATTTTTACTGGACAGCAAATGAAAGCAGAAAATAAAATTACTTAAGCGATGCTAAACATGCAAATGACCTAGGGGATGGTTAAGAAGACTCCTAGGTGAACTTCTAACACATGTATTGCATGCCTACCATGCTCTGATACCAAGATGATGTGATAAAATAATGCAAACAAGAATTGCTTTACGGAAATTAATAATAAATGAACTTTCCTTTGCTAAATTTAAACTAATGCTTGTTCAAGTTAGATTTTAGAAAGCTCTGTGAGAGATTAAGTAATAGCAAGAGATCACGATTGAGATTCATAGGAGACTTGCAAAGCGACAACAATATAAATAAATAACGCTAATGGCAAGATTAACAATAGTCCACCGTTTAACAATTAGAAACGTTCACCTTGAGATCCCTTGCTCTCACTCATGAATCTAAAGCTTAGCGGAAGAAGATTGCAAGCAACCCTAGGGATGCCACCCCGAGGCAAGTGGCGCGTAGGATCTTATCCGCTGGAGAAGACATTCGACGACCGATGAGTTGCCACGAACCGGAAGGTTGTTGTTCTTCGATGACTTCCACCAACGTGAAAAGAATGCGATCAACGTATTCTTCGATAGTGAAATCAAATCCAAACCCATGATCGAAGAATGGAGACTGTAGAATATCTAGTTGGCCTTGCTCGTCGTATGCGAACCCATGATCAACTTTGGGATCCGTCATCCATGAGTTTGAAAGTGTTTTGGTGGTGTTCCTTGGTGAGGCTGCCGGTTGGGAGGAGTTGAGAGGGGGGGGGGGGGGGGGGGGGGGGTGGTAATAGTTGGCGGGTGAGGAGGAGAGGAGAAGGGGCGGCTAGGGTTAGGAGAGGTGGAGGGTTTAATTTAGATAATCTGAAGTTAATTCCAGATTTTCTAAGGGGAAGGGAATAGATTAATTTGGATTCAAATTAATCCCAATTATGGCTATTGGGGGGGGGAGAGGGGGGCGGTTTAGGGGGGGGGGGGGGGGGGGGGGGAATTAGAGGTGATTAATTGAGTGGGAGGAGTTAATTGTTGGAGAGAGAAAAGCAAGGGGGAGGGGGCCGGCCATAAGGGGATGGGGGATTATGTCTAGGTTCAATGTATATGGGTCCCAAAGGAATTAATTGGATTGAAATCAAATCTGAATTTTAATTTTAGATTTTGATTTAAATTAGGATGGCTTCCTAATTGGGTTTTAGCTAATATGAAAGTATTTGAAATTTAAAAGTTGATTGAATTCAAATAAAGATCTTTTCCTAATTAGCAAAGGTTTATTTTAGGAAAGTGATTAAAACAATTTGAATTTTGAAATTCAAATTAGGTGGGCTAGGGGAGTGGGGCCTGGCGGGTTGGGCAAGGGAAGAGGGAGTGGCGGTTGGGGTGGGGGCCGGCGGCAGGTTGTGGGCGGTCGGTGGCTGGAAGGGCCAAGGGGTGCCGTCGGTGTGGGGATTAGGGGAGGGGCTCGGTCTAGGAGAAGAGGGGATGGTTGGGAAAGGGAGGCCGGCGGGTGCTAGGGAAGATAAGGGTGGTCGGAGGTAGAGGAAAGGAAGGAGGCAATGAACCGCGAAACTCGGACACCTCCAAAGGTTGACGGGTATTACTCTCACCCTCGCCTCTGGTTTCTCCTCTCAGGAACTCACAAAGAGATCAAGCAAGAAAGTGGAATTCATATTCATAATCATCATTAACCATTACAAAGCGAAGATACCTCAATATATAGGCCTCAACAGTAAGAAAATAAAAAGGAATCAAATGTCATCGGGGCTACAATAGAGACTCACTACCCATAGGGGTAAACTAGGAAAACTGAAATGAAAATAAATAAAACGTAAAATACATCAAAAGTAAAGACTCTGAATCGTAGCCGTCGATCTACGACTCCGTCGATGGTACACATGTCGAAACCTCTGACTGATGTCCTCATCAGACATGGATACAACAACTTGCAATTTTGTGGTTCTCATTAAGATGTTATGCGTCTTGGGGTTGGTCTATTGCTTGGTGGGTTGTGACTACCTTTCTAACTACTTTTAATGGAATGGTGGATGGTAGTTACAAGATGAGTCATTTGTGTTCTTTTACTTAGTTTCTGGAGGTTACTTTTCCTACACTTGAGCTCTTTCTTGTTGCACTACACCAATTAGCCTTGGGGTCCGGGTCCAATGTTCTCATGCCGCTAAGCACTCGGCTGAAAACATCAGAATATGCCCTTGCTCTGGATCCTTGGAGCAGCTCCTAGGGCTTACTTTCAGCAATTGGTGTGCTCTATCGGAGTTTAAGAGCAATAAATAATCAGTATTCAATGTGGACTTATGCTTGAACATCCCATTGGATTTTAATGTTAGGTAAGCAAGAGCGCATTAATTTGGCTCTCTTTTTGGATCAACTTCAGCTTTGTTGCATTGATTGGTTTCATCAACGGAAATGGAGCTCTAGCGTTACTTGGAGCACGGGAGTTTTTTCGTAGAATCACTGGGGTAGACTTTAGCTTTTGTTTAAACTATATTAACCGCAGCTCTTGTAGTACTTTGGTTTTTGAGGTAGTGTTTGGTTTCCTGGGGCTTCTAGCTCTAATAGACCTGTCCACCCCACAGCTCTAACAGAGCTCTCCTATGTTTTTAATTGCTCATTAATTTGGAGTTTCTCACCTGTCCCTCCCCTTTGGCTAACTAGTGGAAAGCAAAATAGGGTTCATTCTGGAAACCCAGTATGGACAAGGCTTCTTAAACTTGGAAATCTCTTCATATGATGGCTGCTAGTATTAAAGGGCATTTTTTTCAAATTAATAGTTGAAGATATTTTGTTTGAGACCCTTGGTTTCACGTTAAATTTCTAGCAGATTACTTTCAAATTGTTCCTTCATCTCTGTTGCTTCCAACAAACACTACAATTTCTACTTTGATTCATTATGGTATGTGGAACCTCCCTAATTGCCTTCCCGTGGCAATGAGAGATGCTATTATTGATTACTCCTAGAGGGATCAAACTAAAAAATTTTCTACATACTAAATGCCATGTTTAGCCTCGACTTGAATTCGTATTGGGATGTTTGGCAAAAGAAGCGCTCTTTAACACTCTGTTTACTTGGCTTGCTCTGACTGGGGGGCTAAAAACTGCTGATGCTCTAATAAAAACTGCAGTTGCTTCTCTCTGTAGTTTGTGTAATGACAATTTGGAAAGTTCTGCAAGCATTTGAATGTAATTTCTCTTTCAGCTTAGTAGAACTTTGCAGCGTTTTGGCTCTTTTGTGCTTCACCCGAATATTCTGTAGGTGTTTCATTTTATTGATGATCTACAGCAACAAGCCTCTTCTGCGATTAAAATGCTCACTATTTTTCTATTTCTTCTCATATATCAGCTTTTGGAGAAAGAAATAGCAGACGATTGGGAATGGAATTTTATTCAGATTAAATAGAGTGATGCAAAAAATTGAAAGCTGGAAACATCTCAACACTATAAAAGAGTCATCATTTTCTTGAGCCTGAGCTATCTGTTGGTTCAGTTGGGCAAAATGATGATGAGCCTTTGCCTCTCCGTTCCTGTTATTGGTATTTCAAGTCCACTAGACGGTCACCGGAGAAATTATTACGTGCGGTCACTGGACCGTCCGGAGGTGAATCAGGATGTGCCACGTCACCCGGTACATTGCACCGCTACACAATAAAATGGTGATGTGATGTTCTGATTCGCCTCCTGACGATATCCGATGATTGCACGTAATAATTTCTTCTCGTTGCACTAGGCAATCGGGGATGCTCTTCAGGTTGCCTATTCTTATTCATGGGTGAATTTTTGTGTTGTCTGACTGAGGCCATTCAGAGTTGTCTTTCAACATATTTATGCTTTTAATTTTGGTTTGGGCTATTTCTTGAAATTCATATGAGCTATTTTATTGAGCAATGACAATTTTTGGGTGCAGCTCTACCTTACTTTTGTTTGGTATTTTGATATTGTCTTCCCATTAATATTGGCTTGTAATTATATTTATAATAATGAAATGGTCTATTCCCTCATTTTGCCAAAACAGGAAACCTTTTTTGAACATTTTTTTATTAGTTTTAAATGAAGCCCTTATTTACTGAAGTAGATTTTGAGAGATTTATTAAAAAAAGTAAATAAAAACTAAAAAATGTGAAATAAATTTCCTTAGGTATTAATGATCATCAAAATTTTCGAAAGTCAAGGCACTAATGTTTTAATATTGGAAATCCCACTTTTTAAAATTGATTAATAAAACAAACCATATAATTAAATAATTCATAATAAATTAGGAGAATTTTTTGGTTGGCCATAAATTTATAAGAGATTATGCCCAACTTTTGCAATAAATTTCATAAAATTTAGAGATGATTTAGAAAATAAATTCAAGGCTATTGAATAGTATTCAAAATTCTAGAAAGTTCAAAATTTGAATAAGTTCCCTCTTGTTATCCTTAACCTTTGAAAATAGTTTCTTAATTTTTACAGTTCATTATAATAGTAAACTGAAATATCATCTTTAAATAAAATAAAATAATATATATTTAGAATAATGTAAATGTTAAATTTTTGTTAAATGTTCTAATAATTTTTCTTGATATTAAACAATTATTTCATAACTTTTTTCTGCATCCAGATATTGTTAAAAATAATCAAATTCTATGTTAATGAAACAAATAAATAGTTTAGAAATTAGAAAAGGTATTACTAGTTTAAGATAAATAAAAAAATATTAAATAGAATTTATAGTGTTAAAGATTATAAATAATAATTAATTAAGTAATTTGAATTCTCATAAAATTAGAATACAATTTTCTTTGACCAATCTTAATATTAAAACTTTAAATAACTAAATATCATCAAATACATTTGTTTGCTTGCATTTGATAACATTTTTAATTGTCACTCTCAGAATAGTATGATATACTTTGGGGTGTATGCTACTGTATTTATTCTTTATAATACTAAAAATAAAATTGAAATAACAAATTAAAAATTCAAGAAAAAATATAAATAATTAGTAACCTGAAATTAAAATTACTTTCGGATTAAATTAAATATTTTAAAATAATAAATAATAAATTAAAATTAGGATGACATCCTCATAGCCTAACAAACATTAGATGCTGAATAGGGCATCAATGTTAGACTTTCTTGAGTAGGGGTTTTCTTTTCTGCATTTTTTTTTTTTTTTTGTGATATTCTGATGCCTAGCACTTCATTACATATGAGCATTTTTCTTAAATAAATAAAGTTTCATTATTTTTTATGCAATCTTTTCTAAGGTGTAAATCAACCCTAGATTTGCTTTAATGATAGATATTCTAGGAAATTATTTTTTTTATAAAAAAAATAAAATAAAAAGAATTAGATACAATTACAAAATGAACAAAAAATTCCTTTAAGAATAAAACTTTGCATTAGTTAGATTAGTTAGATGCAATGCACAAAATTCAGTGTTGTGGTCTTGAAAAAACCTTTTGTAAAATTAAACCTATCCCTTCTAAAAACTTCAACATCATAAAAGCATTTGCTATAATTTTCACCAAGAGTATTTTTAAGTGATCACTTGTCTTAGGATATAAATAATAATAAGGGATTATTTTTATTGGAAACCTATACTCCAAAATAATATAAATCTTATCTTATCTATACTAGTGTTAGCATGAAAAATGTTAATATTACTCTAACCCATTAATTAATGAGCTTGATTATTAGAGTAAACATATTTATACTCAGCTTTGATTAGCCTTAATAGATATAATCAATGATCTCACTAACCATCATACTCTTGTTATGAGAATTTGACCTTAAAATTGAGTACCTCATGTAGGAAAGTTTTTTATATATTTATCATCAAATCAATTTAATAAAATTGATGCAATTACATAAAATTAAATTTTTCTTAGGGCATTCCTACATATTCTAGCATAATAGAGTGTCTTTATAATCCTTGATTTAACCATGATTAACCACTTTGATCATGGAAGAACCATGCCAAATTTATTAGGTACAATTTGATTCAAATGAACTTAAGGTTCTCCAAACTCCTAACCAAAAGATTTTATACTGTTAATAGGATGTCCATAGGTCATTTCAAGTCCTTGTACACCAATTTGACCTATGGATAGGACAATTAGGCTCATTTTGACCTATTTGACCCACGTAGGATTAAATGGGTCAAAAGACTGAAAGTTTGAATAGGTTGTTAGGCCTAGTAGATATGTCCAAAGGCTAATCAAGAGGGGGGGGGGGGGGGGGGGGGGGGGGGGGGGTGAATTGGTGCTTTAAAAATTCTTAGAAATTTAGAAAATCAATTTAAGATTTTACTCACAATGATTAATTTTCTCAAAACAAAATTTTCAACCACAAATAGTAAAAGTGCAAAAAAATAAAAATGCAGTAAAAATAAAGACAGAAGAACCCCGAATTTTTTGGTGGTTCGGTCCAACTAAACCTACATCCACTCCCTGAAAACTCCCTCTTCAGGTATTGTATTATACCAAAGCTACTCTCCTTTTGCACCCACAGTAAGGCGGAGAAGCACTTACAATAACCTCTCTTCCACCAACCCCGGTGCTGTTGAGTACCATCGTCCTTTCTCACTGTCCTGGTGACGGCAGAGAACCAGTATCCTTTCACACTCTCCGGGTGTCGGAAGAGTACCGTCGTCATTTCTCACCCTCCTGGTGATGGCAGAAAACCGTCGTTCGTTCTCACCCTCCTGGTGATGGCAGAGAACCAACGTCCTTTCACACTCTCATGGTGTCGGCAGAGTATCGTCATCCTTTCTAACCGTCCTGGTGATGGCATAGTACTGGATCTCTTCCAAAGATCTTCTCTCAAGAGTCTTCAAAGATGTAGGGAAGAGATTTGAAGTATATACAAAGAGATCCTTACCTTTGGGCAACCTTGTGAACCCTTCATAATTTTCACTTGTAAGATCTCACAATTCTCACTCCCAAACATTCTCCCAAAACACACTCTCCTTCACTCTCAAGAGGAAATTCGCAGAAGGATTATGGATAGTTAGTTTTTGGACGCTTATATATTGAGGACAAGAAAATCGTCCAAAAAAATTAAAAATTTCAAGTTTGACGGACTTGGATCGTACAGTATGATCATACTTCGTGCATATGAATAGTTCAAAAAGTGATGTACGATGTTGAACAAACCTGATTTCATACTCTGATCGACGTTTGTACGAACCAACATCGTACAGTACGATTAGTTAAAAAATTATTGCATTCGTACGAGATGAAAGGGTACGAACCTGATTTCGTACTCTGACCGGCGTCCAAGACGAACCAAGTTCATACAGTACGATTAGTTCAAAAACTATTGCGTTTGTGCGGGATGAACGAGTATGAACCTGATTTTGTACTCTGACCGACGTCTAGGATGAACAACCTTCGTACAGTACGATCAGTTCAATCAAATCATATTTTTACTTGGTATGAAAGTGGACAACACCATTTCATACTCTATGAATCGTCTATATGAAAATAGATCGTACATGACGAGCCTACTTTGTATCGTATGATTAGTACTTAAACATTTTCCAGGTATGATTTGATTAACTTCGTTTTGGGAGAAACTACAAAGACAAATCATCTAGTCGGATTTGAAAATCATACAGTACGATTAGTTTTAAAATTTAAGTCCTTAAAATCACTCCCCTAGTGTGTCTGTGTGCGATTACTCAATTACAATCACACTCTTTCAGACTCAAGAAAAATATAAAAAGTACAGACTTCAATTATAATAAATCCTAATCTAATCTGTCTTGAAGTCTTTAGTAGTATGGAGTATAATTTTTTTGAAACGTTATTACACACAAACAACACAAATAATTTTTCTAATATATGTTAGGCGAAATAGTAATTAACACAATAAGATTTTGGAATCATCAAAAACACATGATATAAAAGCATAGTTATGAAAACTAAGTTACAACAATCTCCCCTTTTTTATGATGGCAAAATAATTATTATTTGAGTTGATAATTAAAGCAAATTTTCTCCTTAGCCCCCATAAAAGAATGACCAATTTAAAACAAGGGGTTCCCATGAAGATCAAAATACAAACCTAAACACTAAAATTAAAAAGAAAAGAAATAAATCACAAAAACTACTAAAACAAAAATAACTCAAATAGATCGAACAGAAACACGAACAAAATACATAAAACATACACATATCCACAATACAACACATACATACACACAACACACAAACATCTAATAATCAAAAAATATAAATCATCAAACAATAATATGACTTTCCCTTTTGACAACAACAAAAAGGGAAGTATACCTTGAAATGCAAAGTTTTTATGAAAAAATCAAAGTAGTTGGAAAAAAAATTTAAATTAATTGCAAATACAAAGTTAATCTCCAAATGTAAAAAAAAATCAAATATTAAATTAAAGAACAATTAAGATAAGAAAAGTCAATTAGGTTCACTATTCATGTTAGACAAAATAGATATAAAAATAATTATTGTAAAAAGGACAAAATAAAGATTAAGTAGTTTCTATTTTAACAGTGAAAATGATTGTCTATTAAATTGATTTTGATTATAGATATAATGATAAAGGAAAGAATAATACTAATTTTTTAATTGGCGACATTATGCATCTTTTCAAATGTTAGTGGCACACTTTGTGCATCTTTTTTATTTGGGCTAATTTTGTGCCTTTTTTCACATTGCGAAGCATTGCACATCTTTTCTATTTTTGCATGCTTTGTGCATCCCCCATTTTTTTTCTTTTTTGGTCTTTTCAATATCAATAATCTTAATTCAAATTTCACTAATAATAAAAAATAATCACATTGAAAAAGAAAATAAAATAAATAAGACATCTATTATGCAACAATTATATCAAAATAATACTTGTCTATACGAACATGAAATTGATCTCCTAATCTACATCTAGTTATAATTTAATTTAATTTTGAAAGATTAAATTTTTACAAGAAAATTAATTTGTAGAATAAAATAATTCAAAATTTTATTCAAGAGATCAATCACAAATGATTTGTCTAAAGAAAAATAACCATTTCAAAATGTGAGATTTCAATGCATGTCAACAAAATATTTCATCGTTTCATTTAGCATTCAAAAGCACATACACACATTTTTCCTTTCATCATAATCACTCATAAAATAATCCCAAAAATAACACCTGAAATTTCTAACACACAAGATCACAGGAATACATCTCAAGAATAAACTTAAATACTTATAAGCAACAACAACAATACAGAAGTACATCTAGTAATCAGAAGGGCCTTGATCTGGAGGAGGTGGTTGGTTGAACACAAAAAAGTAACTATTCATCATAGTTACATTGGTGTTAATCGAGTCAAATTATCCTCAAATCCAACCCATATCTTTATTATATCTAGCATCCTTCTGATTCAGGTGATTCTCAATTTGATCAAAGCATTGATCAAAATGAGTTTCCATTCTGTCGAAGTGTTGGACCATTTCTTGGTAGAAATTCTGGTCAGGTTTAGGTGCAGGTGAAGGAGCTCCCCCTTCTTCCTCAGAATCATCTCCCTCAGAGCTTTGATCCAGCCCAAAGAGTGTCTGAAAAGAGGCATCAGTAAAGTAAATAGGAAGATCAGTGGGAGGATCAGGATGTACAAGATTATACTTCTTTTTTAAGATATAGGTAACTAGATGTCCTAAAGTCATATTTTTCTTTCTTTTATTATGAGGAAGTACAATATCGAAAAGTTTGTAAATATAATCCATGATAAGTTGGGCTTCATCAAAAGGTTTTTTAGTCATTATGAAATAAGTGATTGTGGACAAAAGAGGAGTCATGTTTATGTGATCACCAGCTTTTGGAATAATTGAGGTTCTCAAAATATGCTGGATAATCCAGGCATTTTGATTGAGACTGTAAACACGAGACAAATAACTCACTTGGGCAACACCTCTAAGAACCTTATTTACTTCTGACCAGTGATAATTTGCTCTAAAGGTTAACGTGTGTGCTCTAACTCCTTGGGTTCTCAAGTGAAGGAAGTTTCCTATATCTTTCTTAGTTATTTCTACACGTTGCTTGAAGACATAAGAGGTAATCCTGGTGTTGTCTTGGTTTACCTTCATGTTAGCCAGAAAAGTTTGGAAAGTTTCTTTATGTAAGGCATAGATGAGGGTCAAGATAAATAAAAGTTGGGTTGAAGCAAATAGGGGCATGACATAAAAGTGAATGTTACTTTGGATTAGGAGTCTAGAATGGGTAATCTTGGCTCCAACATACCTAAAAAAAGCTTCCTCATTTTCTCTGGATAGAAAATTGTCATCCCTATTAGATCTAGAAGAAGATTCCTTCGAGGTGCGAGGTCGTTTGCTGCTGCTTGCCATTCCTATGATGTGGGCTCTAGAAGATTTGGAATAGATGAGAAAGTGATAAAAATCTTATCCAAAAACCCTTCTATTTAAAGAAAAACGATCTATCATATAGTATAAAATTTTGATCGTACGTACGGTGATTAAATTGTACGGGATGAAAAAAATTTCTTACATATGAACAAATAAGGCCAGAAATGAAACGGCTTTTCGTAAAATTTCATTTTCGAGGCATCCTTTCGTATAGACTTTTTGACCAAACAATCGTACAAATGAAGACGTGTTTGTCCAGGATGATCAAAAAATTAAAGATCATTTTTATGACGATTAGGTTTGTCCCCCATAAGAAACTAACAACAGGATCGTACAAACAAAAATATTTTGTACGTACGATCTATAATATATAACTGACATTTTCTAGAAAATCGCCCCTAATCATACAGACGAAATAACATATATTGTACAGTACAAAATCCTATAAAAAACTAAGTTTCATGTTCTCAACTCAGAACCTTATCATGTACATGCTACAAAATTCATACGGTACGAAAAAATTTTGTATAGTACGAAAAGAATGCTTAGAAAATAAGACATGATAAATAGAAAAATCTCATCAAATAATATGACATGCTTCTAATAAAATCAAAAATAAAGCAAGCACAAAAATAACAAAATAGAAAATAATCAAAAAATAAACAAACCAACAAAAATAAAATACAAACAATAAAACCTTACAAATAACCTAAGAACATAAACAAACATACAATTACATAACAAATTAAGTTTGCAGAATTTCAATATAAGCATTAAGATCAATCACACCTAATCTGATCCTTAAAGTGCTAAATGTGTCAAAAGCCAGTGGTTTTATGAAAATGTCTATAAGTTGATTTTCCATAACAACGTGATGCAATTCAATCTCTCCCTTAGCTATATGATATCGAATGAGGTGATGCCTTATGTCTATATGCTTAGTTCTAGAATGTTGAATAGGATTTTTTGAAATGCATATGACACTAGTATCATCATAGAAAATTGAAATTGTGCCAATAAAAAATCATAAGTCAATCAATTATTATTTTAATCAAAGAACTTGTGCCACAACTTCCTAAGGCAATAAATTCTGCTTCAGCAGTAGAAAGGGCTACTGAATTCTATTTCCTACTGGACCAAGAAACTAAAGAATTTTTAATGAATTGACAAGTTCCAGATATACTTTTCTGATCAACCCTATATCCTATAAAATATGAATCAAAATATCTAATTATTTTAAAAGAAGAACTATGCTTAGGATACTAAATTCATAAGTTTTGAGTTTGCAAAAGATATCTCAGTATTCTTTTAACTACTATCAAATGTGATTCATTTTGATCAGATTAAATCTAGCGTACAAATAAAAACTAAATATTATACCTGGTCTGTTAGTAGTCAAATAAAGCAATGATCCAATTATTCCTCTAATTTTTTTTTGATTAACAGATTTTTCCTTAGGGTTCTTATCTAACTGTACTGAGGAACTCATTGGAGTAGTTACTAGTTTAGCATTATCCATTTCATATTTCTTAAAGATATCCTTAATATATTTTAACTGACTAAGAAAAGTTTCTTCCTCATTTTGCTTTATATTAAAACTAAGAAAATAACTTAAATCTCTCATCAAACTCATTTTGAATTTACTATTCATTATTTTTGAAATCTCATCACAAAGATTTTTATTGGTAGATCCAAACAAGATGTCATCAAGATATATTTGAACAATGAGTATATCTTCTCCTATCCTTTTCAAAAAGAGAGTAGTGTCCACACTTCTTTTAATAAATGATCTCCCTAAAAAGAAAGTGCTTAACCTCTTATACCAAGTCTTAAGTTTCTGTTTTAGTCAATACAATGCCTTTTTCAATTTAAAAATATGATTAGGGAATTTAGAATTTTTAAAACCTAGAGGCTGCTCAACATAAACATCTTCTTATATCACCCCATTTAGAAAGGCACTTTTAACATCCATTTGATACAGTTTAAAATCTTTAAAATAGGCAAAAGCTAACAAAATCCTAATTGCTTCAAGTATGGCTATAGGGGCAAAAGTTTCTTCAAAATCAATCTATTCTATTTAATGATATCCCTTGGCCACCAATCTAGCCTTATTTCTAATCACAACTTCTGAATCATTCATTTTATTTTTAAACGCCCACTTAGTTCCAATAACACTGATCCTTAGGCCCTTTCAATTAATTTCTAAACATCATTTCTTATAAATTGATTCAATTCTTCTTGCATGGCCAAAATATAAAATTCATCCGAAAGTGCTTGATTTATATTAGTGGGTTAAACCATCGATATAAAGGCAGAAGATTCACCTCTTTGCTCAGTCCATGCCTAGTCTTAACACCCTCACTAGGTTCACCTAAAATTAATTCATTATGGTGATTCTTAGAAAATCTTTATTCTTTAGGTAAAGGGTTTTCTTTTCCTACATTCTCTTCCAAATTTGTCTTTTCAATTTCATGAGAGATATTTTCAATATGATCTTCTTTCAACCTTGGCTTTTTTGATATACCAGATTCATTAAAAATAACACCTTACATCTAAAAATATGCAAATGTGAAAGATTTGGTGTTATACCCTTAAGAAGTTCATAGGGTGTTTTATTCAACTTGGATCTAATGTTCACCCTATTCAGAACATAACAAGCCGTACTAGCTGCTTCAGCCTAAAAATATTTTGAAAATGAGTATTCTGCCAACATGGCTCTAGCGGCTTCTATTAATGTTTTGTTCTTTCTTTCAACAATCCCATTCTGCTGAGGGGTTCTAAAAGCTAAAAAATTACGATCAATTCCTTATTCTTTATAAAAATCTTCAAATTTTTTATTTTCAAATTCTTCTCTATGATCACTTTGAATTGATAAAATTTCACACCCTAGTTTTCTTTGAATTCAAGTAGAAAAACTTCTAAATTCATCAAATGATTCACTCTTATAAAATAAAAATTTAACCCAAGTGAATCTTAAAAAGTCATCAACTATTATAAATCCATACACTTTACCTCTTAGACTTACAATGCTAACCAGTCCAAAAAGATCCATATGAATGATTTCCAATGGTTTGCTAGTTTTAAGATTCTTAATGAAATGAAAAGAGGACTTCACCTATTTTTTTAATTGACATGCATCATACAGGTGATCCTTAGTAAAGTCTAGCTTGGGTATGCCTCTAACCAACTCTTTATGGGTAATCTTCCTAAGATTTTTCATCCTTATGTGACAAAGTCTTCTATGCCATAATCATGATTCATCAGTGATTGTTTTGAGACAAACAGCATTAGAAGATTTTACAAAATTTAAATCAAGCATGCACACATTATTTACCCTAATTCCATTCAAAATATCAATTCCATTTTGACTTATTATACAACTAGTGGGAAAAATTTTATTCTATATCCCTTATCACATAGCTGACTAATACTCAATAAGTTATGCTTTAAGCCTTCTACTAATAAGACATTTTTAATGAAAAAATTATTAAAATTTTCAATCATACTTGTACCTACTACTCTCTTAGTGGTATTATCTCTAAGTGTCACCTTGCCTTCATTTATGGCTTTCAGTGTTATAAATTGATTTGTATCTCCAGCATATACTTTGAACATCTACTGTCTAGGTACCAAATACTCTCATGAGGCCTTGTATGAGAGTGTTTCTATAAAAGATTAAACGTTAGACTTGAGAAGCCAAATAAGTTTGGGTTCACCTCTTGTCAATGATAAATCAGATGCATGTGTGATATACTGTGATTTATGCATCTTTGGTGTCCATACTAGATGTGTTCTACTATGAATTATGCAAGTGTGGGATATGTGTCCTAACATTCCACATGAAAAATATTTCACTCTAGAAAAAGAATTTCTTAATCTCTATGAGTTATCATGTCTCTTTCTAGGTTTTGCTCTTATCTTCTTTTGTTTAGACTCATAAAAATATTCAAGTGTGGGAGTAGGTCCATTCTCCATGATAGCTTTCATATTTATTTCTAGATTATTTTTTTAAAATTAAAATTTTAAGTTTCATGTCAATTTCCTTATGTTAAGATTCCTCCATAAAATCTTTAAAATCATTTTCAAGTTCTATGTGTGATAATTTTAATAGTTCATGCTGTTTGTTCAAATTATCAAACTCATCCAATAAAGTCATATGGTTGCTATCAATTAATGCATGATCATTTCTAAGGATTTCATGCTCTTTTTGTAAATTCAAAAATTTTAAGTTCAACTTAACATGCAATTTTTTGAGTTTCCTATATGCAGTATAAGTTTTCTCAAAAACTTCAAATAATTTATGATAGGATAAATCACATACCTCCTCTTGATTCGAGTGATCAAGATTGTCTGTCATTAAGCACAAGTTAGTGACTTCTTCCTCTGCTTCAGTTTTTGAGATATCTGATGCTGAGTCCGCCCAAAAAGCTCTTTGCAGTCTCTTCTTGCCTTTCCTTACATTAATTTTCTCCTCAACCTTCTCCTTGCTAGGATTGGCTTTGAGAATTGGGCAATCAGATTTGATATGTCCAGGCTTCATGCATTCATAACAAATTACATCATTAGAAGCTTTTGCATTTTTGTGAAACTTACCTTTATTCCACTGTTGACATCTCTTTTGCTTTCTTCTCAGAAAACTTTTGAATTGCCTCATCATGACTGCAATATCATCTTCATCCTTAAGTTGTGAGTGATCACTCTCTGAGTCATCCACTTTTAATATGATATTCTTTTCCTTCTACTTGTTACCTGCATTAATCCATCTTTGAGTCACTCCTTGCTCGTAAGCAATTAGTGATCAAAGAAGATTATTAATAGAATTAATATTTAAGTCTTTTGACTCCGTTATAGCAGCAATCTTTGCATCATAAGCAGTAGGCAAACAACAAAGAATTTTATTTACTTTTTTAGCATTTGTTAATTCCCTACCTAAAGTATGCAATGAGGTAACTATTTATGTGAAACAAGTATACATGTTAGTGATTGATTCATTCAATTTCATGCAAAATAGTTCATATCATGTAGTAGAATATTTAATCCAGATTATTTTATCTCATTAGTTCCTTCATAAGTAATGTAAAGTCTATCCCATATTTCTTTTTCAGATTTACAGGTTAAAACATGCATATAATCCTCAAATTTTAGTGCACAAAAAAAATTATTTAAGCATTTAGCATTTAACTGAGCTTGTTCTTTTTCTTCTACTATCCATTCATTAAAAGGTGTTTCAACTCTTATGCCATCAACAATTCTAGTAGGACAAGTGTAACCTTCCTGTACTAAAATCCACATGCAATAGTCAAGCGATTGAAGAAAAGTAGACATATGTATTTTCAAAAATTGAAAGAGATGTTATCAAATAATGGGGGTCTTGTGATCGAATATCCTTCGAGTGTGTTATGGTTTTCAAAAGTAGCCATGATCATTTCAAAAAGTTTTCTAAACTTTAATTTTTGAAAGTAAGCTCTGATACCACTTGAAAGTTTGAATAGGTTGTTAGACCTAGTAGATATGTCACAAGGCTAACCAAGAGGGAGGGGGGGGTGAATTGGTACTTTAAAAATTCTTTGAAATTTAGAAAATTGATTTAAGATTTTACTCACAATATCTCAAAACAAAATTTTCTACCATAAATAGTAAAAGTTCAAAAAAATAAAAATGCAGTAAAAATAAAGACAAAAGAACATAGAATTTTATAGTGGTTCGGTCCAACTAGACCTACATCCAATCCCTGAAGACTCCCTCTTCAGGTATTACACTATACCAAAGTGACTCACCTTTTGCTCCCACAGTAAGACAGAGAAGCACTTACAATAACCTCTCTTCCACCAACCCCGCTGCGGTAGAGTATCGTTATCCTTTCTCACCCTCCTAGTGACGGTAGAGAACCAACATCCTGTCACACTCTCCTAGTGTTGGCAGAGTACCGTCATCCTTTCTCACCCTTTTGGTGATAGCAGAGAACCGTCATCCTTTCTCACCCTCTTGGTGATGGCAGAGAACCGGCGTCCTTTCACACTCTCATGGTGTCGGCAGAGTACCGTCATCCTTTCTCACCCTCATGATGATGGTAGAGTATCGGATCTCTTTCAAATATCTTCTCTCAAGAGTCTTTAAAGAGGTAGGGTAGAGATTTAAAGTACATATAAAGAGATCCTTACCTTTGGGCAATCTTGTGAACCCTTCACAATTTCCACTTGCAAGATCTCATAATTCTCACTCCCAAACACTCTCCCAAAACTCTCTCCTTCACTCTCAAGAAGAAATTCACAGAAGGATTATGGATAGTCAGTTTTTGGACACTTATACATGAAGGACAAGAAAAACCGTCTAGAAAAATTTAAAATTTCAAGTTTGACAGACTTGGATCGTACAGTATGATCATACTTCATATGTACAAACAGTTTAAAAGTGATATATGATACTGTACGAACATGATTTCATACTCTGATCAACATCGATACGAACCTACATCGTACATTATGATCAGTTAAAAAATTTTTGCGTTCGTACGGGACGAACGGGTATGAACCTGATTTGGTACTATGACTGGCGTCTAGGATGAACCAACTTCGTACAGTACGATTAGTTCAAAAATTGTTGCGCTCGTGTGGGATGAACAGGTATGAACCTGATTTCGTACTCTGACCAGCATCTAGGACGAACCAACTTCTTACAATACACTGTTCAATCAAATCATGTTTTTACTTGGTACAAAAGTGGACAACACCATTTCATACTCTGTGAATCGTCCATATGAAAATAAATCGTACAGGATGAACCTACTTCGTACCATATGATTAGTACTTAAACATTTTCCAGGCATAATTTGATGAACTTCATTTTGGGAGAAACTACTAAGACAAATCGTCCCGTACGATTTGAAAATCATACAGTACGATTAGTTTTAAAATTTAAGTCCTTAAAATCACTCCCCTAGTGTGTGTGTGTGTGTGCGGTTACCCAATTATAATCACACTCTCTTAGACTCAAGAAAAATATAAAAAGTACAGACTTCAATTAGAATAAACTCTAATATAATCTGTCTTGAAGTCTTTAGCAGTCTGGAGTATAATTTCCATGAAATGTTATTACACACAAACAACACAAATAATATTTCCAATATATGTTCGGAGAAATAGTAATCAACACAATAAATTTTGGAATCATCAAAAACACACATGATATAAAAGCATAGTTATGAAAACTAAGTTGCAACAAAGATCAAAATGCTCTTTAACATCAAATTAGCTTAATTTCATGGATCTAAAAGTTCATGGGGATGTTTCAAACATGACTCAAAATTAGTCAACACAATTTGACTAATGATTTCACAATGTTTGGTCAATAGCAAAATTACCTATGATAGGAACATACATATTCTAAAGGGTTTCAACCTAACAAATTGTTTATAGTAACCTAAAAGCCTGAGAGTGACATGGGGATGTTAGGGACAAAAGTCTTATTGGGATTGACTAAATTTGACATCTCTAAAGAGGTTAATTGACTAAAATAAATCATGTCTCTTTATAGCCCAAATAGAGACATATATTCCAAAGTGGATTAGCTTAAGCAATTGGCCAAATCAACCCAAATCCTTGAGAGTAAATCTATATCTGGATGTTATGAAGACAAACCTAAATTTCTCTAACCCATTGGACTCGTCCAAATGGTCAAGTTAGCTAAAAAGGTTAATCAACCCATTTGGGAATTAATCTAATTCTATCTTAACCAAATAATGAAACTAAATGGAAATATTTTACTATTTGAGAGATGAAATAAGAGAGAAATTCCCTAGCTCATATCACTTTAGTTAAGCCCTTTAAACCATTGTTAATTATTAGTAAGAACACGGTAAAAAAGGGATTAAGATTAGTTTAACTATTCAATATAAAAATTTCAAGCATAAGCTATGTGATTCCTCTTCCTTGGAAGCTCCCTAACCATCCAAGTCCCTTGATCAAAATAAGTGGTAGTGGTAGAAGGGCTTAAGCCATGATAACACCATGGAAAAGCTTGACCTAAGCTTATATAAGCATATAACCTCTCGTAATGCAACCAAGCCCACCCACCAATAAACCATGATAACCATGAAAAAAACTCAGATCATCTCCAACCTAGAGATCAGTTTTTGGGTTTTGGATGACCAAAGGATGCATCCATGCATCCTCAAGGAAATCCTAAGGAGGGTTCTTTGAGCATCTTAACAAATAAGATAATGGAACGATTTCACCGGTTTGATAGCTCATGTAGGTTAAAATGTAAAGCCTAGATGGTATAAGGGGATGTTGTTTGTAGAGCAATCGTGACCATAGCTAAATGAACCATGGCCTCTTTGAGAGAGCCTAAGGCTTCCTGCTATTGGAGTAAAAGATCCTAAGGAAAACCTCTCTACAGTGAGAGAATCACTTAGGCAGCGCTTAGGCAAGCCAACGTAAACCCACCCCATTCCTATTCTTATTAGTCTGCTTGAAGGTAAAAGATGAAATCATAGCCATTTAATCTATTTTAAATAGGATACATGGCTATAATTGAGTTGAACTGGGTTAAGATGTCAATCTAACCTTATTCATATTTTTAGAATTTTGTTTGGATTTTTGTATTGATTACTTCTTCCACACAAATCCTATGAAATATTTAGGCCAAATATATAGTATACTGTGGATGATTAGGGGAGAAAGCTTTAAAAAAAATCCTTTATTTTCTAATTTTTTAAAAATTAATCCTCTCTTTTAATTAAATAATTAAACAAATTAATCTAAAAAATTCACACACTTATTATTGAGGTAAAATAAATTAATGAACATTCAAGAAAGTTTTCAAGGATAGATAAATTCTGGGATGTAGATTATGACTTTTCAAAATCTTAATTTCATTTTAAAAAAATTATAGTAATTATGGTTTTAATTTAAAAAATTTAACAAAATTACATAGTATTTCTTGTCTGTGTTAATATCTTCCAAAATCTTTTCAAAATTTCTTGAAGTCATTTGATGTGATTAATTTTTAAAAATGGTTAATTATTTCATGATTTTTTTTCTTTTTTAGCTCCTTTTTAAAAAAATTAAAAATATTAAAAAAAAATTCAAATGCATTATTATACTCAAAAGACACTTCTTCGGATACTTCCAAGTTTGATGCGGTAACTTGCATGGAATTCATAATTAAAAATTAAAATAATGATATTTTTTAATAGTAATTAACATTTTGCCCCTATTAAGCCCACAGCCATAACATGCATTTCAAAGCTATATCTTCTTATAATAAACATGACCTAATTTATTAGAAATTATTCTAATTTTAATAATTAAAATAAATTGTATTTTAATTATTTAATTAGAGAATATACCTTAAATGCCATGAATACATTTTGAGCCATTTTTGCACTTATTTCACCATCTAAAGCTGAAAGTGCTATGAATGATATTATTTTAATTAAAATTATAATTTTCCTTAAATATTAAAAATCTAAGGAATAATATTATAAAATGTAAGAAATCTCATAAAATATTTAAAAAATTTCATTTTATTTGATATTTGCTCAAGTGCTCATTTGCCATCCAATCCTAAAGAATTATTTCATAGTAGTCAAGCATATATTTTATTGTTTGATAGGCATATCTATGCTAGGTCTGTGATATCCTAAAAAATTCATATTATGTGATTTGGTTGTTATTTCTGATGTTGATTATGCATGCCATAAAATTGTTAGAAAAAGCACATTAAGCACAAGTCAGTTTTTAGGATCGTCACTTATGCCTTTGTCATCTTGGAAGTATAATTTTGTGGCTTTATCCACTTTTGAAGATGAGTACATAGCTACGAATAGATGTGTTGCTTAGATTATTTGGCTAAAGCAATAGTTAGAAGGCCTTGGAGTTTGGCAAGAACACATTTCTATTAATTGACAGCATTAGTATTATTAGATTAATTTAGAACGTAATTTAGCACTCATAGACCAAACATCTAAAAAATTAGACATCATTTCATTAGGCATCATGTTTTTTAAGGGTGATTTTAATATATAATTTGTTAGTATTGATATTTAAACTGTTGACATTTTTACTAAACCCTTATCTGAAGAATGATTATGTATCTTAAGATTAATGCTTATACTTGGCATGTTAAAATCTAAATATTTAAAATTCTAAGTACTTATTTTCTCTTTTACATCTTTTTGATGTTGCTAAAGGAGGAGAAATAAATAAGTTTGTATTGGTCTTTTTACATTTTTTATTACATGAATATGTTTAGGCCGACCTATATGCAAAATATTGTTTATTGAAACTAGGAAGAGTGATGTAAGGTCATTTTAGACCTTCATCCAAATTTAATATCAACATAGACTTGTCATTATCAAAAAGGGAGAGATTGCTAACCCCATGACCACCTGATTATAGTCTAGATTTTAATAATAATAAACATATGATTAAAAGTTACTTACCTTTAAATTTTAAGTGTTCCAGGCTAGATAACAAACCTAGTTTGATCACCTGCTCAAAAAGACTAAGTTAGCAAGGGTTGAGCATTGTTGGATAATTATTTTATTTTGCATAAAATGGCAATTATTTCTCACAAAAAATCAAAATTAGAGGCAAAATAAATAATTTTATTTATCAAATTCATTTAATTTTTTTTTTTGCTAAAAAGCTCATTATTTATTAAAATTATTTTTGGTAAGTTTAATCACTTGCATTAAACGAACATCTATCCATGAGAATTTTATTAAGCATCATTTAATACAAGTTTAACAAATTATTCTTTATCCATATTCATTCATGTATTAGTTTTTAGCACATGTTAAAATAATTATTTTTTAAAATTATTATAATAATCATTTTCTTGTCCACCATTATTATTTTTCTCTCTTCTATATTATTTTTATCATTTAACATTTTCTTTTTGCTGAATTTTATATTAGGGTTTTTAAATTTTTATTTATTTTTTTCCTTTGAATTAATTAATACTCTTTGTTTCAAATTTCAGAATTCAAATAGTTTGAAAATTTTCTAAAAGCACACAATGCATTAAATACCTTAATTTATGCATGGGCCAACCATATAATGTTTTTAGTTTTAATATATTTATCTCTTGATAATCAAATTACCATATTTTATAGACCACATATTTTAAATTAATGAGCTTAATTTCAAATATTGCCAAAACTATATAATTACTTTTGGAAGGCTTTGGAAGCCCCCTCATCATTGGATTTTATTTGATTAATTTTATTTGATTTTATTCAAATTAATTTTATTTATTCATTATCATCATCATGCTTACTTTCCTTCATCAATTGCGTGATATATTCATTTCCAAACAATCCATTGGCCAAAATCTTCTTTTTTTTTTATTTGGGTTATTAAATTGATTTTCAAATTAACCCCCTTTCATTTATTAGCCTAATTCGATTGATTCCATCATAAATTTCATGGTGAAATATTTCTTATAATTTATTTAGCCAAAATTTGATGTATTCATGCTTTTCACAATTCAAATAACAAATCTATTTGTTAATCCACTTTGTGTACATTTAGTATTAATAAAACTTTTATTATCATTACACAACATAGATATTTTTTTTTTAATTTGAAAAATAAATCTTCAAATATTTATAAAAGAATCTATGTGAAGAAATTTTTAAAAATTATCATCTTATTAAAAATTTTTGTGTATGTGCGCAAAATTTAATTTTAAAAAGGTTGAGAGATAAATATTATTAAATTATCATCATTTTATAGGAGAGTACAATTTTGATTGTTGTAAGGTATTGTACACCTTGTTGTAAGAGAGTACATAGGTCTTATAATCTTTTAAGATTATTAGTGAAATCCTAGCTAGGGGTGGCTAGGATTGGATGTGGACCAGTTTTGGGGTTCGGCCAAACCACATAAAAATATTGTGCTTATTGTCTCTTTTTTTGTTTTTCTCTTGCACTTGTGTTTAGTTGTATTTTTAATTATCCTCTTAGCATATCTATATTTTATAGAAAATAAAATTAATATTTTATTTTATAGGAACAATTTTTGAAGATCAACAATTCATCCACCCTCTTGGGTGCTATAGTAACTCTCAATGATCAAAGATTTGTACTTATATTATAAAGCATTCTTTGTTTCCCTCTCATTAAAATACCTTGAGTCATAATAGTAAGGCCAACTTTTTAAAAATTAGCTAAAAAGTTTCAAATCCAAAAGAAGTGAATCATATCTTTAGCTTACTTAGATCTTTCTAACTAGTTATAAATCAGGAACTTAAATTCAGTCTTATGTTTATCTACCAATCAAGATGAAGTTTGGTGTTAAAATTTCATGGATTATCTTCATTGAGGAACTTTCTTTAGATCGTTCCCTTACCTATCAAATCGAAAAGAGATTTTTTTATATACTTTAATTAATGATATTTTATACTGTTGATCATTTGATCAAATATGGCTTCCTAGTTTTAATATGTGGATTATATGGGAACCCAATTAGGTCCTAAAATGAAATTAGAAATTAAAAATTAAAAAGATGGGATATTATTAGCCAATTATCAAACAGGATTGCATGAATTTTATAAGAAGCTGATATCAATGCCAAATATATAGCTCCATTCCTCTAATGCCCCAAAATTTCTTGCATTTGCTCATTACTTCAAGGCCTTCTAAGAGTTGGGGTACATATGTTGTAGGTCTTATTGATCCTCCTTCATCAAAAGAAAAAAATTATATTAGCCACTATGGATTACTTTTCTAAATGGGTTGAAGTCATTCTATTAAAAGAAGTAAAGCATAAATGTATTACGATTCTTTCAATATCAAATCATTTATCATTTCAGTGTTCCCATCATGTTATATCTAACAATGGCATGACCTTTAAAAGCACCAAGATTAATATATTTTCTTGATTCCATAACTATTATTGGTAACAATCTACATTGTATATATTGCCCTTGCACCAATGGTTTAGCTAAATGCTTTAACAAGACACTTATTAGGTTGCTAAAGAAAACTTTATCAACTAATCAATGAATGATAAATGACAACATCAACGCATGAAATCATACAAACCATTAAAAAAATATTCTTCAAATTGAATTCCTCTTACAGCATAGCTAGAATAATAAGATAATAATTTTGAAATTTATTTAGAGACAAGATAATTTGACCCATGTTTCATGATTGCAGCAGCCAATCTTCAATTCTTTGCAAGAACCACTTCTATTCAATGCATAATATATTTGATATCCACATGTAATAACTCATATTTTGACCCAGTTAAATAATTTTTAGGAGTCATCATAAGTCAAATTTATAATCATTTTTTTTATAATATAGATACTATTATTCTTTAATTATAACAATTTTTTCTTAATTTTAGGAGGAGTGCATAAAATTGACACTTATTTGTACAAGTGGGTTTTTTGGGACTATTAGGTGTTTGTTTTACAAACTAATTTTACTAGATCATTCTAAACATGCTTAACTAATTTATGAATATTTTTTATAATTTTTAAAGATCAAAATTTAAAGTTACAAAAGAATTTCTATGAATATAATGATAAAAATTGAACAAATAGAATAATTATAATTATATCATTATATTATTTTACTATACATATCAATATCCACTATAGAATTTATAATTTTGCCATTTGATTTATTTTTTTCCTAAATTAGAGAAGTAGAAAATAAAAATGAGAAGAAAAGAGAGGAGATAGAAAAGAAAACTTAGGGTTTGGAGATTGTAGAGTGATTTTTGCTAGTCGATCTTATTATAAAATTTGTTCATCTCGAGGTAGGCTATCATTATCCTACTTATGATTTCAATGATTTTGTATATTTTGTATTTTATAAATTTTAATTTGGTTTTTTTTTTTTTTTGAAGAAATGCAACTTGCATTAAGAAATAAGAAACCAAAAGCCTAGATACAAACTACTGAGAGTAAACCCACCTACCACATTCTTCCTTCACCATTTGAATAAAAGGTGTAGGAAGTTTACTCTCACAAAAACAATCCCAAAAGAAATCATAACCAAAAGCTAACTTGGCACAATAATCAGCCAACTTATTGCAATTCCTCGGAACAAAATGAAAAATTAAATTATTAAAAGCTCCTATGAACAATATCTCATCATCTTCAATGCTCTTCCCAAATTCCTTCGGTTTGCTATACATCTTATGAAGAAACTGGATCACATTTTTATTATCTCCCTCAATGATAATACCTTTAGCATCTTGTAGATAACCAACTAAAGCCTTTTGTAATGCTCTAAAAGCCATTAAATCAATCTGAGAAATGTCCCAATGAATTCCATGACAACCAAAAGCTAAAACAAATCTAACTTTGCAGTCTCGAACAACCCCTCCAATAGCAGCTCCATAATTCTCTCTAAGAGCACCATCAATATTAATTTTATACCACTTAGGAGGAGGGGGATGCCAAGAATCTGGAAACAGTCCGAATGATTGGTTGACATCCCAGTAATTTAAGAGGATATCCCTATATGCAGTACTCATAAACCCGAGAACTTCAGCAGCAATAAAACCAGCACTAACCCCTGATTTGCCATGCTTTACCTTGTTCCTTTCATTCCAAGAAACCCATAAGAGAGTAACATACAATCTAACCATCATTGAATTAGTCTTAGAAAGAACCTTCAGCTCAGCCAAACAGTCTTTGAAGCAAAAAAACTTCGGTAACCTGAATCCCCACCTCTCCCACAATTCTATCACGTCAACCAACTTAGAGCAAGTAGAAGTTACATGATCCAAGTCTTCAATCTTTCCACACCCTCTTGGACACAAATTGCAATTTGCTATTCTTCTTTTGTAGAGATAATCAGCTGTAGGGATAGCCTTCAAACAAAGACGCAAGAAAAATAGATCGACCCGAGCATTCATCTTTAGCTTTTTAATCCAGGAAAATAAGTCCAATTCCCCTGCTTTCTCCAAGCTATCTTCAATCAGCAATGCAGCTAGAGATCTACTGCTCCATTTCTTCTTTAATTCCATGAAATCTTCACTTCGATTCTGAAAAATCTGGATACTACTAATCAACAATATAAGGTCTTCCCCAAAATACAAGGACAACTTCTCACAATCCCACCTTCCCCCTTGAATAAAAAAGTCAAGAGTAACCTTATCATCTTCAAATATGGCTACAAAGGTAGGCCATTTAAGTAAACTCTTATCCAAGATCCATACATCATTTAAAACATCTATATTTGAACCCACAACAACATTCCATCTAATAAAATTCTGAAGACCCTTCCAGCCGCTAGCAATGATCTTCCAAGTAGAAGAGCTACCCTTCAATGCCTCATTCCTCCACCAGTATTCCCCATATTTAGACAATAAATTCTTATTCAACAAAGTAGAGGGGTTATCCAACAAATTCCATGCAAATTTAGCCCTCAACGTCTCCATCCTAGATCCAGCTGATTGAACCCCCCATCCCCCCAAACCCTTCGGTTTACACAGGATATCCCATGCCACATAGTGCAACCCATGACTCCCATCATGTTTATTCCATTCAAAATTCTTACACAACTTATCAAATTCCTTTAATATACTCAAAGGAACTAAAGAATGAGATACAAGAAACAATGGAATGTTGATAAAAGCAGTTTTCACCAAAACCAATCTCCCAGCCAAAGAAATGTACCTATTGCTCCAAGTATTCAACTTGTTGAAGGCTATATCCAATAGAATCTGGAAATCAGCTTTCCTCAACCTTCTCAAGGCAATTTTAATTCCCAAGTACTCCATCTCCTCAACAAGCTTGATCCCCATCAGCTTACCATTCTTTTTCTTCCTCCCTTTCAAGACTGATTTGCCACAAATCATAGCAGATTTCTAATAATTAATAGATTGACCAGTCCATTTATAATATTCCCCTACAATGCCCTTCAAATTCTTAATACTCTTCACCTTAGCATATGAGAAAACTAACACATCATCTGCATAATGCAAATGAGAAATCTTTTGCCCCTTTGGAGAAATCTTGATACCTAAATCCATCCCTTTATGAAAGAAAGCATTAGAAAGCAATTGAGAACATATAATGAATAAAAAAGGAGAAAGAGGACACCCTTGACGAAAGCCACTCTTTCCCACAATCCAGCTAGAAATATTCCCATTAATCAAGATAGCAAACCGAGGTTCCAAAATGCACTCCAACACCAAACTAGCAAATTTCTTTGAAAAACCCAAAACAGCCAACATCTTCCCAAGAGTAGACCAACACATGCTGTCATAGGATTGCTCCATGTCAAGCTTAATGGCCACCAATCCACTGCTAGCTTTAGAAATCCTGATTTTGTTGAAGACTTCCTGAGCAAGAAACAAATGATCTGAGATAGATCTCCCTCTAACAAAAGCAACCTGTTCTTTAGAGATAATTTTAGGGATAACCAAAGTCAATCTATTCAATAAAACTTTAGCCACAATTTTGTAAATTGAATTATAAAGGCTAATAGGACGAAATCCTGAAGGAGTCACCGGATTCTTTGATTTAGGAATAAGCACCACAAATGAATCCTTCCAAACCCTGCACATTTTTTCCGACAGAAAAAATCTCTTAACTGCTCTACAAACATCCACACCAATAATATCCCAATAACACTTAAAAAAAGAATAAGTCAAGCCGTCACAACCTGGAGCCTTGTTATTACTTAACATCCTTATCACTTGCACAATCTCTGAATCAGCAAGGTCAACATCTAACCACTTCCTATCCATCTCATCTAAAATTGCTCTAGGAGATGGCCAATTCTCCTCCCAACACATCCTTTCCTTCCACTTATCTTGAAAAAAACTAAAAAAAAACTTCCTCAACCTCCTTAGGCTCCTCGGTCAAGCTACCATCCAGATTTTTTATTTGAGAAACCCAATTGCCCTTTCTCCTAGCATGAGCAAAAGCATGGAAAAATTTAGTATTAGAATCTCCTTCTTCAATCCATTTCACTTTGGCTCGTTGCTTCCACCAAGTATTCAACCGACAGAGATTAACATTCAGTTCTTTAATCTTTGCCCGAAGCAGCCATAATTTATCATCATTTAACCAACCTTCTCTAGCTTCTTCCTCTTGTAGCTGAATGATTTCCAATTTCAATCTATCCTTTTCTATAGAGAAATCCTTGAATTTAGCTTTACTCCAATAAAACAAGTTCTTCAAAGCTTTACTACACTTCTTATCGAGAATTTGCATTTCATTACAATGAAAGTCCTTTTTCCATACTTTAGCAACAATGTGAGCTGAATCCTTAAAAGAGGTCCACACATCTTCAAACTTGATTACCCTCCTAGCCTTGTTGGAAGAATTAAAAATCTGCAACACAATGGGACAATGATCCGAAGCCACCCTTGCAATGTGCCTAACCACCGCCACCTGAATAGAAAGGATTGCCAAAGTGTTGAGCAAGCACCAATCCAATCTTTCAAGAATCCTCCCACCTCCAACCTTATTATTACACCAAGTGTATCTAGGTCCAACAATCCCTACATCATGTAGGTCATTTTCATTCATAAAATCAAACATTTCCTTAGGACCTTGAGAGAACACAAACTTCCTTCCACCCTTCTTATCTTCTTGAGATAAAATATAGTTAAAATCCCCACCAACAATGGAAGCAACTTTCCTATGTGAAACCGAATGAATGCAATCCCACAACACCCTCCTTTTAAAAACATCGTTACTCCCATAGACCGTTGAGATCATCCACTCCCCTTTATTAAAGATAATAAGATCCCCAATCACACATTGATATGACGTCTTCAACACAGAGAAGGAAGCTACATCAGACCTCCATAAAACCAAGATGCCCCCAGAAAGGCCAACAGATGGCTGAAGGAAAAAATCCCAATTAGGTCCCATATACTTCTCCAAATCTACTTTATTAAAAGCACTGATTTTGGTCTCCACCAACCCCAAAAATAAAATACTATAATCATTAATAAACTCCTTCATATATAGAGAGGCTTCTTTCTTCTTGGCCCCTCTACAATTCCAAAAAGCTATGGAATTCATTTGACCACCCTAGGGGATGAACCCTCGCCTCTTCTTTTGCTACCAATCTCTTCCCCCCTTCCACGAGTAGCAGCTTTGATGGGCCCTAAAGATCTCAATTCTTTAGCTAGCTTAATTTTGGACAACTCTCCAAAGTTACCACCCCCCTTAACCTCACCAAAACCAGATTTATCACTGTGAGAATCTTCACCACATACAATAACCTCCACCAACCTGCCACCTACATCAGCCATAGTACCTCCACCACCACCAAAAGCTTCAGCCCTTAAACCATTAACACCACGTCCTCCAATTTTTTCCTCCAGCATATTCAAAATACCAAATTTATTATCATCTGGTAGCAAATTAGAATAAACAGGAATAGGAATCATACCAATATCTCTAGAAGAAGTCTGACGATCCCCAATAATCTGCTCGCAAACCACAACCAATCTAGCATCTGTCAACACATCAACCCCTTTACCAAGATCTCCAATAACTTCTCCCTCTTCAAGCTGCACACTAGAAGCACCCACCATGCTCTGATCCTCCTCTAAGGAATCTCAGTTGTCTCCAGCATCTAATAAACTTATGTCCTCCTTTTTATCCAACCCCAATCTTGATTGCTTCTTCACAAATTTCACTTCCAATGGCTTCGTAACATTGTTTTTCGGAATCAACCTCCTATTCTTCTTATGATTAACAATGACCCAAGGACCATAAGAAGCATCCACAGCTCTAGTTTGCCTCACCACATCCCCCTCCCCACCATTGATCAAAGTTCCACCTGAGTCCTTGCTAAGAGAACCTCCACCTATACAATTATCCTTTACATTCCCAATCATACCACAATGAAAAAAAAAGTTGAAATCTTCTCAAATTCAAATTTTTAAAAAAATCTACCTGAAATACTTTCCACCCAAACTCCTAAGGGAAGGCACTGATCAAGCTTCATCCGAACACACACCGTAGCAAACTCCCTCCTTCCCCATTGGAACGTATTCCCATCCAACATTAAAGGTTTGCCAATCATTGAAGCAATTCTTGCCACATTCACCTCATCCCAACAGTGCAACGATAAATGTGGCAATCTAATCCATATTGGGGAGGTAAGTCCCTTCATGGACAAAGGAGAGAAATCAGTAGACCACTTATCCAAACCTACTATATGCCCATTCACAAACCACGGCCCTCTAGAAAGAACTGCTTCCGCCATTTCCTGTGAATCAAAAGAGCAAAGAAACCAGCCCCTTCCCAAGGAGGTAAAATGAACAATGCCCAAATAGACTCCATTGCCTTCTGAGCTCCCATGCCACAACGTGTGAAGGTAATTCCTTACCAAATACCTTAACTACCAACGAATTCAACAGTTTGGTCAAATTCAACACTTCCTTTTCTTCACACAATCTCACAGCAAGCCCATCCTCCGTCAAAACTCTATCCTCATCTTTAAAATCCAACTTGATATAGGGTTTCTTACTCCATGGATTAACATCCACCTCCTTTACAGCTCTATCCGGCAAACCCTCAATCACCTTGTCCATATTAATACCAACCTCCCTTACCACACTAACCTCATTCTCATGAAGATTTTTGTTAACCGAAATAGGTGAATTCGCATTTATCACACTGTGTCCAGGGATTGCATTTGAATTCCCAAATCTATTAACAAAAAATTTCATCCCAGAGGAAGAAGCCGAAGGATCTTCAGAATTCGAACCCAAGGATTTTTTAATCACCCGTGGAGTAAAAACATCCACATTTTCAACAACAGCTTTACCTTTGCCTTCCACAAATGAAACTTTCCTATGGCCAACATCAGTAACTTCTCTAATCACCAATGGTCTGGACGATTTTCTATTCAACCCCTTAACGTTGTCTAGAATCGAACCATTGATCAACTTGTTTTGATCTCTAGGGACAATAATAGACGGCGATCTTGCCGCCGACGCCAAAGATGGTCGGCGGCCATCAGCCTCCATCCTCCACCAAAAGCTCCTAAATCAAAGTAAAATGAAAATGAACAAATTTGAATTCAAAAACTCCTCACTGAAATCTGTGGACCTTCTCTCTCCTCACCGAAATCTCTTTCCTTAGATGTCAGTTAGGACAAATTTTTAATAAAGTTTACCAAATTTTAATTTGGTTGGATTGTACAGAAGTTGTGATATTTTAATTTTTAATAAACTTTTACCACATAACTTTTGGCATGTGATAAATGGCATCAATATGAGCATTTTGATTGGAACATATTAAATTTTTATTGTGTATTTTTATATTATGGGGGAAAGTTTTTAATCTGAGTAATTTGGATAAATTTGAAGTTTGAGAAATAATTATTAAAATCTTTTTATGTAGGTATATGATATAAATACTTATTTTAATATAGATATTATGGATACACTCAAGTGAAAAAAAGAGCATATTATATTTTCTTATGAATTTCACTAATTTTGATTCGTATACAAATTTTACATGTATTAATATGATACAGTGAATTGAATATTAAGTGTGTTATTAGATGTTTATTATGTTATATATATATATATATATGCTATAAAATGTATGTATATAAGAAAGGTTGGCTAGAAATAATTGACTATTTCATATTGGTTGGAGATATATTATACTGTATAATAGGGTATGCTGATGGGTTCCTTTAAAATAAGATTTATGGAGTAATCCTAAATGATATAGAAAGGGAGGTATAAGGAGACATACTGATATGATATAATACACCGACATGTAGGAAGCGATGACTTCTGATAGAAAAGCCACATGAGCTAAATGACTTGTGATATGACTAATTTTTGTAAGGTTAACTAATAGGAGTGGATATAGGAAAAATACCATAGATAGTTGGCTATTTTTTCTTTTTTTACATTATTTGCATATGCATATGATAGGAATTATATATAATAAATTGTATAATTGATATGACATAATTTACATAAGATATATGCTATGATTGATATAAGTATCTTATAAGACTAATAAAATTTAGACAAAGATATTTGATATATATGAGTCATATGATTTACGTGATATACATGCATAATATATATACTATATGACATACATATAATAATGACAGGTGTAGTAATATAATAAGAAGCTATATAAACTATTTTGTAACTCTTGGATATATGATTGCTAGCACTTATTGATCACTATTTACTTGGTTACTGATAACAACTCTTAATTTATATAATAATACTAATATTTATTGATCATATAACCTCTTGCTATTTTATTGATTGTTATATGCTTTTATAGTTATATGTTCATATTGATAGTGATTAAATGATAACGTGCATACTTTTCATATTGACTTGCATTGATTTCAGTTGTAGTTTATGGTAACCTACTGAGCTGTTAGCTTACTATGTAGTCTTGCATATTTTTAAGAAAGGGTTAGTATCTAGTGTAATAAGGATAGATCAAGAATTCATGTTTTATTTTAGTTTTATAATTTCTCTAGTTTTACTCTTTTATAGTCGGGAGCTTAGAAATTTAAAATGAAAGTAATGATTGATTTCCTGGCTTCTATATATTAATTTTGAGGTATAAATATTGTTTTATATTTTGATATATATAATTTTTTAATTGCTTCTATTGAATTAATTTATATTGATTAGTTGGTTAATTAATAGATAAATAGACAATTCTTTCAAAATTAGATCCTGAGGTGTTACAATTGAAAGGGGGTTGAGATCCAATGGAGTGAGGATAAATCAATAATTCAAGTTTTATTTTATTTTTACATTTTCACTAGTTTTATTCTTTTGTAGTTAGGAACTTAGATAAATGAATGTAACAATTAATCTCCTTGCATCTGTATATTATTTTTGAGGGATGAGTATAGTTTTATATTTTAATATATACAATTTTTTGTTGCTTTTACTTGATTGGTTTATATTGAGAAATTTATAGAAGCTCTAGTTGGTTAATTAATAGTAAATAGATAATTTTTTCAAATTAGACCTTGAGGTGTTATAATTGGTGACAGACCATAGGTTATAGAAAGAATTAAATTATAGCCAGAGCTATAAGAAATGATTGATATGGATAGAAATGAGTAGTGTCAGAATTTATTTTCATTGCATTAACTCCATGCATATGTATGATTAAATTATAATTTGATAAGAAAGAGAACTATATTGAGTGCAATGGTTCCACCTATAGTGCCAAATGAATAGAGTGCAATAGCCCCAATGAGTTCTAACAACATGATGGAGTTTGCTAGTTGATAACACAATTGATGAGTGATGCATAGAGTAGATAGAATGGGAGTAAACTGACTAAAGTGGATAAATATTTATAGATGTTCCATAAGTTGAAGCCCCCATTATTCAATGGAGCTTTAAAGCCATTGGAAGAAGAAGATTAGCTATTGAAGATAGAGAAGATATTTAATAATATGCAATATTAAGAGAATAGGAAAGTACCACTAGCGATATTTCTATTTGGAGAAGAAGCTAAGAGATGGTGAATTGGATAACAGAGTGAGAAAATTTAAGGAAAGTTGAACATAGAGATTACCTCGATAGAGTTTATTACTCTCTTCAGAGACTTGTTTGTACCTCTGTCAGCTCGACAACAGATGTAAGAGGCTTTCATGAGACTATAATAGGGAAAAAAATAGTGATACAATATGAAGCTGAGTTTACTACACTAGCTACGTATGCACCACAACTGGTTAATCCTTCTAAGAAAAAATGTGATAGGTTTATGAGAGAATTGAAAGATGAGTTGAGTCATCCACTTGTTGTTGACCTCATTCTTGTCATGAGGTTGATAAAACTCAAACTCAATCAATCAAATCCATAGTCCAGATCAAATTCAAAATTTCAGACCAAAATTCAAGGTTAAAGGCTCAATATCCTATAACCCTTTTTAGGTGATTTTTTAATCACCTCAAAACCCAATCAAATGACCCCTAATTCAGGATCTATCAATTACATATTGATTAGGCATGTCCCTAGGGTCAACCCTTCAAATTTAAGGATAATCTAGGACCTCTAACCTTAAAAATTTGATTGAAATCCAAAGGCTACAAAACTTTTAAATATTTATAACTTATGCCACTGAACCTTTCACCTTATGAAATTTGACCTTGAGACCTTTCCTAAAACCATTGACTATTCTCGTAACCCTTATTATGGAATGTTGAACAAAAAACTACACCTTGGTGGATCTCTGGTTGATCCATAGTTGACTAGGGGCTCAATTGACCAAAATCTCCCTTTAGGGAAAACTTTAAATTATCTCCAAACTTCAACATGGCTAATCCACATCAAGCCATGAAACCTTCTCCAATACATCCTAAACACTATGTTGAATGCATTGGACTTAAATTCAATCCTTGGTCATGCATGGTTGACAAAGTCAACTCAGGTTGACCAAATTGCCTCTTGAGGGTCTAAATGGTCATTCAAGCTAAATGGCCATTCCATTGCATGAGGCCACCTCCATTGGTCTCAAATCACTCATTTGAACTTGTTGGACTCAAATCCAACTAATGGGTTGACTTGGCTAACCAAGTCAACCATAGTTGACTAAATCAACCATATACCCAACTAAGGTCAAATTCAATGCTCTAAGCAATTTCAAACCAATTTGGCCACCTCAAATCTTTTAATTGGACTTTCTAAATATTTCAAAAATTTCTCTAAGTCAAATCCCTCTTGATTTGAATTAGTTAACACAATTGAAGGGTTCAAAATCCACCATATTTCCATGTATTTAACCAAGGCTACAAGCACTTGGCTACTCACCCAAATAGCCAAATACATTCCCTTGAATGCCACATCAGCTCCCTTGACTGGCTTGACCAGTCAAATGGTCAAATGAGCTTAAATGGCCAAGCCACATAAGCAAACCTCTAAAGGGGAAGGCGAATATGAAATCTTATCAAAAAGTGACACCCCTGAAAGTAACTTTCAAGGGAGTTCTATTGTGATATATTTCTCAAATTTGGACTCCCCATCAAAAAAAGACATTGCATCGCCTAAGAAGAGCATAAACCCCGATATAATTTATCCTCCCGAGGAGATCATAGAGGTATAACTTTATGGTGGCAAGGTATTACCCCCACGCTTCCTCCTAAGGAAAAAGGAAAATAAGTTGTGTCTAATTATCAAATTCAAACTTCTCCTCAATAATTAAATCTTCCTTTTAATCCACCAGGTCCTAATCTTGATGTTCCCAAAGTCAATTATAACATCTTACCTCATCTTAGGAAGTTATAGCTAAGTTAAGTATCTATGACACCCTTATTCGCTTAAAAGAGATGAGGGAATCTTTAGTCAAAGCACTTTTCGACCCAGAGATTTGCTTAGCTTAGTTAGATGTAACTTTATAAGATGAAGCTTTGTACTTTAAAGAAATCACAGGGGTAACCCTTTTTAATGAGGATCTACTTTTGGGAACTACCGATCACATCCGCCACTTCATATTACTATAAATGTGGGAAATTTTAGATTATCTAAAGTTCATGTTGATCTGGGTACATCGATTAATATGATGAACATAAAGACTCTTGCATACCTTAAAGTAGATACACGTAAGCTCACCACCGATAAAATGGTGTTACACAGGTTCAATGAGAAGGGCGAAAAGGCTTTAGGTTCCATCACACTCCTATTAGAGCATAGAGATTTGAAAATAGAAGCTAAATCTCATATAATTAATTTAGAAACCTCCTTTAACGCACTTTTAGGTAGGCCCTAGATCTATTAGTATAGGATGGTTCCCTCTACCCTACACCAATACGTCAAATACTAATGAGACGGCATTGAATACCTAATTAAGAGTGATCTGCAACCATTCCCTATTCACAAGATTAGGATCTATGAAGATGCCACATATTACACACCCATAGCGTCCACTACCTATCTTAAAAATGATATCATAGTCAAAGGAGAGAATGCAAATGAAGAAAAGTCAAATGAAAATGAAAAATCTAAAGGAGGAAATACCAAAAATAAAGATAAAAAAGAATCAGATAGTGAAGATTATGTCGAGAGCGTTATCTTTAAACTTTTAGATATTTTTCCTCAAAGAGGTGGAAGGATTGACCAAAGAACATGTGGTCGAGGCTGTGCTTCACTTGAAAGAAGAACACCCCTAATGTATATTGATTTGGAGTCAAGTTCAGATGATGACTCTAAAGTACAGGGTGCTAGAATTCCTTTTGATTACTAAAAGATAAATCCTCCTCCAAAATTTGATCTCACTTTAGAATAAGATAGTGATATAGAGAGTGATACTCCAAAAGTTTAATGTGACAACCCTGAATTAACTATATATGAAAAGCTCAGTAGAGAATTAAAGCGTTGACCTTAACCCCACTATCTACTAGTAGGGTTACAGGGTTAGTAATTAAAGATTCTCCTAATTTAGATGGTAAAGTAAGGAAAGTCCAAAATTTTTTTCCTGGCCCTTCCACCTCAAGGAAGGAAGATGATGTAACCCTTGAGGAGGCAAAAATTAATTATTTAATGGAATTACCTCTTAGCTACTTTTCTAAGTGTGTAAGAAATTATATCTCAAAAGGTCTCACACCGGGTCAATGGACTAAGGGTATAGCTAAAAACCATACAAGCCTCTGCATATAAAAAATAAAAGAAATCTGATTAGTTGTATCAACTTTGATACCGTTAGTTCATTTAATAACGATAAGTATTGCCTGATGATAACAAATCATCCTAAATCGAAGAAGGTCCCTATGGAAATCATTGATCCCCTCAATGGGCTTTGTTTGGAGACATCTGATGGTTTGGATAAACATCCAATTTGGGATACACCCCTTAAATTTGAAGAAGAAATTCAAGTAATAGTCGACGAGCTCAAAGAAATTAACCTTGGAATAGAGGATGAGCCTCACCCAATCTTCATTAGCTCTTTATTGAGTGAGGATGAATTAAATGATCTAATCCACCTTCTCTCAGAGTTTAGGGGTTGCTTCACCTAGACATATATAAAATGCAGGCTTATTTACTGACATAAAAGTTGATAAACTTGGAATTCAACCAGATGCCATTCATGTTAAGCAAGCTCCTAGACATATATGTCTAAAAATTGAACAAAAAATCATTTATAAAATTAAGTGGTTGGTGAAGGCCATATTTATTCGAGAGGAATAATATCCCTCTTGGGTAGCAGCATCATATCAGTTTGAAGGAAAAATGGTCAAATATTAGATCTGTTTAGATTATAGGGATCTAAATAAGGCATGTCCCAAGGACGAGTTTCCTTTACCCATACCAAAACTCATGGTGAACATTGCCTCTTCGTATGTCATTTTCTTCTTTATGGATGGCTCATCTGATTATAACTAAATCAAGATGGCCCCAGAAGATGAGACAAGCACTACATTATAAACTTCTATTAGGATCTTTTGTTGTAAGGTGATGCCATTTGGCCTTACAAATGCTAGTGTAACCTACCAGTGAGCGATGACCTAAATTTTTAATAATTAATTCATTTTCAAGTAGAATTCTACATTGATAATTTGGTTATCAAGAGTAAAGTCAAAGAGGCTCACCTGTATGACTTAAGAATCGTCTTCGAGCGGCAGCACCGCTACAATCTCAAAATGATCCCCTTGAAATGTGCTTTTGGCATTATTTTAGAGAAATTTTTGGGCTTCATAGTGAGGCATCATGAAATTCAAATTGATCATGCTTAGATAAAAGCCATTTTAAATATGTCACTTCCTAGAAGCCTTACTCAACTAAGGTATTTTCAAGGCAGGTTGGCATATATAAAGAGGTTTATTTTGAATCTATCTAGATGATGTCAAACTTTCTCTATGTCACACTCTAGGATTAATATTAGAAGAATTACATCTATCTTTTAATTATTTAACTAGAGCTCATCAATAAATAGTGAAAAGAAACATGATTGTAATTTTATCTTGTTCGAAGCCTCATATCATATGATCTTTACCCTTTCCTGAAAACATATAAAACCACATAATGAGCATATAGCCCAGTAAGTAACTAAAATCTTATAGCTAAATTCATATAAGATAAAAGAGAATAATATGCTATAAATCATATAAAAAACTTTGTATCAATGTCTATACTAATTATCAATATCAATGTATCCTTCTATAGTTCATCACATCTCAATCCATTATATCATCAATCATAGTATCAATAATAGTCAACATTACTAATGCTAGTAATAATATTAATATCATGATCAATAATATTAAATATTATTAATGATAGAAAAAAATTTTAGTATCAGTCATGATATCAGTACAATATTTATAGCAGTGTCAGTATCAGTATTCAGATATTCATTGAGTGTATCTTAAGAGTATCTTGCTCCTACACTTATGACTCCCAATCAGTTATCCCTTATAACTCTCAATCAATGTACTCCTTATAACTCCCTTTAAATCACATGAATCAGTCGCCCCGACTCCTTATAACTCCCTATCAATCTTTAGCTCCTTATGACTCCTAATTAGTGAATCACGTGGATCAATAAGATATCACGTGGAGTTATCATATCATATATCTAGTATCTTTCAATACTTGATTTAAAATGTAATAAAATTATATCAAATCATTCAAAATAATTAAATCTATAACATATCTAAATTTACAAGGTGAAAGCTTATTAAATTATGAGATAATACATTTTTGACAAATATATGAGAAATAAAATCCATAAAAATCAAAACTATTGAAAACAAAAGTAAGAGATTAGTCATTTATAATGAATATAAATAAATATGTAATAGGAATGACTGACAAATATGATCCAAAGCTCTTTCTCTCTCCTATATATTCTTTCGCTCTTATAATTTCTTCCTGGCCAAACAATCAAGTGAGGGAGTCGATGGGGTGAGTCAAGGATAATTATAAATATATATACATAAATACTGTTCATGGCCTAGAATCGCAGTGCTTACCAGATTAGCACTAAAGCCTCTACTTCAAAATTTTTATATTTTTAAAAAAGAATTTATTTCATATGTTTGAGTTATTACACTCTGTCCTAGGTAAAAAGGATGCCAAATTCATATAGGATGAAAAATGTCAATGTGCCTTTGAGAATATCAAATAATTTCATACCAATCCTCTAGTATTGGCAGCCCCTGTTCTAGGGAAGCCTCGTATTCTCTACACCATGGCTTTAGATGAGTTGCTTGGTGCCCTGTTGGCTCAAGTTAATGACAAGGGAAAATAAAATGCCCTCTACTATCTGTGACGATGACTTCTCCCACATAAATTTGGTATCCTTCCATTAAGAAGCACTATCTTGATTTAATTTTTGCAGTCCAAAAGTTAAGGCACTACATGCTTCCTCATTAGGTAAGTATAATCTTGAGAGTCAATCTCTTATAATATCTTATGACTCGACCTACATTGTCAAGACATATGGCCTGGTGGTTTATGATATTGCTTCAAATCAAAATAACTTTCTTTCCCCAATGTGCTATGAAAAGATAAGTCGTAGCTAACTTCCTTTTAGCACACCCACTACCGGTGAGATCGTCTCTAAATGATGATTTACCTGATAAACAAATTATGAGTTTTGAGGAATCTAATGATCGTGTCTGTAAATTATATTTTGATGGTGTAGCATCCTCCCAATGTGGTAATGTATAGAAATCTACTAATCTCAAAAAAGGTTGGAATTGGCCTAATTTTCATAACACCAAAAAAGGGAATGATGCACTTCTCCTATCATTTATCAGAGCCTTACACAAATAATGAGGCTAAGTATGAAGCTCTAATAACTAGTTCAAAACTCATAATATTGATGAACATAAAGGAAATCAAAATATTTAGTGATTCTGTGCTAATTATGAACTTGATTGTAGGAACCTAAAAGGTTTTAAATTTAAAACTTCTAAAATACCATCAGTACATAAATCACTTGCTCGAGAAAGTTCCTATTACAACTATGTATAGAATTTATCGTGAGAGTAATTTTACAATGGATGCCTTAGCAAAGCTTGTAAAAGAATTTTCTTGTCTAGAAGAAGACTCCATTTCTATAGAAATTCAGGGTCGTCATGTCCTAGCTCCTTTAGATTTAGAGCACTTTAAAAAGAAATCTTCCTAAGTACTATCTGCCTCTTCAACAATTGATGATGGAGGTTATTGGACATAACTACTCATCGATTATCTTCAAGAAGGTAAGCTTCCTCATGATAGATCCCTTGCCAATCAAATCAAGAAATATGCCTTACCATATTCATTTGTAAATAACACCTTATACCATTAATCATTCAATCATATGTGGCTACATTATCTAGATAAATGAGAGGCCCTGAAGATCATGAATGAGGCCCATACCAGACTATGCGGTGCTCATCAATTAGGTCCTAAGATAAAAATAAAAATTAAAAGACTTAGATATTATTGTCCCACGATGATTGATGATTGCATAAATGCTGCAAAATATTCTCATCAATGCCAACTTTATGTGGAGGTTTATATCAACCCTCTAATAATATGCATCCCATGATAGTTTTATGGTCCTTCGAGAGTTGGGGTGCAGACATTATCGAGCCTATTGACCCTCCTTCTGCAAGGGGTCATCACTTCATTTTAGTTGTGATTGATTATTTCTCTAAGAGGGCGGAAGAACTTCCTTACACCATGTAATATCACACCATGTCATAAAATTCTTCCATAACCATATCGTATATCAATTCAATGTACCCCATAGGATTATATCTGATAATGGGTATGCATTAAAATATATAAATAAGAATTACTTTACATAAAGCCATGGTATTGATTAGAGATAATCAATAATGTATTTCTTACGGGCAAATGGGTTAACTGAGGCATTCAACAAAACCTTAGTGCAAATCATCAAAAAGACCTTAGATGAAAACAAACGCCAATGGGATGAGAGGTTTGTGGAAGCCTTGTGGGCCTATCAGACCACTTATAGGACCTTAACCTAATTCAGTCAGTTTACATTAGTCTATATGTCTGAGGCCGTGCTCCCATTCGAAGTACAAATCCCTTCACTGAGGGTCAAAATATAAAACCAAATCATGATAGAATGAAATATACAACTCCAATTAGAAGAGCTTGAAGGCCTTGGAGAGCATCACCTCCAAGCTCAATAGAACTTAGAGTTGTATAAATCTCAAATGGTTCAAGGTTACGATAATTTAGTGTGACCTAGAACCTTCCAAATTGGAGACTTGGTCTTGGTTCTTTAGAAGCCTATCTTAGCCCACCAAAAGATCGATGGAAAGTTTGAACCAAGATGAGAAGAACCTTTATCATAGAGACATTCTATAAAGAAGGCTCTTATTAGCTAGTTGATTGCAAATGAAATCACCCAATGCTTCCAGTTAATAGGCATTTTCATAAGAAATACTATACTTGATGTAATCAAGACTTTAAATCAATGAAAACAAATCTTAAGTTCTTAATCAAATAGAGTCAAAATTATTTGAATCTCAAATCCAAATTTGAATCTTTTTTATCCTTAAGATTAGGTGTGAGTCATCATACTTCCTTCCCTTATGATTAGATCCACTAGTGGTGGAGCACGCCCTTTGCGGCACCACCTTAGTATCAAATTAAACCCCTTTGATCCTCTATGGTTAGGTGTGAGTCCTCACCTCAGACTTTCTTTCCATATGATCATCTACTAGTAGTAGAGCATACCCTTCATGGCACCACTATAGCATTCTAGTCCTTAATGTTAGATGTGAGTCATCGCACTTTCTTTCCTTGGGATTTGATCCACTAGTGGTGGAGTAGACCCTTTGTGGCACAATACTAATTTAATTTCAATTTTGATGCTCTATGTTTAGGTGTAAGTCCTCAACTCAATCTTCCTTTCCATATAATTATTTTCTAGTAGTGGAGCATGCCTTTGTGGCATCACTCAAGCTTTTTGATCCTTAAGGTTAGGTTTGAGTCATCATGCTTCCTTCCCTTAGAATTAGATCCACTAGTGGTGGAGCATGCCCTTTGTGGCACCACCCTAGTCTTAATTGACCATTTATGCTTAGGTGTAAGTCCCCATCTCAGGCTTCCTTTCCATATGATCATCTGCTAGTCTTAAAGTATGCCCTTCGTGGCACCACTCTAACTTTCTAATCCTTAAGATTAGGAGTGAGCCATTGTGCTTCCTTCCCTTGAGATTAGATCCACTATTGGTGGAGCACACCCTTTATGGCACCACCTTAATATTAATTCAATTGTAATCCTCTATACTTAGGTGTCAAAACCCACCATATTTCCATGCATTTGACCAAGGCTCCAATCCCATGGCTCCAAACACTTGGCTAATCACCCAAATAGCCAAATACACTCCCTTTAATGCCACATGAGCTCCCTTGACTAGTTTGACCAGTCAAATGGTCAAATAAGCTCTCAAATGAGCTTAAATAATCAAGCCAGATAAGCAAACCTTTTCCCCATCTAATGTGGTTTAAGTTGCTCTAACCTAGCCCATTTCCTCTCCTAAGAAAGCTTAATCTTGCCCCTTAAACCAAGTCATGCCTTAGTTTATCCAAATGAGGGAAAAGGCATGTGGCCCCCAATCCCATGAATTAAGGGAGGTCACACTCACCCCTACCCTCTCCCTTGGCTTCTAACAGCCTTGGGAAACATGGCATGCATCTAAGCCTCTCCCAAATAAATCCAAGCCATTTAATCAAAAGCATGAGGTTAATTGAGGGAAAAATAAAAACCTAAGCTCATTCATTCAAACTCATTTTTCAGTATCCTCCAACACTCCAAACACCTTCCCTAACTCCTCCAGCTATTTCTCCAACCCTTCAAAGCATTTATCCATAAAATCCAACCCTCCAAATACTTTTTTGGTGAAGAGAGAGGGTTCTAGTGTGAGAAACTAAAGTTTTAACCACAACTTTCAATCCATCCACATCCAACTTGGGGAGTCTTCTATAAAGTTGGGCATGATATCACCAAGAGAAGAAGGAGCCAAAGATTGTCAAAATCCATCCACTGGTTAGTGAGAAAACTCAACTTTTAGTGATAAATTTAATTTGAAACTGCTCAAAATTTTTATTTCATGGAGCCTCAAATTTAGTAGAATTTGGATGAGCATTTTAAAAGTTATAGGCATTTAAAATTTCTAATTTAATTTGAACTAGAATGGCTTAGATTCAATCTAAGCCATCTGATCGGGCGTTCGACACCATTGGACACCCCAAATTTGTCCACGTCACCCCCTTTGAGTTTATATGCAGCCGACTGGATTCAAACTCAGTTCGATCAGAATAGCGCCTGGCAACGTGGCACAATCTAGTGTGTCCATTCAAATTATGATGGATCAACAGTCAATCCAACCTTTCAATATGGTTAAGTGGTGCATCATTGCATGCCACATTTCTAACACAAGTCAGAACGATGCAGCAGCAGTGCAATGATTGTCGCCGCCAACCATTTATTAGAAATACATTAAAAAAGATGTTTTAAATGCCTAAAACTTTAAAAATTCATAGTAAATTCAGTTTTTCACTAAGTTGTGTGATTTGGGTGTCATTAGAAAGGTATTAACAAATAGTATTTATTAAAATTAATTTGATGTTTTTTGACCAATGAATTGTGAGAAACTTAATAATGTTTGAATTCTAATTTTCTCACAATTTAGTGGTCAGACTGTACCTAATTTTTGGTAAAAAAGTTTTTTAGCATCTTAGGAATCCTCTGCAATTTTTATAGGTTCAAATGCTCTCTAGACTATTGTAGTGTGAATTTATAAAGTGATGGATCCATTTTAGACCCAAAACTTTAAAATTTCATAACTCCCCAAATTGAATGGATTAGGCTGTATGTTTTTTTTTGGAGTGCATGCATGTGTCAGGTTTAGTTGAAAAAAATTTCAGACCTATTGGAACACTAGTGACACTAAGGAAAAAAATTAAGATCAATGTTTAGATAACTTAGAAAATTTCTAAGAAATTCCACGCACATCCAATACAGGTGAAACTTTGGAACATTGAACTTAGTGACATTATACACCATAGGTTCCAATTTCACTAAATTTTGAGGCCATCAAGTCAAAGCATTAACTAAGTTAAAAATTAGCCCCTTTAATGAGCTAAAACTTCAAAAAATGTAATAAATCCAAATTAAACTAAAAACTACGAATAATAATTAAACCCTATATCTAGGAAAATAAAATGCACCATCATTGGACTTTAATTTTAAGCTTAATTTAATATTTAAGAAAAACTAATAATTAATCAAAATAAATAATTAAAAATTATTAAAAATATCGAATTAATTTCATACTCTTAAACGAACTCCCATAGGTCATCCCTGACCTTTGCGAGTGATTTCAAGAAGTTTGGAGTGAGTTTGGTGCAAAATTAACAAAACCTTCTTAATTAAGTAATGAAATAATTTAATTAAATACTAAAACTTTAAAAATTCATAAGTAATTTCATAAAATTCCAAATTGAGCAAACTCAAAGGAATTGAACTACTTTAAGGGTATAATATTTTTTAAAAATATCAAACTTTTAGAAATTCGTCAAAATCAAAAAGTTAACTCTTCGGTCAACTCTAGTTCAAAAATATGTCAAAACTTTAAAAATTATAACTTAATCTAGAAAAATCTAAATCTAGCAAAACTTAGTGTCCTCTTACTCATCTTAGAGTCTAGTATTTATGAAAAATATTAGAACTCTAGAATTAAATCTAAATCTAAAAGTCAAAATTAGACCCCTTTATTTAATGAATTAAAATAATTAAAAAATTAGAAATTCAATAAATGATCAAAACTCCAACAAACATTAATCTAGTTAATAAGATCAGATAACCAACCCCTTAAAATACAACAAATACTCTATTAATGAAGTTTTTATAATGGACTACCTTGAGATGCGAGGCTAAGTGTTCTAAGGGGGCCTAGTTTCTTGAGCTCATTGTGACAATGCCATGAATGAATTTAATAGAGCACAAAACCATTAAATTAATTAATTATTAATTACTTAACCAAAATTAAATTATTAACACAACTACATTAACCTAGTTTTATGATGGGACTACCTTGAGCTGTGGGGCTATAGATTTTAAGAAGGTTTGATTACTCGAGCCTACTATGACAACACCACGAACTGGTTGTTAACAAACAAAATAATTAAGTAATTAAAAATTACCAACCCTTAATTTCAATTAATTAAATTAATTGAGTAATATTGGTTACTATTTTGTAACCCGGGCTTATGATGCAATTAACTTAGTCCCAATGAAGGAGAAATAAACTTCACAACCCTGGGTAAACGAAGGTAGTGATCACTCAAAAGTTAAAAAAAATTCATCTTAGAATGAACATTAAATATTAACACTTAAACTTAAATTAAAATCTTCTTTGACTTATAAGAAATAAGTTAAACAGAAGAAAACTTTAATAATTATCTGATATAGGACATATCCAAGCCACACAGTCTGACACACATACTTTAGATTATTTTTTAGGATAACCACTTCTAATTTTAGGCTAGGACGGTGTTCTTTCCTTTTTCTGCTGCTTATGCGCTGAGGTTTTCCATGAATTTCATTATATGTTGTTTATAATAAAGTGATTGATGTGATGCTTTGTGATGTGTTAATTTTATTATGTTATTTGTGAATTTATGTGATGGGCGTTTGATTACTCCTATATTAGGAATGATCTGGATGCTCCCAAATTTTTTTTTGCAAGTGGTCATGCTCAAGCAGGGCTAAAATAAAGGGGTCAAATTAAAATTTAACAGACAATTTTTTTACAGGTGCTAAAATTACTAAGCCTCCTTAAAATTAAAAGAGCATGACCAAGTAATTTATACTGAAATCTGAGCAAATAAAACCATATAACTGATTTGAATGATTTTAATGATTTTGATTATAATTGCCTAGGATAACATGCAAGTTATCTAGAGTCTTCTAAATTTTGTATATGTATTTTAATTTAATCAAGTTGTGAAAGTTAATTTTGAATGGGATATTATTCATTCAATTTAAAGTCCAAAAAAAAGGGAAAATTCACTTATGGGAGAGTTTCTTTCATTTAGGATTCAAATTTGGTTGATTTTAAAAATAAAAGAGGAAAGAAACACCCTTATAGGGAGTTCTTTCCATTTGGATATCCAGATTTGGTGAATCCAATGAGCTCATAGAAGGGACAATGACAAAGAAATAAAGACATCAAAAATATCCCATTTAGAAATTACTTGCATCCTCTTTAGGATTAGATTCTAGATTATTGTCAGTGGTACCTAGCTATTTTTTAATTTTTGTAGACCCTAGGTTGTAATTAAGTGGCATTTTCTACACAGACTTTATATTTACTTAATTTATGTTGATTATATGATTTGATTGATGTGTTTATTTTTGTGCAGTAGGAGTTTCATAATCTTTCTAGGTTTCTTACTCTACATGCCATTTTTGTTTTAGCATGGAAGCGATTTGGCTCTTTAAGGACCAAAATTTTTTAACTCATAATTAAATAAAAAATTTAAGTCAACATAAAAAGATAAAAAATTTTAAAAAGTATGCTCAGGCTCGCTAAGGGTGTCATGCATTCAGATTAGATCTTCTCTTCCATGTTAGGAACCTCCCCACCTGCGGGTTATGGTAGACCACCTGGCTTATTAGGGTGTAGTTCTATCTAGGGGATATTGTGTAATCTTTAGAGAAAAATTATTTTTAAGCCTTTTTAAAATAACTTCATATCATTTATGCATATAAGGCCAATCAGCATGTATTTCATTAGATGCTAATTAAAGGATTAAAATTTTAATTACATTCGAGCATATCACCATATATATATATATATATATATATATATATATATATATATATATATATATATATATATATATATATTGAAGGGATGCATATAAAAGGAAAAACAATTACAAACTAGAAATCAAAAGCAAAACAAGCCCTTTGAATCTATCATAATGGATATGTGATCCACTAATTCCCATTTTAAACCCATTGGGGTGATGGGGACACCAAATATTTAAACAACCTCAAAGGTTGGTTAGTGTCTCAGAGTTCCTAAAATGTAGAAAATGCCAACTAGTAAGAATCCCATATGTCATTACTTTAAATCCAAAAGGCAAAAGAACCTAAAAGAGAAACAAAATAACAAAAAGAAACTAGAAGAAAAAAACAAATAACACCAACTACACTCAGAAAGACTCCTAACAAGCCTCCATCAACAACCAACAAAGCCACAAAAATGCCATCTAGCTTCAGATTAGAGAAACCATCCTGAGTCTCCTAGTCTATAGTATCGATAACAATGACAACACCAGTATCCAAAAACCTTGGAACCTTCAGGAGAACATCCAACAAGTCTTGAATTTCTAAAAAAAAACCAATAACCTTCGAAGCCTTTGAAAAACTAGCTCCCATGGAAGAACCAATCACTTCCATCCGAAGCACATCATAAACCATGACAATTATGCCACTAATCGCTGGAAAGAAAACATCTTCTCCAACCATAAGCATATACAACGTAGAAGTCCACTTCATCCCATCACCAGAACAAGGAAGACACCAAAAATCTTCCAAGAAAAGACCATACAAATGCAGTCGAAAAACATAACACTTCCCACTCACAAAACAACACCAGCAACCTCCAAGGCAGTACCATCCACAAGAAATCCCATAGAAGGGATATGCTCCCATTCCATGCCATCCGGAAACCATCTAGGAAAATAATTACTTTCCTCCTTAACCAATCCATTAGAAAGAATCCATGAAGCTGCAATAGCGATCAACTCCAGCGAATACACTTGAAACATCATCGTGCCACCAACAAGTTCAACAGACATACTATCAATCTCATTATGAACAACCTTAATACTAATTCCCTTAGAAGAACCAACTCGATTCAATTGGAAAACTTCTGAACAATTGCTTGATCGAGCAACAATTGTTGAAGGATTAACAAGCAAAGCACCAATTCTTCTACCAAAAACTAAAACACCTACAGAAGTTAACCCACGACTAAACTCATCCAAAGTTGAGGCACTACAAACACCAAAACCCATACCACATAACCTAAATTGAAGAACCATCCAAGCCTTACTAGTAAAACTTTCAACATGATCCATCCAAGAATCTTCACGGTGGCAAACCAAGAATTCAATGTAAATGATCTGCTTCACTTCAGCAGAACCACTATAACTACCACCAAACAAGAAGCAGTCCAAGAAAAACTTTGGATGCAAATGCAAAAAAAATGAATATGCAAAACCTCTACCACACAAACCTACATCAGGCACACCGTGCCAATGGATAAACACCGTCAAAATGATGGTCCGCTCTACTCCGCAAGAAAGGATTCCAAAAAAAACTATATTCTCTCCAAATACAGAACAACCAAAAAATGTACAAGAAGGGATCCTATATAACCCCAGATGAAAAATTAAACCAAGAATAAACGATCAAAACACCAAGCCGACAGAGAACCTTTGTCAAGCAAATCTCCATCCAAAACAACCTCAGAAAGGTCACAAAGCCAAGATTACCTTCATCCATAAACAAATCAGATCTGAACACAATTGAAAAACCACTCCAAGAATATCCAACAGCCACTACAGGCCGACGTAGAACCTTTGAACACAAAAGGTCTACCGAAAGCCCATTCAAATAATTTGGTCTACCAAAAACACCTTCATCCAGAAGTAGATCAAATCTTGGATCAAAAAAAGAGTTCCACCTAGGCCCTGCGTCGGCCACACCAGACCGACAAAGAACTTTCGATGTCCAGTGCTCCACCAAAATCGCTGAAACCTTGCTCCGCTCCGCTTCGTTGCTTTCACCCTATATAAGTAAAGGGGCCAATTGGGACATTCTCTAGATGTCTGTCTCAATTTCTGAAAACTTAAATAACAGTTTTACCCATCTTTCATAAAGGCTTGACACATGATTTTAAAGCGTTAGGTGGTTAGCTAGCTCCCCAATCTAGGCCGGTATAAGTCTAGATTTTTATGTCTTATTAGCTTGGTTCGGGTCACCATGGTTTGGTGCCCAAAATAGAATTAGGATTTGGGATGGACCCTAAATCTTAAGACACTAATTTTGGGAATTTAATCCTAACATTCAAATAAAATGACAATATAAATTAAAATATCTCTCTAAACCAAAATGTAAAGCCCAATATATAAGATAGAATGAGGCATTTCTGAATTATTTTAGAATCCTAAAATGCATCTTACTCCTCCATTGGCCTCCAAAATAACTGCTCAGATTTGATCCAATCCCTATTGAAATTCCAATCTCACTCATTTCATATCACACTTTGAAATCTTAAAATAAAAATTCTATCATTATTTTAATAAAGAATATTTATAAGAAACTCAAAACTCTTACGATGTAATTAAATATGAGGGCTTAAAAAGATCGTTAGAGATGTTAAGCCCTTATGAACTAACCCGAGGCTAACCAAGAGGGGGGGGGGGGTGAATTGGTAGTTTTAAAATTCTTAAGCAAAAATGACTTCGAAAACCTTTTTGAATGTTTTAAAACAAATGCAATTGCATATTGATGTGGAGATGATTAATCAACCAAAATAATAACTTTAATCACACGATCATACACAGGAAAGTAAAGTGTAGAAATTAAAGAATAGAATAGTAAAAGAAAGAATAAATTAAATTTTATAGTGGTTCGGTCAACTTGACCTATATCCACTCCCTAGAGCCTCCCCTCCAGGTATTGCACTAAAATACAGTGACTCTACTTCTGCTCCTTCAGTAAGGCGGAGAAGCCTTTACTAAAACTCTTTTTCACCAACCCCGGTGAGGCAGAGAACCCAAACTCCTTCTGCCTTTCTCCTGAAGTAGGCAGAGAACCTTACATCCTTTCACTTTCTCCTGAAGCAGGCAGAGAACCTTACCTCCTTCTGCTTCCTCCTGAAGCTGCCAGAGAACCTCGATCTTCTTGCTGATGATCCTTCCCATAGAGCCACCAAGGGACAATGGATGATGATTAGAGAAGATGACTTGAATCCATGCTTGGAGTAAGCTTTGTTAACACCTCACAAACTCCCCCTCATAAGATCCTATCTCCCTCTCCTAAGTTCTCCCTCTCCCTCTTAAGACTCTCTCAGGTGAGTATAGTAGCAAAAAGTTTTTCCATTAACAAATAAAGAGCTTAAATAGAATGGCTTAAAGTTTTCCCTAAATTTTAACTTACGATCAAAGATCATCCAGGACAATCCTGAGATCATCCTATACGATCAGTGTAAATCAGCTCTTTTTAGCCTGGACAATCTGGTTTTTCTGGACGATTAGAAGACATGGTGTGTTTTGATCATTCGGGATGATCCTGTGATCATCCTGGCCGATTAGTTCTAAATTAGGAATATCGTTTAGCACATAGTTCAAGACGTCCAGGAAAAAACTATGGATGATATGTAAAAAAAGGCTTGATCATCCCAGACGATATATATATCATCCTGTACGATTAGATCAAAAATAACCAATATCATCCAGCACATCAGTCGGGTCATCCAGGATAACTATGCAGGATGATTGCAATATAACTGATCGTCTAGGATGATAACTCTATCATCCTACATGATTAGTAATACGGCCATATCATCCAGCACATTGGTCGGGTCATCCAAGAAGTTATATTAGATGATGAGGATTTATAACTGATCGTCCAAGATGATCGAAGGATCATCCCAGACGATGTGATCGATTAATTAACCCTCAATTTCTTTTCTTAATCACCTAGCTAATTTAGGCATGATTGCGATGCATCGTCCAGAATGATACATATGTCATCCTGTATAATTAGACCAAAATCCTAAAGTAAAACTTGCCTAAATGAGTCTGGTGGCTGAGGAATTTGGATTTGAGCATATCATCCCGGACGATGTGAGTAGCGTCTAAGATAATCTACTTAATCAGACTGACTTAATATGGCTGCCCTAATTAGGGTTCCTGTCTTTAATGGATCATCTAGGATGATATTACTATCATTCAGGATGATATGATCAAAATAGACCAGGAGCTCTAACTCACTAAAATTCTCCCCCCGAGTGTGTGTGTGCGAGGTTACTTAGCTTGGGGATCCATTACATTACCGATAGAATACCCAATAAGAGATAGGTTCCAGAGAGAAATACCTTCCGAGAGATCATCGACTTTAAAGGAGATTTTTTGATCCGGAGGAATAAAAAACATAGGAAAAACCTCATATCGAGTTTCTGGAGCCGAAGTAAAGTTGTTCGTCCATGGAGCTGGAGCAGCCGTTGAAGACGGATCAGGTTGTGATGCAGATGGAAGAGGAGGAAAATCAGAAGATATCCCAGCCATCGATGACGGAGAGGAGGGGCAGAAGCCCCCCGAGTGAAACCCAAAGGGCCGTGAGAGAAAGGTTTCGCAGAGGAGGAAACCCTAACGCAGCAATCTTTTCCTAAATCCCTTTGTTCGCACATTATGGATAATACATATTGTTATAGATTAAGAAAAGGTTTTAATGATGCTAGGTTTTTTATTTGATCAGTAATATCAAATACTTTCTAATTTTCATTATACTTCTTCCACATTATCTGAGAAGAGAACTGTTGTGCTGATTGGTTAGGTAGACTTTGTTCCAACAGTCAAATTTCTTATAAATTTGATCACGTCAATATCCCTCGGGAGTTTATTGGAAGGGTAAACTTGGATAAATTTGGTTTACCTTTATAGCTCCCATAATCGTAACTGGTGATATGACTTTTGTTAACCGGCTTTTCCCTTGTCAGGTTCCCTGGCTATGGGCCTTATTCACTTTCTATTTTGCTACTCTCAGTGACCTTTACTCTCTAATTAGTTATAGGCTTTGGTTCTATTGAGATATCTTTTTATGGTTATATTTACTTCTTTGGGACTACTTTGACGCATTGTTATTTCAATCTCGTTGCCTCATCCATTTGCCGGTTATCTTTTTTGCTTTCTGGAGGCAATATGGCCTTTTTAAGGTCTTCTGGCATTTTAGTGGTTTATGGGTTGACATGTTTAAAGGTTCTGATTCGCTTGAGCTTTCTTATTTTTTGGTTTTCATTTCAATTGTAGTTTGGTTTGTTATTGGTAATACTGGTCCACCTTTAGTTGAACAATTAAATGGTTTGGCTACTCCTTTCTCCTCTATTTTCATTGCTCAACTTGTGAGCAAAGGCTCTTATACGTGAGATTCCTTTTACTTTCTATTACTCTCTTTGAGGTTTGGCATGCAACTTTTGTTTTATAACCACCTGTTTTTTTTTTCATTTGTATTTTAATTTTTGGTTTTACCAAGAGTAGTATGATTCAGTCTGATATTTTTTGGCCTTATCATGAGTGATGATTTGACTTGATTGAGGCTCAAAGTGGTACGAGCTTTCTTTCCATCTAGAATTTTTTTTATTTTTTTTTCATTGTGGTTCGGTGTGTTGTGTAGAATTGTAAACTTTTTTTAGTTGATCACCTTGAAGATATGCTGCTTCTATCATTTTAGAGTAGGGATTTTGCAGATAGTGTGTACCAGGATGGTGCTCACTGCAAGATGTGATTAATTTTTGTCAACTGCCCTCTTCTTTCAGATCCATGAATGTGAGGTTAAGTAATTTGTCATACATCCTACTGAGCTATTTAAACCTAGTTTTCGTAAAACATAGTTCTTTCAGATCTATAAATAAGAAGTAATTTTTGTATGCATCCTATTGATCTCTTCCAACTCAGTTATTCCATAGCCTGTCTTAGTGTCTCCGAGCTCGCCCTGTAGCTTGGGGGAATTTTGGTATGATATCATTGGAGCAAGATTTTTTTTTTAGTTGCCTTTCCAGGAGAATTCAAAAGACCATCACTGATCCTGATCCATCAGTTTGGAGATGGTGTTCTGGTATCCTCTCCTATTGGCTCTTCAGCGATTACCTGGTAGACATTGATGTGATACAATAATGCAAACAAGAATTACTTTACGGAAATTAATAATAAGTGAACTTTCCTTTGCTAAATTTAAACTAACGCTTGTTCAAGTTAGATTTTAGAAAGCTCTGTAAGAGATTAAGTAATAGCAAGCGGTCACGATTGAGATTAATAGGAGACTTGCAAAGCAACAACAATATAAATAAATAACGCTAATGATAAGATTAACAATAGTCCACAGTTTAATAATTAGAAATGTTCACCTTGAGATCCTTAACTCTCACTCATGAATCTAAAGCTTAGCGGAAGAAGATTGCAAGCAACCCTAGGGATGCCACCCCAAGGCAAGTGGCGCATAGGATCTTGTCCGCCGGAGAGGTAGTCGGAGTTGGAGAAGACGTTCGACGACCGATTACTTGCCACAAACCGGAAGGTTGTTGTTCTTCGATAACTTCCACCAACGTGAAAAGAATGCGATCAATGTATTCTTCGATGGTGAAATCAAATCCAAACCTGGGATCGAAGAAAGGAGACTGTAGAATATCTAGTTGGCCTTGCTCGTCGTATGCGAACCCATGATCAACTTCGGGATCCGCCATCCATGAGTTTGAAAGTGTCTTGGTGGTGTTCCTTGGTGAGGCCGCCGGTTGGGAGGAGTTGAGAGGGGGGGCGGGTGGTGATAGTTGGCGGGTGAGGAGGAGAGGAGAAGTGGCGGCTAGGGTTTGGAGAGGTGGAGGGTTTAATTTAGATAATATGAAGTTAATTCCAAATTTTCTAAGGGGAAGGGAATAGATTAATTTGGATTCAAATTAATCCCAATTATGGCTATGGGAGGGGGGGGGGGGGGGAATTAGAGGTGATTAATTAAGTGGGAGGAGTTAATTGGAGAGAGAAAAGCAAGGGGGAGGGGGCCGCCCATAAGGGGATGGGGGATTATGTCTAGGTTCAATGTATATGGGTCCCAAAGGAATTAATTTGATTGAAATCAAATTTGAATTTGAATTTGATATTTTGATTTAAATTAGGATGGCTTCCTAATTGGGTTTTAGCTAATAGGAAAGTATTTGGAATTCAAAAGTTGATTGAATTCAAATAAAGAGCCTTTCCTAATTAGCAAAGGTTTATTTTAGGAAAGTGATTAAAACAATTTGAATTTTGAAATTCAAATTAGGTGGGCTAGGGGAGTGGGGCCCGGTGGGTTGGGCAAGGGAAGAGGGAGTGGAAGTTGGGGTGGGGGCTGGCGGCAGGTTGTGGGCGGCCGGTGGTTAGAAGGGCCAAGGGATGCCGTCGGTGTGGGGATTAGGGGAGGGGCTCGGTCTAGGAGAGGAGGGGATGGTGGGGAAGGGGAGGCCGGCGGGTGTTAGGGAAAATAGGGGTGGTCAGAGGTAGAGGAAAGGAAGGAGGCGATGAACCGCGAACCTCGGACACCTCCAAAGGTTAACGGGTATTACTCTCACCCTCACCTAGGGTTTCTCCTCTCAAGAACTCACAAAGAGTTCCAACAAGAAAGTGGAATTCATATTCATAATCATCATTAACCATTACAAAGCAAAGAGACCTCAATATATAGGCCTCAACAATAAGAAAATAAAAAGGACTCAAATGCCCTCGGGGCTACAATAGAGACTCACTACCCATAGGGGTAAACTAGGAAAACTGAAATGAAAATAAATAAAACATAAAATACATCAAAAGTAAAGACTCTGAATCGTAGCCGTCGATCTACGACTCCGTCGATGGTACACATGTCGAAATCTATTACTGATGTCCTCATCATTCTCCCCAGGTGGGAGAATGCTCGACCCTGTCGAGTAAGCATCCCTGGAACTCTCGTACCACTCCAGCAGATCAGGGTCTAATCTTTGCAGCTCATCCCGGTCGATCCACGTGTTCTCCGTCTCTGATTTTCCTGTCCATTGAACTAGATACCTTCGGCGACCACTGTCTTTAGTGGAAATAATCTCATCGCTAAGTATTGCCTCAATCTTCTCCGCAATAGGTAAAGTAGGAATGTTTAGGAGTGGAGGTAGGCTAGGGTTCTCACTAGGTAGGGTCACACAAGGCTCATTATTTAGTGGATTAGTGGGGTTAAACTCTGGACCCTTAAAGGCTACAAGATCTTCGATGTTAAACGTAGGATTAATGTTAAAACATTCAGGAAGGTCTAGCACATAGGCATTACTATTTATTTTGGATGTTATTTTGAAAGGTCTTGCGCTTCTCGCATGTAACTTTTTAACGGTCCCTTGCGGGAACCGTTCCGGATACAAATTCTTTAAATCGTTTATTGAGGTCCGTATTAAGTTTATAGTTAGCATTGCTTTGTTCAATCTTTTTATTAATTTTCTTATGCAATTTTTATAGATGTGATGCAAATGCAGATGCAGACTCAGATGTTCTAAGCTTAGGACTCATAGGGATTAAATCGATAGGCTGTCTAGGTTGGAACCCGTACACAATTTCAACCGGACTCATACCTATGGTTCGGTTGATAGAATTGTTATAAGCGAATTCAGCTATAGGTAATTTGGAATCCCAGTCCCGAATATGTTCACCTACTAAAGTCCTTAGGAAGTTGCCTAAGCTCCTATTGACAACTTCTGTTTGTCCATCAGTTTGTGGGTGAAAGGCATAAGAAAATTGGAGTTTGGTACCCATCTTGTGCAATAAGGTTTTCCAAAAATAGCTAGTGAATTTAACGTCTATATCAGATAGTATGGTCTTGGGTACACCGTGAAGTCTAACTATCTCATCGAAGTAAAGCTTAGCGATTCGAGAGGCATTGAAGGTTTTGAAACACGGAAGAAAATGAGCCATTTTAGAAAATCAGTCCACTACCACACACACCAAGTCGTGCTTTCTAATAGTCTTGGGTATACCTAAAACAAAATCCATGCTAACGTCTTGCCAAGGGCAGTTGGGTACAGGGAGGGGTGTGTAGAGACCGGTATTTTGTTTCCTTTGCTTTGTCAATTGATAGGTATGGCACCTTTTGACTAATCTACTAACATCTTGTTTGAGGCTGGGCTAGAAAAATCAATGTTCAATTGCAGCGATGATTTTAGCTAGTCCAAAGTGGCCAGCTAAGCCTCCAGCATGTAATTCCCACACGAGAAATTCTCGAAGAGAAGTATTGGGAATACAAAGCTTCCATGATTTAAACAAGTATCCATCTTCTAAGAAAAAATCATCCACTATTCGTTCAATTTTCGAAGACAGAAGGGCATAAGTTTCCTTAAAATTAGGGCAGTCCTTATAATCCTTTTTAATTCGCTCAAAACCAATCACTTCAACCCTCATCTCTCGAGCAACCATCACCAGACGACTTAAAGCATCCGCTGCCTTATTCTTAGATCCTGCCTTATGTCTAATTGTGTAAGTGTATTCTTGCAGGAATTCAACCTAACGACCATGTCAAGCATTGAGTTTCTTTTGCGAGTTGATGTAACGCAAAGCCTAGTGGTCAGAAAATTGAACAAATTCTTGTGGCAGCAGGTAATGTCTCCAATACCTAAGGGACTAAATTATCGCATAAAACTCTTTATCGTAAGTAGAGTATCGTTGTCTGATATCATTCAACTTTTTACTAAAGTACGCCACAGGGTGTCCTTGTGATAAAACTCCTCCTATACTAATGCCAGACGTGTCACAAGTTACTTCAAAAACTTTAGAAAAATCGGGTAGACGTATCACTAGGGCCTCTACCATTCTCTTCTTGATCTCCTCAAAAGCTTTAGAGGCAAGTATAGTCCAGAGGAATTTCCCCTTCTTCAGGCAATCAGATATAGGAGCCACAATAGTGCTAAAATTCCTAATAAACCTCCGATAAAAGGTGGTCAATCCATGAAAACTTTGAACGTCTCTGATGTTCTTTGGTTCAGGCCACTCGTTGATTGCACGCACTTTCTCAGGGTCTACTGAAATCCCTTACGAGGATATGATAAATCCGAGAAAGGTGACACTATCGGTGAGGAACATACATTTCTTGGGGTTAGCATACAATTGCTCCTTTCTCAGGACCTCACAGACTTGCCTAAGATGATATAGATGTTGGTCCACCGAACTACTATAGATCAAAATATCGTCAAAATAGACCACAACGAATTTTCCTAAGAACGGGCGAAGAACTTGAATCATAACTCTCATGAACGTGCTGGGAATATTACTAAGACCAAATGGCATAACCATCCATTCGTACAACCTGAATTTAGTTTTGAATGCCATCTTCCACTCGTCCCTAGGATAAATCCTAATTTGATGATATCCGCTTTTAAGATCAATTTTAGAAAAGAGAGTTGCTCCAGTCATCATATCCAACATGTCATCCAAGCGAGGAATGGGGAAATAATATTTCATAGTAATCTTGTTGATAGCGCGACTATCAACACACATCCTCTAAGGGCCATCCTTTTTGGGAGTCAACAGAGCAGGAACAACACATGGACTTAGCTTTCCTTGATAAATCCCTTTTGAAGCAAATCATCGACTTGTTCTTTTAACTTGGCATGCTCTCCTAGATTCATACGATAATGGGGAAGGTTGGATAGTGAAGCTCTGGGTACTAAGTTTATGGCGTGCTGAATGTCCCTCAATGGGGGCAATTGGTTTGGAAGATCCACAGGAAAGACATCAGCAAAAGTCTCAAGGAGGGGTTGGACTTCTTTCGGAATGGGATCTCCTAGTTCCTCATTTGCTTCACGTGCCACTAGGGCATACATAGGGGCTCCTTGGTTAAGTTCAATTTCTACTTCCCTTGCGGTTAAAAAGTGTAACCCTTTGCTAGGTTTAATAAGAGCAGGTTTGGCTTCATCCTTATGGGGTTTTGGTTGGGAGGGTACAAGCTTGATCTTCTTGCTATTATGCTCAAACACATAGGTGTTTGTCCTCACATAAATATGGACATTGTTGTCAAATAACCACGAGCGACCAAGGATAATCTGACCCACATTCATAGTCAAGACATCGCACCAAATCTTCTCATGATATCCAACAAGCTCAATGGGAATGAGGCTCCTATCCTTTATCTCTATAGCAGTCGAATTAATTCAAGTGACCTTATAAGGGCTTGGGTGGGGTGCCGTTTTCAAGTTAAGCTTGGATATCATCGTGGAAGAGACAGCATTGATGCAACTTCGACTGTCTATGATGACCTTATAGTTCCTGTCTCCAATCTTAGTAAAGGTGTGGAAAATTGATGTCCTACGCCAATCATCACTTGGTTTCGGTTGGGACAAGGCATACCTAACAACTTGTAATTCAACGGAGTCTTCATCTCCAAAGAAGTCTTCTTCATCATCCACATGATGAATCAAATCAGTGTCAGGTTCTTCTTCGTCATCTATAATTTCCTCGATTATGGTCACCTTGTAGGGGTTGGAACATTGAGAGGCAATATGTCCATACCCATGACACCGATAGCACTTGGTTCTTGAAGGGGTTTTAGGTGTCTCTCATTCATAGCTTTTACCCTTATAGTCAGAGCGGGTTTGTGCTTGACCAGAAGTAGGTCGACTAGTCATATGTCTAGGAGGTTTGTTGTATGGTTGGCTAGAGGAGGATTTGAAAGGGTTGGGACGAGAGTCTTGGTTCCTAGAATGGGCATGGCTTCTAGATTCTTCTAGGTCTAACACAAGACTACAAGCAGCTTCTAAGGTAGTCACTCCTTTGGCGAAAAGTTCATTCCTAAGATCTTCCCTTAATCCGGCTCTAAACGTAGAAAGAAGTTGGGCAGGAGTGGTGGTCTCTTCACCACTATAATGGATCATAAAGTCATCAAAAGCAGAAATGTACTCTTTGACAGGCTTGCTACCCTGGGTCAACCTATTCCAACGGTCCAAGAGTCTAGGGTAGTATGAAGGAGGGAGGTTTTTTTTTTTAGTTCTTGCTTCATCATCCTCCAATCAGTGATGGGATATTCTCCTCGGGTCTCGTGCATGTGTTCAAGGTTAGTCCAATACTGACTTGCCTTACCTGTCAACTTCATTTCAGTAAATCGCCCTTTTCTCGCCTCCGAGATGTTATACCACTTGAAGTAACTATCCATACCGTTGAGCCAATCTAGGAAAACTTGGGGATCTAACGTGCCATCGAAGGAAGGGGCGTCTATACGGATATTTTTAAGGAGTTGGGCATCGTTGTCTCTCCACGGAGTATCATGCTCTACAGGTTCCTGATTGGTTCTAAGGTTATGATGATGATGATCTCGAGGAGGTGCATATTCAGTTCGGGCTTCATCCACATAAGGAGAATGAGGTCTAGATGGTGTGTAAATTGTTGGGTTTCCTAACCGTTCTATGTTATCAAGTCGCTCTCTTCTTGCTTGTCTTCTAAAGTCAGCTAAGTCACCCTGGGTTTCTCTAATTTGCTGGGTAACCATCCCTAATTGGCCTACAATTAGGTCTAGAGTTCGCTGAATTTGCTTCGGATCCATGGGTAGATATTTGGGTAGGAATAGGGAAGGTTTGGGGTTGAGGACAGCAAAAGGATGTAAGGTTTGACTCACTAAAAGACACTTAATTGGTGCAGAAAAGTTTAGGACAGCAAACTAAACAATGGTTAAAGTAGTCAGGGTGTTTAGGGGGGTTGCTCAATTGAGGACAGCACCTAAAAACTAAGTTTGACTCTCCTAAATGTCACTAAATGAAGCAGATTTTTACTGGACAGCAAATGAAACCAGAAAATAAAATTACTTAAGCAATGCTAAACATGCAAATGACCTAGGGGATGGTTAAGAAGACTCCTAGGTGAACTTCTAACACATGTATTGCATGCCTACCATGCTCTGATACCAAGATGATATGATACAATAATGCAAACAAGAATTGCTTTACGGAAATTAATAATAAATAAACTTTCCTTTGTTAAATTTAAACTAATGCTTGTTCAAGTTAGATTTTAGAAAGCTCCGTGAGAGATTAAGTAATAGCAAGCGGTCACGATTGAGATTCATAGGAGACTTGCAAAGCAACAACAATATAAATAAATAACGCTAATGGCAAGGTTAACAATAGTCCACTGTTTAACAACTAGAAACGTTCACCTTGAGATCCCTCGCTCTCACTCATGAATCTAAAGCTTAGCGGAAGAAGATTGCAAGCAACCCTAGGGATGCCACCCCAAGGCAAGTGGCACGTAGGATCTTATCCGCCAGAGAGGTAGTCAAAGTTGGAGAAGACATTCGATGACCGATGAGTTGCCACGAACCGGAAGGTTGTTGTTCTTCGATGACTTCCACCAACGTGAAAAGAATGCGATCAACGTATTCTTCGACAGTGAAATCAAATCCAAACCCGGGATCGAAGAATGGAGACTGTAGAATATCTAGTTGGCCTTGCTCGTCGTATGCGAACCCATGATCAACTTTGGAATCCGTCATCCATGAGTTTGAAAGTGTTTTGGTGGTGTTCCTTGGTGAGGCTGCCGGTTGGGAGGAGTTGAGGGGGGGGGGGGGGGGGGTGGTAATAGTTGGCGGGTGAGGAGGAGAGGAGAAGGGGCGGCTAGGGTTAGGAGAGGTGGAGGGTTTAATTTAGATAATCTGAAGTTAATTCCAGATTTTCTAAGGGGAAGGGTATAGATTAATTTGGATTCAAATTAATCCCAATTATGGCTATTGGGGGGGGAATTAGAGGTGATTAATTGAGTGGGAGGAGTTAATTGTTGGAGAGAGAAAAGCAAGGGGGAGGGGGCCGGCCATAAGGGGATGGGGGATTATGTCTAGGTTCAATGTATATGGGTCCCAAAGGAATTAATTGGATTGAAATCAAATCTGAATTTTAATTTTAGATTTTGATTTAAATTAGGATGGCTTCCTAATTAGGTTTTAGCTAATATGAAAGTATTTGAAATTCAAAAGTTGATTGAATTCAAATAAATATCCTTTCCTAATTAGCAGAGGTTTATTTTAGGAAAGTGATTAAAACAATTTGAATTTTGAAATTCAAATTAGGTGGGCTAGGGAGTGGGGCCCGGCGGGTTGGGCAAGGGAAGAGGGAGTGGCAGTTGGGGTGGGGGCCGGCGGCAGGTTGCGGGCAGCTGGCGGCTGGAGGGGCCAAGGGATGCCAGTGGTGTGGGGATTAGGGGAGGGGCTCGGTCTAGGAGAAGAGGGGATGGTTGGGAAAGGGAGGCCGGCGGGTGCTAGGGAAAATAAGGGTGGTCGGAGGTAGAGGAAAGGAAGGAGGCAATGAACCGCGAACCTCGGACACCTCCAAAGGTTGACGGGTATTACTCTCACCCTCGCCTCGGGTTTCTCCTCTCAGGAACTCACAAAGCGATCAAACAAGAAAGTGGAATTCATATTCATAATCATCATTAACCATTACAAAGCAAAGAGACCTCAATATATAGGCCTCAACAGTAAGAAAATAAAAAGGACTCAAATGTCGTCGGGGCTACAATAGAGACTCACTACCCATAGGGGTAAACTAGGAAAACTGAAATGAAAATAAATAAAACATAAAATACATCAAAAGTAAAGACTCTGAATCGTAGCCGTCGATCTACGACTCCGTCGATGGTACACATGTCGAAACCTCTGACTGATGTCCTCATCAGACATGGATACAACAACTTGCAATTTTGTGGTTCTCATTAAGATGTTATGCGTCTTGGGGTTGGTCTATTGCTTGGTGGGTTGTGACTACCTTTCTAACTACTTTTAATGGAATGGTGGATGGTATTTACAAGATGAGTCATTTGTGTTCTTTTACTTGGTTTCTGGAGGTTACTTTTCCTACACTTGAGCTCTTTCTTGTTGCAGTACACCAATTAGCCTTGGGGTCCGGGTCCAATGTTCTCATGCCGCTAAGCACTCGGCTGAAAACATCAGAATATGCCCTTGCTCTGGATCCTTGGAGCAGCTCCTAGGGCTTACTTTCATCAATTGGTGTGCTCTATCGGAGTTTAAGAGCAATAAATAATCAGTATTCAATGTGGACTTATGCTTGAACATCCCATTGGATTTTAATGTTAGGTAAGCAAGAGCGCATTAATTTGGCTCTCTTTTGGGATCAACTTCAGCTTTATTGCATTGATTGGTTTCATCAAAGGATATGGAGCTTTAGCGTTACTTGGAGCACGGGAGTTTTTTCGTAGAATCACTTGGGTAGACTTTAGCTTTTGTTTAAACTATATTAACCGCAGCTCTTGTAGTACTTTGGTTTTTGAGGTAGTGTTTGGTTTCCTGGGGCTTCTAGCTCTAATAGACCTGTCCACCCCACAGCTCTAACAGAGCTCTCCTATGTTTTTAATTGCTCATTAATTTGGAGGTTTCTCACCTGTCCCTCCCCTTTGGCTAACTAGTGGAAAGCAAAATAGGGTTCATTCTGGAAACCCAGTATGGACAAGGCTTCTTAAACTTGGAAATCTCTTCATATGATGGCTGCTAGTATTAAAGGGCATTTTTTTCAAATTAATAGTTGAAGATATTTTGTTTGAGACCCTTGGTTTCACGTTAAATTTCTAGCAGATTACTTTCAAATTGTTCCTTCATCTCTGTTGCTTCCAACAAACACTACAATTTCTACTTTGATTCATTATGGTATGTGGAACCTCCCTAATTGCCTTCCCGTGGCAATGAGAGATGCTATTATTGATTACTCCTAGAGGGATCAAACTAAAAAATTTTCTACATACTAAATGCCATGTTTAGCCTCGACTTGAATTCGTATTGGGATGTTTGGCAAAAGAAGCGCTCTTTAACACTCTGTTTACTTGGCTTGCTCTGACTGGGGGGCTAAAAACTGCTGATGCTCTAATAAAAACTGCAGTTGCTTCTCTCTGTAGTTTGTGTAATGACAATTTGGAAAGTTCTGCAAGCATTTGAATGTAATTTCTCTTTCAGCTTAGTAGAACTTTGCAGCGTTTTGGCTCTTTTGTGCTTCACCCGAATATTCTGTAGGTGTTTCATTTTATTGATGATCTACAGCAACAAGCCTCTTCTGCGATTAAAATGCTCACTATTTTTCTATTTCTTCTCATATATCAGCTTTTGGAGAAAGAAATAGCAGACGATTGGGAATGGAATTTTATTCAGATTAAATAGAGTGATGCAAAAAATTGAAAGCTGGAAACATCTCAACACTATAAAAGAGTCATCATTTTCTTGAGCCTGAGCTATCTGTTGGTTCAGTTGGGCAAAATGATGATGAGCCTTTGCCTCTCCGTTCCTGTTATTGGTATTTCAAGTCCACTAGACGGTCACCGGAGAAATTATTACGTGCGGTCACTGGACCGTCCGGAGGTGAATCAGGATGCGCCACGTCACCCGGTACATCGCACCGGTACACAATAAAATGGTGATGTGGTGTCCTGATTCGCCTCCTGACGATATCCGATGATTGCACGTAATAATTTCTTCTCGTTGCACTAGGCAATCGGGGATGCTCTTCAGGTTGCCTATTCTTATTTATGGGTGAATTTTTGTGTTGTCTGACTGAGGCCATTCAGAGTTGTCTTTCAACTTATTTATGCTTTTTATTTTGGTTTGGGCTATTTCTTGAAATTCATATGAGCTATTTTATTGAGCAATGACAATTTTTGGGTGCAGCTCTACCTTACTTTTGTTTGTTATTTTGATATTGTCTTCCCATTAATATTGGCTTGTAATTATATTTATAGTAATGAAATGGTCTATTCCCTCATTTTGCCAAAACAGGAAACCTTTTTTGAACATTTTTTTATTAGTTTTAAATGAAGCCCTTATTTACTGAAGTAGATTTTGAGAGATTTATTAAAAAAAGTAAATAAAAACTAAAAAATGTGAAATAAATTTCCTTAGGTATTAATGATCATCAAAAATTTTGAAAGTCAAGGCTCTAATGTTTTAATATTGGAAATCCCACTTTTTAAAATTGCATTAATAAAACAAACCATATAATTAAATAATTCATAATAAATCAGGAGAATTTTTTGATTGGCCATAATTTTTTAAGAGATTATGCCTAACTTTTGCAATAAATTTAATAAAATTTAGAGATGATTTAGAAAATAAATTCAAGGCTATTGAATAGTATTCAAAATTCTAAAAAATTCAAAATTTGAATGAGTTCCCTCTTGTTATCCTTAACCTTTGAAAATAGTTTCTTAATTTTTGTAGTTCATTATAATAGTAAACTGAAATTTCATCTTTAAATAAAATAAAATAATACATATTTAGAATAATATAAATTTAAAATTTTTGTGAGATGTTCTAATATTTTTTCTTGATATTAAACAATTATTTCATAACTTTTTTCTGCATCCAGATATTGTTAAAAATAATCAAATTCTATGTTAATGGAACAAATAAATAGTTTAGAAATTAGAAAAGTTATTACTAGTTTAAGATAAATAAAAAAAATATTAAATAGAATTTATAGTGTTAAAGATTATAAATAATAATTAATTAAGTAATTTGAATTCTCATAAATTTAGAATACAATTTTCTTGGACAAATCTTAATATTAAAACTTTAAATAACTAAATATCATCAAATACATTTGTTTGCTTGCATTTGATAACATTGTTAATTGTCACTTCCTTCAGAATAGTATGATATACTTTGGGGTGTATGCTATGTATTTATTCTTTATAATACTAAAAATATAATTGAAATAATAAATTTGAAAATTCAAGAAAAAATATAAATAATTAGTAACCTGAAATTAAAATTACTTTCGGATTAAATTAAATATTTTAAAATAATAAATAATTAATTAAAATTAGGATGACATCCTCATAGCCTAACAAACATTAGATGCTGAATAGGGCATCAATGTTAGACTTTCTTGAGTAGGGGTTTTCTTTTCTGTTTTTTTTTTTTTTTTTGTGATATTCGGATGCCTAGCACTTCATTACATATGAGCATTTTCCTTAAATAAATAAAGTTTAATTATTTTTTATGCAATCTTTTGTAAGGTGTAGATCAATCCTAGATTTGCTTTAATGATAGATATTCTAGGAAATTATTATTTTTTATAAAAAAAATAAAATAAAAATAATTAGATACAATTACAAAATGAACAAAAAATTCCTTTAAGAATAAAACTTTGCATTAGTTAGATTAGTTAGATGCAATGCACAAAATTCAGTGTTGTGGTCTTGAAAAAACCTTTTGTAAAATTAAACCTATCCAATTTAAAATTCCAAAACTGCATCCTTCTAAAAACTTCAACATCATAAAAGCATTTGCTATAATTTTCACCAAGAGTATTTTCAAGTGATCACTTGTCTTAGGATATAAATATTAATAAGGGATTATATTTATTGGAAACCTATACCCCAAAATAATATAAATCTTATCTTATTTATACTACTATTAGCATGAAAAATGTTAATATTACTCTAACCCATTAATTAATGAGCTTGATTATTAGAGTAAACATATTTATACTCAGTTTTGATTAGTCTTAATCATATAATCAATGATCTGAGTAACCATCATATTCTTGTTTTGAGAATTTATTTCGATGTATGACCTTAAAATTGAGTACCTCATGTAGGAACGTTTTTTATATTTTTATCTTCAAATCAATTTAATAAAATTGATGCAATTACATATAATTAAATTTTTCTTAGGGCATTCCTACATATTCTAACATAATCGAGTCTTTATAATCCTTGATTTAACCATGATTAACCACTTTGATCATGGAAGAACCATGCCAAATTTATTAGGCACAATTTGATTCAAATGAACTTAAGGTTCTCTAAACTCCTAACCAAAAGATCTTACACTGTTAATAGAATGTCGATAGATCATTTGAAGTCCTTGGACACCAATTTGACCTATGGATAGGACAATTAGGCTCATTTTGACCTATTTGACCCATGTAGGCTTAAATGGGTCAAAAAGACCAAAATACTCTTAAACATCAAATTAGTTTTATTTCATGGATATAAAAGTTCTAGGGGATGTTTCAAACATGTTTCAAAATTAGTCAACACAATTTGACTAATGAATTGACCATGTTCGGTCAATAGCAAAATTACTTATAATAGGAACATACATATTCTAAAAGGTTTTAATCTAACAAATTGTCTAATGTAACCTAAAAACCTGAGAGTGACATGGGGATGTTAGGGACAAAAATCTTATTAGGCTTGACTAAATTTGACATCTCTAAGGAGGTTAATTGGCTAAAATAAATCATGTCTTTTTATAGCCCAAATAGAGATATATATTCCAAAGTGGATTAGCTTAAGCAATTGGCCAAATCAATCCAACTCCTTGAGAGTGAATCTATATCTGGATGTTATGAAGACAAACCTAAATTTCTCTAACCCATTGGACTCGTCCAATTGGTCAAGTTAGCTAAAAAGGTTAATCGACCCATTAGGGACCCTATGGGGATTAATCTAATTCTATCTTAACCAAATAATGAAACTAAATGGAAATAGTTTACTATTTGAGAGATGAAATAAGAGAGAAATTCCCTAGCTCATATCACTTTTGTTAAGCCCTTTAACCCATAGTTAATTATTAGTAAGAACATGGTAAAAAAGGGATTAAGATTAGTATAACTATTCAATATAAAAGTTTCAAGCATAAGCTATGTGATTCCTCTTCCTTGGAAGCTCCCTAACCATCAAAGTCCCTTGATCAAGATAAGTGGTAGTTGTAGAAGGGCTTAAGTCATGATAACACCATGGAAAAGCTTGACCTAAGCTTATATAAGTGCACAACCTCTCGTAATGCACAAGGAGTTTGTCATCATCTTTCTTAAGCTCCTTGCAACCAATCCCACCCACCAATAAACCATGATAGTCATCATAAAAACTCAGATCATCTCCAACCTAGAGATCAGTTTTTGGGTTTTGGATGACCAAGTGATGCATGCATGCATCCTCAAGGAAATCGAGGGTTCTTTGAGCATCTTCACAAATAAGATAATGGAGCGATTTCACCGGGTGATAGCTCATGCAAGTTTAAAATGTAAAGCCAAGATGGTATAAGGGGATGTTGTTTGTAGAGAAATCCATAGCTAAATGAACCATGGCCTCTTTGAGAGAGCCTAAGGCTTCCCCGTGCTTGTAGTGTAAAAGCTCCTAAGGAAAACCTCTCTACAGTGAGAGAATCACTTAGGTAGCGCTTAGGCAAGCCAACGTAAACCCACCCCATTCCTATTCTTATTAGCCTGCTTGAAGGTAAAAGATGACATCATAGCCATTTAATCTATTTTAAATAGGTTAAATGGCTATAATTGAGTTGAACTGGTGTCAATCTAACCTTATTCATATTTTTAGAATTTTGTTTGGATTTTTGTATTGAGTACTTCTTCCACGCAAATCCTATGAAATATTTATGCCAAAGATATAGTAAACTGTGGATGATTAGAGGAGAATGCTTTAAAAAAAATTCCTTTATTTTCTAATTTAAAAAAAAAATTAATCCTCTCTTTTAATTAAATAATTGAACAAATGAATCTAAAAGTTCACAAACTTATTGTTGAGGTAAATTAAATTAATGAACATTCAAGAAAGTTTTCAAGAATAGATGAATTATGGGATGTAGATTATGACTTTTCAAAATCATAATTTCATTTTTAAAAAATTATTGTAATTATGGTTTTAATTTAAAAAATTTAAGAAAATTACATAGTATTTCTTGTATGTGTTAATATCTTCCAAAATCTTCTCAAAATTTCTTGAAATCATTTGATGTGATTAATTTTTAAAAATGGTTATTTCATGAATTTTTTATTTTTAGCTCCTATTTTAAAAATTTAAAAATATTAAAAAAAAATTCAAATGCATTATTATACTCAAAAGACACTTCTTCGGATACCTCCAAGTTTGATGGGGGTAACTTGCATGGAATTCATAATTAAAAATTAAAATAATGATATTTTTTAATAGTAATTAACATTTTGCCCCTATTAAGCCCACAGCCATAACATGCATTTCAAAGCTATATCTTATTGTAATAAACATGACCTACTTTATTAGAAATTATTTAAAGTATTTTTCTAATTTTAATAATTAAAATAAATTGTATTTTAATTATTTAATTAGAGAATATACCTTAAATGCCATGAATACATTTTGAGCCATTTTTGCGCTTATTTCACCATCTAAAGCTGCAAGTGCCATGAATGATATTATTTTAATTAAAATTATGATTTTCCTTAAATATTAAAAATCTAAGGAATAATATTATAAAATGTAAGAAATCTCATAAAATATTTAAAAAATTTCATTTTATTTGATATTTGCTCAAGTGCTCATTTGCCATCCAATCCTAAAGAATTATTTCATAGTAGTAAAGCATATATTTTGTTGTTTGATAGGCATATCCATGCTATGTTTGTGATATCCTAAAAAATTCATATTATGTGATTTGGTTGTTATTTCGGATGTTGATTATGCATGCCATAAAATTGTTAGAAAAAGCACATTAAGCACAAGTCAGTTTTTAGGATCGTCACTTATGCCTTTGTCATCTTGGAAGTATAATTAATTTTGTGGCTTTATCCACTTTTGAAGCTGAATACATAGCTATGAATAGATGTGTTGCTTTGGAGTTTGGCAGGAAAATATTTCTATTAAATGTGACAACATTAGTATTATTAGATTACTTTAGAACCATATTTAGCACTCATAGACCAAACATCTAAAAAATTAGACATCATTTCATTAGGCATCATGTTTTTTAAGGGTGATTTTAATATATAATTTCTTAGTATTGATATTTAACCTGTTGACATTTTTACTAAACCCTTATCTGAAGAATGATTATGTATCTAAAGATTAATGCTTATACTTGGCATGTTAAATCTAAATATTTAAAATTCTGAGTACTTATTTTCTCTTTTACATCTTTTTGATGTTGCTAAAGGAGGAGAAACAAATATGTTTGTATCGATCTTCTTACATTTTTTATTACATGAATATGTTTAGGCCGAGCTATATGCAAAATATTGTTAATTGAAACTAGGAAGAGTGATGTAAGGTCATTTTAGACCTTCATCCAAATTTAATACTAACGTAGACTTGTTATTATCAAAAAGGGAGAGATTGTTAACCCCATGGCCACCTGATTATAGTTTAGATTTTAATAATAATAAACATATGATTAGAAGTTACTGACTTTTAATTTTTAAGTGTTCCAAGCTAGATAACAAACCTAGCTTGATCACCTACACAAAAAGACTAAGTTAGCATGAGTTGGGCATTGTTAGGTAATTATTTTATTTTGCATAAAATGATAATTATTTCTCACAAAAAATCAAAATTAAAGGTAAAATAAATAATTTTATTTATCAAATTCATTTAAAGTTTTTTTTTGCTAAAAAGCTCATTATTTATTAAAATTATTTTTGGTAAGTTTAATCACTTGCATTAAACGAACATCATCCATGAGAATTTTATTAAGCATCATTTAATAAAAGTTTAACAAATTATTCTTTATCCATAGTTTTTGATTTTATTCAAATTAATTTTATTTATTCATTATCATCATCATGCTTACTTTCCTTCATCAATTGCGTGATATATTCATTTCCAAACAATCCATTGGCCAAAATCTTCTTTTTTTTTTTTTATTTGGGTTATTTAACTGATTTTCAAATTAACCCCTTTCATTTATTAGCCTATTCGATTGATTCTATCATAAATTTCATGGTGAAATATTTCTTATAATTTATTTAGCCAAATTTTGACGTTTGGAAAGTATTCATGCTTTTCAAATTTCAAATAACAAATCTATTTGTTAATCCACTTTGTGTACGTTTAGTATTTATAAAACTTTTATTATCATTACATAGCATAGATTTTTTGTTTTTAATTTGAAAAATAAATCTTGAAATATTCATAAAAGAATCATTATGAAGAAATTTTTAAAAATTATCATCTTATTGAAATTTTGGTGTATGTGCACAAAATTTAATTTTAAAAAGGTTGAGAGATAAATATTATTAAATTATCATCATTTTATAGGAGAGTACAATTTTGATTGTTGTAAGGTATTGTACACCTTGTTGTAAGAGAGTACATAGGTCTTATAATCTTTTAAGATTATTAGTGAAATCCTAGCTAGGGGTGGCTAGGATTGGATGTGGACTAGTTTTGGGGTTCGGCCAAACCACATAAAAATATTGTGCTTATTATCTCTTTTTTTGTTTTTCTCTTGCACTTGTGTTTAGTTGTATTTTTAATTATCCTCTTAGCATATCTATATTTTATAGAAAATAAAATTAATATTTTATTTTATAGGAACAATTTTTGAAGATCAAAAATTCATCCACCCTCTTGGGTGCTGTAGTAACTCTCAACCATCAAAGATTTATACTTATATTATAAAGCATTCTTTGTTTCCCTCTCATTAAAATGCCTTGAGTCATAATAGTAAGGCCAACTTTTTAAAAATTAGCTAAAAAGTTTCAAATCCAAAAGAAGTGAATCATATCTTTAGCTTACTTAGATCTTTCTATCTTGTTATAAATCAGGAACTTAAATTCAGTCTTATGTTTATCTACCAATCAAGAAGAAGTTTGGTTTTAAATTTTCATGGATTATCTTCATTGAGGAACTTTCTTCAGATCATTCCCTTACCTATCAAATTAAAAAGAGATTTTTTTTATATACTTTAATTAATGATATTTTATACTGTTGATCATTTGATCAAATATGGCTTCCTAGTTTTAATATGTGGATTATGTGGGAACCCAATTAGGTCCTAAAAAGAAATTAAAAATTAAAAAGATGGGATATTATTAGCCAATTATCAAACAAGATTGCATGAATTTTATAAGAAGATGATATCAATGCCAAATATATAGCTACATTCCTCTAATGCCCCAAAATTTCTTGCATTTGCTCATTACTTCAAGGCATTCTAAGAGTTGGGGTACATATATTGTAGGTCTTATTGATCCTCCTTCATCAAAAGGAAAAAAAAATATATTAGCCACTATGGATTACTTTTCTAAATGGGTTGAAGTCATTCTATTAGAAGAAGTAAAGCATAAATGCATTACGATTCTTTCAATATCAAATCATTTATCATTTCAGTGTTCCCATCATGTTATATCTAACAATGGCATGACCTTTAAAAGCACCAAGATTAATATATTTTCTTGATGCCATAACTATTATTGGTAACAATCTACATTGTATATATTGCCCTTGCACCAATGGTTTAGCTAAATGCTTTAACAAGACACTTATTAGGTTGCTAAAGAAAACTTTATCAACTAATCAATGAATGATAGATGACAACATCAACACATGAAATCATACAAACCATTAAAAAAATATTCTTCAAATTGAATTCCTCTTACAACATAGCTAGAATAATAAGATAATAATTTTGAAATTTATTTAGAGACAAGATAATTTGACCCATGTTTCATGATTGCAGTAGCCAATCTTCAATTCTTTGCAAGAACCACTTCTATTCATGCATAATATATTTGATATCCACATGTAATAACTCATATTTTGACCCAGTTAAATAATTTTTGGGAGTCATCATAAGTCAAATTTATAAATCATTTTTTTCATAATATAGATATTATTATTCTTTAATTATAACAATTTTTTCTTAATTTTAGGAGTGTAGAAAATTGACACTTATTTGTACAAGTGGGTTTTTTTGGGACTATTAGGTGTTTGTTTTACAAACTAATTTTACCAGATTATTCTAAACATGCTTAACTAATTTATGAATATTTTTTATAATTTTTAAAGATCAAAATTTAAAGTTACAAAAGAATTTCTATGAATATAATGATAAAAATTGAACAAATAGAATAATTATAATTATATCATTATATTATTTTACTATACATATCAATATCCACTATAGAATTTATAATTTTTCCATTTGATTTATTTTTTTCCCAAATTAGAGAAGTAGAAAATAAAAATGAGAAGAAAGAGAGGAGACAGAAAAGAAAACTTAGGGTTTGGAGATCGTAGAGTAATTTTTGCCAGTCGATCTTATTATAAAATTTGTTCATCTCGAGGTAGACTGTCATTACCCACTTATGATTTCAATGATTTTGTATATTTTGTATTTTATAAATTTTAATTTGGTTGGATTGTGCAAAAGTTGTGATATTTTAATTTTTAATAAACTTTTATCACATAACTTTTGGCATGTGATAAATGGCATCAATATGAGCATTTTGATTGGAACATATTAAATTTTTATTGTGTATTTTTGTATTCTGGGGGAAAGTTTTTAATTTGAGTAATTTGGATAAATTTGAAGTTTGAGAAATAATTATTAAAATCTTTTTATGTAGGTATATGATATAAATACTTATTTTAATATAGCTATTATGGATACACTCAAGTGAAAAATGAGTATATTATATTTTCTTATGAATTTCACTATTTTGATTCATATACAAATTTTACATGTATTAATATGATATAGTGAACTGAATATTAAGTGTGTTATTAGATGTTTATTATGTTATATATATATATATATATATATATATATATATATATATATATATATATATGCTATGAAATGTATGTATATAAGAAAGGTTGGCTAGAAATAATTGACTATTTCATATTGGCTGAAGATATATTATACTATACAATAGGGTATGCTGATGGGTTCCTTTAAAATAAGATTTATGGAGTAATCCTAAATGATCTAGAAAGGGAGGCATAAGGAGACATACTGATATGATATAATACACCGACAGGTAGGAAGTGATGATTTTTGATAGAAAAGACACCTGAGCTAAATGACTTGTGATATGACTAATTCCTGTAAGGTTAAATAATACGAGTGGATATAGGAAAGATACTATAGATAGTTGGCTATTTTTTCTTTTTTACATTATTTGCATATGCATATGATAGGAATTATATATAATAAATTGTATAATTGATATGACATAATTTACATAAGATATATGCTATGATTGATATAAGTATCTTATAAGACTAATAAAATTTAGACAAAGATATTTGATATATATGAGTCATATGATTTACATGATATACATGCATAATATATATACTATATGACATACATATAATAATGACAGGTGTAGTAATATAATAAGATGCTATATAAACTATTTTATAACTCTTGGATATATGATTGCCAGCACTTATTGATCACTATTTACTTGGTTATTGATAACAACTCTTAATTTATATAATAATAATAATATTTATTGATCATATAACCTCTTGCTATTTTATTGATTGTTATATGCTTTTATAGTTATATGTTCATATTGATAGTGATTAAATGATAACATGCATACTTTTCATATTGACTTGCATTGATTTCAGTTGTAGTTTATGGTAACCTACTGAGCTGTTAGCTTACTATGTAGTCTTGCATATTTTTAAGAAAGGGTTAGTATCTAGTGGAGTAAGGATAGATTAAGAATTTATGTTTTATTTTAGTTTTATAATTTCTCTAGTCTTACTCTTTTATAGTCGGGAGCTTAGAAATTTAAAATGAAAGTAATGATTGATTTCCTGGCCTCTGTATATTAATTTTGAGGTATAAATATAGTTTTATATTTTGATATATATAATTTTTTAATTGCTTCTACTGAATTAATTTATATTGATTAGTTGGTTAATTAATAGATAAATAGATAATTCTTTCAAAATTAGATCCTGAGGTGTTACAATTGAAAGGGGGTTGAGATCCAATGGAGTGAGGATAAATCAATAATTCAAGTTTTATTTTATTTTTACATTTTCACTAGTTTTATTCTTTTGTAGTTAGGAGCTTAGATAAATGAATGTAACAATTAATCTCCTCGCATCTGTATATTATTTTTGAGGGATGAGTATAGTTTTATATTTTAATATATATAATTTTTTGTTGCTTTTACTTGATTAATTTATATTGAGAAATTTATAGAAGCTCTAGTTGGTTAATTAATAGATAAATAGATAATTTTTCCAAATTAGACCTTGAGGTGTTATAATTGGTGACAGACCATAGGTTATAGAAAGAATTAAATTATAACCAGAGCTATAAGAAATGATTGATATGGGTAGAAATGAGTAGTGTTAGAATTTATTTTCATTGCATTAACTCCATGCATATGTATGATTAAATTTTAATTTGATAAGAAAGAGAACTATATTGAGTGCATTGGTTCCACCTATAGTGCCAAATGAACAGAGTGCAATAGCCCCAATGAGTTCTAACAACATGATGGAGTTTGCTAGTCGATAACATAATTGATGAGTGATGCATAGAGTAGATAGAATGGGAGTAAATTGACTGAAGTGGATAAATATTTATAGATGTTCCATAAGTTGAAGCCCCCATTATTCAAGGGAGCTTTAAAGCCATTGGAAGAGGAAGATTAGCTATTGAAGATAGATAAGATATTTAATAATATGCAATATTAAGAGAATAGGAAAGTACCACTAGCGATATTTCTATTTGGAGAAGAAGCTAAGAGATGGTGAATTGGATAACAGAGTGAGAACATTCAAGGAAATTTAAACATAGAGATTACCTCGATAAAGTTTGTTACTCTCTTCAGAGACTTGTTTGTACCTCAATCAGCCCGACAACAAATATAAGAGGCTTTCATGAGACTAGAATAGGGGAAAAAATAGTGATACAATATGAAGCTGAGTTTACTACACTAGCTACGTATGCACCACATATGGTTAATCCTTCTAAGAAAAAAATGTGATAGGTTTATGAGAGAATTTAAAGATGAGTTGAGTCATCCACTTGTTGTTGACCTCATTCTTGACACAAGGTTGATAAAACTCAAACTCAATTAATCAAATCCATAGTCCAAATCAAATTCAAAATTTCAGACCAAAATTCAAGGTTAAAGGCTCAATATCCTATAACCCTTTTTAGGTGATTTTTTAATCACCTCAAAACCCAATCAAATGGCCCCTAATTCAGGATCTATCAATTACATATTGATTAGGTATGCCCCTAGGGTCAACCCTTCAAATTTAAGGATAATATAAGACCTCTAACTCTAAAAACTTGATTGAAATCCAAAGGCTACAAAACTTTTAAATATTTATAACTTATGCCACTGAACCTTTCACGTTATGAAATTTGACCTTGGGACCTTTCCTAAAACCATTGACCATTCTCGTAACCCTTATTATGAAATGTTGAACAAAAAACTACACTTTGGTGGATCTCTGGTTGATCCATAGTTGACTAGGGGCTCAATTGACCAAAATCTCCCTTTAGGGAAAACTTTAAATTATCTCTAAACTTCAACATGGCTAATCCACATCAAGCCATGAAACCTTCTCCAATACATCCTAAACACTATTAGGAATGCATTGGACTTAAATTCAAGCCTTGTTCATGCATGGTTGACAAAGTCAACTTAGGTTGACCAAATTGCCTTTTGAGGGTCCAAATGGTCATTCAAGCTAAATGGCCATTCCATTGCATAAGGCCACCTCCATTGGTCTCAAATCACTCATTTTAACTTGTTGGACTCAAATCCAACTCATGGGTTGATTTGGCTAACCAAGTCAACCATAGTTGACTAAATCAACCATATACCCAACTAAGGTCAAATTCAATGCTCTAAGCAATTTCAAACCAATTTGGCCACCTCAAATCTTTTAATTGGACTTTCTAAATATGTCAAAAATTTCTCTAAGTCAAATCCCTCTTGATTTGAATTAGTCAACACAATTGAAGGGTTCAAAATCCACCTTATTTCCATGTATTTAACCAAGACTACAAGCACTTACTACTCACCCAAATAGCCAAATACATTCCCTTGAATGCCACATCAGCTCCCTTGACTGGCTTGACCAGTCAAATGAGCTTAAATGGCCAAGCCACATAAGCAAACCTTTTCCCATCAAATGCTATTCTCTAAACTAGCCCATTTTTTCTCCTAAGAGAGCTTAATCCAGCCCCTTAAACTAAGCTATGCCTTAGTTTAGCCAATGAGGGAAAAGGCATATAGTCCACCATCCCATGAACTAAGGGAGGTCACACTCACCCCTTGCCCTCTCCCCTAGCTTCTAACAGCCTTGGGACACTTGGCATGCATCTAAGCCTCTCCAAAACAAATCTAAGCAATTTAATCAAAAAGCATGGAGTTAAGGCGGGTGGGGGGTGGGGGGAGGGGGGGGGGGGGGGGGGGGGGGGGGGTGGGATATAAACCTAAGCTCCTTCATTCAAACTCATTTTCCTAGCAACCTCTAGCTCTCCAAACTCCTTCCCTAACTTGTCTAGCTATTTCCCCAGCCATTCTAAGCCTTTCTCCACTAAATCGATGTTGTAAATCTGGATTCAAGAATTATGATTTTAATGATAGCAAATATTTCTGTTTCTATTTGAGTGTCTAACCTTTCAGGTTCACAAGATCAATTGTAATTCAAGCTAGATCAAGATCAAGTCAGTCTGTATGTGTTTCAAGTTCAATGTAACTTTTCACCTGGATGACCTGAACAGTGCTGGATGATCGTATTATCCTGGATGATAGTAAGATTGTCCTGGACAATTAATTAGAAATCCTAACTGTCTAGTACTTTTCACCTGGATGACCTGAACAGTGCTGGATGATATTCTTATTTTTGAACTAATCGTATGGGATGATATCAATATCATCCCGGGCGATCAAGTCATTTTGAAATCATCCAGCATGGTTGACCTGTACAACCCGAACAGTGTGTCAGATGGTTTTGGGCAATTTTGAACTAATCCTACAGGAGGATCTACGTATCATCCTGGACGATCAAGTTATTTTCCTTTGATCGTCCAGGCTTTTCTCCTTGACGTCCCGAACTATCTTCTGGATGATACTCTTGATTTGAACTAATCGTTAAGGATGATCGCAGAATCATCCTGGATGATCTGAATAAACTTTATCTTTTAATCGTCCAAAGGAACCAGATTATCTAGAATGATATGTGTGATTTTGTACTGATCGTACTGGACGATCTACCGATCATCCTGAATGATCTTTGATGGCAAGTTGAAATTTAGAGTAATTTTTAAGCCTTTGTATTTAAGATATCTTCTCTTCTATCATTGAAATCTTTTGCCACTTTTCTTGCCTGAGAGAGCCTTGAGAGAGAGAGAGAGAGAGAGGGAGAGTTTGGGAAGGATCATCTGTAAGAAGATCAAGATTCTCTGCCTACTTCAGGAGGAAGCGAAAGGAGGTAAGGTTCTCTGCCTACTTCAGAAGGAAGCAAAAGGAGTCTGAGTTCTCTACCTCATCGGGTTGGTGAAAAGGTGTTTTGTAAAGGCTTCTCCACCTTGCTATGGGGGCAGATGAAGAGTCACTGTGTTTTAGTGCAATACTTGGAGGGGAGGCTTTGGGGAGTAGATGTAGGTCAAGTTGACCGAACCACTATAAAATCTGGTGTATTCTTTCTGATTATTTTTTGCACTTTATTTTACTGCAATTAACTACTTGGGTGAAATATTTGTTTGATATGTGCTATTGCATTTGGTTTAAAATATTCAAAAAGATTTTCAAAATAATTTTTACTCATAAATTTTTAAACTATCAATTCACCCCCCCTCTTGGTTAGCCTCGGGCTAGTTCATAAGGGCTTAACATTCCTAACAAACTTTCAAGTGGTATCAGAGCGGGATTCATAAAATCAAGTTTTGAAAAACTTTTGAATTTGATCATGGCTAACTTTGGTAATAGAAACACTGTAGAAGAATATTCCATTACTAGACCACCCTTGTTTGATAACATACCTTTTGATTTTTGGAAAACTCGCATGTCCATGTTTTTACAATCTATTAATTATCGCATGTGGATGCTTATTAAAGATGGTTATGAAGCACCTTTTAGACTTATTAATGGTATCAAAACTAAACTTCTTTTTGTCGAATGGACCTTTGATGATCGAGATTTAGCACAACTGAATGCAAAATGCTTGAACTATTTTTTCTGTGCTTTAAAATATGAAGATTACATGCGTGTGTTAACCTATACAACTGGTAAAGAAATCTGAGATATATTATGCATTACTTATGAAGGCACATTAGAAGTTAAATAGTCTAGATTGAATATCCTACTTCATGACTACGAACTCTTTCGCATGAAACCTAGTGAGTCCATATCAAAAATGTATACTAGGTTCACTCAAATTATCACCTCTCTGCATGCCTTAGGAAGAGAGCTCACTAATTATGAGAAAGTTAAAAAGATTTTGAGATGTTTGCCTTTTTCCTATGATGCCAAGATAACTGCGATCACTGAATCTAAGGATTTGAATGCTTATTTTATTGATAACTTACTTGGATAACTCATTGCTTATGAGCAATGAGTGAACCAAAGACAGCTTGATACAGGTGAGAAAAAGAAAGAGAAAACTGTGGCGCTGAAGGACAACGATATGGAGACTAATTCTTTCGGGTCTGAAAGAGATGATGTTGCCTTAATCACTAGGAAATTTAAAAGCTTTCTAAGGAAGAAACACAAGAACTATCAGAAATGGAATAAAGGTAAGTCGAGCAAAAATTTTAAAGGTTCTTCTGATATAATTTATTTTGAATGCTGGAAGCTAGGATATATAAAAGCTGATTGTCCTAGACTTAAGGCTCACCCAAGCAAGGAGAAGGGTGAGGAGAAACCCAAGTTCAGGAAGGACAAGAAGCAGATTTAAAAGGTGTTCTGGGCGAATTCTGCATCTAACTCCTCTGAGACTGAAGCTGAAGAGGAGACTACAAACTTGTGTTTGATGGTAGATGATCATCCTGGTCAGTCTGAATAAGAAGAGGTATGTCATCTAACCTACAATTAATTGTTTAATATTTTTGAAAAAATTCATTCATCGTATAGGAAACTTAAGAAAACTCATGCTAGCCTTAAATTAGAATTCTTGAACATATAAAAAGAGCATGAAGTGTTGCATAAGAATTATTCTACACTTGATATCAGTCACATATCGTTACTTGATGAATTTGATGAGTTAAATAAAAAGTATTCTGAATTGATTATTGAGCATGATTCATTGAAAGCTTCACATGTTGATTTAGAAAGAGCTTTTAAAGAACTAGAAACTATGGCATGTGATTTAGATAGTAGTGAGCAAACATTAAAATTTTAAATTGCAAGTCTTAAAAAAAAAAATGAATTTCTAAGCGTTAAAATTAGTGCATTTGAGAATAATGAAATAACTCATACATTTGCACAGTTTTACAAACCTTCATCACTTGAAGAATCTCATTCAAAATCATCAAAGCATGTTTCATCCAAACCTAGGAAGAGGCACTATCACCCACGTAGATTAGTTAACCCTTTTCCTGGTATTAGATATTTCTCTTATGGCATGTTAGGACGTATCTCTCACACCTGCACTATTCACCATAGTACACGTTGGGTGTGGCAGCCAAAATTGCATGATTCACAGCATCGCATATATGCATTGCATTCTTCTTTCCATAAGAAGGAACCCAAACTTGGTTAGGTTCCTAAATCTGACGTTTGATAATTTTGTAGGAGTGCTCTCACACAAGATCTCGTGAGAGCATATGGTACTTGGACAATAGATGCTCAAGACATATGATTAGAGATGCAAATTAATTCATTTTGTCGGAGGCCAGGGCTGGAAGAAAGGTCACCCTTGGAGACAACACCATCAGGAAAGTGATGGGCTCAGGTATAATCAAATACTATAAGAATCTTTTGATTGAAAATGTTTTGCATGTAGATGGATTGAAACACAACCTGCTCAGCATCAGTCAACTTTGTGACAAAGGGTTTAGTTTCAAGTTCCTGGCAAACACTTACATTATAAGCTTAAATAATAACACTGTTTTGTAGGGCAAGAGGATCAACAACATCTACATGCTTGATTTAAATAACATTGAATGTGCTACTTCATTTTGCTTAAAAACTACTGTTGATGAGTGTTAGTTGTGGCACAGGAGATTATGTCATGCCAGCATAAAAACCCTTAGAAGAGTCACCCAAAAGGACTTAATTAGAGGTGCCCCCAAGCTTAAGTTTACTAAGGACCACCTGTATGATGCCTGTCAACTAAGGAAGCAAGTCCAATCCTTTTTCCACTCAATTAAGGACATCAGCACCTCTAGACCTTTAGAAGTCCTTCACATGGATCTCTTTGGACCCATTAGCACTGCCAGCTTAGGAGGAAAAGTCTATGGATTTGTGATTGTTGATGATTACTCGATGTTCACTTGGATTAGATTTCTGTCACATAAATTAGAGTCATTTAATGAATTTAAATCTTTCTCCACTTAGATTCAGAAGAAGTTAGGTTGAGAGATCTTGACCATCCATAGTGATCATGGTGGGGAGTTTAAAAATGTGAAATTTGAAACCTTCTATAAGGAGCAAGGGATTAGCCACAACGTTTCAGCTCCTAGGACCCCTCAGCAGAACGGGATAGCTGAACGGAAGAACAAGACCTTAATGGAAGCTGCTAGATCCATACTTACTGAGTATTTATGTCCAAAAACTTTTGGGTAGAAATGGTGAACATAGCCTATTATGTGTTGAATAGGGTGAATATTAGATCCAATCTGAATAAGATACCCTATGAGATCATTAAGGGTAGAACTCTAAACCTGTCCCACCTCCATGTCTTTGACTGTAAGGTTTTCATTATTAATAATGGGAAATCATCCTTACGAAAATTTGACCCAAAATTTGATGATGGAGTGTTCTTAGGATATTCAAGTGTGGGGAAATCCTTTAGGGTGTTTAACAAGATGACATTGGTGGTGGAGGAGACTACTCATGTGGTGTTTGATGAATCTGGTCATAAGGAGTCCAGTGTTAAGAAAGAAGAAGAGGTAGGAGAGATTACCCAAGGAGTTGAAAATACAAATCTAGAGGAAAGGATAGAACCTCAAAACACTTTACCTAGAGATTGGAGATATTCTACGAGTCATCCTAAAGAACTGTTCTTAGGAGACCCTTCTGAAGGTGTTAGAACTAGGCATGGACTTAGGAAGGAAGTAAACCATTCTGTCTTTATCTCAATGACTTAACCCACCAACATCAATCAAGCCCTTTCTGATGAATTTTGGATCTTAGCTATGTAAGAAGAACTTAACCAATTTGTGAGGAATGATATTTGGGAGTTAGTAGAAAGACCTAAAAATCAAAGTGTAGTGGGAACCAAATGGGTCCTTAAGAATAAAATGAATGATTATGGTGTGATGGTTAGGAATAAGGCAAGATTGGTGGCTAAGGGGTACAACCAAATAAAAGGTATTGATTTCAAGGAGACCTTTGCCCCTGTAGCTAGATTGGAAGCCATTAGAGTGCTACTAGCCTTTGGCTGTTATAAGGGATTTAAACTTTTTCAAATGGATGTTAAGAGTGCCTTTTTAAATGGGGTAATAAAGGAAAATGTCTTTGTAGAGCAACCCCCAGGTTTTGAGAGTTCACAATATCCAAATCATATTTTTAAATTAAAAAAAGGCCTTATATGGATTGAAACAGGCACCCAGAGCTTGGTATGAGAGGCTTAGCATATTTCTACTAGAAAGAGAGTTTGTTAAGTGGAGCGTAGACGCCACCCTTTTTCTAAGGAAAGTAGGAGATAATTTACTCATTATACAAATCTATGTTGATGATTTTCTGTTTGGATCTTCTGATCAAAAGTTATGTGATCATTTTTTTAAAATAATGAGTAAGGAGTTTGAGATGAGTTTGATGGAAGAATTGTCCTACTTTTTGGGGTTTAGCATAAGGCAATTGAATGATGGAACTTTTATCAATCAATCAAATTACATTAAGGACATTTTGAAGAAATATGAAATGGATAAAGCCAAGCCAATAAACACTTCCATGAGCTCCACTGTTCAGTTAAATAAGGATTCAAATGGAAAATCTGTTGATCAAAAGAAGTACAGAGAAATAATTACTTTACTGCTTTACTTGACTATTAGCAGATTTGATATAATATTTAGTGTTTGTCTCTGTGCTAGATTTTAAGTTGATCCTAAAGAATCCCACCTGATTACTGTTAAGAGAATTCTTAGATATCTCTTAGGGACTCCAAACTTAGAAATCTGGTATCCTAGACACAACACTTCTTTTGAGATTATCGAATATTCTGATTCTGATTTTGCAGGGTGTAGGGTGGATAGAAAGAGCACTTTTGAAACTTGCCAATTCATAGAATAGTCCTTAGTCTCCTGGTCTAGTAGAAAATAAAAATCTATTGCACTTTCCACTACTGAAGATGAGTACATTACCTTAGGAAGTTATGTGGCCCATGTCATTTGGTTGAAGCAATAAATTTTGGATTTAGGAATACCTGTTGGCATAATTATAGTTCTATGTGATAACACTAGTGCCATCTGCATCTCTAAGAATCCTATCCTATATTCAAGAACCAAACACATTGACATAAGACATCACTTCATTAAGAAAAATATTAGAAAAGGGGACATTGAGCTACACCATATAGCAACTGAAAACCAACTGGATGACATCTTTACTAAATCACTGGCCTTTGACTCATTCAGCATTTTAAGGACGACCAAATTGGGTGTGATTGACATAAATGCATGAAGTTAATGATTACTAATTTATGAAGTTTTTATTTTTTTCATTTTTCTTTTGGCTTTTATTTGATTTGATTATGTATTTCCTTTTAGATTTCTTTTTTTTTTGCCTGCTGATTTTTGGTTGTTTGATTTGCTTATCAGATTTGGTTATTTCCTTTATGGGCTTTCTTCTTTTTTATTTATTTACTGTTTATTCGCTTCAAAATTAGATTACTGCTTACTACTACCGATAAACTGGATTTCTAATTGAGAGTTTGGCCTTATTTTTATTTGGAAGCTTGTAAGAAGTGATTGACTCCTTTGAATCTGTTAAAGGGAAGAAACATTGATGATTGCTTCTCTTCCTCTAACTCCTTTAATGATGTATTATTTCTTTTAGATAAAAAATCTTCTTCAAAATTAAAATGTTAGTTTTTGAAATAGAGATCTATTTTATCTTCCTACAGTAATCTACCTCATATGAATAGTATTGCCAAAGCTTTGAATCATTATTATGTTTTTCTTAATCAAGTTATTGCACTTATCCTACAGAGTATAATTTTTGTTCTGTGAATTACTCCTCCTTACTGTAGAGAGTGAGTTTTTTCCTCTCTGATGCCTGGAAGGTAATCTCACAACTGAGATTATTTAGAGATTATGAAAGGAAGCAAGTTTGCAAAAGAAATAAAAAGAGGCACAAAATGGGCTAAAAATGAAAAGATGCACAATGCCACCAAAAATTGAAACGATATACAAAGTGTATCAAAAATTAAAAGATGCGTAAAGTGCGCCAAATAAATAGAAAAAAAAGGCACAAAATGAGCCCATAAAGAAATAAGCTTTCTTCCCTTTCAGATCCTTAAATGTCTTAGAAAAATCTATACGTCACTTAATATTTTCAAAAACTTAAGATTGAAAATCATGATTTCTGATTCCTTACTTTGTAGTACTATTTTATCAGATATTTTTTTTGGAATGAGGCTTGAAAGGATTTCTTTTCGAATCTAATTTCTTTTCTTTCGAACTAGACTTTTATTTGAAAGGAATTTAAACCTGTAAGATGTCCGAGGTAGGAGTTACAAAAATTGATTTTCCAATTTTTATGGATTTCAGCATCATCGATTTTCTTTTTATTGGCTTTTGAATTGAAACTCAAGGAAAAATTTTGATTTACTGGAACTGGTCAATTAAAAAAAAACTGTGTTTTTATTGATGTTTTTTTATTCTTTATTTTTTTTCTTTTTTTTTGTTTTGGTTTGATTTTATTTATTTTTTGTGTTGGGATCCTTGATCATTTCTCTCCATCCTTCATCTTTTTATATTTTTTGGTCTCATCATCCTGGATGATCCATACATCACCCTGGACGATATGATCAAATCATCCCCATCTTTATCTAATGGCTGGTCTGAACCAATTATTTGTGATTGTCCTAGATGATCCACCTCATCAACCTGGACGATCCACCTCATCGTCCTGGATGATCCATGTGGCAGCAGCTGGATGATTCAAATTTGGCCCGTCCGATTCATTTATTGCATATCATCCTAGACGATCCACCTAATCGTCCTGGATAATACTTTCATCAATGGTCATCCAGCTTGACTCCTCAGGATGATCACCGGAGTCTAATCATCCTGGACGATATCAGATAATCCTGGACGATCCGACCGCCTTTTTGACCAATCGTCCTGGACACCATTATTGCTCCTATCGTCCTGAAAGATCCTGCGATCATCCTGGACGATATGGCCGAATTTTATTTAAACAGCCAAATTACACCATTGTTTCACCACTCCTTCCTTCAATCTTTACTTTAATCATCTCCTCATGACTGGTGGCAAATAATCTAGGCATCAGGGTATTAGTTCCTCCCAGGGAAATGTCGATCCCCGCTTTCCGAATGCAGCCGATCAGGCTGCCTTCTAGTACTACCTTGATGTGGGAATCACTCAATCCAAAATTATAAACCCATGCAATCTCACATATTTGGTACTGGATCTTTTCACTCACACCTCCCTCACTTTCATCCTGACACTAGCCTTTCCATTTAGTATTGAGCTTCTCCATATTTTCTTTGTGAATCTTCACATCGATTCTGTACTCCACCCTCCACTCTTTTATTAATCGCCACCCTATCGAACTAACCACCCAAGAATTTCATGATATTCTCCAACTTTCCATTACTGGAGATAAGCTCCATATTTTATCCTCTGACCCTGACTTTGACTGGAGTGTCACCAATCGCTTTCTTAGGAACACTAACGCCCCATACCATGATAATGCCAGCTCATTCTTACTCAAGGATGCTCGGACAATCCAGTATGTCCTTCACTCCTCTATTATTCCAAAGGCTGGGGACCGCATCCACATTACCCCTTTGCTCTCCATGACTACCTTCTATATCATGGCCCACTGTGATTTCAATGCTATCGATCTCCTTTTTCGTTACATTGAACACCTCACTAGCATTAGGGATCCAGGCCATAGGAGACGCCCAAATCTAGCCTTAGGCCACCTCATCGCCTATGCTCTTAAAACTAAATACAATCTGTAATATCCAGTTCATGCCAATGTCAAACCTTCCTTCTACTCTAAAACCTCCTTCCATGTTCTTTATAGTACTAGACTTCATCCGGAGCCCAGCACAGATGTTGAGGGTGAAGAGGAAGAAGCCGCTCCTAAACCTGCTGCACCTTCCCCTCTCCATATAGAATCACGGTTAGATCACCTGGTGCACATGTTTGACCAGTGGGAGGCACACTTTGACTCCTACGTGGTTGCCCAGGAGCAGCATCACGATGAGGATGTCCACCGATTCAATGTCTACGTAACCCAGTAGCCGCAGTAACACGACTAGGACATGGCCTAGTTTGGCGAACAGTTTGCCTCCATCCACAGTCTATTTCAGCCACCTCCACCTCCATCTGATCAGGATCCCCCTTTGTAGTAGTTTGTTTGCTTTTGCTATTTTTCTTGTGTTGGTTTTGTACTATTTTTTTGTGTCTATGTGATATTTTTCCCTTTTTGCGATGTCAAAAGGGAGAGTAGTTTGTGTTCTGGGTCATTGTACGATCTTGAATTATCAATGTTCAAATATTCAGTGTTCTGAGTTCCCAAAAGGTAGAAAATGCCAACTAGTAAGAATCCCATATGTCATTACTTTAAATCCAAAAAGGCAAAAAGAACCTACAAGAGAAACAAAATAACAAAAAGAAACTACAAGAAAAAAACAAATAACACCAACTACACTCAGAAAGACTCCTAACAAGCCTCCATCAACAACCAACAAAGTCACAAAAATGTCATCTAGCTTCAGATTAGAGAAACCATCCTGAGTCTCTAAGTCTTTAGTATCGATAAAAATGACAACACCAGTATCCACAAACCCTGCAAGCTTCAGGAGAACATCCAACAAGTCTTGAAAATCTAAAAACAAACTAATAACCTTCGAAGCCTTTGAAAAACTAGCTCCCATGGAAGAACCAATCACTACCATTCGAAGCACATCATAAACCGTGACAATCATGCCACTAACTGCTTGAAAGAAAACATCTTCTCCAACCATAAGCATATACAACGTAGAAGTCCACTTCATCCCATCACCAGAATAAGGAAGACACCAAAAATCTTCCAAGAAAAGACCATACAAATGCAGTTGAAAAACATAACACTTCCCACTCACAAAAACAGCACCAGCAACCTCCAAGGCAGTACCATCCACAAGAAATCCCATAAAAGGGATATTCTCCCATTCCAAGCCATCCGGAAACCATCTAGGAAAATAATTACTTTCCTCCTTAACCAATCCATTAGAAAGAATCCATGAAGCTGCAATAGCGATCAACTCCAGCGAATACACTTGAAACATCATCGTGCCACCAACAAGTTCAACATACATACTGTCAATCGCATTATCAACAACCTTAATACTAATTCCCTTAGAAGAACCAACTCCATTTAATTGGAAAACTTTTGAACGACTACCTGATCGAGCAATAATTGCTGAAGGATTAACAAGCAAAACGCCAATTCTTCTACCAAAAACTAAAACACCTACAGAAGTTAACCCACGACTAAACTCATCCAAAGTCGAGGCACTACAAACACCAAAACCCATACCACATAACATGAATTGAAGAACCATCCAACCCTTACTAGTAAACTTTCAACAAGATCCATCCAAGAATCTTCACGGTGGCAAACCAAGAATTCAATGTAAAGGATCTGCTTCACTTCAGCAGAACCACTATAACTACCACCAAACAAGTAGTAGTCCAAGAACAACTTTGGATGCAAATGCAAAAAAAATAAATATGCAAAACCTCTGCCACACAAACCTACATCAGGCACACCGCGCCAATGGACAAACACCGTCAAAACAGTGGTCCGCTCAACTCCGCAAGAAAGGATTCCAAAAAAACTATATTCTCTCCAAATCCAGAACAACCGAAAAACATACAAGAAGGGATCCAATATAACCCCAGATGAAAAATCAAACCAAGAATAAATGATAGAAACACCAAGCCGATAGAGAACCTTCGTTTAGCAAATCTCCATCCAAAACAACCTCAAAAAGGTCACAAAGCCAAGATTACCTTCATCCAAAAACAAATCAGATCTGAACATAATTAAAAAACCACTCCAAGAATATCCAACAACCACTACAGGTCGACGTAGAACCTTTGAACACCAAAGGTCTACCGAAAGCCCATTCAAATAATTTGGTCTACCAAAAACACCTTCATCCAGAAGTAGATCAAATCTTGAATCAAAAAAAGAGTTCCACCTAGGCCCTCCGTCGGCCACACCAGACCGACGGAGAACTTTCGATCTCCAATGCTCCACCAAAATCTCTGAAACCTTGCTCCACTCCACTTCATCACTCCACTTCGTCGCTTTCACCCTATATAAGTAAAGGGGCCAATTGGGACATTCTCTAGATGTTTGTCCCAATTTCTCAAAACTTAAATAACAATTTTACCCATCTTTCATAAAGGCTAGACACATTATTTTAAAGCATTAGGTGGTTAGCTAGCTCCCCAATCCAGGCCGGTATAAGTCTAGATTTTTATGTCTTATTAGCTAGGTTCGGGTCACCATGGTTTGGTGCCCAAAATAGAATTAGGATTCAGGGTGGACCCAAAATCTTAAGACCCCAATTTTGGGAATTTAATCCTAACATTCAAATAAAATGACAACATAAATTAAATTATCTCTCTAAACCAAAATGTAAAGCCCAATACATAAGATAGATTGAGGCATTTTTGAATTTTTTTAGAATCCCAAAATGCCTCTTACTCCTCCATTGGCCTCTAAAATAACTGCTCAGATTTGATCCATTCCCTATTAAAATTCCAATCTTACTCATTTCGTTATCATAATTTGAAATCTTAAAATAAAATTTCTATCATTATTTTAATCGAGAATATTTGTAGGAAACTCAAAACTCTTACGATGTAATTAAATATGAGGGCTTTGAAAGTTTGTTAGGGATGTTAAGCCCTTATGGACTAGCCTGAGGCTAACCAAGAGGGGGGGGGGGGGGGGGGGGTGAATTGGTAGTTTTAAAATTCTTAAGTAAAAATGATTTTGAAAACCTTTTTGAATGTTTTAAAACAAATGCAATTGCACATTGATGTGGAGATGATTAATAAACCAAAATAATAACATTAATCACATGATCATACACAGGAAAGTAAAGTACAAAAATTAAAGAATAGAATAGTAAAAGAAAGAATAAACCAGATTTTATAGTGGTTCGATCAACTTGACCTACATCCACTGGCTGGAGCCTCCCCTCCAGGTATTGCACTAAAATACAATGACTCTACTTCTTCTCCTACAGTAAGGTGGAGAAGCCTTTACAAAAACTCATTTTCACCAACCCCGGTGAGGTAGAGAACCCAAACTCCTTTTGACTTCCTCTTGAAGTAGGCAGAGAACCTTACCTCCTTTCGCTTTCTCCTGAAGCAAGCAGAGAACCTTACCTCCTTTTGCTTCCTTCTGAAGTAGGTAGAGAACCTCAATCTTCTTGCTGACGATCCTTCCCATAGAGCCACCAAGGGACAAGGGACGATGATTGGATAAGATGACTCAAATCCTTGCTTGGAGTAAGCTTTGTTAACACTTCACAAACTCCCCCTCAAAAGATCCTCTCTCTCCTAAGCTCTCCCTCTCCCTCTCAAGACTCTCTTAGGTAAGGATAGTAGCAAAAAGTTTTTCCATTGACAAATAAAGAGCTTAAATAGAAGGGCTCAAAGTTTGCCCTAAATTTTAACTTGCGGTCAAAGATCATCCAAGACAATCTTGAGATCATCCTGTACGATCAGTGTAAATCAGCTCTTTTTGGCCTGGACGATTTGGTTCTTCTGGACGATTAGAAGACATGGTTTATTTTGATCATTCGGGATGATCCTGCGATCATCCTGTCCAATTAGTTCTAAATTAGGAATATCGTCTAGCATATAGTTCGAGACATCCAGGAAAAAACTCTGGATGATATGTAGAAAAAGGCTTGATCGTCCTGGATGATATATCTATCATCCTGTATGATTAGTTCAAAAATAACCAATATCATCTAGCACATCAGTCGGATCGTCCAGGATAACTATGTAGGATGATTGCAATATAATTGATTGTCTAGGATGATAACTCTATTGTCCTACACGATTAGTAATACGACCATATCATCCAGTACATTGGTCGGGTTATCCAGGAAAGTTATATTAGATGATGAGGATTTATAACTGATCATCCAGGATGATCGAAGGATCATTCCGGAAGATGTGATCGATTAATTAACCCTCAATTTCTTTTCATAATCACCTGGCTAATTTAGGCATGATTGCGATGCATCATCCATAATGATACATATGTCGTCCTGTATAATTAGACCAAAATCCTAAAGTAAAACTTGCCTAACTGAGTCTGGCAGCTGAGGAATTTAGATTTGAGCATATCATCCTGGATGATGTGTGTATCATCCAGGACAATCTACTTAATCAGACCGACTTAACATGGCTGCCCTAATTAGGGTTCCTATCTTCAATGGATCATTTAGGATGATATTACTATTATCCAGGATGATATGATCAAAATAGACTAGGAACTCTAGCTCACTAAAATTCTCCCCCTGAGTGTGTGTGTGCAAGGTTACTTAGCTTGGGGATCCATTACATTATATTATATTTAACTCAAGAAAGGGAAAAAATTACATTTGAATACAGACACACCTGATCTTGAGCTGGCTTGAATTGCACTTGATCTTGTAGAGCTGAAAGGTTAGGTAATCAAATAAAAACAAAAATATTTGTTATCATCAAAATTATAATCCTTAAGTCCAGATTTGTAACAATCTTCTCCTTTTTGATGATGGCAAACATTTATTGGGCAAGTTCAAATCAAGCAGATTAAACAGATTAACACATATGCCAAAGAAAAATAATTAAACATAAGAAATTTAGATTTTACTAAAACATGCACAAAACATTACAGTACTGACACTACTCCCCCTTTTGACATCTCAAAAAGGAGGAAACAGAAAAATAAACCGAAAACACACAGAATATCATAGAGAAGAATGATAGTATAAAACATCATAGAAAAATAAATAGGAAAATCAACCAAGCTAAAAGTAGGAGGGACCCTGATTAGGTGGTGGAGGAGGTGGTGGTGGCTGAAAAAGACTGTGAATGGTGGAGAACTGCTCTCCAAACCAGGCTATATCCTGGTCATACTGCTGCTGCTGCTGTTGGGTGACATATGCATTGAATCGATCAACATCTTCCACATGCTGCTGCTCCTATGCAACCACGTAGGAGTCAAAGTAGGCCTCCCACTGGTCAAATATGTCCCCCAATCGATCCAATTGTGATTGCTGGAGGATAGGAACATGTGCAGGAACAGCTTCCTCCTCAGCCTCTATAGCCTCCGCGGGCTTCGGATGGAGACGAGTGCTATGAAGGATATGAAAGGAGATATTTATGTAGATGGAGGGTGGATAATTTGGAGGGGTATGATACTAAATATTGTACTTGGTTTCAAGGACATAAGCAATGAGGTGTCCTAGGGCCAAGTTTAGTTTCCTCCTATGTCCGGGATCCCTAATGCTAGTCAAGTGCTCAATGTAACGAAAGAGAAGATCAGTAGCATTAAATTCGTAATGAGTCATGATATAGTAGGTAGTGATAGAAAGTAGGGGAGTAATGTGAACTTGGTCACCAGCCTTGGGAATTATAGAAGTTTTGAGGATATGTTGGATGGTCCTAGCATCTTTAACAAGTGGCTTGAGGCACCATCATGGTAGGAGACATTATTATTCCTTAAAACCTGATTAACTGGACTCTAGTTGAAATAAGGATCTGAGGCAATGAGATAAAGCTTTCCCCAGTGGTAGAAAGTTGAAGAAGTTCATGACAATCCTGATAGGTGATCTCTACAGGTCGTTTGGTGACATAGGATTTGAGTGAAGTATATGTAGAGTTGATTCGGAGACTGGCGAAGAATTCATATAAGAGTTCAGAATGAAAGGGAACTTTCAAGTTCAAAATGAAGGTGAAAGTGGTGTGGGCATATAGATCGAGTAACAGGTATGTAAGGGTGCGAGGATTAACGATTTTAGATGAAGTGATGCCAGCAGTCTTGTACCTAAGGTAGGCAGCTTGATCTGCTGCATCAGTGAAGCAAGGATCCACAGTTTCGCTTATGGAGCTTCTAGTAAACATCCTGGAGTGTTTGCCACTGGCCATTAGAGAGCTTGACTGAAAGGAAGAAGGATATGAAGGGAGGAAGGAGATTGGAGTGAAGAAAACCTTAAACTTGGGCTGAATTTAAAGATTTGTAAATATCATCCAAGACGATCGTGATATCATCCAGGATGATTTACAGTAATAATGTTGGCCTGGACGATTGGTCAAAAAGGTAATCAGATCATCTAGGATGATCAAAAATCATCTAAGATGATTAGACTCAAACTATCATCCCGAGGAGTAAAGCTGGATGACTTTTGATGAAAAGTATCATCCAGAATGATTAGGTGGATCATCCAGGATGATGAGTTATTAATGAATCGGACAAGCTGAATTTAAGTTGTCCAACTATTGCCACATAGATCGTTTAGGATGATGAGGTGTATCGTCCAGGATGATCACCAATAATTGGTTCAGATCAACTGTTGGTTCATAATAGGGATGAGTTGATCATATCATCCATGATGATATGAGGATCATCCAGGATGATGTGAACGAAAAATAAAAAAATGAAGGATGGAGAGGAATGATCAGGGGACCCAAAAATCAAAATTAAAGTAAAAGGAAAAAAACCAAAAGGAATAAGACAGGGAAACAACCACAAAACAAATTTTTTTTGAATTGATCCACTATAATAAATTAGAATTTTTCCTTAATTTTCAATTCAAAAGAAAATAAGAAGAAATCGACAGGCTGAAATCCAAAAAAGTTGGAAAATCAATTTTCGTAACTCCTACCTTGAACACCTTATAGGTTCAAATTTCTTTTAAACAAAAATCTAATTTAGAAGAGAAGATGTTAGATAGGAAATGTGATCCTTTCATACTTCATTCCAGAAATATATCTGATAAAATAGTATTACAAATTAGAGAATCAGAAATCATGATTTTCACCTTCAAGTGTTTGAATATATTAAGTGGTACATGAATTCTTCTAAGATTTTTTAAAGATTTGAAAGAGGAAATTTATTTCTTTGTGGGCTCATTTTGTGTCTCTTTTTCAATTATTTGGCGCACTTTGCTCATCTTTTGATTTCGATACACTTTGTGTATCTTTTCAATTTTATTGGCAAGTATTACGCATCTTTTTAGTATTAGTCTCATTTTGTGCCTATTTTTTCAATTGATTGGCGCACTTTACGCATCTTTTGGCAAGCTTCATTTCTCTTAAAACCTCTAAAAAACTCTCAGTTGTGAGATTATTTTCTAGATATTAGAGAAGAAAAGAAGACTCACTCTCTTAGATAAGGAACAATAATCCATAAAATAGAATCATTCTCATATGATAAATGTAACCACTTGATTAAGAAAAGACAAAAGTGATTCAATGATTTGGAACACTACTCATATGAGATAGATTACTATAGGAAGATAAAAAAGATCTCTATTTCAAAGTCCAGCTTTTTAATTTTGAAAAAGATTTCTTTTCAAAAAGAAAAATACACTATTAAAGGAGTTAAAGGAAGAGAAAATAATCATCAATGTTTCTTCCCTTCAACTATTTTAGAGGAGTCAATCACTGCTTACAAGCTTCTAAATAAAAATAAGGTAAAACTCTCATTTAGAAATCAAGTTTATCAATAGTAGTGAGCAGTGATCAGATTCTGAAAAGAATAAATAGTAAATCAAAAATAAGAGAAAAGTGCATAAAAATAAATAATCAAATTAGGTAAACAATAACAACAAAGAAAATCAGTAGAGAATAACAACCAAAAATGAAATAGATATTCAAATCAAATAAAAATAAAAGAAAAATAAAAAATTCAAAATTCAAAATTCTGTAATCATCAAATTAATGCATTTATCTCAATCATGCCCAATCTAGTTCTTAAGATGCTGAATGTGTCAAAGGCTAGTGGTTTAGTAAAGATGTCAACTAGTTGGTTTTCAGTTGCTACATGGTATAACTCAATATCTCCTTTAGTAACATGGTCCCTAATGAAGTGATGCCTTATGTCAATGTGTTTGATTTTTGAATGTTGGATAGGATTTTTAGAGATGCATATGGCACTAGTGTTATCACACAGAACCAAAATTATGCCAATAGGTAATCCTAAATCCAAGATTTATTGCTTCAACCAAAGAACTCGGGCCACACAACTTTCTAAAGCAATGTACTCAGCTTCAGTAATGGAAAGTGCAAAAGAGTTTTGTTTTCTACTGGACCAAGAGACTAAGGACTGTCCTATGAATTAGCAAGTTCCAGAAGTTCTCTTTCTATCCACCCTACACCCTATAAAATCAGAATCAAAATATCCAATAATTTCAAAGGAAGTGTTATGCCTAGGATATCAGATTCCTAAGTTTTGGGTCCCTAAGAGATATCTAAGGATTCTCTTAACTGCAGTCAGGTGGGATTCTTTAGGATCAGCTTAAAATCTAGTACAAAGATAAACACTAAATATTATATCAGGTCGGCTAGCAGTCTAGTAAAGTAGTGATATAATTATTCCTCTGTACTTCTTTTGATCAATAGATTTTTTATTTGAATCCTTATCTAACTAGACACTTGAGCTCATGGGAATATTTATTGGCTTGGCTTTATCCATTTCATATTTCTTCAAGATGTCCTTAGTGTACTTTAATTGATTAAGAAAAGTTCCATCATCCATTTGCCTTATGCTAAATCCTAAAAAGTAAGATAATTCTCCCATCATACTCATCTCAAACTCTTTACTCATTATTTTAGAAAAATCACTACATAAATTTTGATCAGAAGATCCAAAAAGTATATCATCAATATAGATTTGGACAATGAGTAAATCATCTCCTACTTTCCTTAGAAAAAGGGTGGTGTCTACACTCCCCTTAACAAACTTTCTTTCCAATAGGAATGTGCTAAGCCTCTCATACCAAGCTCTGGGTGCCTATTTCAATCCATATAAGACATTTTTAATTTGTAAACATGATTTGGAAATTGGGAACTCTCAAAACTTGGGGGTTGCTCTACAAATACATCTTTTTTTATTACCCCATTTAAAAATGCACTCTTGATATCCATTTGAAAAAGCTTAAATTCCTTATAATAGGCAAATGCTAGTCGCATTCTAATGGCTTCCAATCTCGTTACAGGGGTAAAGGTCTCCTCAAAATCAATCCGTTCTATTTGGTTGTACCCCTTAGCCACCAATCTTACCTTATTCCTAATCACCACATTAGAATCATTCATTTTATTCTTAAAAACCCATTTGGTTCCTACTATACTTTGATCCTTGGGTCTTTCTACCAACTCCCAGACATCATTCCTCATAAATTAATTAAGTTCTTCTTGCATAACTAAGATCCAAAATTCATCAGAAAGGGCTTAATTGATGTTGGTGGGTTCAGTCATTGAGATAAAGGTAGAGTGATTCACTTTCTTTATAAGTCCATGCCTAGTTCTAACACCTTCAGAAGGATCTCCTAAGATCAGTTCTTTAGGATGACTCAAAGAATATCTCCATTCTCTAGACAAAGTATTTTGAGGTTCTACCCTTTCCTCTAGATTTACAGTTTCTACTCCTTGGGTAATCTCTCCTATTTCATCTTCTTCCTCATCTCTAAACTCCTTCGAATCATATTCATCAAATACCACATGAGTAGTCACCTCCACCACCAATGTCCTCTTGTTAAACACTTTAAAGGATTTACCCACACTTGAATATCCTAAGAATACTCCTTTATCAGATTTTGGGTTAAATTTTTCTAAGGATGATTTCCCATTTTTAAGAATGAAGACCTTACAACCAAAGACATGGAGGTGGGACAGATTTGGTGTTCTACCCTTAATGATCTCATAGGGTATCTTATTCAGATTAGATCTAACATTCACTCTATTCAACACATAACATGCTGTGTTCACCGCTTCTTCCCAAAAGTATTTTGGAAGTGAATACTCAACAAGTATGGCTCTAGCAGCTTCCACTAAGCTCTTGTTCTTTCTTTTAGCTACCTTATTCTGCTGAGGGGTCCCAGGAGCTAAAACGTTGTGACTAATCCCTTGCTCCTCATAAAAAGTTCCAAATCTCATATTTTCAAACTCTCTACCATGATCACTATGGATGGTCAAGATCTCACAACCTAACTTCTTCTGAATCCAAGTGGAGAAAGATTTAAATTTATCAAATAACTCAGTTTAATGTGACAGAAATCTAATCCAAGTGAACCTAGAGTAGATATCGATAATTACAAATCCATAGACTTTTTCCCCTAAGCTGGCAATGCTAATGGGTCCAAATAAATCTATGTGAAGGACTTCTAAAGGTTTAGAGGTGCTGATATCCTTAACGATGTGGAAAGAGGATTGAACTTATTTCCCTAGTTGATAGGCATCACACAGGTGGTCCTTAATGAACTTAAGCTTGGGGACACCTCTAGCTAAGTTCTTTTGGGTTACTCTTCTAAGGGTTTTTATACTGGCATGACATAACCTCCTATGCCACAGCCAAGACTCATTAGCAATAGTTTTTAAGTAGAATGAAGAAACACACTCAATATTATTTAAATCAAGTATATAGATGTTGTTGATTCTCTTTTCCTGCAAAATAGTATTATTATTTAAGCTGATAATGCAAGAGTTTGCCAGAAAGTTTATGCTGAACCCTTTGTCACAGAGTTGACTGATGTTGAGCAAGTTGTGTTTCAGTCCATTTACAAGCAAAGAATTTTCAATTAAAAGGTTCTTGAAGTTTTTGATTATACCTATGCCCACCACTTTCCTGGTGGTGTTGTCTCTAAGAGTGACCTTGCCTCCAGCTCTGGCCTTCAGCAAAATGAATTGTCTTGCATCTTCAGTCATATGCCTTGAACATATGCTGTCCAGGTACCACATGCTCTCACGAGGTCTTTTGTGAGAGCACCCCTATAAAATCATCAAACATCAAATTTAGGAACCCAAATAAGTTTGGGTCCCTTGTGATGAATAGAATAATATGATGCATGCATGCATGCTATACTATGGATCTTATGATTTTGGTCTCTACACCTAATGTGTACTATGATGAACAGTGCACGTATAAGAGATATATCCTAACATGCCACAAGAAAAATATCTAATGCCAAGAAAAGGGTTAACTAATCTACATGGATGATAGTGCCTCTTTTTAGGTTTGGATGATGTATGCTTTGATGATTGTGTATGAAATTCTTCAAGTGATGACGGTTGTTTATTTTTCATAAGAATAATTAATTCAACATCAAAAAATTTATTTGAAATATCCAAAATTGAATTTTCCACTCTCAATGCATGCTCCTGACTATCTACATCAAATGCATGAGTTTCTAATTCCTTGAATGTAATTTTTAATTCAACATGTGATGCTTTCAATGAATCATGCTCAATAATTAAGTTAGAATATTTTTTATTTAACTCATCATATTCATCAAGTAATGATATATGATTGCTATCAAGTGTAGAATGATCTTCAAGCAAAATTTCATGCTCTTTTTATAGGTTCAAGAATTCTAATTTCAGGCTAGCATGAGTTTTCTTAAGTTTCTTATATGATGAATGTATTTTCTCAGAAATAGAAAGTAATTGATCATAGGTTAATTCACATACATCATCTTAGTCAGAATGACCAAGATGTTCATCCGCCATCAAACACAAGTTTGTAGTCTCCTCTTCAGCTTTAGTCTCAGAGGAGTTAGATGCAGAATCTTCCCAGAAAGCCTTTTGAATCCATTTCTTATCCTTTCTAAACTTGGGCTTCTCTTCACCCTTCTCTTTTCTTAGGTGAGCCTTAAGTGTAGGATAATCAGCTTTTATATGTCCTGACTTCCTGCATTCAAAGCAAACCATATAAGAAGAACCTTTAGAATTTTTACTATTATTACCTTTGTTCCATTTCTGATGGTGCTTTTATCTCTTCCTTAGAAAGCTTTTAAATTACCTAGTGATTAAGGCAACATCATCACTTTCAAACCCAGAAGAATTAGTCTCTGTATCATTAGCCTTCAATGCCACAGTTTTCTCTTTCTTTTTCTCACATGCATCAAGTTGTCTTTGGTTCACTTCTTTCTCATAAGTAATGAGTGATCCAAGTAAGTTATCAATAGAATAAGTGTTCAAATCCTTGAATTTAGTAATTACATTTATCTTGGCATCATAGGAAGAAGGCAAACATCTCAAAATTTTATTAACTTTCTCATAGTTAGTGAGTTCTCTTCCTAAGGCATGCAGGGAGGTAAAAATTTGTGTAAACCTAGTATATATTTCAGATATTGACTTACTAGGTTTCATGCGAAAGAGTTCATAGTCATGAAGCAAAATATTTAACCTAGATTGCTTAACTTCAGTTGTGCCCTCATAAGTGATACATAATTTATCACAGATTTCTTTACCACTTGTACAAGTCGACACATGCATGTAATCTTCATATTTTAGTGCACAGAAAAATTAATTTAAACATTTTGCATTAAGTTGCGCTAAGTCCCTATCATTATAAGTCCATTCAGTAAAAGGAAGTTCAGTTTTAACACCATTTACAAGTCTATGAGGTGCATCATTATCATATTTAACAAGCATCCACATACGATAATCGATCGATTCCAAAAAGGTGGACATGAAAGTTTCTAGAAATCAAAAGGTATGTTATCAAACAAGGGTGGTCGAGTAATGGAATACCCTTCTATAGTGTTCCAGTTACCTAAGTTAACCATGGATCGATGTTCAAAAGTTTTCTAAAATTTAATTTTTGAACCCTGCTCTGATACCACTTGAAAGTTCGTTAGGGAGGTTAAGCCTTTATGAACTAGCCCGAGGCTAACCAAGAGGGGAGGTGAATTGGTAGTTTTAAAATTCTTAAGTAAAAATGATTTCAAAAACCTTTATGAATTTTTTAAAATAAATACAATTGCACGTTGATGTGGAGATGATTAATAAATGAAAATAATAACTTTAATCACATGATCATCGACAAGAAAGTAAAGTGTAGAAATTAAAGAACAGAAAAGTAAAATAAAAAACACACTAGATTTTATAGTGGTTCAATCAACTTGACCTACATCCACTCCCGGCCTCCCCTCCAAGTATTTCACTAAAACTCATTGACTCTCCTTCTGTTCCCACAGCAAGGTGGAGAAGCCTTTACAAAAACTCCTTTTCAACAACCCCGATGAGGTAGAGAAACCAAACTCCTTTTGCTTCTTCCTGAAGCAAGCAGAGAATCTTGCCTCCTTTTGTTTCCACCTGAAGTAGGCAGAGAACCTTGATCTTCTTGCTGATGATCCTTCCCACAGAGCCACCAAGGGATAAGAGACGATGATTGGAAAAGATGACTCGAATTTTTGCTTGGAGTAACCTTTGTGAACACCTCACAAACTCCCCCTCACAAGATCCTCTCTCTCTCTCCCAAGCTCTCCCTCTCCATCTCAAGACTCTCTCAGGTGAGGATAGTAGCAAAAAAATTTTCCATTAACAAACAAAAGATCTTAAATAGAAGGGCTTAAAAATTACCCTAAATTTCAACATGCCGTCAAAGATCGTCCAGGATGATCCTGAGATCATCCTATTCGATCAGTGTAAATCAGTTCTTTTTGGCCTGGACGATCTGGTTCTTCTGGTCGATTAGAAGACAGGAATATCATCCAGCACATAGTTCAGGACATCCAGGAAAAAAGTCTGGATGATATGTAGAAAAAGACTTAATCATCTAAGATGATATGTCTATCATCCTGTACGATTAGTTCAAAAATGATCAATATTATCCAGCACATCGGTCGGGTCATCCAGGATAACTATGCAGGATAATTTTAATATAACTGATTGTTCAGGATGATAAGTCTATCATATTATATGATTAGTACAAATTTGGCCATATCATCCAGCACATTGGTCAGGTCATCCAGGAAAGTTATATTGGATGATACAGATTTATAACTTATTATCCAGGACGATCGAAGGATAATGTGATCAATCAATTAACCCTTAATTGCTTTCCTTAATCATCTGGCTAGTTTAGGCATGATTGTGATGCATCGTCTAGGATGATACATATATCGTACTATACGATTAGACCAAAATCCTAAAATAAAACTTGCCTAATTGAGTCTAGCGATTGAGGAATTTGGATTTGAGCATATCATCCTAGACGATGTGAGTATCGTCTAGGATGATCTACTTAATCAGACTGACTTAATATGGCTGCCCTAATTAGGGTTCCTGTCTTTAATGGATCGTCTAGGACGATATTACTATCGTTAGGGATGATATGATCAAAACTGACCAGGAATTCTAACTCATTAAAATTCTCCCCCTGAGTGTGTGTGTGCAAGGTTACTTAGCTTGGGGATCCATTACATTTGACTCAAGAAAGGATAAAAATTATATATGAACACAGACACACTCGATCCTGAGCTGGCTTAAATTGCACATGATCTTGTGGACCTGAAAGATTAGGCAATCAAACAGAAATAGAAATATTTGTTATCATCAAAATTATAATCCTTGAGTCCAGATTTACAACATGCTTGATTTTATAAGAGATTTAAAGACCCTAAATCAATTTAAATATTTAATTAATTCTCTTTGTGAATATCAAAAATTAAAGATGATCATTATCATATTATTCGAATGATTGATAATAAACAATATCTTCTTTTTTTGGAAAGATATATTATTTATTATCATGACTTTGATCATGAAATTAATTATCTTACATCTAGATTATCATAGCTAAATACTTGATCAAATATCATTTTGACCCTTTGGGGTCATATGTAATTCCTTCTTGAATTTTAATATGATAATCAAGTTGAAGCTTACATTTTGTTATATGAATCCATTAGAAAATGATATTTTCACCTTCTGAGGTGATATATCATTCATAATGGCATGTTCAACTTCAAAACTAAAATTTTAGTTTAAAATTTTCCTAAAGAAATTATGATTTCAATTGCTTTGCATCCTTTCCAAAGCAAAGCTACAAACACTTGTATCACTAAGGATTCAAGAATTCTTAGAGTTATTTGAGAGAGCACATCTTCTAGAATATTTTGGCTATTCACCAATTCAGACATGATATGAGTAGGAAGAGAGTAGGTGAAGAGGCATTTAGAGGAGAGAGTAGTAAGATGAGAGTCAAATTTACTGATGTTAAGAGAGTACCCATAGTACCAACTGGTAGGGTATAAGAATATTCCAGATGTGGGAGGAGACATATAAGATAGTGTTATCTACTCAGTGGATGATGCTTTTGATGTGGTTAGTATGAATATAAGATGATAGACTACCTGCAGAGAGGATTGGGGGAGAGATCTGGGTCTAGGACAAATCAGTTTAGAAATGTATATAGCCAAAGACTTGCAAGATCTATAATGCCTAGTTAAGGTTCTATGAGCGGGACAAATAGAAGATAAGTGTGGGAGAGATAAAGGCAAGCCACACAATCTCTAGTACAATTGTGACTATGCAATTTAAGTCATCAAGAAGTGAGAGATACTCCAGAGAGGCCCATTGGTATAAGTTCTCTTTTAAATATCATTATTTTAATTGAAATGCATTAAAATTATCTATTTACATTCATATGATTGATATGCATATTGATTAACATGCACACATGATTTGATTTAATTGATAAGTGATATGATTAATGGTTGATTTAAATGATAGATATGAAAAGTGATTAGTGATATGTAATGAGTAATATTAAGGGTGGCATTTCTGTAATGTGAGGAGATTGTAATAACCCATATTTTAACTTAGTCAAATATTTTTTTAGGTGTCATTGTAAGTCAAATTTATAAACCATCTTCACCATATTATAGATATTATTATGTTTTAATTGTAATAAGTTTTTCTAATTTTAGGATAGTATAGAAAATTGATATCTGTCGGTATTAGTGGGGTTTTTGGAAGCATTAGGTGTCCATTTTGCAAACCATTTTCACTATATCATTCTAGACATGCTTAGCAAAATTGAATAAATAGAATAATTATATTTATATCCTTATATTATTTTATTATAAATATAAATCTCAAATATAGAACTTATAATTTTTCCATTTAATTTATTTTTCCCCAAATCAGAGAAGAAGAAAATGAAAATAAGAAGAAAATAGAGGAGAGAGAAAAGAAAACTTAGGGTTTAAAGGTCATAGAGTGATTTTTTCCACTCGATCCTTTTATGAAATTTTTTCATCACAAGGTTGGATACCATTACCCTATCTGTGATTTCAATAATTTCGTGTATTTTATATTTTATGAATTTAAATTTGGTCAAAATGTACAAAAGTTATAATATCTTGATTTTAAATATACTTTTACTTCATAACTTTTTGTATGTGATAGATGTCATCAATATAAGCAATTTAATCAAAACATATTAACTTTTCATCACGTATTTCTCTATTTATAGGAAATATTCGAATTTTAGAAATTTGGATAAATTTAGAAATTAAAAAAGTAATATTAAATTTTTTTTATATGTGTACGTGACATGCATACTTGTTATAATATAGCTATTATAAATACACACTTGTGAAAAAGAGCACTCTACATTTTCTTATGAATTTTACTAATTTTTATTCATATGCAAATTTAAATGCATTAATATGTTATAGTGAACTGAACATTAAGTTTGTTATTAGATGTTTATTATGTTATATATATGTTGTGAAATATGTGTATTTAAGAAAGGTTGGCCAAACATGATTAATTGATTTAGGTTAGTTAGAGACATGTTACTTTGTATAGAATGGTGGGCTGATAGGATTTCCATTAAAGTAAAATTTATGGTGCAATCCTAAATGATATGAAAAGGGAGGCATAAGATGATTGATTGATATGATATAATATGTCAACTGGTAGAAAGTAATGATTTTTGATATAAAAGCTACACGACCTAAATGACTTGTGATACTACTGATTCCAATAGGGTTGACTGGATACAGGAAAAATACCAGCGATAGCTAGATGTATTTTTTTCTTATATGTATATGTGTGTGTATATATTATGATTTACATGACATAATTTATATAAGATATAGGCTACGACTAATATAAGTATCTGATAAGATTGATAAAATTGATATGAAGACATTTGATATATACAAATCACATGATTTACATGACATACATGCATAACATAGAAATTGTATGACATGCATATGATAATGACAAGTGCACTGATGTAATAAGATACTACATAAATAGTTTTTAACTATTAGGTATAGTATTGATAGAACTTACTAATCAGTGCACACTTAGTTATTAATCACTACTTTTAAGAAATATAATTATACTAATATTTATTAATCATATGACTTGTTAATATTTTATTAATAGTTATATGCTTTTATAATTATATGATCATAATAATAGTGATTGAATGATTGCATGCATACTATTCATATTACCTTGCACTGATTTTAGCTATAGGTTTTGGTAACATACTAGGTTGTTAGCTCACTCTATGGTTTTATATATTTTAAGGAAGCGGTTAGGATTTAGTGGAGTTAGGATAGACGAGGAATTTAAGTTTTATTTTGTTTTCGCATTTTCTCTAGTTTTATTCTTCTATAGTCAGGAGCTTAGAAAGTTGAAATGAATGTAATGATTAATCTCTTGGCTTTTATACATTTATTTTACGGGATAAATATAGTTTATATTTTGATGTATATGATTTTTTAGGTGGTTCTGTTGGATTGATTTATATTGATGAATTCATAGAAGCTCTTTTTGGTTAATTAATAGATAATTCTATAGTAGACCCTGAGGTGTTACACCATATGTATTCACCACCCTCAGATATAGTAGGATAGTCTGAGCCTCCCATATTACTGACACTACTAGTAGTTGATTTTTAACATTTTGTAGTAGACTAGAGCATGCGTTGCAAGTTACTCATCATATCGCCTGTGTAATTCTAAATAACATTTTGACAGTTATGGATCAATCAACAACTATATGAACCATTTATTATTTTTAAAATAATGACAAAAATGTAGTTAACTGAACCTAAAATGATATCTTGTCTTCAAGTGATTATGTTAAAATCACTCATGTACCTATAAATTAAAGACATTTTTTGATGAAAGATTTAATAATATCTTACTCCAAAAAGAAGATAATCCTCAAGTTTACTCCTCTAATTAGAAGTTTTTGATATTATCTCCTAGTTCCTCCAAATAGATGATAATTTTTATGTTGACTCATTTGCACATTTCAATGTATAAGAGAAAAAAATATACCTAGAAATTTGATTCTTTTCTAATTTTTTGTCCTGCCATGGCAATTATTTAAACCATTATTTGCAGTTTTATGTGATAATTATTCACCCAGCTTTATATACATTTTTAAATGTAGAATTATGAAAGTATTGATTAGTATCTTTATCTTAAATCCCTTGTGTAATGTTGGAACCAAGGACAAAAAGACTATTATCATCATTTTTGAAAAAAATATATAAGCAAAAGAAATTAGAATATTTTCTAATTTTGTTGTCCCACTAGGGTCCAAATTCAAATGTCCTATCTCAGGATGATATGTTGCACCCGTATTTGAGATAATTTCCATTTATCCACTCTATACACATAAAGTCATCTTCCACTTTTGAAGCTTGTTCAATATCTAGAGCAATATCTTTAAATTCAATTGATAGAAATATGAAAAATATAGTCATTCTTCATATTTGAAGCATATTCTAGTTTTATAACATCACCTTAAAATATAATCAACTCATAAGTCTGAAAATGGAGAGCCTTCCTTTGCATTTAAGATTTGATTTGCACTTAAAATATCAACTTTGAATGGAATTAAGTGTCCATCTAATTTAGTCTTCTTAACTAAACATAAACTTATCATTGATATTTGATTAAGTATCACATTCATCCTTTACATAGACCTACATTCACAAAAAGGTTGCAATCTAAAGTGACCTAAAACAATTATTTTTTAGCTTATGGATGATATATTGTCAATTCTGGTATTACATCTAGCATCATAATTTTTTTTTATCAATTTATGTACAATACTAGACGCTATACTTAATATTATAATAGAAACAAGACTAAGGAGATTAAGATAGAAGCTTCTTTTTCATCCATTAATGTGAAAAAAGTGAAAAATTTAACTTTAAAGTGATCATTTGAATTAGAAGGTTTGCCATCAGTAGAAGGACCATTCTAATTTAGATAAAACTTGCTATCCAAAAATCCCCTAAGATTATTTTTTAAGCTTTTTTAACTATTTTCATTATAGTTTTGAAGGTCATACTTGAGTCCCTAGTTTGAATGGATGTTCATAGGAATGCGTAAGTGATAAGGTTACCTACTTAGTTTATAGAATGAGGTCAGACAAAACTGATTAAACTCATTCCAAGGTCTACTTACTATAAAGTATAGTCAAGGGTTCTTTTATGATCTCACTTGGTGGGAGTCCCTCCTAGTTTGTAAGTTAGTTAAGTGTATAATTAAGAAAATAGGTTTACTTCATACTTTTAATAAGTAAGTACTACAACATTGATGAATGTTAGTCTCTTTGGAGTTTTTAAAGCTTTAATCAAAGGGTAGAACCAGGCTTCATATCTTAGTTTGAGCTACTCTTTCCATCCTAATGTATTGTTGACAAATGAGAATAAATAGCCTTATAAAGGTTTTGAATTACCCCTGAGTCAAAGGTTATCTTATTCAATACTCTTCTAGAGCCCATTAGGTGGTTAATGATTAAGACCTATTTTATAGAGATTATTGTATGATACGGATGAACTTTTAAGCTCTTATGTAATAAAAACTTTGAGGCTTATTAATTAAACTAATTATAATAGAGGCAACTCATTTGATTGAAGTATATTCACAAATTTAGTGGGCTAATAGTCATTAGCGGATTCTAAGATGTAGATCCCCATGAGTAGTTAAGGACTTGTAAACTTGCATCTCATTGGCCAAGTCAAGTCACCAAAACCCTAAACTTTAAAATTTTTGCTAATGATCATTACATACTTTTATTAATATACCACAAATATTCAATAATACTCTAACCCATTAAATAACGAGTCCAATTAATAAGGTGAACTTTTATATACTTAGCCTTGATTAGTATGCATAATCAATGACTTAAGCATCAACTATATTCTCATTATGACAATTTATTCCATTATATAGTCTTAAAGTGAGCACCTAACTTAGAAGGGTTACATTTTTTTCCCATTTGTTCAATTTAAGAAAAGAAGCTAATTTGATTAAATGAAGTCTTCCGTAGGTTATTCATAGAGTTTTCAAACAAAATTGAGCATTTATAACCCTTAATTAAATATCGGCCAATCAGTTTGATCATAGAATAACTAAGTTCTATTAGGTGTAATTTGACCCAAATGAACAAATGGATCCTAGATTCCTAATAGAATGTACTTTTGTTTTTAGGAGTCCTTGGAGACAAACATAACCCATGGATGAGAAAATTGGGCTCACTTGATTCAATTTGACCCATATTGACTTATATGGTTCAAATTAGCCAAAATATTCTTAAACATTAATCAACTTAATTTAATGGACATGAAAGTTCTTGATGATGTTTATACATGACCCAAATTTAGTCAACATAACTTGACCAATGAATTGACTGTGTGGTCAATAAGGTAAAATTAATTTTCCTAAAATAGGAATATATACAACTGAAAGGGGTTAACTTTACTAATTGTTCAAGGGAAACCCGAATAATTGAGATTAGTTCTTTATGAAGATGTAAGAGAGAATGATCTAAGTAGACTCATCAAGTTTGACTACCCTAAGCAAGTAATTAGGTAAAATGGATAAACATGACTTTTCATACCTATATATATATATATATTCCATAGTGGATTAGCTTTAGCAATTGGCAAACTATACAAAAATTCTTGAGAGTGAATCTATCTAAAAGCATTAGGAAGATAATCCTAAATTATTTTAACCCATTTGACCATCCACGTGGCTCAACTTAGAGAAATAGATCAACCTACATATATGGGAACCTTTGGGATTAAATAAATTCTACCTAAACCAAATAATGAAACAAAATGGAAATAATTTACCACTCAAATAATAAAATAAAGTAAAAATTCTTTAGGCCATCTTATTTTGGCTAAATCATTTAACCAATTATTATTTATAGGCAAGGGAATGGTAAAAAAGGGGATTATGATTAGTACAACTATCCAATTCAAAATTTCCATGTATCAGCACATTTTATTGTTTTATTCATCTTCTCTTTAAGCTCCCTAGCTATGTAAAGTCCACTGATAAAGATAGATGGAGGTTGACGAAGGGATTAGTCCATGAAAAAACCATGGATAAGCATAGCCTAATAGTTATATAACTATAGAAGCCTTTTACAATGTAAAAGGCATATGGCATCATCTTCTTTAAGTTCCTAGCAAACAACCCCACCCACTTGATAGCCAATGATTGATTTTGGGTTTTTGATGACCCAAAAATATGGGCATCCTTATGGAATCCTAAGAAGGGTTCTTTAGGCCTCAATTCACTAAGGGTAAGAGGTCAACTTTATTGAGGTTAATAGCTCATAAATGTATAAAATCTAAACTCAAGATGATATAGGAGGGTGCAATCTATAGAGCGGTTAGGGTCACAACCAAGTGTACCATGGCCTAAAGTTCTCGCTTGCTCAATGAATAAAATCCCCTAAGGATGTTCTTTCTACTTTGAGAGAATCACTTAGGTAGAACTCAATTTATCCAACCTGAATCCAACGCAAAGTGTCAAATGGATCTTAGATTCCTAATAGAATGTACTTTTGTTTTTAGGAGTCCTTGAAGACAAAAATAACCCATGGATGAGAAAATTGGGCTCACTTGATTCAATTTGACCCATATGACTTATATGGTTCAAATTAGCAAAAATATTCTTAAACATTAATCAACTTAATTTAATGGACATGAAAGTTCTTGAGGATGTTTATATATGACCCAAATTTAGTCAACACAACTTGACCAATGAATTGACTATGTGTGGTCAATAAGGTAAAACTAATTTTCCTAAAATAGGAATATACACGACTGGAAAGGGTTAACTTTACTAATTGTTCAAGGGAAACATGAATAATTGAGGTTAGTTCTCTATGAAGTTGTAAGAGAGAATGATCTATGTAGACTCATCAAGTTTGACTACCCTAAGCAAGTAATTAGGTAAAATAGATAAACATGACTTTTTATACCTAAATATACATATATATATATATATATATATATATATATATATATATATATATATATATATATATATATATATATATATATATATATATATATATATATTTCCATAGTGGATTAGCTTTAGCAATTGGCAAACTATACAAAAATTCTTGAGAATGAATCTATCTAAAAGTGTTAGGAAGATAATCCTAAATTATTTTAACCCATTTGACCATCCACGTGACTCAACTTAGAGAAATAGATCAACCTACATATATGGGAACCTTTGGGATTAAATAAATTCTTCCTAAACCAAATAATGAAGCAAAATTGAAATAATTTACCACTCAAATAATAAAATAAAGTAGAAATTCTTTAGGCCATCTTATTTTGGCTAAATCATTTAACCAATGATTATTTATAGGTAAGGGAATGGTAAAAAAGGGGATTATGATTAGTACAACTATCCAATTCAAATTTTCCAAGTATTAGCACATTTTATTTTTTTATTCATCTTCTCTTTAAGCTGCCTAGCTATGTAAAGTCCACTGATAAAGATAGATGGAGGTTGAAGAAGGGATTAGTCAATGCAAAAACCATGGATAAGCATAGCCTAATAGCTATATAAGTATAGAAGCCTTTTACAATGTAAAGGGCATATGGCATCATCTTCCTTAAGTTCCTAGCAAGAGAACCCACCCACTTGATAACCAATGATTGATTTTGGGTTTTTGATGACCCAAAAATATGGGCATCCTTATGGAATCCTAAGAAGGGTTCTTTAGGCCTCAATTCACTAAAGGTAAGAGGTCAACTTTATTGAGGTTAATAGCTCATAAATGTATAAAATCTAAACTAGAGATGATATAGGAGGGTGCGATCTACAGAGCGGTTAGGGTCACAACCAAGTGTACCATGGCCTAAGGTTCTCTCTTGCTTAATGAATAAAATCCCCTAAGGATGAGCTTTCTACTTTGAGAGAATCACTTAGGTAGAACTCAAGTTATCCAACCTAAATCGAACGCAAAGGGTCAAATGGATACTAGATTTTAATAGAATGTAGTTTTGTTTTAGGAGTCCCAAGAGACAAACATAACCCATGGATGAGAAAATTGGTCTCACTTGATTCAATTTGACCCATATTGACTTATATGGTTCAAATTCGCCAAAATATTCTTAAACATTAATCAACTTAATTTTAATGGACATGAAAGTTCTTGAGGATGTTTATATATGACCCAAATTTAGTCAACACAACTTGACCAATGAATTGACTATGTGTGGTCAATAAGGTAAAATTAATTTTCCTAAAATAGGAATATACACAATTGAAAGGGGTTAACTTTACTAATTGTTCAAGGGAAACCCGAATAATTGAGATTAGTTCTCTATGAAGATGTAAGAGAGAATGATCTAAGTAGACTCATCAAGTTTGACTACCCTAAGCAAGTAATTAGGTAAAATAGATAAACATGACTTTTCATACATACATACATATATATATATATATATATATATATATATATATATATATATATATATATATATATATATATTCGATACTGGATTAGCTTTAACAATTGGAAAACTATACCAAAATTCTTGAGAGTAAATCTATCTAAAAGTGTTAGGAAGATAATCCTAAATTATTTTAACCCATTGACCATCCACGTGGCTTAACATAGAGAAATAGATCAACCTACTTATATGGGAACCTTTAGGATTAAATAAATTCTACCTAAAACAAATAATGATGCAAAATAGAAATAATTTTCCACTCAAATAATAAAATAAATTAGAAATTCTTTAGGCCATCTTATTTTGGCTAAATCATTTAACCAATGATTATTTATAGGTAAGAGAATGGTAAAAAAGGGAATTATGATTAGTACAACTATCCAATTAAAATTTTCCATGTATTAGCACTTTTTATTATTTTATTCATCTTCTCTTTAAGCTCCCTAGCTATGTAAAGTCAACTGATAAAGATAGATAGAGGCTAAAGAAGGGATTAGTCCATTCAAAAACCATGGATAAGCATAGCCTAATAGCTATATAAGTATAGAAGCCTTTTACAATGTAAAGGGCGTATGGCATCATCTTTCTTAAGTTCCTAGCAAGCAAACCCACCCACTTGATAACCAATGATTGATTTTGGGTTTTTGATGACCCAAAAATATGGGCATCCTTATGGAATCCTAGGAAGGGTTCCTTAGGCCTCAATTCACTAAAGGTAAAAGGTCAATTTTATCGAGGTTAATAACTCATAAATGTATAAAAACTAAACTCGAGATGATATAGGAGGGTGCAATCTACAAAGCGGTTAGGGTCACAACCAAGTGTACCATGGCCTATGGTTCTCTCTTGCTCATTGAATAAAATCCCCTAAGGATGTGCTTTCTACTTTGAGAGAATCACTTAGGTAGAACTCAAGTTATCCAACCTGAATCCAACGCAAAGGGTTAAATGGATCCTAGATTCCTAATAGAATGTACTTTTATTTTTATGAGTCCTAGGAGACAAACATAACCCATGGATGAGAAGATTGGGCAAACTTGATTCAATTTGACCTATATTGACTTATATGGTTCAAATTAGCCAAAATATTCTTAAACATTAATCAACTTAATTTAATGGACATGAAAGTTCTTGAGGATGTTTATACATGACCCAAATTTAGTCAACACAACTTGACCAATGAATTGACTATGTGTGGTCAATAAGGTAAAATTAATTTTCCTAAAATAGGAATATACACAATTGAAAGGGTTTAACTTTACTAATTGTTCAAGGGAAACCCGAATAATTGAGATTATTTCTCTATGAAGATGTAAGAGAGAATGATCTAAGCAGACTCATCAAGTTTGACTACCCTAAGCAAGTAATTAGGTAAAATAGATAAACATGACTTTTCATACATATATATATATATATATATATATATATATATATATATATATATATATATTCCATAGTTGCTAAAGCTAATCCACTATGGAATATATATATATATATATATATATATATATATATATATATATATATATATATATATATATATATATATATTCCATAGTGGATTAGCTTTAGCAATTGGCAAACTATTCCTATTAGCATATGAAGGAGGTTGAGGGTGAAGTTATAGTAATCAATCTATTTTAATTAGATTTAATTGATCCGATTGAGACAAATCACCAGTGCTAGTCCAAGCTTATTCTCATTTTATGGATTTTCTTTTGATTATTATTTGAGCAAGCTTGCCATCAAAATGTTATGAAGTTTTAATTAGACTTATAATAGATTATAAAGGATTGGGGAAAATACTTTAAGAAATATTCCTTTGTTTTAAAATATAAAGTAATTAATCCTTTATTTAATTAAATAATTTAACAAACAAATCCCAAAAATTCTCAAACTTTTAAGAGAGATCAAATAGACTGTAATAAAAAACTAATAAATATATTAAGGCAAGATGAGTCATAAGATGCAAGTTTTAATTTTTCAGAACTCTAAAAACAAATAATAAAGCATTTCTTATCTATGTTTATATCTCCTTAATTTTTTTTTTAAATTTATGGTAGTTGTTTGAAGTAATTAATTATTTAAAAAAATTATTTTCCATATTTGTTGTTTTTCAAATAGTTTAAAACCAAAAAAAATCTAACAAAATTCAAAGGTATTTTTAAAGTCAAAACACACTTCTTTAATTTTTTTTTAAAAGCCTAATTAGGTCATTTACATAATGTTGTAATTTTTAAGTGAAGATAATGATGATTTAAAAATTACCCTTTTGCCTAAGGTGGGCTTACTTCCAAGACATGAATTCCAAAGGTATACCTTGCTTTCATAAACATGACCTAATGTATTGGAAATTATATAAGGTTTTTTTTTCTAATTTTAATAATTGGAATAGAAAATATTTCAATTAATTAACAATAGAAAATAGCTTAAATGTCCTTGATAACATCTGAGCTATTTTGCACTTAGACTATCTAAAGATGAAAATGCTAAGAATGAGATTACTATGATTTTATTAATTTTTAAATATTAAAAAAATAATATTTAATATTTATAAAAATATCATAAAATATTTTTAAAATTTAAGAGTAGAAAGAAGATAGAGAAAAAAGGTAAGGGAGAGTAAAGATAGAAAGTGATATAGGGTAAGTGAGATGATTTCTAGTAAAGCAGTTGGGTGGCAATAAGGGGTGTGAGTTGTGAAGAGTTACAAATGTGAGGTGGTGATGATAACATAAGGAAAAGAGGAGGTATATAATAGTGGTATGAGGAGAAGAGTAACTAGTAGTTCAAGAAGATGGGTGGAGTGAAAATGAGTAGGTTTGGAGATACAAGTGTGAATAGAGAAGTGGAATTGGAGAGGGAAGACGGGAGATAGAAAATAGGAAATTTTGGAAAGAGGAATAGAGTGAGTCTTGGAATGAGAGGGAGGGGGCAAGTAAGAGTTAAAGAAAGAGTGGTGGGATAGAGAAAGCACCCTATTCTATTAGAGGGTTTAATATTTACTTATTTTATCTTTCATCACCTATTTAATCATGTCTACCACTTTATTTGATGAATCCTGAAAGTTTGTTAGGAATGTTATGCCCTTATGAACAAGCCCAAGGCTAACCAAGAAGGGGGGGGGGGGGGGGGGGAGGTGAATTAGTTATTTTAAAAATTCGTGAGCATAAACAATTTCAAAATTCTTTATGAATGTTTTAAAATGTTTACAGTTTCATGATGATGTGCAGATGTTCAATAATAATAAAATAATAATCACAATCACACAATCATCAATAGAAAAATAAGTACGGAAAATAATCAGAAAGAACACACCAGATTTTATAGTAGTTCGGTCAACTTGACCTACGTCCACTCCTCGGAGCCTCCCCTATGAGTATTGCACTAACACAAAGTGATTCTCCTTCTACTCCCATATCAGGCGGAGAAGCATGAACAAAACTCCTTTCCACCAACCCGATGAGGCAGAGAACCCGGACTCCTTTCCCTTCCTCCTGAAGCAAGCAAAGAATATTACCTCCTTTCACTTCCTCCTGAAGCAGGAAGAGAACCTGGATCTTCTTGCAGACGATCCTTCCATAGAGACACTAACAAGACAAGAGATGATGACCGAAGAAGATGACTCAGATCCTTGCTTGGAGCAACCTTTGTTAATACCTCACAAATACCCCCTTACAAGATCCTCTCTCTCTCTCTCCCTCCCATGCTCTCTCTCGCTCTCTCTCAAGGTTCTCTGAAGCAAGGAAGGTGGCAAAAGATCTCAACGATAGAAGACAAGAGATCTTAAATAGTAGGGCTCAAAAATTGCCCTAAATTTCAACTGGTCATCAAAGATCGTCCAAGAAGATCGGTAGATCATTCTATATGATTAGTGTAAATCAGACCCTTTTGGCCTGGATGATCTGGTTCTTCTGAACGATTAGAAAACAATTATGTTCATATCATCCGGGATGATTCTGCGATCGTCCTGGATGATTAGTTCAAACCAGGAATATCGTCCAGAAGATAGCTCGGGACGTTTAGGAGAAAAGCCTAGATGATCTGAAGAAAATGACTTGATCATCTAGGATGATACGTATATCATCCTGTATGATTAGTTCAAAAAGACCAAAATCATCCAGCAGATTCCTTGGGTCGTACAACCAAACCATGCTTGGATGATTTCAAAATGACCTGATTATCCAGGATGATATATATATCATCCCATACGATTAGTTTAAAATCAAGAATATCATCTAGCAGATTCCTTGGATCGTCTAGGTAAAATGCTCTGGACGGTCAGGATTTACATGTATCATCTAGGATGATCTTGCAATCGTACAGGATGATATGATCTAATCAATCAAACCTTAATTACTTTCCTTAATCATCAGACTAATTTAGGCATAATTGTGAAGGATCATCCGGGACAATTAGACCAAAATTCTAAATATAAACTCTTTCCTAACTTAGTTTGGCAGGTGAGAATTTCTGATTTGAGCATATCGTCCTGTACGATGGGTCTATCGTTTAGAATGATCTGCTTAATCAGACTGACTTAATATGGTCTCCCTAATTAGGGTTTCTATTTTCACTAGATCGTCCAGGACGATATGAATATCATCCAGGATGATTTGAACAAAATTTGAACAAAAACTCTAACTCGCTAAAACTCTCCCCTTGAGTGTGTGCGTGCAAGGTTACTTAGCTTATGGATCTGTTACATTACACTTGACTCAAAAAAGATGAAAAATTACATTGAACCTGAAAACACAACCGGACTGACTCGATCTTGAGCTAGTTGAATTATAATTGATCATGTGAACCTGAAAGGTTAGACACTCAAATAGAAACGAAAAGGTTTGCTATCATCAAAATCATAGTCCTTGAAACTAGATTCGCAACAATCTCTCCCTTTTTTATGATGGCAAACATTTATTATTAATTCAAAATTCAGTAAATAAATACGGTGAACATTTATGATTTAAAAAATTAAACATTTCTAATGATAATTAAAAAACTTTACAATGACCCACAATACAAACTACTCCCCCTTTTGACATCTCAAAAAGGAAAAACACAACAGAAACATAGAAAAAGAAAATAGTACAAAAAAATAACATAAAATATCAGTAAAAATAAACAGACTAGTACAAAGGGGGATCCTAATCATATGGAGGCAGAGGTGGCTGAAACAGACTATAGATGGAGGCAAACTGTTCGCCAAACCAGGCCATATCCTAGTCATGCTGCTACTGCTGTTGGGCTACGAAGGCATTGAAGTGATTGACATCCTCAACATGTTGTTGCTTCTGGGAAATGACGTAGGAGTCAAAATGTGCCTCCCACCGGTCAAATCATTGCACTGGGTGATCAAGAGGTGACTTTATGTGGAGAAGAGCGGGCGCAGCGGGTACAGGAGCAGGTCCTTCCTCTTCTCCCTCAACATCCGTGCTGGGCTCCGGATGAAGTCGTGCACTATGCAGAACATGGAAGGAATTGTTGGAGTAGAAGGAAGGATTCATATCAGATGGGACTGGATATTGTAGATTGTACTTCATTTCAAGAGCATGTAATGAGGTGGCCTAAGGCTAGGTTGGGACATCTTCTGTGCCCCAAATCCCTAATACTAGTAAGGTGTTCAATGTATCGAAAGATTAGGTCAGTTCCATTGAAGTCACGATGGGCCATGATGTAATAGGTGGTCATGAAAAGCAAGGGGATAATATGATGCAGTCTCTAGCCTTTGGAATGATGGAGGAGTGAAGGACATGCTGGATTATTCTTGCATCCTTGATTAGGGAAGAACAAGCATTATCGTGGTAATGGGTATTGGTGTTTCTAAGAAAATGATTGGTGACACTCCAGTTAAAATCAGGATCAGAAGACACAAAATGGAGTTTATCACCAGTAATCAAAAGTTGGAGAATATCGTAAAAATCTTGGGTTGTTAGTTCGACAGGATGACAGTTAACATAAGAGCGAAGAGCGGAGTAAGAAGAGTCGATGCGAAGATTTTTAAAGAAAATGCGGAGAAGCTCAGAGCTAAACGAGAAAGCGAGAGTCAGAATGAAGGTGAGGGAAGTGTGGGCGAGAAGGTCAAGTACCGGATACGTGAGGATGCGGGGGTTGATAATTTTTGATTGAGTGATCCCCACGTCAAGGTAGCTCAGGAAGGTAGCCTGATCGGCTGCATCAGTAAATCATGGATCGAGACTTCCCTGGGAGGAACTAGTACTTAGATGCCTAGATCATTTGCCACCAGCCATTAGAATATGATTGGATTAAGGATTGAAAGAAGAGTGGTAAAAAATGGTGGAGAAATTGGCTATTTAAAGATAATTCGTCCAGATTGTCCAGGATGATAGGGGCAATAATTGCGTCTAGGATGATTGTTCAAAAAAATGGTCAGATCATCCAGGACGATCATATATCATCCAGGACGATTATACACAGACGATCATCCCGAGGAGACAGGCTGGATGACTTTTGACTAAAGGTTTCATCCAGGATGATTAGGTTGATCGTCCAGGATGATATATAATAAATGAATCAGACAAGTCAAATTTAAGTCGTCCAACTACTGCCATATGGATCATCCATGATGATGAGGTGTATCATCTAGGATGATCACCAATAATTGGTGCATACCAACCGTTGGATCATGATGCGGATGATTTGAACGGATCATCCAGGATGATGTATGGATCATCTATGACGATGTATGGATCATCCAGGACGATGTAAAAAAAATTGACCAAGATGAAGAATGGAGAGGAATGATCAGGGAGTCCCAAAAAACACATAAAGAGGAAAACACAAAATCAAAGAAAAGATAAAGAAAAATAGAAATGAGAAAATAATATTATAACCTTTTTTTTAATCGATCTGCTCCAGTAAATCATAATTATTTTAAATTTTAATTCAAAAGCCAATAAAAAGAAAATCGACAATACTGAAATCTAGAAAAAGTTAGAAAATCAATTTTCGTAACTCCTACCTTGAACACCTTACAGGTTCAAATTCCTTTTGCATAGCTAAGATCCAAAATTCATCAGAAAGGGCTTGATTGATGTTGGTGGGATCAGTCATTGGCTCTGATACCACTTAATTAAGGTGACATCATTGCTATCAGACCTAGAAGTATCAATATCTGTATCGTTGGCCTTCAACGCCATAGTTTTCTCTTTCTTTTTCTCACCTGCATCAAGCTGTCTTTGGTTCACTCCTTGCTCGTAAGCAATGAGTGATCCAAGTAAGTTATCAATAGAATAAGCATTCAAATCCTTAGATTCAGTTATCGCAGTTATCTTGGCATCATAGAAAGAAGGCAAACATCTCAAAATCTTGTTAACTTTCTTATAATTAGTAAGCTCTCTTCCTAAGGCATGCAGGGAGGTGACAATTTGAGTAAATCTAGTATACATTTCAGATATGGACTCACTAGGTTTCATGCGAAAGAGTTTGTAGTCATGAAGCAGTATGATTAACCTAGACTGTTTAACTTCAGATCTACCTTTATAGGTAATGCATATCTATCTCAAATTTCTTTACCAGTTATGCAGGTAGAGACACGCATGTAATCCTCAGATTTTAAAGCACAAAAAAAATAGTTCAAGCATTTTATATTCAGTTGTGCTAAATCACGATCATCAAAGGTTCATTCAGAAAAAGGAAGTTCAGTTTTAATACCATTAACAAGTCTAAAAGGTGCTTCATAACCATCTTTAACAAGCATCCACATGCGCTAATTAATAGATTGCAAAAAGGTGGACATGCGAGTTTTCCAAAAATCAAAAGGTATGTTATCAAATAACGGTGGTCGTGTGCTTGAATATCCTTCAGTGGTGTTTCTATTTCTAAAGTTAGCCATGGATCAAATTCAAAAGTTTTTTAAAATAAAATTTTTTAAATCCAGCTCTGATACTACTTGAAAGTTTGTTAGGGATGTTAAGCCCTTATGAACAAGCCCGAGGCTAACCAAGAGGGGAGTGTGAATTAGTTATTTTAAAAATTCGTGAACAAAAATGATTTCAAAAATCTTTTTGAATATTTTAAAATGTTTATAGTTTCACAATGATGTGCAGATATTCAATAATAACAAAGTAATAATCACAATCACATAATCATTCACAAAAAAATAAGTGCAAAAAATAATCAGAAATAACACACCAGATTTTATAGTGGTTCGGTTAACTTAACCTACGTCCACTCCCTGGAGCTTCCCCTCCGGGTATTGCACTAACACTAAGTGACTCTCATTCTACACCCACAGTAAGGTGGAGAAGCCTGTACAAAACTCATTTCCACCAACCTGATGAGGTAGAGAACCCGGACTCCTTTCGTTTCCTCCTGAAGCAGGCAGAGAACCTTTCCTCCTTTCACTTGCAGACGATCCTTCCACAGAGACACCAACAAGATAAGATACGATGACTGGAGAAGACGACTCAGATCCTTTCTTGGAGCAACCTTTGTGAACACCTCACAAACTCTCCCTCACAAGATCCTCTCTCTCTCTCCTAAGCTCTCTCTCTCTCTCTCTCAAGGTTCTCTCAGGAAAGGAAGGTGGCAAAAGATCTCAACAATAGAAGATAAGATATCTTAAATAGTAGGGATCAAAAATTACCCTAAAGTTCAACTGGTCGTCAAAGATCATCCAAGACGATCGGTAGATCGTCCTGTACGATCAGTGTAAATTAGACCCTTTTAGCCTAGACGATCTGGTTCTTCTGAACGATTAGAAGATAATTCTATTCATATCATCTAGGATGATTCTGTGATCCTCCTGAACGATTAGTTGAAATCAAGAATATCATCTAGAAGACAGCTCGGGACGTCCAGGTGAAAAACCTGGACGATGTGAAGAAAATTACTTGATCATCTAGGATGATACGTATATCGTCCTGTATGATTAGTTCAAAAATACCAAAATCATCAGTATATTTCTCGGGTCGTATAGCCAAACCATGCTTGGATGATTTCAAAATGACCTAATCATCCAGGATGATATATATATCATCCCGTACGATTAGTTCAAAACCAGGAATATTGTCCAACAGATTCCTTGGGTCATCCAGGTAAAATGCTCTAGACGGTCAGGATTTGCATGTATCATTTAGGATGATCTTGCTATCGTACATGACGATATGATCTAATCAATCAAATCTTAATTGCTTTTCTTAATCATCAGACTAATTTAGGCATAATTATGAAGGATTGTCTAGGACGATATACGTATCATCTAGGATGATTAGACCAAAATTCTAAATATAAACCCTTACCTAACTTAGTCTGGTGGGTGAGAATTTCTGATTTGAGCATATCGTCTTGTACGATGGGTCTATCATCCAGGATGATCTGCTTAATCAGACCGACTTAACATGTTTGTCTTAATTAGGGTTTCCATTTTCACTGGATCGTCCAAGATGATATGAATATCGCCCAGGACAATTTGAACAAAATTTGAACAGAAACTCTAACTCACTAAAACTCTCCCCCTGAGTGTGTGTGTGTAAGGTTACTTAGCTTGGGGATCCGTTACATTACACTTGACTAAAAAAAGATGAAAAATTACATTAAACCTGAAAACACAATCGGACTAACTTGATCTTGAGCTAGCTTGAATTGCAATTAATCCTGTGAACCTAAAAGGTTAGACACTCAAATAGAAATGAAAAGGTTTTCTATCATCAAAATCATAGTCCTTGAAACTAGATTCGTAACAAATCCCACATGATCATTTATTATTTTCAAAACCTTACTTTCCTTCACCTATGATCAACCTAACATAAGCATAACCTTGTGTTAGGATATCAAGTTGCCTTCATCTAAGATCAGAAGTATCAATGTCTGTATCCTGCACCAGTAGACATATTCCCAATATTTTACTATAATAGTTTCTTTCAAATTTTCTTTCATCGACACCACAGGGATGAGTTTGAAGAAGCAGGGGTAGAAGCACGTCCACGATAACCTCCAGATCTAGCACCTGCTTACTAGTTCCATGCCTATGACTTGATCGTAGAATGACTTGATTACCTAGAATTACAATCATCCTCATAATATTAGGAGACTACTTAGCACTGGGCATGGCTTCACTAATAACATGAGCTTTTTCAGTCGCAGCACAAGCTGCATCAACAGTAGCATCAGGAGATCCAGTAGATGTATCAGTAGCAGAATGACCTACTCCAGCAGCACTAATAACAGATCCCGTAGCAGCACAGGGAATATTGAGCCGGGTTTAGTGACCAGTTTTTTGCTTTTACTAATATTTTCAGCCACCACTACCATCACTTGATCAGGGACCCTCTTACTTATAGTTTGTGTGTTTGTTGTTGTTTGTGCTGTTGTTTTCTTTTATTTCTTTAATATTTTTTTATTGTAATTCTTTTATGCTTTGTTGTTTGTCCTTTTTGGTGATGTCAAAATAGGGAGTTGGTATTTAGTTATAATTTTTGATACTTTACTCACTTTAGTTTGCTTTTCCTATGAATATATACTCTTTGTGTTGCTTTAGTATTTTGTATTATATATATATATATATATATATATATATATATATATATATATATATATATATATATATATATATATATTAATAAAAAAATATTTCCCCCTTATTTTTTAAAGTAATTCACTTAGTGGGGGGAGATCAGGAGAAAATACAAATAACTTGAAAATTCAACCCATAATATTTGCTATCATCAAAAAAAGGGGGAGATTGCTGCAATTCGGGATCCAATGCTTATGATTTTAATGATAACAAATATTATTGATTATCTCTTTATTTCTCCTAATATTTGTATTGCATATTTACTCTTATGTGTACTAACATTTCAGGAATACTATACATCATGCAGTGAAGAGTTGGGGCTCAAAATTGGGTAGAATAAGATGATGTTTTGCAAGAGTTTATAATTTTCATTTCCTTATTTTTATATTTCTTGAGTCAAAATCATGTAAGGGTGTATGCTAACTTATCGATTGTGCACATACATACGGAGGAATGGGAAAATGAATTTAAGATTTTTGAACTAATCGTATTGCCCAAACTAGATTGTACTTTATGATTAATTATTTAGAAAGTCAAATAAAATAGCTAATTGAGTAATTAAGATTTTTGAACTAATTGTACTATATAAACCAAATCATACAGGACAATCAGTTTAACTCAAAAATCCTAACTACCAATTAGATTTAGGTTAGTATTTAATTATTTAAATTTTGAATAGATCATACTGTATGAACTCATCCATACTATATGAACCCATTCGTATTGCACGATATTTAAAATGCTACCTAAATTAATCCATGTGATTAGTTAATCAAATTAAGGTTTAATAAATATGGCAAATCATACAGTACGATGTTGATCGTACTAGACGTTTGGCAGAGATGAAGAGCGGTCATCCCAGGGTTCATCCAGGATGAAATCTTAATTTTTGAACTAATCTTATTGTATGATATAGATTATACTAGATGATTTACGGAGATGATTTTCAATCATCCCGGAGTTCATCCTTTATGATCTTAAGATGAATGAATTAATTGTACTATATGATCTATTGATTATCCTATACAATTAATATGCAAAGTTTGAACAGATCTTATTATTACGGTTTAAGCCATATTAGATGAAATAAGATTTTGACCTAATTGTACTATATGAACTTATATCTTACTATATAAACAGAAATGGCAGAATTGAAAAAATAGAGTTTTCCTGAAAGCCTCATATTTAAACAATCTTGTTAAACTTTGAAGAAGACTTTGGCTGTTGAGAGATTTCTGTAAAAGTGCTTGAGAGGTCTTGGAGTTTGGAGAGCAAGAAGGAGAAGTTGTGAGAGAGGGAGAAGTACTATGAGGGGATTAACACGGTTGCTCCAAGCAAGCTTCTACCTTGGTTCCTCCAAGTGTCATCGTTGATCTTTTGGGTTACTTTAGCAAGAAAGTCTTCGAGGCTAAAAAGAATTCCAGGTTCTCTGCCTAATCAGGAGGGTAAAAAAGATTACAGGTTCTCTACCTCACCAAAAGGGTGGAAAGGATGCAGGTTCTCACCCGCACTGCTAAAGGGTCGAGGTGATTTTGTAAGGGCTTCTCTGCCATGCTGTGGGAGCTAAAGGAGAGTTATTAAAGGTTCAGTGCAATATACAGAGAGGACATCGGGGAGTGGACGTAGGTTAAGGTTTGACCAAACCACTATAAAATTTTTGATGTTCTTGTTCTTTTATTTCACACATTTATTTCTCACATTTTTATTTTTTGTATATTATTTTCTTGAAATCTGTAATGATGATATTGTAATAGCTTTGGATTATTTTTGTGAAAAAAAATGTTATAAAAAAAATCTAAAAATTAGAAGGAACAATATGTGGGGTTTATATATATTACATTTTATTCAAGATCAAATTATATATTATATCAGCATACCTCTTTGAGTTATCTCCAAAAGGGTATGTCTTTTAAAAGAAGAAAAATTAACATATTTTCTCGACTCCATAATATTGATTAATGATATTCTATAACTTATTAAGCTCATGCTAATTTCCTAGTCGTATCCTTTAACAGGACACTCATTAACTTATTGAATATTTTGATAACAATAAGCGAGAGTGATAAGAGAAAATAACCAAAGCGCTATGGGATTATCAAACTACTTATGTAACTCTAACTCAGTCAGCTCCTAAAGCTCTAACATTTTGATTGGAAGAAATTCATCCCTAAAAGTAGAATTACTTTCTTTATATATAGTTGTGAGTACGTATAGGTTTCAATAATGAGCAGAATGTATAATTTCACTACAATGAATTGGATAATTTGGATGAAATCAAACTCGAAGCTCAGTGAAGCCTAGAGTTTTATCAAGCTCATATGACTCGACTCATGATAATTAATTAGGACTATAATATTTTAAATTGATTTTTAATTATTGGTCATGAGATGACCTATTGTTACTTATAATATGTGGGGTGGGAAATTTCATCCGGCCTAGATAGATCTTTTTGTAATATAATTAGCATATGACTGAGGAGACTAACTCTTAATAGATAAATATGTCACTCACACTATATCCCTTATAAATTGGCATTTTTTAATGAATTATAATTCTTAGAACATATATTATATTGGATGATTGAAAAAAATATTCTAATATGTTTTCTTTTGATTGTTTTGATACAGGTACATATAAGATTTGTTGGGCTTGCCACTTCAAACCCCTTGTTTTACCTCTTCTCATAAAATCTCATATACAAGGGGAGCACTACCATATCATCATCCATTTTCTCCATCATCAATTGTCTATTAACGATGTAAGTATTATTATTTTAATATTATATGTTAGATTAAGCAAACATATAATATATAAATTAATCTTACATGTTAAATCAAGGTAGTGAAATAGGCATGCTCGTGCCTTTATAAATTCAGATATGTGCAGAAGAAGATTATAATTCTATGAATCTCTTATAGAAGCAAACATATGTGAACTTACCTACCTAATAAGCACAAGTAACATTAGACAAAGTAAAAATAAATAAATTTTCAATTCTATATGTACTTTTATTTCATAAATGAGGTTTACTATGCATATAAGGAGTACAATATGAAGTATCTATAAAATGCATATAAGATTTAGAGTAACTACTACTATAAACATATGTTGTACCTTTTATCAATTTTAAATCTAGTATTTACACTATCTAAGATACCAACATAACATGTAAATAATAAATATCAAGATCATAAGACAATAATTCTTTACATAAGATTACATCTTCCTTTTCTAATGTTTCACTCATAGTATATACATAATCATGAGTGGAAGTGTTGGTTAACATAAAATCATCCATTATTGAGATTAGTCTTTTAACATCTCTTCTTATAACATGTTAATCATTATGTGAAGGGAATTTAAAATTGTCATATTATGTAAAATATGCACTAGTAAATAATGAGTGATTCATTTCAAATTATAACACTTTTATATTATTTTCTAAAATAGTTATCTTATTTAGTGAAATTAAATTTATTTAAGGCTATGTAATTACTTTTCATTTTTTGTTTGTCAGTTTCTCTTTCAAAAAATGCATAAAAAACTAGTTTTTCAGTTAAGATAAATAAGTTATGCCTTAATGTATATTGTTTTCCTGAATTTTTACTTCATTTTTACTAGAACAAAGATTTCCATTTTATATTTTCAAAACCGAAAAAGAATTCCTCATAATTGTTAGTAAGATATTCATAAGAGAATTCTTTTAACAAAAATTCTTAGAGTCCAAAAGAGTTTTAGAAGTAATGACAAGTTCCTTCTGTTTTTTTTTTTTTTTTTAAATTTTCATGTTCAAAGACCATAAGATCTTTGTATATCTCATACCTTTAGCTCTTTTTCATTTTATTCCTCTTATCTTCCGTTGCTATTTATTGTGATAATATTATCCAAAAGATTTGCTTTTTCTTTAACACACTTTTTACCTATCTTAGATAGGTCTTCTTAACAAAATGCAAGAACTTCCATAATATCTATATTTGTTTATAAATGATAAATGTATTAAAATTATTCTAGGAATATTGCATCTTGAAAATAAAATAATTTTGTAAAATGTGTCTAAGGTCTCATCGTAATAACTCTAGGTGCCGCATCTAATAGGAGACAAGTCTCACTCTTAGGATCTTCTACATCATCTTCAGTCAAAACTTTATCAGAAAGATCTAAATCCAACAACTCATCCAAATAATTACTCCACATCTATCTATGAAATCTACCTTGAGACATTTGTCATCATTGGTATCATTGGGGAACTGCATGAATTTGAAAGCATTAAATGTAACTTCTTGGTCTTGAAATCTCATATTAAGTTCCCATTTTTGAACATCAATTATTGCACTCCTAGTGGATAAAAAGGATCATCCTAAGATTATTGGGATCTCCTTATCCTTTTCCATATCTAGAACTATAAAATCCTTAGGGATTATAAACATATCTACTTTTACTAGCACATCCTCAATTGCCCCTATAGGATAAGTCAAAGACTTGATTACTAACTGAAGGGTTCTTGTGGTGGGTTATTCTTCTCCTAAGTCCAATCTTTTGAATATGGACAAGAGGGATGAGATTGATACTAACTCTTAAATCACATAGATATTTACAACAGAATCGATATCAAATAGTACAAGGAATTGTAAAGCTACCATGATCCTTTAACTTTTGTGGGAGCTTCCTCTGAATAATGACTCTACATTCATTAGTAAATGATACAATTTCAAAGCCTCTCAATTTTCTTTTCTTATTTAAAATTTTTTCATAAATTCTACATAACTTAGCATTTGTTCTAAAGCTTCTACAAACGGGTTGTATATAGCTAGCTTCTTAAAATCTTATAAGAATCTTGAAAACTATTTGTCTAATCACCTTAGTTGGGTTAGACTCATGGCTATCTAATCAATCTCTTAAATTATTAATAATCAATTAAAAAATAAAACTCTTTAATAGTTTAACATGCTTATCATTAAATTCAAGTTATTAATATTTTAACTTTAAAATATTAATCTTTCTTAATAAGAAAACATTCAAATTCAATAAACTTAAAAAACTAAACCTTTATTATTGTTCCAAGTATTACAACAACAACAACATCAAGCCTTTATCCCACTTGTTCCAAGTATTAAATCACCCAAAATTTAAATTAATTTTATTAATTATGACTTTAAATGTGAATAAGTAATCAATGGTTGATAATAAAAATGTAACTAATTCTTTGATAAAATTGAAGCATTAATTACCTAAAAGAAAATAAAATTTTAATTCAAAGAATTTGAAATTTTGAATGAATAAGACTAAGATCAATAATATTTTTTTTTAAATTGAAAATATTAAACTAAGCAAAATTCCCCTTAATTTGATTAACAATAACATTGAAAATTTTAAATTAATTACTTAATGAGTAAAAATCAAAAGTTCTTGATTAATAGTCAACCTTATTGTTCTGGGAACCCCATACATTACAATTAGCTTTGGATTTGACATCCTAATAGGTATTTTAAGCAAGTGATGATAAGTTTTAAATTATTTGCAAAGTGATGTAGTCTATGAATAATCTAATATAAAATTAATATACTATATAAAACATATTTTGTACCCTCTATATATGGACAGAGCCAAGAATACTATATGACCTAATCTTCTTATTTTGTAGTGGAAATGAAATCATAAGCCCTAACCATTCTTTAGAATTTTCATGATGGACAATTCCACCGCTTGTTTTCATTCCATCTAATGGATGAAAGCTAAAATATGTTTAAAACATAACTTGTTCTATCTTACATTTGAAACCTTATCTAAATTACAAGTTTTTAATACTTGATTAAGAGGACTAGATTGGAATTCTAGCAATGAAACAAGTCCGTCCAATTTTTTTGCATTTTAATCAAGGACTTAAAATATCCCTATGATAGGCTTTTACCCATTATGCTGAAGATATTAAGCCCTATAATTAACTATGATTTTACAATACCTAATATATATCATAAAACCCTCTTCAATTAGCTCATTTATGATATGAATAAGTGTTATATATAAATATGTAATTAGATTATTTATTTATGGATTTTTTTCATAATATGATATTAATATTCCTTTGTGGCATTGCCTTAAAAGTATTGTAAACCATATTTTTTTTCTAAAAGAAAGCCTCTAAGTAAGAAAATTAATGTTTTGTTATACTTTCTACTCTATGAATCTTTCCATTCTTAATGTTTTGTATGGCAACATTCATAGTTTGCTCTTTCTAATTTGAACTTGTTCTTGCTTTCCCTTATGGAAGTCCATCTTGTTATTTGACTTTTTATAATGCCAATATACATTAGGGAAAATATTATATTTAATTCATTTAATATGAATATATATATATCCTTGTTTTAAAATTTAAAATTTCCTTTATTATTTTGTTGAATGAACTTACTATTAATATTCAAAGTAAGAAATAAATGGATTTCATATGCCTCATATTGCTAGATGATCATGTTTAGGAAGAGATCTCCAATACTATAGAACTTGAATTTGCTTAATTCATATTATCTATGTACTAACACAATAGCTATTGTATGGCTTTTATATTAACATCACTTGATGTCACCTTATTTATGATCATTTTGAACCAACTGATGTACTTTGCAACAAATGCACCTTTAAACATCTTAAAGCTAAAAGTCATATGAGTAAATTATACCTAACATATATACAAATTAAATTATCCATTCATCATGCCTGCTTCAAATGTTTACTAAAGAATGCTGGAGGTGGCATTCTTGGTTTGGAATAAACAACTAACTTCCTTTTCTTGCTTGCCTAATATCTTACACTTCTCATAATTAATAGATGATGGATTTTCTTTTGCAAAGGCTCATGACACTTTCTTTGTTAGAGGTCATTCTCACCTTGTATCTTTTAGAAGCCAAAGTCCCTATAATAAAATTTATCTCCTTACTTTTTTTATCAATCATTACTCAAGTCTCTTCGTAACTTAGCCAAATCCAAAGAGAGAAAAAAAAGAAGATAAGAATACATTTAGTATAAAATATGATAATAAGCACATGGGGGTGCACAAAAGTTATATAGTCTTGTGATATCCACAACATTCATAATTGCACTTGGATCAAATAATTTCATTATTTACTTAGATTTTTAAGATTTTTTTAGTACATAAAGATGATTTACATTTATTGATTTCCGAAAATCTATCTACTTTTAGATTTAATAAAGTTGGCAACAAATCCATCTTATAGGTGATACTAACTAATGAGAGAACACAACCCCCTATTATTGAAGATAAAGACTATAACCAGGAAAATGGAAGTTAAATGAGATGGCCCTTTCATAATTCATTCTTCTTTTAGGCATGACAAATGTCAAACTCCTAAATTGTGTCAGAGAATAAATGCTGCCAGACCCATTTTTCCTTCTCTATTGAAACTATCCAACCCTGAAACCTCTTGATTTATTTATGTTGTTGCTTACAATCACTTCATATTGTCTCTCCCTTTATTATATATGAAGTTATAAGGTTAACAAGAAAACTAAAATTAAGCTCAAAGTTGACAAAAAAAAAATCTCCAAGATGATTAGAGTCTATAACAAAGATTTAAACCATATCTTTTCAAAACCCATTAGATTTTCTTAAGAAAAAGTGAAGGATATTTCAATATTGTCTAGATTATAGTTTAAAAGGATAAAATTTTGTCTCAATGATTTAAGAATACACACACCTCTAGTCTATGCATATAAATCTCATTATAATTTATTGTCCTTGGTGGTTTGACAATATGTGCATTGGTAGTGTGTTAGCAAGAGCTGAGGGGAGTTATCCACACTGACCTCAGGATGTCTTGAAAGTGATTATACCCCAAAAATTTAATGTATAAGCCTACTAAAGCTTTAATTTAAGCCACGAAAAACTTCTCAAGCTTAATATTCCATGCATACCCTAAGCATAGAGCTGCCTAAAGGAAATTCCCTTCTTAACTATTAGTAGAAATAACAGGCATCAGGAATAAGATGTGGACCATTGTGATGCTTCAAGGCAACATGAAATTTATAAAGAATGAGGGCGCCAAAGATATTCTAATTCTATCTCGATGATTGAATATATAATTTCATTATTGTAAGAATAGTACACGACCAAAAAATAGAATTGTTCGCATCAGTTGTTAGGAGCAGTTTTGAAACCGTTGTCAAAATCCTTCTTTTGCACCGATTTTAACTGGTACAAATTGTGCATATTGTATATATTTTGTGTTGCAATAGCCCTATTTTTTGTAGTGGTATAAGCTGTTAACATCTTTTTTTTACCAACAACAAATATTTCGAATACTCGTTTGGTTACTCATACAATAAAAATAAATTTTAAAAATGAATTTCCTTTTTATTCAGTTATATGTAAAATTGAAATCATAATATTAAAAAAAAAAACTTTTATCAAATATTGATTTCTAACGATATTTAAATAAATCTTCTATGTAATAAAATTTATCATTTTAGTAAATATGTATATGAGCACTGAAGAAAAGAGAAAAACAAAGAGCCGTTATTAAATTATCGCATATTCATGCAAAGTGGCCTATCAATTGGAAAATCAATGCATAAGTTTTATAATATTAGAAACCCACCAAACCATTCAAAAGCTATTCCACTTCCATGTGAAAGTACCATATGTGCATTATACGACAACTATTCCTATCTTTTGGCCATCTCATGACGAGCAATTCCAAATTATGATTTTTTTTCCCGGCTTTAACCACTCTAATTACTTTAATTAAAGCAGAAGTTAGTGGGCATTTCCTTTTAATTTCACACTGATAAAGCAGTCACTGTGGCTCGGTCATGGAACCAATTGACTCCAAAGACCACAAATCCACTAAAAAATCAAGCTTGTAAACGCTTGGAATCTATCTGTTTTAATAATCCATAATTATATTTTAAGAGGAAAGGTTACGAGGCTTCTTGATTCAATATTATCTAAATAATAATATTTTTCAAATTAAATTTAGATGTTCCCAATCATGCCTTTTGGGTTTAGTGCAACTTAACTTTAATAATTTAGCACCAAGTAATAAACCGTGGTTGTGATCTTTATTAAACATTTATTTATTTTGGCCAACAATAATTGTATACTCATGCATGCATTCATAGATGTTTGATAGATCACAAATAGAGGATTCGAGTTACATAAACCTTGGAAATGAAGACTCACTCGAAGGACCGTACAATTGGGAGGACTCATCCCTCCCACGAGAAGCATGATTTCAAAGAAATTTGACATCTTCTAGAGAATTTATCAGCTTAATTAGTTGTAGGGAAGGATTTATCCTAAGAAGAACCAAGCTCGCCTCCTCATGTTTAGCCCATCAAGGAGTTTGTTACCCAAACAACTCAAATGAACTTACCACTCAACCCAAGGGTTCCATCAACAAGATCTCCAGAGTACCCAAAGGACTCATCGATAATAGTCCTTCCTGCTCTACCCATCTGAGCACTCGCATCCACCAACTTGTCCATGAACATTAGGCATGAGGGAAGTAGCTTCGAGGCTAAGGAGTAGGACCAGAAAGCAATGACCATTTCTAGGGCCTTTTAGAGCAAGGCACTTATCAATGGCATTCCATATTGGGTCTCATTTATTATTATACTTTTATCTTTTTTTGGTATAGCCTTCTTTGTAGTTCTCAGATCTTTACAAATAAAAGATGAAGAGATACATTTTGAAATTTATGGCATATTTTTTAAGCATGGCTAAGCCAATGAGAAGCTTTCTCAAAAATCAACTCCTTCCTTCCATAATCACAACCTGTTTTGAGCTTTAATTTCTTAAATTTTCCTGCTAGTATGATAAGATATCACCCATAGATAAATTTGAATCCAACAATAATCTTATTTCAATATTCATAGCTATGAAACGCTTATAAACATAAATATCAATTTATGAAGTATTTCGTTGAAATGTTTCCAAAGCATTGCAAATAATATAAGTAGGCTAGTTGCATGCATAATATTAAATAATAGATGCCAGAGAACTAAATAGTGCGCCAGTATTCTGAACGAGTTAAAATTCAGCTATCTTTTAAGAAGGCTGGGTGGAATGTCACGTGAACTATTTACTCAATATTATTTGTTATACTTTGAACTGACGCTTGATTCTATTGGCAGCTTATTAGATTGTGCAGAGCAAATCATAAAAAAAAAGTACTAAAAAATAATAATAACCATACACAAATTTAGTGGAAGTCTGAAGAGCAGAATGTATCATTGTGAACATTTTAATAGAGGCCTCAGAAGCATAATCTAATTCGTATAAGCCCACAATGACATCCAAAAGGAAAACCAAAATAGTTCAGAAACACAAAATATAATGCTCGAAAGCCATCATTATGCCAAATGAAGATTTTGCTACGCAAGTATCAGCATCTCATATAGAAAGAAAGAAGCTCTTAACCACCATGGACGTAATCCATAATCAATTAAATCCAGCAAAATAAAATTGTAGCATATGAAGTAAAATGTAATAAGGCATTAATTTTAGAGAAAAGCAACAGCTTCCATCACATAAATAGCAAAGAGAATAGCAGCTAAGAGAAATATTGCCATGGTATGATCAGTACCTTATGGTGTGATAATAATAATAATAATAATATAATAATAATAATAATAATTAATTACTGGAATCAACATATTTAAAATAATAAGGAGGCTTGCTACTTAAAAAACTCTTGGGAAAGAGCTAGAGAATTATTTGTCAAATATTCCAACCTAAATTCAATCATAATAAAATTTAAATACATTAAGTTTATTTTGAGATGAGTAAAACACAAATTTTGATAATTTAACTATATATTATATTTATTATAAAATAAAATTAATAATTTTATGGCTCATCTTAGTCATGTTAAGTCAAATTTATGATCCTAAATTTTCTCTTGGATAACAAGGAATCTCAAGGCCATAGTACATAGAATCCAATAATCAAATTGAACATCTCAATAAGACAAATCCAACGACACCAAAATCGTCAAATTGTACATCCTAATAATTGTTGTAGGCAGTAGGCACTCGTGTTCTCTGCACATTAGTTTGTACTGCAGCACAGCCATATAGGAATAATAAGTAGGGTATTATTGTGTCCATCTAGTGCTAGCTGGAACAATCAAACGCCTTTAATTATCAAAGGAATCCACCAATTAAAGGCGTTGTAAGTGCTAATCTAATGAGTGTAAAATTCTATCCCCCACTTGTAATATTTTTTTTAAGGTTTCTCTTTGGAGCTTTGCACATGTGCATGTTACCCTATCGCATGCTAATTCCAGGTCCTAAGTTCCACTTTCATGAATAAGGTAGAAAGCGAATGTGTTTGGATAATGTTGTTTGGACTTTGTGAGAAATTTACTGATATGAGAATAATTTAAATGGAGGAAACAAGTGGCGGCGTGCGCTTTATAAGTTGGCCTACATTGAGGGGTATGAGAATGACAAGCGAGCTTTGAATTTTTGGCTTCATGCTGATATGGATATGTGGCTTTGTTTGGCTTGACAGAATCGAAGGATATAAATATATTATATTTCTTAATTTCTTATTTAATTTTAATTTAATGTATTTATAAAATTTAAATTTGTTTAAAATTATCATTAATGTTAACTTATTTAAAACAAAATATATGTTTTCAAGCACATATTTTATTATGATGTGATCACTATGGTCAAATATGCATAAATATAAGAAATTGAGTGTTTCTTATATGATTAAATAAGAATTTTGTGATATATATGTGAATTCTTGAGTTATACCAAGGCCTTACTATCAATTGTGATTGAAAGATGAAGAGAAACAATTAAAATGAATAGAGATTTTGGTTGACAAGCTCTTAGAATATTATTAAATTTTAGTATTGATACATCACTTGAAATTGCCTTGATCGAGAATAAATATCGAGGCATACTTAAGTTGAAAACTTCTAAAATTAATTTGGGACCATCTAAACTCTAATTTCATCAAACTTATAGTCAAATTGAACATCTCAAGAAGACAAACCCAACGACACCAAAATTTGTCCAATCTGAGCCCAAATGGGCCCAAATCAAATGACAAAAGCGCATTCGAAAGGTTCAAAACATAAATTGGATGACCAATTTATATCCAAATATAGCATGCTTATAGCTGAATCAACTGACTCGATGAGACGAATCCAACGAGCATAAGATCATTTAATTATGACATTATTAAGATACCTAAACACTTGATGAACATTCTATGATCAAAAGAATCAATATGGGTATTCTGATGGAGCACTCCGAATTTACCCTAAACTTCTCCATATTTGTTGGGCATGTCACCATGGGCGGATCCCCCATGTGCTAAGGGTGGGCAAATGCCAACCCTAAAAAAAAAAAAAAAATATTTAGAGGGGATATTTTGAAATATTTTGGGTATTTTGGATATTTTGCCCTCCCTAAAAAAATTTTTTGCCATAATTTTATCAATCCTAAGCATTTTTGCCCATCCCCCACAAAAGCTTTTTTTTTTGCCCACCCTGAAAAAAGAAGCTGGATCCGCCCCTGCATGTCACTCTCAAAAATCTATAAATAGGCTCATGCTCTTTTCGTGTGGGGGGCCTTTTGGCTGGAGATTTAAGACAGCTCTGAGGCCTCAAGGATCCTAGAGTTCTACTCGAGCACCACTATTGGTGAACTCCCGTCGACCACCGTCGGACCTTCACCCAGCCACCGACTATCTTCAGACCACCGCCTGGCTACCATCGACACACAAAACTAACAGTAGTTGCCTACAGACTATAGTCCCTCCAACCCCAATCACCCACCAACTACAGTGCTCCAACCACCATCGCCCGTTAGCTATGGTCCACTTCGACCTTAGCCTCCCCCGGCTATGGTATCTCCGACCTCTTTCCCTTGTCGACTATGATCCACTCCGACCACCATCGTCCGCCAACTACAGTCCCTCTGACAACCATCGCCCGCCATCTATGGTCCTTTAGACCACCATCGCCCATTGACTATAGTTCCTCAGACCACCATTGCCTTTGAATTATGGTCACTTTGACTTCCATCCCCCATCAACTACGGTCACTACGACCACCATTGCTGACCGACTATGTTCCCTCTGACCTCAGTCTCCCGTTGACTATGGTCCCTAAGACTATCATCGCCTGCTAACTACAGTCCCTCCAACCTCAATTTCTCATCGACTATGATCCCTTTGACCATCTTCACCCACCAACTACGGTCCCTCCAACCACTATCGCCCACATATATACGACAATCCCTCCTACCACGATCACCCGACTACAGTCCTACCAACTAAATGAATAGGCTAACTCTCTCTCAAAAATAACTCTCAAGACATTGGTTTCTTCCAGCACCAATCATGTAAAGTTATCTATTTGATGTATATTTTATACAATGAGCCAACGCCTTCCCTTGAGGTATGGCATCATTTGTAATCAACAAAAAACACTAGTGGATTCATTTCAACTGGGCAATGCCTCATGATTTTTCTCCTTTTTCAATTTTTTTCACATAAAAATTATAGTGTCTCTTATGACTCGCACTCCTCTCTTCACTTGTATGTGTGTTGGATCTTCATTCAAAGCTAAGACATTAAGCTCTTCATCTTTCTACCACCACAAATATTTTAAAATGCAACAAGTATCAAAAAGTATAAAGGTAATATGATATAATCATATATTAGGCTCATCCTCTCATCTCTTTAATTAGGCATAAGTTGAGATTCAATACAATAAGATTAGTTACAATATGCAATACCTAAAGCTTCAATTTTAAAACTTATTGAAATGTGTTCTGAAATAGGTAAATCTATTTTGCTCATAGTTATATATAATTAAGATGATTATTGTTGATATTAATATTGATCTATAAGTCAAAGACTTTTGTTGTTTCTATCTTGAAGGTGAGTTCTTTGATTGGAAAGTTCTTTGAGAAGAAATCTTCTTTTTTAGTCCTTTGGACTACTAAGTTGATGTCATATTATCAGTTGAGTTACATTAAACGTGTTACAAATATTCTTAATGAGTTGGTAAGTTTAGTATCTAAAATTCTTGAGGAGGGTAAATCCTTCCCCTTAAGATTTTAATAAGTTGTGACTTTGGATAACTTTTGGTTTCGGTGACTTCAGCTTCAAGTAAAATAAAGTCATTTTTAGTCTACCTACTTCATTAAGCCAATTTAAATTCATTGCCAACTTGATTATTCAATCTCAAATTATATACTTATACATGCATATGTAGATAACTTATAGGCACTTCACCAGTTCCTATCAAATATCATGTACAAGAGTGTCAAATAGTCAATCCAACATCTTTCTGTAAGGAGAATGCCCATGAAGGCTCTTATGTATATTAGCCCATAATCCAATGGCCACTCTCACTTATAGGAGATCATAATATATAGATTATTCAAGACCAGTACATTTCTTAAGGACACTCTCCTTAACCAATCTTGTTCACCCACAACTAAGGCCATCCACTTATTGTATATGTTATAACTTAAAAAATTTTAAAATGCATTTTCACCTACAATAACCAAGAATTTATTCAAGAGTCATTAAAAGCATAAATCATAAGCCATCTTCTCCATAACATCTCTATTGTTGTGTTTTGGATTCCCTAATTTTTTCATAATTTTTAGGCACAAGCAAAATTTCTTAAGGAATTAGCACATATCGGTACAAGTGGGACATTGGGCCCGTAAGGTCTCTATTTTGCAAACTTTTTAAACAAAAATTTTTAAATAAAATAAGCTATTTTATAGGCATTTTCTATAATTTTTTAACTTCTTAAAAGAATTTCAACGAATTTTATACTTAAAATTCATTATAATCTTATTATAATGAATGGAGATTTTGGTAGACAAGCTCTTAGAATATTATTAAATTTTAGTATTGATATGTCACCAGAAATTGCCTCGATCGAGAACAAATCTCGAGGCATATTTAAGTTGAAGATTTTTAAAATTAAATTTGGGACCATCGTAACTCTAATTTTAGCAAACTTATAGTCAAATTGAACATCTCAATAAGACAAACCCAACGACACCAAAATCAGTCCAATCCGAGCCATAATGGGCCCAAATCAAGGGGCAGAAGCACATTAGAAATGTTAAAAGCATAAATTGGGTGACCAATTGAAATCCAAATATAGCATGCTTATAGTTGAATCGATCGACTCGACTAGACGAATACAACGAGCCTAAGATTGTTTAATTCTTACATTATTAAGATACCTAAATACTTGATGAACGGCCTATGATCAAAGGAATCAATATGGGACTTTTGATGGAGCACTCCGAATTTACCCTGAACCTTCTTCATATTTGCGGGGCATATCACTCTCAAAAATCTATGACATTAAGCTCTTTATCTCTCAACCACAGTGAATGTTTTAAAATACAACAAGTATCAAAAATTATAAGGCTAATATGATATAATCATTTGGGCTTATCTTCTCATCTCTTAATTAGGTATAAGTCGAAATTCAATACAACAAGATTAGTTAAAATATGTTATACCTAAAAGCTTAAATTTAAATACTTAATGAAATGTGTTGCAAAATAGATAAATCTATTTTGCTCATAGTTATATAATTAAGATGATTATTGTTGATTTTAATATTGATCTATAAGTAAAAGACTTTTGTTGTTTCTACATTGAAGGTGAGTTCTTTGAGATGAATTCTTCTTGTTTAGTCCTTTGGACTACTAAGTTGATGTCCTTATTATCAGTTGAGTTACATTAAACGTGTTACAAATATTCTTAATGAGTTGGTAAGTTTAGTATCTAAAATTCTTGAGGAGGGTAAATCCTTCCCCTTAAGATTTTAATAAGTTGTGACTTTGGATAACCTTTGGTTTTGGTGACTTCAGCTTCAAGTAAAATAAAGTCATTTTTAGTCTACCTACTTCATTAAGCCAATTTGAATTCATTGCCAACTTGATTATTCAATCTCAAATTATATACTTATACATGCATATGTAGATAACTCATAGGCACTTCACCATTTCATATCAAATATCATGTACAAGAGTGTCAAATAGTCAATCCAACATCTTTCTGTAAGGAGAATGCCCATGAAGGCTCTTATGTATATTAGCCCATAATCCAAAGGCCACTCTCACTTATAAGAGATCATAATATGTAGATTCTTCAAGACTAGTACATGTCTTATGGACACTCACCTTAACCAATCTTGTTCACCCACAACAAAGGCCATCTGCTTACTGTACATGTTATAACTCAAAATTTTTAAAAATGTATTTTCACCTATAATAGTCAAAAATTTATTCAGGGGTCAGTATAAGCTCAAATCATAAATTGTCTTCTCCAAAATATCTCTATTATTTTGTTTTATTTTCTCTTTTTTTTCATAATTTTTAGGCACTAGCGAAATTCCTTAAGAAATTGATACATGTCCGTACAAGTGGGGGCTTTGGGGCCGTTAGGTCTCCATTTTATAAACTAATTTCATCAAATTTTCTAAATAAAATAGCTATTGAATGGATATTTTTCTATAAATTTTGAACTGTCTAAAAGAATTTCAATGAATTTTACACTAAAAATTTATTGTAATAATATTATTATTTAATTATTTTATATAAAAATATATTTCCACTAATAAAACTTTTTAAAATCTCATTTCCTAAACCCATTTTTGTTAAAAGAGAACTGTTTAGGAGATATGAGAAGAAAGAGAGGAGAGAGAAGTAAGGAAGTTAGGTTTTGGCAGCAGTATTGTGATTTTCGTCCATCAACCAAGTTAGGATTTTTGCCCATCTCGAGGTAGGTTACGTTTCGCCTATTTCAATTTTCAATAATTTGATGTTTTTGGTATATTTTTGATCAAATTTGTATTTTTTTATTAAAAAATGAGAATAATTTTATTTTGGTTAAACTTTTACTGTGTAACATTTTATATGTTATAGAGAGTGAGATTATGAATATTTTGAGTATATTCTAAAAATTTTTTGCAGGGTGATTTTCAAAAAGTAGAATTTTTTTCCTATTTAAAATTTTTTTTTGACATCTAAAAATAATGCTTTAGTTCAATTAAAGCTTTAAAATGATTTTTTATATAATCCCTAATAATTTGGTTATATTTTGAAATTATAAATTTTTGCTCAGTAGTATTTTCATTGTGTAACGTTAAGACATTTTGGCAATTTTTGAATTCAATCTAATTATACTTTAGTTAATAAATTGTATTGAATATGTGAAGGAAATGTGATGTGAGTTGTTATGATAGGATGTTATGTTGGAGCCAACGGGTGACTGAGGTGGGATTCTATTATTGAAGTGTTATTATGCCAGCGCCAGTGGGCTACCATGGTGGGATTATATTATGCTAGTGTTAGTGGGTGATCGAGGTGGGATTATATTATGCTAGCATTAATGGGTGATTAAGGTAAGATTTTGTTATCGAAGTATTGTGATGCTGGTGCCAGTGGGCAACCAAGGTGGAATTCATTTAATGAAGATATATGAAAAATTGGGGTTAAGAGTTATTCTAATAATCATTAAAAGTGTTTGTTTATAATTCAGATAATTTTATATTTATTTAATTATATTCAATTTTATTATATAATTCAAATCAATTTTTAGTTCTTTTAGTTTTGGTTATTTATTTTTTCTTTTAGGCTCTTATAACCTATTTAGCCATGTTAGCTCATCCATGCTTTTGCTTTTATTTTCAGGCCTAAAGAAGGGAAAGGAGCGAGCTGAGTAGTTTGGATAGCAGGCTTTGATATGTTCTGTAGGTATGTCTGGGTTAGTTTTGATGTTTTCAAGCTCGACTTTTATTTCTTTTATGTTCTTTGTTGCCAAGTGCTATTTTAGATAGATTTCATATTATATATATTTTTTGGATAATTTTAGAATCTCATGTTGAGATTCAATCGTCTTTTGCTTTATATTGCATTCAATAGTGACTCTATGTAGAATGTAAATTAGAAGTTTTATTTCAATGCTTCTCCGACTAGATTATGGGGTCAGACTTTCCACAGTAGGATACAATATGACCTGTGATATCGGGTTATATTAGGTCAGGTTGTGACAAGCTTTTGGTATTAGAACAAGCTTGGAGAAGTTAATTGTAATATCTATAGGATTTAATTTATAGGATAGTGAGATGCTTTTAGGTTTTCATTTTATTTATTTATTTTCATATGTATGTATTGCATTCAGTAGTATATTTTGAGATGGTTATTACACCTAAGCCAGATCCAAATATAACTAATGGTCAATTTTTTAGTTAGGCTACTCAGGTTTAGGGTATTGCTCCTATGATAAGTTCTAAGATAATTTCTCAGATTGTATGTATAGTAGTACAACTAGTTGGTGAGGCTCTCACATAGGTTGTTAGTACCAAATCTGATGACATGGATAAATTTTTATTGAATTTCATGAGATTATAGTCTCCTAGACTTTCAAGTATTATTGAACATAGAACAGCTGAGGATTAGCCGATGAGAATAGATAAGAGTCTAGATGGGATGCATTATCCTCCTGAGAGGAGAGTTACATTAGTTGCATTTTTATTAGATGTTGAGGGAAAGAATTGGTGGTTGGGCCAATAGAGAGAGAAGTTTCAGGGTTATGCAACACCCTACTTACTCAGGATGAGTTTGTTGAGACATTAAGAACATGGTTTGTACCTCCATCTCCCAGGAGATAGCCATAAATATATTTTATGAAGTTGATTTAGGGAAGCATGTCAGTGATATAGTATGAGGCAAAGTTTACTGCTCTCTCTAGGTATGCTCCATAGTTAGTTGACACTCCTGAGATAAGATGTTACTAATTTTTTGAGGGACTCAGAGATGCTTCGAGGCAGCCACTGCTGGTATAGGATATTACAAACTTTGCTTAGTTGGAAGAGAGAGCCAAGAGGATAGAGATGAATCTGGTAGCAGTGCAACAGAGATGAACTGCAAGAAGGAATAGATTTGGCGGTGAGATAACTAGTAGTAGCTATTATGGGAAGATGAGCAGATTTAGACCTGTTGAGTTCGGAAGGAGGGGACAGTCAGTATATAATTCTTCTAGATTAGATAGAGGCAGTGTTTCATATTTTAAGGGTTTAGTGAGTAAGGTCCCATTATGTTAGTAATGTGCTAGAAAGCATAATGGCCAGTGTTATAGAGCATCAGGCAGGTGTTTTCACTGTGGTCAATTTTGACACATGATTACTGAGTGTTCATAGGGTGGTTTTGATAGACATTTTGATTTTAGAGGATTTGTATAGCCAATCATGGATAGGCTAAAGATAGTACCACCTCGACCATATTTTAGGACTTCTGGTAGCTGGGATGTTGGTGTAATATATTGAGGTCAGCCTTTTGGGGGTTCACGGGGTATAGGTGGCTTTGTTGCTTTAACCCTAGTACAACTATTTAGAGTATGATATAGCAAGAGGCCAGCGAGTCTCCAGATGTTGTGATAGATATGAGTTATATTTTTACATCCCCTTGTCATATTTTATTTGATTCTGGTGTTAGCCATTTTTTCATGTCTAAGCTGTATTTTGATTCTCGTGGTTTGGCTTCTATATTATTACTTGTTTCTTTATTTGTGATTTGGCCTATGGGAGTTGGAATGGAAGCTAAAATGGTTTATTTTTGCAATCTGGAGCTTTCTAATAGAATTTAGAGATCTAGTTTAATTTTGCTACCTATTTTTTCTTTTGATTTCATTTTAGGAATGGAATGGATTAGCCGATATGGGGCACAAATTGACTGCTTGAATAAGAAAGTGACTTTGTATCAGAATGGTGAGAGCTTCATATTTTAAGGAATCCGAAGTGTTCTTTCATGTCTGATTTTGGCTCTAGAAGTAGATAGGCTTTGGAGAAAAGGTAGCATAATATTTTTATCATCTGTTAGAGATATAAGAATCTCTTCTGATTTAGTGAGTAGTGTCCTTATAGTTTGGGAGTTTCTATATGTCTTCCCTCAGGAATTAGTGACTTTATAGCCAGACAAAGAGATAGAGTTCTGTATCAATCTTTTTTTAGGTACTGCTTTGATCTCTAAAGCTCCATAGAGAATGGAACCTAAGGAGTTTTAGGAGATGAAGGTATAACTTTAGGAGTTGGTGTTCGTCCCAGTGTATCTCTGTCGGGAGCACCTGTATTATTTGTAAAGAAGAAGGATGGTACCTTACATATATATCTCGACTATAAAAATCTGAATAATGTAATGATAAAAAATAAGTATCCTTTTCCTAGGAATGAAAACTTATTTGATCATCTTGTTGGATGTTCAGTATTTTCTAAAATTGATATATGATCTGGATATCATCAACTTAAGGTAAGGGCAGAGGATGTGGTGAAGACTGCATTTAGCATGAGGAGTGGACAATATGAATTTTTTTCATGCCGTTCTGAGTGACTAAAGCCCCCAGCAATCTTCATGGATAAAATGAATAGGGTTTTCAGAAAGTATCTGGACTAGTTTGTGATTATCTTTATAGATAATATTTTAATTTATTCTAGATCTGAGGAGGAGCATGCAACACACTTGAGGGCCGCTCTGGAGATTCTAAGGAGCATCAGTTATGTGCTAAGTTCTCTAAGTGTGAATTTTGGCTAAGGAGAATTTCATTTCTGGGACACCTTGTGAGCAGTATAAGCATTTCAATAAATCTGTAGAAGATTCAGCAGTCTCTCGTTGGCCAAAGCCTACTATAGTTTCAGATATTCATAATTTTTTTTGTTTAGATGGTTATTATTAAAAGTTTATTCAAGTGTTTTTCATATTTCTTTTCCTTTGATGAGATTGACATAGAAGTCAGTAGCTTTCATATGGACTCCAGAGTGTGAGAAAAGTTTTTAGCTGTTGAAGGATTATTTGACTTCTACCCTATTTTGACCATTCCTTCAGGTATAGAGGGGTTTCAAATTTTTAGTGATGAATCATTGAGAGGTTTGGGATGCATACTTATGCAGCAAGGTAGACTTATTGCTTATGCATCTTGACAGTTGAACCCACATAAGAGGAACCACCCGACACATGATTTAGAGTAAGCTGTTATTATATTTATATTGAAGATTTCAAGGCATTACTTGTATAGAGTTAGATGTGAGATCTTTACTAACAATCAGAGCTTGAAGTACATTTTTATTCAAAAGGATCTAAATTTAATATAGAGAAGGTGGCTAGAGCTAATAAAGGATTATGGTCAATCTATTCAGTATCAGCTTGATAAGTAGAATGTGGTAACATATGCTTTGAGTAGAAAGTCTTTAGGTACTTCTCTTTTATTGCTTACTTCTATGGATTTTCATATTCAAAATTTAGAGAAACTAGAGATAGAAGTGGTATCTGCTGATACAGATCTAAAATTATTAACTCAGATTATTATTCAACCTACTCTATAGGAAAGAATTTAAGAAGCTAAGAAGTCCTATACATAATATTTGAAGTTGAATGATCATATTAAGGCTAGTTATAGACTTGAACTTTTGCTATATGATTTTGGTAACATTTTCTACCAGGATAGATTGTGGGTTCCTTCTATTGGTGGATTGAGAGCTGAGATCCTACATAAGGCACAATACTCAGGCTACATTATTCATCCAGGAAGCAACAAGATGTACAGAGATTTGAAAGGTATATTCTAGTGGCTTAGATTAAAGAAGGATGAAGTTGAGTTTGCTTTGAAATGTGAGGCATGCTAGTTAGTAAAGGTAGAGCATCAATGATTGGGAGGTTTTTTGCTATCATTACCTATCCCTGAGTGGAAGTGGAAGATGTGATGATGGACTTTACTATGGGTTTTCCCAGATTGAGATTGAGGCATGATGCCATTTGGGTTGTAGTTGATTATCTAAAAACGTCAGCATATTTCATTTAAATCTCACAAACTGATCTAATTTATAGGTTAGCACTGATATATGTCAGGGATATTATCATATTATGTGGTGTACTAAAGGTAATTATATCTTATCGTGATGGTCAGTTTACCTCAAGATTATGGAGAGGCATTCAGTATGGATTTGGTTCAAAATTGTATTTTAGTATAGCTTTTCATCCACAAATAAATGGATAGTCTAAAAGGACTATTCAGGTACTAGAGGATCTTTTTAGACTTTGTGTTTTAGACTTTGGCGGCAGTTGGAAGGATCATATCCAACTGATAGAGTTTGCATATAATAATAATTATGAATACAACATTAGCATGACTCCTTATGAAGCCCTAAATGATAGGAAGTGTATAACCCCTTTATCTTTGACAGATGTGGGTAATAGATAGGTGATAGGATCTACTTTTGTGAATGCCACTATAACAAAGATTCATCTGATCAGAGAAAGATTGAGAGATACACAAGATAGGTAGAAAAAGTATTATAATCAGAAACAAAATCTTGTAGAATTTCCATTTGGTGATTTTGTTTATGTCAAAGTCAGCTCGATGAAAGGTGTCAGCATATTTGGAATAATCAGTAAGCTAAGTCCAGCGTATATTGGACCTTTTGAGATTATTGAGAGGATTGGTAGCTTTGCTTAGAGGTTATTGTTACCTGATCATATATATGATATACATATTGTATTTCATGTATCTTCTCTAAGCAAGTGGATATCTAACTCTGGAAAGAGATTATCTGTTGATGATATAGAGATTCATCCGAGTTTACATTACAGAGAAGAGCCAGATAGGATTCTAGCATATGATGTCAGGAAATGAAGGAGAAAATTGATTACGATGATCAAGGTACAGGGGAAGCATTGGACTACTAGAGAGGCTACTTAGGAGAAGGAATCTGAGATATGATAATGCTATCCATATTTATTCTAACTTATTTTAATGTGAGAATGTCGAGAATGATAATTTTTTTAAGGTGGTGAATTGTTATAACTAAAAAATTTTTAAAATGCATTTTTATCTACAATAATCAAGAATTTATTCAAGAGTCATTATAAGCCCAAATCATAAATTATCTTCTCCATAACATCTCTATTATTGTCTTTTAGTTACTCTAATTTTTTTATAATTTTTTGGGCACTAGCGAACTTTTCTTAAGAAATTGGCACCTGTCAGTACAAGTGGAGGTTTTGGGATCGTCTGGTATCTGTTTTGGAGACCAATTTGAGCAAAATTTCTAGATATAATAAGTTATTTTATGGATATTTTTCTATAATTTTTGAACTTCCTAAAAGAATTTTAATGAATTGTACATTGAAAATTCATTATAATATTATTATTATATTAACCTTTTATATAAAAAATTATTTCCACTAATTAAACTTTTTAAATCCTCATTTTCTAAACCCATTTTTGTTAAAAGAGAAATGTTTGGGAAAGATAAGAAGAAAGAGAGGAGAGAAAAGGAAGAAAGTTAGTTTTTGGCAACCATAAAGCAATTTTTGTCTATCAACCTAGTTGAGAATTTTACTTATCTCGAGGTAGGTAATGTTCTGCTTATTTTAATTTTTAATAATTTGATATTTTTTGTATATTTTTTTATCAAATTTGTATTTCTACTTTCAAAAAATGAGAATAATTTTATTTTCGTAGAACTTTTACCGCATAACCTTTTATATATTATAGAGAGTGAGATTATGAATATTTAGAGTATATTCCAAAAATTTTTTTGTTGGGTGACTTTTAAAAAGCAACACTTTTTTCCTACTCAAAAATTTATTTTGACATTTAAAGATAGTGCTTCAGTTCAATTAAAGCTTCAGAATAATATTTTACACAATCCATGATAATTTTGTTATATTTTGAAATTATGAATTTTTGCTCTGTAGAATTTCTATTATCTACCATTAAGACATTTTCGTAGTTTTTTAATTCAATCCAATTTTTCTTTAATTAATGAAATGCATTGAAAATTGTGAAATAAATGTAAGGTGAGGTGTTATGATGTGATGTTATGTTGACGCTAGTGGGCGACCGAGGTGAGATTATGTTACTGAAGTGTTATTATGCTGACGCCAGTGAGCGACCGAGGTGGTATTCTATTATGCCGACACTAGTGGGCGACCGAAGTGAGATTTTGTTATGCTGACAACAATGGGCGAACGAGGTGGGATTCTGTTTCCAAAGTGTTGTGATGCCGATGCCAGTGGGCGATCAAGGTGGGATTCTGGTAGATTCTGGTAATGAAGATATATAAAAATTTTAGCTTAAGAGCTATTATGATATTCATTATGAAGTGTTTATTTATAATTTTATTAAATTGGTATTTTTTTAATTAAATTTAATTTCATTCTATTATTCAATCAATTTTTATTTTTTTTGTTTTGTTTATTGATTTCTATTTTAGGCTATGATAGCCTATTGAGCCGTGTTAACTCATTCCTGCATTTGCTTTTATTTTTAGGTCTGAGGAAGGGTAAGGAGTGAGCCAAGTAGTTTGGATAGCAGGCTCCTATCTATGTTGTTGGTATATTTTTGTTTGTATTGATTTTTCCAGGCTTGGCTTTTATTTTTTCATGCTCTCTATTGCCAAGCGCTGTTGTAGGTAAATTTCATATTATATATATTTTAAATGATATATAGAAAATCATGTTGAGATTCAGTATTGCATTCAATAGTGGCTTGTGTAATATATAGATTGAAAGTTTTATTTTAGTACTTCTCTAACCAAATCTTGGGGTTAATCTTGCCACAATCTGAAGCTATATTGTCAAGTTCAAGAAGAAGATGCTTAGGTTATATCTCAAGACCTCCTTACTCTTATAAGGGTTATAGATCTAAAACTTTTAATCTCTCAAGTTATACTAACTTAAGGCTTGTAAGAAGGGAAGTTCAGGTATACTGTAGATGTTGGATGAAGTATTGCAGCTTTCTAACAACCACTTTAAATCAAAAGAACAAAATAACAGCTAATGCCTCCTCAACAACTTACCTTTAAAAATTGGCCATTAGGCTTAATGAACATCAATGTTTTTAGCATGATTGAAATCACCTAAAAAATCATAAAACAACATTCCCCAAGTCTACTTCAATCCCATTTAAAAGATAGAACCTCTATAAGTGAGGCTACTCAAACTCATGGGATGGCTCACTTTATTAACGGTGATAGTGCCATGACCAACTTGCCCACATGAGGAAGAATATGTGGAGCTTCTTTATTAATGCTTGACCATTACTTTTTTATATGTATTCATGGTTAAGTTCTTGGATTCCATTTAGAACATTGAGTTCCTTAAGTTCCTAATGACCATGAAAGAGAGTGCCTATATGACGAACACCTCCAAGCACTGTAGCTAACATAAGGATTATGAGAAAAATATATTGGGATGCAAGCACCTTTGAGGTTTAGTGAAAGACCTTATAATGACATGGAAACTAAAAGAGTTCATCCTAGCTAACCTAGGTAGGAATTTTAGGAAGGTAGCTATAGTGGATGAAAAGAATTATCCCATTACTACGCATTTTATCCACACTGTCAGGGCAATACCTATCATTCTTAGAGGAGATAGAGCTAATATATCATTAGGGGCATATCTTAAGAATCATCAATCAAGTGAGGTTAAATCTTTCACCATATTACAATCATGAATGGTCAACATCATGTCCATCTCTTTTTCTAAGGAGGAAAGGTTAGTATGTGGAAACTTTTCAATGATGTGACTATAGTCTTAGCACTTGCTACTAACAACCAATTTGACATCATACTCATTAATATATGGAATTTTATTAATATTATTTTTAAACTTATCTTTATATCAAAATAATTTGCTTGCTTTTTAATTCAACCCCTACTAGAATTCATCTTTATGGTCTCTCTCATGAGCAACAAGAAATGGAAGGCATTATCGCCATACTAGTCATGAGGGATTAAACAAGCATAAATATACTATGAGGGTTGACTTTATACTTGTTGACACATTGGCTAACTAAAATGTAGTCTTTGGGTGGCCCCACTTGAACAAGTTTTAAAAGATTGTATCAATGTACCATATAGTGGTTAATTTGTTTATAGGAGCCCAAGAAATTATGGTGAGAGGTGACATCACCAAATCATAAGCTTGCTACTTAGTGGTCATATTGAAGTAAATAACTTCCCATTACTAAGTACTATAGCTAGAAGTGGAGAGAGGATCAAATTTGGACACTATAGAAGTAGTTGAGGAGGTCATAGAAGGTGGCTAAGAGAGAACCATGAGAATTAGTTTGTCCTTGGGTCTAGTACACTCATATGAACTTATTCAAATTCTGAGGGATGGCCATAATATTTTAACTTGGACAATTATTGATATGCCAAGAATTGATATTAATGTTTCTTGGCACTTGTTGAATGCAAAGACGGAAGCTCATTCCACCAAGCAAAAGATAATTAAAATTATAATAATCATATTCAATTTAATTAAGCAAGAATTCCTTAAACCACTAGTCACTAACTTTATTTGAGAGGTTTATTGGATATTGAATGTATTAATAGTCTAGAAGTTGAATGAAAAATGGATGGTGTGCATAGGCTTCACAAACCTAAAAAGGGTACCCTTTCACAAGGCCGACTCACTAGTTTACTTAATGATTAAATTTTTAATCATGCATTTTATTAATGATTTCTATGATTGCCATAAAAAATAAGACGCATCATGACAACTGTAAGAATACATCTTTCATCAGCAATGAAGTCTCTACTTTTATATTGTGATGACATCTAGCTTAAAAAATACTAAGGAACTAATAAAAGGATGATGGATCGAGACTTCATAAACCAAAAAGGTCATAAAATTAAGGTGTACATGGATGACCTCCTAGTGAAGCATGAGTTATTATAGAAACACATTTAAGACTTGTAATATACCTTCACCATCTTGAAAAGATATAATAATATGTGTTTTGATTATCTAAAGTGTACCTCTAATATAATTTAGGTAAATTCCTTGGGTTTCTTTACACCCCATAGGGCATCAACAACAATCCCAATAAGGTAAAGGTGATCTTAAACATGTTGTCACCCAAGACTGTGAATGACATGTAACAATTTATTGGGTAACTTATTGGGCACAGTTGACTCATCTTTATATTAACTAAAAATATTGTCCCTTATTTAAAGTGACAAGTACTGCCAAGATATTAGCATAGAATGAGGAGTGAGAAGCTGGCTTTTATTAACTCAAACTACACATCTTCGTGCCATCACTAATTAAAACCAAAAGACTTGGAGATGAGTAGTTACTATAGCATAGAGTAAATAAGGATTCCATTAAATTCATACGTATCTGAAAGAAGGGAAGAAATAATAGAAAGTTGATGTGAGTTGAGGAGCCCATAAAGTAGAGATATTCTAACCACTAAATTTTAGAGAAGTAAGAAAGTTGAGAAGATGTAAGTACAAAGGATAGGGGGTAAATGCCTCGAATAGAAATTAATTTGATATTTATGTTTTAGTTAAAAATTATAGGACACTAGTTATGATAATTTTGAATTATACTAGTAAGTAGAAAGTGAAAATCTAAAGTTAAATATTTTGGAAATTTTAATTTTAGATTTTTAAATTGTAGAGGGAATGCTTAATTTCTTATCTGCACATAGTAATTTGAATAAATTAATTCAAATTAAACATAGGCCTATATTTAGTTTTCCAACCAAGGTGCAAAGGAGTGGGTAGTTTGGGGAAGTTACATGCTCTCTTTCTTACCCTAATTCGTTTGACCATACCCTCTATCCTTTTCCTTTTTACTAAGAAATTTTAAGTAATGTGTAGAATTATTAAAGCATAATGGAATAAAGAGAAGAAGTTTTTTGTTTGTATTTGTGATATTTTCTTTTTTTTTTTCAAAAAGAGAAGGCTTAGTAGTTAGCCTTCACTTGGAGAGGTTTGCTGATCTCGTTAACCTTATAAAATTGATGGCAATAAGTGTGACACATTATAATCTAAATTAGAAGAATTACAAATCTATATATCTCTAAAATATTGATCAAAGCTCAAAAAATTCAATATGAACTAAAAACATAATTTTATCACTATTTATTAAATTTTACATATTTAACAAGTTCCCAAAAATATATAAAAGCAAATAATAGGCTATAAAATAATGTATAAAACCAAACAACAGGAAATAAAACCTAAATTATCACCTGCTAACTAGCCTTACTTTGTAGGCTCCTTATCCTTTCCTAAATTTTTATAAAAACCACATAATGAGTATATAGCCCAACATGTAAGTAAAACTTATCATTATATTCAATGTAAGATAAAAGAATCAATATGCCTGCTCTAGTTACAGTCAATTTCAATTAATAAGCTATCAATAATATATGAAATCAATATCAATCAGTAGCAAAATCAATATGATCAGTAAACTAGATTATTCAATAATTAAAATAATTTTGTTAATCTATAAGAAAATTGATAAAAAAGACTCAATAAATAATAGGTGTTGTATAGTGAAACAAGTCTCAATTATCTATTAGTTTTATTCATGTTGATGGTTCTATCACATGCTTTTATTAATCATTATGCCATGTATAGCTGTTTATCAATATGCCATGTCAATGTGCTATATTACAATGCTATATCAGTATGCTTATCAATATATTGCATAAATATGTTTATCAATACTATTTATGTCACCATTGTATATTATGCCATGTTATATCAGTATCAATACAAGTTCTATCTATGAATCAATTCATATATTATCTTGTAAATGTAATCATGGATGCAATTATAAATAGCAAAGAAGGATATATAGCTTTAATGTGGTAGTTTCAATATCTTAAACCCCAACTATTAACCATTTTGTTATTAGTCTTTAATTTAGCACCAGTTGTTGACTAGTTGATTATCAATCTTTATATTACCATCATTATTAGTAAATCTTAAATTAATTTATAGGTTCCTTTAAATAAATCATTAAGAGTCATTACCATCTGACCATTTGTGTAATTTGGTTAATCTGTTATAGGCTTCCACCAGGATTACACCACAAATCTTTATTTTAAGGAAAGCCTATTAGTATAACTGCATGCTGCCCCTCGAGTTACTAAAAAAAAAAGAGTTCAGTGATGTGTTGGCAATTCTTGGTGCCATTGTGTTTGCCATAACAAATTCATTTTAAACTTTTGGGTTATAATAATAAGTGCAATGTATGTTTGTTTCAAACTATTTTTTTAATTCAAAATTTTTAAAAATTAACCCCTTTTACACTCATTTCTTAGCATTCTCCCCATAAAATCCTATCTTAAACTTTGCATAAAGCTATCAATCAAACATAGACTGAATTTAACCTTTCTGGATAATAGCTCCCATTGGACCCAACAAAACTAATTAAAATTTCATGAAAATCTCAATAATTATTTTTAAGGCACTCTTCTTTCTTCTCTAAGTGTTTTCAATTTTGGGAGTGTCCATCATTTGGAACCATAAGCTTAAAGTCCACTTATTATAGTTAGGCTTAATTTGTAACACTCATATACATTACCTACTCTTTACATCAAACTTGAACAATACTTAATTTCAATCCCTCCCAATTTTTACATATCGTCCCCAAAAAATTTTGAAATTTCAATCCCTCCTAAGGAAAAAATTAACCACCCATCAGGGGCTAAACCTTTGATGGCCACACTATTAGTCTACCATACTAGCAAGACACTAAGTAGCACCAAATTGAGATATCCAATAATAAAATGCTAGTGTGGGATCTAGTAACCTCAGCTTTCTGGCTATAACCTTACTTTAAATTCATGCAAATTAAGTCATCTCTTACTATCCCCCTAAGCTATACGAATCAAACTTGATCATTCTAGAAGGTTATTCAAATGGTTCATGGGCTAAGAAAACTTTAAGTATTTTACACCCCTCGAACTATATTTAAGGCTTAGGAACTGATCAACATCTTAATGGATTTTAATTATCCTAGTGCCAAGAAAGAGATCACAAGTGATCGAAGTGATGAGTGATGAAGATTAAGTTTAAACATTATACATTAACTAGGCATTTAAAAAGCCCTGAGATAATCACTTTCATACATGCTACTCAGATTGAGTTTCAAGTTACCAATAATTAAGCTGAGTATGAGTCTCACATTGTAAGGCTAATGTTCCCTAATATAGTGATTACCTAACAACTAGTCATGTGCTTAGAAACATAGCTCATCATGAGCCAAATAAGCAACAAGTATGAAATTTTTAATGAGAAGCTATAAAATATAATTTTAAAGTAAAGATAGAGATTTATCTATTTGAATTCTTCATAACAAATTCCTCAAGAGAAATATAACCTTATTGACCTATTAGTAAATTTTGTTAACCCTAGCAAGTAATTAATCCTAAAGTATCATGATAGCATTGAAAAAAGGTAGAGTATTGTAGATAGAAGCAGAACATTTTGTGAGTTTGGTGGATCAATAACCTATTATGAAATTTTGGGAACCCTAATAGGTAATCAATCCTAAAGTGTCATGACTTAGAATTTAAAAGATAAGGTTACGTAAAAAAAAAATATAGCACTCGGTGAGTTTTGTGGATCCGAAAAAAATGAGTATAAAAAGGAACAAATATATATTTTTATATCATATGATATATAGGATTAATACTTCCTAGTGCACACTAATCATTGATTAGTTGTTCAAGAGGATGATGACTTCTATAAATGTAATGTGTGTGAAAGAAAGTAAGAAGGAGAATATACTCACATAGGCATATCTTATGATTGTAGGAATCATTTGGGAGGAAGAGCTCTCACCTAGAAAATAATTTGATATGGAAATTTCTAGCTGAATCTTCAAAAAGACGTGGAGGAATACTTAAAGAGATGTGTCTAATGTCAAAAATTTTCTCCCATGGAGTACATAATTCCCACAAGCTCTAGCCTATTTTCAGTCCTTAATTATTTATCATCTACAGAATTAATCTCATTCATCCATTTTGTCCCTCTAATATATAAAGAAAATTCATTCTAGTTATGCCTAACTAACTCTCTAGGTAGATAGAAGAAAAAAACACTTACTAAGATGACTATTAAGTTTGTCAAAAAATTCCTATGGTAAGATACCTTTTTTTAAGAAATGGGCAACCTTTTTCTTCATCACTAATATTGGACCATAATTCCCTAAAATTAATATCATGGTATTCATCCAGTCATAAGACATCCACCACAAGTTCACATCTATACATCAACCTCATATAAATGAGTATGTCAATGTGGTGAATAAGTATATATTAAACCCTCTAAAATAGAAGGTTAAAGGAGCCAAAAGGAAGTGAACATAAGCTCTACCTTTAGTCTTATAGATGTTAAGGATCATAACCTCCTCTACTATAAGACACACACCATTCACACTCTCCCATAGTGTTGAGGTCTTATTATCGATCAAGTATGGGCTTTAAAACTAGCGAATGGTCACAGTGGATAATTTTTAAGAAGATGTATTCAACAAGTGGGAAGAGAGAAATTAAGAGGCATTGGGACTATAGTTAACCTCCTAGAGGAACACAAAGCCCAAGCCAAACTACAGCAAGACAAACTATAGAGAAGAATGTCAAAGAGATACCTTTCTCCCAAATGTTAAAGATAAAACCTTTCACCCTAATAACCTCAACAAAAAGAAGGTAAATGTAGCAGCTCGTTAACTAGTACTAAGAAATTTTGGGATAGCATGGAAAGTAACATAAGTAGTAAAAAAGCATGATAAATTAGTATGACTACTATATATAAGCAAGTTTAAGCTCCTAGGCACAAGCCCTATAAGAGAGCTAAAGCCCATAGGAAGAAGGCAAGTTTATAATTGGCACGATTGCCTCCTTATTCTAATTGAGTCTTCTCATCAATTTTAATTAATAGAGGAGATCAACATAACCATCCTTTCTTGCTAATTAATCAATAATTAAATATTAATGATTTTCTCTTTAATCATACTTTCATAACATATTTACTCATCCCCTAATTTTCCTTAATTTATTAGAAAAATCCATAAGGATGTTATTATTATAGTGAAGGAAAATCTCCACTCTCCTATGCCAAGCTCTAGAAGGTGACCCCCCTCACTTTTACAATATGATCCATAATTAATAACTTGTGAGCCTCTTCTACCTAGAATGTTTGTATGGTTAATTATGGATAGAAATAATGTCTCGCATAATGCATGATCCATCTAAGGCAATAATGATTCAAAGAAAGAAAATATTAAGCCTTGGAGGGTTACTCTCCCCATTGTGACAAGATTCATAATAAGTATTGTTCGAGTTCCTTCCAACTAACATGTTTAAGTGATTACCACTTTGAAAAATATAAAGTATAGTGTGAGGTGAGGGCCACGTAAAGTTATATTTTACTGAGTTTATAATTATCTACTTAAAAGCTTAAAATATATTTATTTTCATTATCAAGTGCCAAGCTCATTGAGTTATAAATACATGAATTTTATCACATTATTTATTAAGCTCATTAAGTGAGCAAATGGAGTAATTTCTATGAATTAGACAAGTTAGAGTATGACCAAAGAATACTCTCAAGGCAAGTCTAATCATTATTGCAATCCAAGATCCCGAGTATCTAATTTTGATGATGATAAATAATATTAACTGGATTACTATGTTCCGTCTTGAAAAATAAAAATGTTTATTTTTGTCTATGAGCACTAACATTTTAGGTAAGATACACACCGCTCAAGACTGCTGAAGACTCAAGACTAGGTAGAATAGGATGTAAAAATTTTGTATTTTATTTTTTTAAATTTTTTTTTTTGAGTCTGCCACAAAAGAGTGTATCCAAATGGGGCAACTATGCACACACACAAAGGGGGAGAGTTTCTCTTTTTTTTTGAAGTTAAAATTTTTTAAAAAAGAAAATTATACTATACGATTTTTAGTCATACTATACAATATGTCATTAAAGCTCAAGCTTAACGGCTAATTCTAACTGATTAATTTGTGAACTAATTGTACTGTATGATCGTGATCATGCTGTATGATTTGTTTCAATCTGAAAACCCTAGCCGCCAGTATAGTTTAGGTAAGATTTTAAATTTAATTTTTTGAACTAATCATACTGTATGATTATAATCGTACTGTATGATCATTTGAAATCTTACCAAAATTATCCCCCATAATTAGGAAATTAAATCTTGGTTTCTTAATTACTATCATTTATATTGTACGATATGAATCGTATTGTATGATGTATAGAGATGATTTTGGTTGTCCCATTGATCGATTCAGACGAAAAAATGATTTTTTGAACTATTCATCACGGATGATGATCTGAATTGAACTATTCATACTATACGAAGTGTACAGTGCGAGATGATTTATAGAGACGAATTCAGTCATCCCATAGGTCATCCCATATGAACAGTTGAAAATAAAAGGATCATCTAGTATGATCTCTTGATCGTACTGTACGATATTTGTAACATTTGTGAACTATTTATTTACCTTCGTACTGGATGGAACTAATTTTAAACTGATTGTACTGTACAATATTGGATCGTACTGTACGAACAACAACATATGAGTTGAGTTATTATGGTTTTCTAAAGCCTAATTTAAAAAGAAGTTTTTCTTATTGAGAGAGTTTGTTCTTATGATTATTGTGTGAGGAAAAGGAGCGTGATTGTTGAAGGAACTCTTGAGAGGGAGATTTTAAAGAGATCCAAGGTTTGTGAGAGGAAGGAGAAGGTGAGCTTGAGCGTGAGGGAGAAGGAGTGCGAGGGGATCGCACGGTTGCTCCGAGCTAGCTGCATGCTTACTCCTCTTGTGGATGCACTCTAGGGAGAGAGGCTTCAACGCCAACGTCCTTGAGGTTCTCATCCTTCTTCAGGAGGGAGAAAAATGAGAAGGTATGTTGCCATCACCAGGAGGGTGACAGAGCATCTGGCACTCCACCACACTAGGGAAAGTGAGTGAGTTTTGTAAAGGCTTCTCCACCTTACTGTGGGAGCAAAAGGAGAGTCAACTTTTAGTAGTGCAATACTCATAGTGAAGGACTCCGAGGAGTGGACGTAGGTCAAGTGACCGAAGCACTATAAAAATTTTTGATGTGCTTTTTTTCATTTTTTGCATTTTTACTTTTCATACATTTATTTTCTGTGTTAACTGCTTGGTGAAAAAATCTAATTTTAGCTTTTCATTATGAGATTTAAAATTATTTCACCACTCTTGTAATTGTGTATGAATCATTAGCTTTTGTATTTGACTAGTTAAGTTTTTATTTTAAAATTTTTAAAAATCCTTTAAAAACTAAAACTAGTGTTTAGGATTTATTTTTTAAAAATACTAATTCACCCCCCCCCCCCCTCTTGGTGCATCTCATATGATATTTATATCGTACAGGATGATGATCTGAATTGAACTATTCATACTGTACGAAGTGTACAGTGCGGGGCGATTTATAAAGATGAATTCGATCGTCCCATAGGTTGTCCCATACGAATAGTTGAAAATAAAATGATCGTCCAGTACAATCTCTTGATCGTACTGTACGATGTTCGTAAAATTTGTGAACTATTTATTTGCCTTCGTACTAGATGGAACTAATTTTGAACTGATCGTACTGTACGATATTGGATCATGTTGTATAAACAATATCATCTAAATTGAGTTATTAGGCTTTTCTGAAGCCTAATTTAAAAATGAGTTTTTTTTGTTGAGAGAGGTTGTTCTTGTGATTGCAGTGTGAAGAAGAGAAGCGTGATTATTGAACGAACTCTTGAGAGGGAGCTTCTGAAGAGATCAAGGGTTTATGAGATGAAGGAGAAGGTGAGCTTGAGCGTGAGGGAGAAGGAGTGTGAGGGGATCACACAGTTACTCTGAGCTAGTTGCACGCTTGCTCCTCCTGTGTCCTTGGTGAGTCTTGTGGAAGCTCTCTAGGGAGAGAGGCTTCAAGGTCAACATCCTCGAGAGAAAAAGGATAAGGTCTGCTACCGTTACCAGAAGGGTGACATAGCGTCTGGCACTCTACCACAACAAGGAAGGTGAAAGTGAGTTTTGTAAAGGCTTCTCCACCTTGCTGTGGGAGCAGAAGGAGAGTCAACTTTTAGTAGTGCAATACTCGGAGTGAAGGACTCCGGGGAGTGGACGTAGGTCAAGTGACCGAACCACTACAAAAATTTATTGTCTGCTTTTCTTCATTTTCCACATTTTTACTTTTCATGCATTTATTTTTTGTGTTAACTGCTTGGTGAAAAATCTGATTTTAGCTTTTCATTGTGAGGTTTAAAATTGTTTCACCACTCTTGTAGTTATGTACGAATCATTAGCTTTCGCATTTGACTAGTTAAGTTTTTATTTTAAAAATCTAAAAAAATCTTTTTAAAATTAGAACTCATGTTTAAGATTTATTTTTTAAAAATACCAAATCACCCCCCCCCCACCCCCCCTCTTGGCTCATAATCATAAATTATTTAAGAATATACAAAGTATTAATAGATCTAGACTAGGTTTTTTGAGTCAAACACTCAACCTCATTCAAGTATGTATCATTATCTTCATTACATTTTTTTTTTCATTTAATTTAAGTGTAATAAATACTAATACATTCTCTTTGATGGTTTAGTTATCTTTATATTCTTTAATTGAGTTAAAAACTTATAAAAACATGCTGACCATTAAGGAGAAAACTCTATGATGATATATTTTCAACTATGTATTTCATAATGTGAAGCATGTATTTCATAATGTGAAGCTGAGTATGATAAATATGTTAACCATTAAGAACCAAATTCTATCATGATCAATGTTCTCCTAAGTAATTCGTAATGATAAATTGAGTAAAGGACTTAATGAAAAATTACATTACATTAATCCATCATTAGAAAATGCAAATATAAAAATATGGAGAGAATAGTAAGAAAAAAAATTGTTTTTCATTTTAATTATGAAACTTATATTACATTTGTCTTACACACTAAAAAGGGTGAAAAGGAAAGGAAAAGAACAAAATTACATCATAAGAAATATTAATCATTGGTTACATTCATCCCATCACCCTCCTCCGAGGAGTTGAACATCATTTGATATAATAGGCCCTTATCCACAAACTTACTATCCAGCTCCTTGGAGGGAAATAGCTTATCTTTGTAGTGCCTGATCCCAACATTATACTTTTTGCTAAGGATTTCAAAATACTATGGATAGTTAATAAAGAAAACACACTTATTTCCTTTCACTTTAATATCATCTTTTTATTAGGAAAGTCTATCAATCATTTGTATTATTATCAACTCCTTAGACTACTTTAAAGTAGCATCCTCCTTCTCCATCTCTTATTTAAAGTATCTTCATTTTCTTTTCTTTTTTTCAATTTTATCTATCGTCACTCCCTCCCTCTCTCTCAAGCCTACTATGAACATTAATACCAAGAAAATAGAAAGAAAATGACTCCCATCACTCTGAATCATGATCCTTCTCCTTCTCCTCCTCGTCATCATCATCATCATTAGGCTGGGTCCACAAAAAATGATTTGTATTTGTAGCAGTAGGGAAAGGAAGCTAGTCTAGATTCTCGACAAAGGAGCTCTGCTTGAACATTCCCACTAAGGCCTCATTGAATATTACTATACAATGGTAATACTTTTCCTCTATACCTAAGTAATGAGCTTGAAATTCCTTACTCTTCTCATAGAACTCAATCACACTATCCATTTTCTCCCTTAACGCAGTGACCTACTCAACTAAAGATTTAGGAGTCCTAGAACTCCTACTACTAGTTGGTCTACTAGTCTGCCTAGGCTCACTATGTCCTTCCTCCCATATACCTAATATTTTAAAGTTTTAAGTTTTTCTTTCGGTGAGGGAAAAATCGAAAAACTTTTATCTTCACTAGGATATTGCCTCACACAGAAATTAATTCCCAAAGTATTTTTAAAGAAGGATGGCCAGAACCCATAAAAGTAGTGCTCTGATAATGTAATTTAAAGAATAGTAAATAAACTTTCCTACATCTATTGTGTAACCAACCTGAATAGCATAATTAAGCAAAGCCTATTCTTTAGTTATCTCACTAATGTTTTTACTTGGTAAAAAACAAGTAGAAATTAAATAATTCCAAGCTTTGGAAAGTTGAGATAAGCAAAATACAGGAAAATTAATAATTTTGTCCTCCCTCTTCTTTCACACTATCCCATTATGGGGCTCATTAGAATCTATGGGGGCTAGATTGAAAGGGTGTACTCATCAAATTCAAAATCTCTAAGTTTAAAGAGTCAATTAATAGTTATTGGATCAAATGATACCCACTTACCTCTTACATAGCACCTACTATCCAAAGCCTCCTTACCATTAGTAAAGAATTCCCTCACTACATTAAATACCTCAATATGGTGTCCCTCACATAAATTCTCCCAACCCTGATTTACTATCATTTACATTACCTGCCCACCCTAGTTCTGAAAGCCAAGCTTACGGATTAACATTTTTTCACCAATAATGCCCCATACTTTTGCTCAAACTTGATAGAGATGAATCTTGTCTTGTCAAAAGACGATGAAGCACACTTCTTATTACCAAACATTTTTGGGCTATAACTCTCAAAGCACAAGTAATAAGAGAAATGTAAAACTTGGAGTGAAATGAACATAAAAAAGAAGGAGAATCTAGAAAATGCAATCCTATTTTTAAATAACATAAGCATTGCAACGCTTAAGATATCAATGTTGTGGTGATTAAAAACTAAGAAAGTGACAAAGGTCAAATAGATAGACTTTACAGCAGTGTGGGACACATGGGTGCTGCAACGTGGGCTTTGGAAAATAAAGTGCCCCTTTTTTACTGGATAAATGCAATGTTGTTTGACACATATGAGTGTTGTGGCACTAATAAAGACTACCACTATGGTGCTTAAACTAACATTAAAATGATTTTGACCTAACATTATGGCACTGGCAATAGCATTGCAACACTCAATAAAGAGTCATAATGGAAAAAGTTATGAAAGTATGAAAAATTGACTGCACTACCATCAGTACTATAGAAATAATTGACCAAATAGTGCAGCACTTGAAAGTGTGGCATCAAGGTGCTTATTAGGCTAATAACATTGCGGCATTCAAAGGAATAATGTTGGGGTGGTGCAAAGTAGAATATCTTCTTGAGAGTTCAGTGCTACAATATTATTTTTGAATGTTATGATGCTTGATATGAAAATGCTATGGCGCTTCAAAATGTAATGCTACGGTGCTAGTTCACTTTTTAGTACAATAGAGTTTTCTCAAGAAACTTTTCATAAATTGACTCTGCATCAAACTGAGCAAAAGATATGATATCATTTCTAAGTTTCACAATTTTTTAATTATGGGAAAAACTTAGCTAGAAATTTTTTTGCCAACTCATTCCAAGTGGTTTTAGAGCCTAGGGGCAAGAAATTCAACCATAATTTAGTTTTATCCTTATAAAAAATAGAAACCATTGAAGTCTAATAGCATCATCACTGACACCATTATACTTACATGTTGCACAGATTTCTAAGAAGCTAATTTAGTGTAGATTTGGATCCTCAATAGGAGTTCCCCAAAACTAGGAATTTTGAACCATCTGAATTAAGGCAGGTTTTAGTTCAAAGTTATTGACATGGATAAAAGGTTTATCAATACTTTAATGAATTTCTTCTACTATAAAATTAGCATATTCCCTAAGAGGTCTAGGATGGTCCTGTTCTTGTACTAGTTTAGACATCTCTAATTTTTTTTATTTTTTTAAATTTTTGAATGGGTCCTTTTGATCTAAGAATCAAAAAAGAAAGGCTCTTTACTAGATCTGTTAAGCATGCAATAATAATACAACAGAAAAGAAATAAAGAACAAAAACTAAATAAGCAATAAAAAACATTTTTTGTCTTTTTCAAAATGTTAGCAAAAAATAGTAAAAATAAGGATATATGATATAAGTAGGTCTCAATATACACTCATTTCAATAATATAGTTTTAAATTGTAACACGCATGTTACTTCTGCACCAACAACACAAAAAACTTGATGGAGGTTCTCATGTGTGTAACTGGCATGAGTGAGGCTTGTATTGTGCTAGCTATTGCTATACTAGTGAATTATATATTTATTAATATGAATAAGCTTAGGTTATATTTGTTGTAAAATTGCCTACTAAATACGCAAGTATATGTGTTGTTTAAGTAATAATGTGAATGAGTGAGTGTCGATCCCACGTGGAAGTGTTCTGTTAGGTTTTAATCAAATTAGTGCTATTTGGATGCATCATTTATCCTATTGAATAAGAATGAAAGATTTTGAGCTTTTTTTCACTTACAAAGAATGCAAGTAGATGATTTGATATGAATATATATAAGACATTTTAGATGAATGCTTGTAAAATTATAATATTTTCAAATGACACTCTTAAATGTTGATGTATATCAGAGCATATATATCCCTAGATCTTTATCGAGCTTATAGGGGTGAAAATGATGATTCAAGGCTTTGATATAATTTTAATATCTCGATAAAACTTAAAGATTAAACTTCCTATGTCTCGGTATACCAACATTTCATTCCAATATTCTTTTTTGTAGAAATATTTCTCCATCAAGGTAATCTATCACACTAAATATTAACTACATGCATGATCATTTTATGTATTAAATGAAGAATGGGACATATTGAAAACTTCCATAATTTTATTCATGGAATAAGAGTACATTAATACTTACACTGTGTTTACTTCATTTGCCCAAAACTCAGAAAGTAGCAAAACATAGATAAAATTAAAAGAAAACTCATTTTCATTTCACTCAAAAGAAAAGGTACAGGAGAGATAATAATGAAAAGACTTCACCAGGATAGTATAATTGACTTATCCACACTCTTCCTCATTAAATGTTAGGATCTCTTATACAGGATAGGCTAAGATCACCATCAAAAGTATCTTAAACTTCTTTAGTACACTAAGGGAGCACTAAAGAACTATACTAAATATTACAGGACTCTACTAAATGTGATAGAATAGTTAAAGAACTAAAACATTATTTATAGTAAGTATAGAAATTGCCTCAAGCACCGGCATTATCAATTAATCTAGTGCCCTAGAACTTTTAGTATTTCTCTGTTATGGGGGTGCTACGACATTATCAATTAATCTAGTGCCCTATAACTTAGTATTTCTCTATTATGGGGTTGTGCTGACTCATCACATCTATTGCCTAAATTAATGGGTCACTTTGCTAAATCAGCATAGTTATATCATTCGTCAACTACTCCACCATGGTGCTAGAAAAGTTAAGTGCTACTACCTTTTAATGTGGAATTTGGTGCTATAGTATTATGATGATCGATGCTCTGGCATTCAAATTCATTAGGCTTAGGTGCTACGACATAGATTTCTGACGCTGTAGTGCTAATCTTAGCTCCATAGGGGTGCTAGATTATTTACCATTTTTTCTTGAGATGCTGGTGTTACAATTCACTAGTCTGACATTGAGGTGTTGTAGAAGTTGGAGCACTGATACTTAAATTGATGTGGCACTGGTTCAACATATGTGAATTTTTTTCCCTTTTCCTAAACATTTCTTGTACAAAGACATCTAAGATAATACATTTTGACTAAATTTAAATATAATAAATAGTATATAATTTATACTTAACTTATGCTAAATGATCACTTTAAGTTTTTAGGATTTAAGGGTTGATCTTCATTAACCCACCTTTAATGAAGGGTTAAAGAGGTTAACCATCACTCAACCATATAGTTGGTTCACAAGTATTTAATAGTATATAGGGTAAGTATTTGAGCCAATTGTCATGTAAGATTTAGGGTATTTAAGTTATATTGGGTTTAACCTAGAGTTGACATATGATTCACTTAGTGGGGTCTACCTAGTTAGGATTACTAGTGTGTGTCCAAACATCTCTAAGAGTTATATGAATCAATCTAAAAGGTTTATTGGGCTATGATTAATCCAAGCAAACCAAGGGGCCAAATTGTGGTTTATAGATGGATTAAGTCTTTTAAGGCTATCAAGCCTAAGTCCTTGTGAATCCATCTAAGAACAATCCTTGTGATTTTTTTTTTAAAGTTTATTAGCATTTTAATCCATAAACTCCCATATTTTAATTAATTATTTCTTCCTTATAGCCCTAAAATTCCAATATACTTATCCTATTAAGATGAAATCAAGCAAAGGGTATGAAAGCTTAATTTTTTTAATGATTTATTATTGATTATTTAGGTTGGATAATGGTTGCCTTTGTTTACACCATGGCCGTGAAATTTATTTCACCCTTCCTGGGGCAAACTTAATAGCCTCACAGGCCTGGGATTCCCAACAACCATCTTTTGCTTTGTGCTTAATTTAGTTTGCTAATGTAAGTTAATTTGGCTGATTTGTTCAATAAATTATGGATTAGTTATTTAAGTTAAAGGGCAATTTCCTTTGTTTACATTAGGGCCGTGGAGTTTATTTCACTCTTCTTAGGGCTAATATATTAACCTCGTAGGCCCGAGTTGCCTAGTGATTACCTATTTTTATAATTAATCTTATTATATTATAATTATTAATTAACTAGTTTTAAAAATTAAGTTAATTAATTATTTTGAGATTTTGTTGAATTCATTGTGTTCTGGTGATAAGTATCCTTAAGTGTCTTTGACTTTGAATTGACATTTTTATTGATTATAGTTTTTAGAAGTTTTATATTTTTAATAAATACTATATTTAATTCTTAATTGAATTCAATTGAGTTTCGATAGATTGGATTTTTCCTAAATTAGTAATGTTTTTTTACAATTGGGTCCATTAATGGATTTATTTAATTGCTTAGTTGTCGGTGTTTTATGATTTTTATATCAAATCAATTCTAAACCTCTTGAAATCTCTCCCAAATGTCACTAATAACTCTTGGGGGTAATTTCAAGTGTTTAGGATTATTTTGGTATTTTTAATTAGTTATTTTATTTTATTTAATTAATTGATAACTTTCCTTATTTTTTGAATTTTTATTAATATATTTTTAGAATTTTATTTGAATTAAATAAGAAGTAATCTTGAATTTATGTCCATTATGTAAGTGAAATTTGGGATTACTAAATGATGGACCAAATCATGCCCAATTGTAATGAAATTTGAAATATAGGTCCGCCTAGACCTATGCTTCATGTCCATTAAAATTGGCTTCATGGTGGACCCCTTAATGTTGATAATGTAATCACCTAAGGCAAATACATATACGTACTTATGTATTTATTTAGATTAAACTAATTAAGGGAATAGGTGCAATTAAATGCTCTCTAACCCTTAGACCAAACATAATCAATCCATAACATTTAAAAACCTAATTCCCATTGGAAAGGATTATGCTAATTCAAACCTAAAGGTTAATTAGTGACCCATAAATTTGAATTAAAAAAATGATGCCCTTAATCAATTCAGACAGGGCTGATTAATTTTGGACATGTTAATAACAGGCCCAAGATTAATCTCCCAAAGTATCAAGCTCTGGTAAATTGATTTGAAGACATTTTTCTAAATATACCCCTAGGAGTAATTCTATAATAACTTTAATTTCATACTGCATTAAAGCTTGAAACCATAGGGCTTTTGTAGGTCTCCTCATGACTTTACAATGAGCCTAAGAATATCCTATTTAGTTAAGTTTATGAGGAGATATAATTTTTCAAGTTTAGGCAAATTCTTTGAATTATTTAAAAGCTATTTACACAGTCAGCCGCCCTTAACATGTGACGCCACATAATTGGTTGGCCAATGATTGGCAGTTCACAATAAAATGTTGGATTAACTATAGCCATTTGATCCAAGATCATGTATCTATAATTTGATATGCTCCTAGACCGCAGGATCTTATCCAAACAGTTGATAAAAATTAGTAGTTATGATTTCATCTTCTACCACCCTTGCGCGTTCTCAATCGTAAGGCCTTTATGGAATGATCTGAGAGATCTCGCTGGTGAAATGGCACCAAATTTCATAGAGAGCATCAGGGGATAAGTATCCTTCAATCCAATGATCAAAATCTGCTGGTTTGAAAATTCACTTCATACTTGACCAGAATACCTAGCTAGGGAACTCAAGTTTGGGGTTTTACCTCATGGAACACTACAAATGCCAAGACCAAAGTTCAGGCACATTCATCTAATGCTAAGGAACTTCACTTCTCCAGGATGCATGGCCGGAGAAGCATTGGAGATAGGACTTTGAGTTAGGATGGAAGAAGCTTGTCAAAACTTACTTGAAGTCACTATAAACAAACTCAAAAGAGCCTGGGAAGGTTGGGGAAACATCATGTTACTCTGGGGAGTATTTTTAAAATAATAGGGAGTAATCAAATAGGCCAAGTAAGGTTTACTTATTCAACCCTTTCCAATTGAGTTTGGATAGCTAGGATCACTCAAGAAAAGCCCTGGATGACTGCCAACTAGAAGGAACAGCCTAGGGAAAGTTTCCTAAGCTTAATAAATGGTTCCAGGCTTGAAAAGGACCTAGTTTGAGCTCATGTGAGGAGGGAACCACTAGGGGTTAGTTTTAGCTACTCTAGCCAATACTGGCCAGCACTTGGGGGATAAAGTGAATAGTTTCCTGAAGGTATGTGAACCTAATGTATGAGCCAATTGGATAAAGTGAAGATCAATCGAGCATTATGTCTTATGGGACCTGATTTTGGATGGTTTGAGTTGGGTTTACTCTTGACCCAAGCCAACCCAAGGGCTAGGCTGACCAAGGCAGGTGCACCTGACCTAAGGCACCTAATGTAAGTGTCAATTTAGTTTGTTGAAGCCTAGGTTAGAGATTGTTCTAAGGCAAGGTGATTTTGGGCACCATGGATTAACCCAATTCTTTACCCAAGTGGGACCAAGTGTTGCTTCTCCTAGGCTAGGTGTAATGGTTCATGGGGGACTTAATGTAAGCATTGGTTTGATTCAATTTAACTTTGGTTGAGATTTGCTCAAGGGAAAACCCTCTTGACCACTTGGGTTGATCCATATGGCTAGCCCAAATAGACTCATGGGATGGGTTTCTTATGGGTGGTTCCTAGGGACCTAAGGGGCCATCCTAAGGGTTCAAATTTGTTTCATAGAACTTAGTGCATTAGATTTGGGATGGATTTAAGTTAAGAGTTATTGAGTCAAACTAGGTTGACTTCATCAACTTAGTTTGATTAAAGATTGGGGTTAGGTCCAACAAGTTCAAATTAATGGTTTGAACTTAGTGGAGGTGGTCCAATGCAATGGGAAAGCCAATTAGATCAAAATGCATATTTAAGCCCTTAAAGGGTCACTTTGTCAATAATGGTGAACTTGGTCAAATAAGGTTGACTAAGACTTGGGTTTAGGTTCAATACACTCCAAATGATGTTAGGAATACATTAGAGGAGGTTTCAATCATTGGTTTGAATAAGACATGTTCAAACTTAGGGAAATTTTGCTTTAGTAGTTTTGAGGGTTTTGGGGTTCAAATGGCCTCATGGTCAACTATGGTCTGCCAAGGCCTACCAAAGGTTTAGTTTTGATTTAGCATGTCATGAATATAGTCATGGGTTTTGGGGAGGGTTTCAAGATCAAATTATATAAGATGTATGGCTCAATGGCATGGGTTATAAATATTTGAAGGTTTTATAACCCTTAAAATTCAATGGAGTTTTGGGGGTTAGAGAGCATGGATTGCTCCCACATTTTGAGGCTTGACCCTAGGGATATGTCTAATCAATGTACATATGATAAATTATGATTCCAAGGTCATTTGGTTGGTTTTGAGGTAATTGAAAAATCATTCAAAATAGGTTATGGGATAAGGGGTTTAGACCTTGACTTTTGATTTAAAATTTAAAATTTTATTTTGGTTTTAGATTAGGTTGATTGAAATTAATTTACTCATACCATTGGCAATCATTTAGGTGATTGTTAATAATATAGTAAGAGGGGTCAAATGATAGCAAATACGTGACTGCCAATTAAGGAGGTGTGGGTTTAATTTTGATTGAATTTGACTTTGATTTGGATTTGGATTTGAATTGAGTTGATTTTTTTTAGTTAATCTCATCCAAAATATATGTCAACAAATAGACCCCTAATATGTGCAATAGACTGAATTTATAATGCACATCTTGGCATTGACAAATTTGATGGATCTCAAGAGAGATTGGATTTGGAATTTTATTCTTAAGTATATGAAGTACAGGGATTCACACCTAACCTCAATTATAAGGATGCCAATAAGGGTCTTACACTTAATAGACATATTTCTTTTTAATTTGAATTACCTCTAGATCTAAGGAAGGAAGCACAAGGTCTCACACCTAATCATGAGATGTTAAAGAGGTAACTAAGCTATGAAGGGGCCTGATATGTTTAAATCCAACACTAGCTAGCAAATATCCAAGGAGATAAGAAGCACAACGACTCATATATATTACCAAAAGTTCAAATTTTCCTCAATTTGGCTTACCTTTAGGTTTAAAAAAAAGGAAGCGTAGGGTATCTCACCTAAACTTAAGTCACTAAAGGTGACTAAGCTGTGAATGGCCCAGCCGATTTAATCCAACATTAATCCAACTAAGATCCTAGGAGATAGGAAGCTCAAGGAATCACACCTATTCCTAAAGAATCAAAATATTTTGATTTAATTTTGAATCTAAGATGAAGCCACAAAGGGCTTGCTCCACCAGTAGAAAATTTAGTCTTAAGGAAAGGATGCATGGGAGCTCACACCTATCCTAACAAGACTAAAGGATTTGATTTTAACTTTTGATTTAGATACTAGGATGGTACCACAAAGGGCTTACTCCACCACTAACAGATTTAATCCTAAAGAAAGGAAGCACGGGGACTCATACCTAACCATAAAGATTGGAGGACTTAATTTAATCATTATTTTGAAATTTGAATCTTGAGTTTAGATAATTAGATTTGAAGAGATTTTAAACTAAATATTTTTCATTTATTTCAGATTCAGATTACATCAAGTGTGATATTTCTTAAGAAAATGTCTGTTGACCTGAAGCATCGAGTAGTTTCCTTTATAATTAACTAACTAATAAGAGCCTCCAACATAAAATATCTCTATAACAAAAGGTTCCATCCACGTTGGTTCAAATATTCCATGTATCTTTTGATTTGCTAAGATTCGTCCAAAGAACCAAGACCAAGTATCATACATGGAAAGTTCTAGTTTGCACTAATTTATCATGAGCTTGAACCATTCATACTTTATATAATTTAAGGTTTTATTGATCTTCAAAGTGGCTCTCTTTAAGGCCTTTGAGCTCCTCCAATCAGAGTTGTACATTTTTCTTAGTTGTAATTTAATTTTGCATGACAATCCTCAACAAAGGGATTTACACTTCTAAAGGGAGCACGGCCCGGACCCATACACTAAAGTAAATAGAATGGATTGGGTCAGAGTCCTGTAAGTGGTCCAATAGGTCCATAAGGCTTCTACCAACCTCTCATCCCATAAACATTTGTTATCATCTAAAGCCTTTTTTATGATCTGTGCAAAGTTTGGTTGCAACCTCAACCAATCCATTAGCTTATGGGCAATAGATTGTTTAATATATCCAATCAATATGATGGTGCCTTACAAAATTATTTATCATAGTTGAGTTAAATGTGAATCCATTATCATACATGATTTTGCAAGGCACGCTAAATTTATATGCAATATGGTCACAAAAAAACTTCATAACATGGTGTGATGTTAATTGGTGTAGGAGAATTACTTCTACCCATTTTAAAAAATTATCATTTACAGAAAAAATGAGGTGATGACCATTTAAAGAAGGAGGGTCTATTGGCCCTATAACATCAATACCCTAACTTTCTAATGGCCAGAAAGCTATCATGGAATGCAATACATTAGGCAACTGATGTAAAGCCACACCATAAACTTGGCACTGATGATAATGTCTTGCAATATTCATGTAATCATTAATCATGAAAGGATAATAATGTCCAGGAATTTTAATTTCAAGCATCATGTTGGGGCCGAATTGGTGAGCTCCACACAATCTAGTATGCACCTCATACATGATCTTCAGGGCTTCACGACTATTGAAACAACACATCCATATCTGATCAAATGAGTGGTGGTCCAAAGTTTCATTCATAACTGCATATGAGAGGGAACATTTCATGATTTGATTGACGAGAGATTTGTCACATGAAAATTAATGAAAGGATATCTCCAATCGCCTTCTTCATCACTTCCTGAAGAGGAAGATAGGATCTTAGAAGACTTCTTATTAATGTGCTCCAAATCTATAGAAGCTAGAACTTGTCGGCCCCAAACTTCATATGGAAACGGAGTCCTCTTCTAGACAAGAATTTTCTTGGCAAGCTTTACTAAAGCATCCACTGCAGAATTTCTTCCACCGGAAAATCTATGCAAAGTTATAACAAGAATTTTCTCAAGAAAATGATTTATGTATTGATGTTATTTTAGGAGTTTTAGATTCAAAACCTTATAGGTTCCTACAATCTTGTTAATCATCAATTGAGAATCTCAAAATGTTTTGATTTCTTTTATATCCATTAATATCGCAAGCTCCAAACCAATTATTAGAGATTTATATTCAGCCTCATTATTTGTACAAGGCTCTAATAAATAATATAAAAAAATGTATCATTCCCTTTTCTGGTGTTAAAAAAATTAGGTCAATTTAGGCTTTTTTAGGAGGAGCAGATTTTAGTGCTTCATATCATTGAAAAGAAAATGCACCATCAAAATATAACTCCCAAATATAATCATCAGATTCATCAAAACTCATGATTTGCTCATCAAGTAAATTATCATTTAGAAGAGATTCTATCATAAGTGGAAGCATTGCAAAGAAGTTAGCAACAACTTATCTTTTCTCAACATGTAAGGAAATGAAACTTATTTCAAATTGAAGTTATATCATAGACCACCATGCCTATTGTCTTGATAATGTAGGTCAGGTTATAAGATTTTGCAACATATTTATTTGATAAATTAAACTTACCTGATGAGATAGCATATAATGCCTTAGCTGTTGAGCTGCAAAAACTAAAGCAATATAACATTTCCCAATGGAAGGATACCAGATTTCTATTAGAATGAGTCATTGGCTAAGATAATAGAGAGCATTTTCCTTTCCTCTTCATTAACTTGAGCTAATAAGGCACCAAGTGACTCATCTAAAGCTATAGTGTAAAGGATGAGTGGTATCCAAGGAATTGGGGTTGCCAAGATTTGAGGATTTACAAGATACTACTTATTATTCTTGAAGGCATCTTGACATTTCTCATCCCATATGAATTTAGAATCCATTTTAGCTAGGACAGAAATAGGTTGACATCTTCTAGAGAGATTAAAAAAAACCTTCTTATGTATGCCAACCTCCCTTGAAGAGATCTTAACTAAGTAAAGCTTGTAGGAGGTGGCATGCCTAAATTGGCTTCAATCTTAGTAGGATCAAATTCAATTCTATGGTGCCTCACTATGAAGCTCAAAAATTTTCCTAAAGTGGAGCTGAAGGCATATTTTATGGGATTTATTTTGAGGTCATAGTAGTGCAACCACTCAAATACAATTCCTAAGTCATATAGATGACCCTCTTTAACTTTATTTTTTATGTCTAAATCATCGATGTAACATTCTACTTGATTATGGATAAGTTCATTGAGGATTTGGGTTATAGCTTGCTGATAGATTGCACCAACATTTTTAAGACCAAATGGCATCACTATGTAAGAAATGATCCCTATAGGAGACCTGAATGCAGTGTTTCTCTTATCTTCTATGGCCATCTTAATTTGGTTATATCTAGATGAGCTATTCATAAAAGAGAAAAAGACATAAGAAGTGGTAATATCCACCATGAGTTTGGGTATAGGTAGCGGGAACTCATCCACGGGACATGCCTTATTCAAATCTCTATAGTCTAAACAAATTTAAATTTGACCATTTTTCTTTTAAACTAGCTTTGCCCTGGCAACCAAAGAGGTACATTATTCCTCTCAAAGAAAATTGGCCTAAACCATTTCTTTATTTAAAAATTGACGTATTATTCAATCAAGATGCATATGTCAAGGAACTTGCTTAATTGGAATGGCATCAACTGGAATCTCGAGTTTATAAACTGCTACATCAAAGGAAAAGCCTCGCATTTGGTCAGATGACCAAGCAAGGTAATCTTTAAACTCAGAAAAGACTTTAACTAGATTATTCGATTCATCTTCATTTAACAAAGAACTACTAAAAGTAGGGTGAGGGTCATCTTCTATTCCAAGGTTGATTTCTTTTAATTCATCAAATGCTAATTTAATCTCTTCATCAAATTCAAGGGTTGCATCCCTAACTTGAAGTTCATATAAGTCTTTTGATGTTTCCAAATAATGCCTATCGAAAGAATCGATGGTTTCCATAAGGACCCTTTCAAATTTGAGATGGTTTGTTAACATAAGAAAAAAAAATATTATCATCGAATGAACCAACGGTACCAAAGACGGTGCCACTATTCAAATTACATTTTTTTAGTACACCATTATATCTAACTTGACCCCTAGTCCACTACTACAGTGCAAAATATTTAGAAATCTTAAATTTTTACATACACAAGGAAGTAACCAAAAGCTAATTCTATTAATTCTTTGAAATCACTCTCCTCAAGGCTTATTTCATCTTCATTCCTCGAGGTGAATAGGCTAGGGAAGAACTTCTGGGCCATACCTACATCACCACTAAGATTAGGAGAGTCCTTAACTACTAACCCTACAACCTTGTTAGTGGACAATGGGGTTAAGGTTAAGGCTTTGATTCTTGTACTCAACTTCCCATATGTTGTCAATTTGGGCTCATCACTTTGAATTTTTGGAACATCATCCTCTAGATCACTATCTTGTTCTAAAGTGATATTAAATTCTGAAGGAGAATTTATATTATTCTAGTCAAAAGGAATTTTTTCACCCTACACCTTTGAATCATCGTCTAAACTTGACTCGAATTCGATGCGCTTTGGGAATGTTTTTCTTTCATATGAAGCACGACCTTGACCATGTGCTCTTTAGGCCATTCTCACACCTCTTTGAGGAAGAGTGTTTGGAGGTATAAAGATCATGCCCTCAATGTCGCCTTCACTATTTATGCCTTTTCTTTATCCCTTTTCTTCTTTTTCTTTTGCTTTTTCTTTTGACTTTATTTTTCATGTAGCTCTTTCTTTATTTATTTTCCCCTCCTTAATTATAGTTTCACCTTTAGAAAAAGTAGTTAGTCTTTTGGGTGCATAATATATAGTATCTTTATTGATTTCAATCTCATGCATAAAGAATGGTTATAAATCATCCTAAACCACACATTTAATGTCATCACATTGGTACTTGATGCATTGGTATGGGGAAGATGAAACCATCTTATACTCATGGATCCAAGACCTACCTAGAAATGCGTTGAAGGAGGTTGCCAAATCATTTATATAGACTTTTGCTTATGTTTTCAACATTCCTATTTCTAATAAGAGTGTAATCGAACCTAAAGCTTTCTTGACTTTTCATTAAACCCGTGTAGCAACATCTTATCAGTGCTAAGTCACATGTGTTTACTTTAAGGTATATCAGAGTCCATACATTCATAATATTGATTGATGCACCCATATTAGCAAGGAATCTTGATAGTTTAAAATTCTCATATTTATAGATATATGGAGTGGAAGATTATAATCAGTAGTCCCTAAAAGTAGATCCTAATTAGAAAAGATTACACCAGTGATTTCTTTGAAATATAAGGCTTTATCTTTTGAAGTTGCAGCTAATCGACAAGTTGCATCTAATTGAGCTAAATAAATCTCTGAGTTAAGAAGTGCTTTAATTAAGGACTCCCTCATTTCTTTTGAAAGAATGTTGGCATTATAGATTCTCAACTTAGCTGGCAATTTCCTAAGATGAGATAAGATGTTATAATCAACCTTAGGACTAATGGACTCATGACCTGGTGCACCTAAATGAGGATTTTCTTATTGAACTGAAGGTTGAATTGGATCATTGGATATGACTTATTTACCTTTTTTCTTAGTTAAAGGCCTTGGTGGTAAGATTTTGCCAACACGAGGCTACACTTCCAAGATCTTCTTAGGGTGATAAACTATGATGAGGTCTACATTATCCTTATGTTATGCAACATCAATTTATGATAGAGAATCTGAACTTAAAAAATTTATCTCGATAGGACTCCCATGGAAATTAATTTTGGGGGTGTCACTATCCGATAAGATTTTTGGTCATCATCTTCTATAGAAGTCAAATTTAAAGAATTAATTTTTGATGGATTTTCATCAATCACTACTAAATTTTTATTTTGATCTCTAAAAGTTTCTATTTTCATTTCATTTTCATCATTGATCATCAAAATATAAAGGATTTCTCATTGATTTTGACTCTTTGCCTTCGATGGGGAAAAGTAAAAGTCAAATAAGGTCAATAGGGATAGGGGGTTTGTGGGCTCCAAAAATTTGGCCCTAGCCACCCCGCTGCTTTTTGGGGGAGTCTTAATGGATTAAGTTTCAAGTAAATTATGGAAGGCAGATGAGTTTGTAGATAAGACACTACCCAGAGATTTTTCCCTCATTTTGTGAGGTCTTTTTGATCTGAGTTCTAATTTCCTAAAGGTACAAGCCCCTATAGTTAATTACCCCACCCAATTATGAGAGAGAACATTCAATTAAGGCTATTCATCGATCAGATTCGTAGAGATACATGTTATCTAGTATATAGTAGCAACATGGGCTTGGGTGTTGAAAATTGGATATTTAAAATTAGAAATTTCACCATCTTACACTTAAAGAGGATGGTGGGGGAATGGATGATAGACCTAATCAAGATCCCATGGTTTCATCATCCCGGGCCATCGTGGTCCTTGGTCTACTTAGTTAGAGGAGGTAGTCGACCCAACCTAATAGAAGGATCCTTGCCGGCATCCATGGGTAGCTTCATCTAAGGGTACCTTATAGACCTGGGGAGAATATTTATCTAAGGGGACAAATTTGAATCCACCTTAGCTAGCAGAGGGATCTGTGCCGTATCTATTATATCTTATTGATTTATATCTCAAGGATTTGATGCACTAATAAACGTATCGGCTCTGGCTAAAACCATAATTAGTGGTGCCATTTTGTGGCAAAACCACTCGGTTCAGAGGGCCTCAAGTCATAACCATTTATTCTGTGGTGTCATTTGGAGACAAAATTACCAATCAAAGGACACATACCACATCCTTTCTGGCAAGAGATTATTTGAGAATGGATCCTAGTGATATTTTTGACTAGGCATTAGCTCTATGTGAGCTAAAGTAAACTTCAATTTATCACCCGGCAAATTATTGCAGATTGTGGATGGATTTTGCTTTAAGTGGTTAATGATTGGATTCCCATTTTAAATATTTTGAATTTTGGGATTTTTGGAGTTCAAAATTTTATGGGCTTTTGAGGGCATTTTGAATAATTGTGGTCCCTTCCGATTGAGTTTTATATTCAACATGGCCATCATCGGGGTGATTGGTATCATTTGCATTTATGGTTGAATCTTGTCGACTCTGTCAAGCTATCGACAGAAGATCATGTTTCGTAGGCTTTATGCTTATGTTGGTGAGTTTTCTTTATTATAGGCCTTGAAGGCCTAATACGAATGTATTAAAATAAATATACCGATTGACGTCATGATTGTATATTTATTTGATAGTTTGAGTCATGTCGACTCCTATCTATCCATGTAGAAGGATCAATCCTGAACTTGAATTAACTTTTTAACTCGCATAGTATCCTTAGACATCACGTGTGTGCCAATAACATGCTCGTTGGGGCCCATGTTGGTATATAGTTACATATGTATTTTTGTGTACGTTTGTGCAATTATATTACAGTGCACGTGCAAAAGTATTTTTGGGATATTTCAATTATGCATGCAATTGTCATTTAAATATTTGCGATACTTAATTTGGGAACTTATAGATGCCTTCTGTCTACTTGTACGAGTATTGCAGATTCGGTGGCGAGGCATTGCAGCTTGTAGGTTCCATTAGTCTGCTTGTATGAGTGTTGTAGATCTGGTGGCGTGATGCTATAGCTTATAGACACATTTAGTCTACATATATGAGTGTTGCAGATCCGGTTCATGGTATTATAACTTGTTATCTATTTTTTTTGTATAGGTCGACTATCGTGCACTACTTGTTACTTTATGTAGATAGATTATAGTGTACTAATGAATCTCAAGCTTTTGCTATCGGTACCTTCCTTTGTTGTATTTTCTTACATTCTGCTTGTGGATAACATTTAGTGTGTATGTCAAGTTTTCTATAAGGGACCATAGACACTTGCACTTGCTGCATATCGTCTAACGTTTGCTTGCAGATAATATGTAGCATGTGTATGGGTCTCCCACAGTGGCCTATAGGCACTTTTATTTGCCATATATTTGCTACCCTTGCTCATAAACATCTCATTATTTACACAATAAATCTACAGCAATGACCCGTAGATGTTTGAATTTATTATACATCTTCAATCTTTATATGTGGCAGATAAGTGTACTTACCTATGATTGAATAGTGTTAACTGCATTGAAGCTACATTTTCCTTGAATTATTCAAAGACACCATGTCTTTCAGTTCATTGCATGTCGAATTCCTATGCCTGTTGAAGATAGATGCATCTACTTGCCACCTCCTTATTATAGGTTGTATAAGTATCTTAGCACTTGTTACAGGCTCCTTATATCCTTTTTATATATGACATGCATCTACAACGGGTCTTCTACCACTGCTCATAGGTATCTGGATTTACCATTACTCTTCTATATTCGTGTATGTCAAGTTTGTCACAGCAGCTCGTAGGCACTTATATTCACTTGGTATCATCCGCCTCCACTTGCAAAAGATCGATATACTTGATGCTGAGCGACAGTTAACTGCATGGATGTTGTGACATCCGTTGTCTGGCATTTTCCATCGTCCATGTATTAGCTTCTATGTGTCTCTTGAACCTTCAACTGTTATCTATAAACAATTTATATTCACTCATAATGAGGCTTCCTATAATTGCTTGTAAATGGCACCATGGGTATATACCTGCATTCATGAAGGACCCATTGTCCTTACAATGTGTCTACTATCACTGATTGCATGTACTACTATATCTTCTTGCACGGCTGCTGTACAAACTATTATCATATTTCAACCTTATAATTTGCAAGATTGGACATGTCTATTTATGCTTTGATACTACCCTCAGAGTTTCATTCATTGCACCTCGATCCTTCAATTTTCACAGGAGGCTGATATACTTATCTGCATGCTACTATTAGCTTTTGTTCAGTTCATTCACCACTGCTTCATTCTTGCATATTGACTGGCGAGCTGATTCATTCATAATTTATCTACTATTGTTTCTTGTGAGTGAACTTTATTAATCATAATCTTCTGGCATGTACTTGTGAGATGATTGATGTCATTATTATCTACATGCAAATCAGTATATTTACCTACAAGATACTTGGCATTGATGTCAAAGAAGTCATCTTCTCCATGACCCCCTCACTTAGTGTGTAGATATGTCACATTCCTTGTATTATTTGCATATTGATGTTTACTTTGTAATTAGTTGAAGGTTACAAGTTATTGTCACTTCACTCTTCCTTAATCATGTGTATTAAAAATTTGCTCGCCATGAGTCTTCTATTTGACTTTTGTCTGAATAACCAAAATTATCACTTGGCGCTCAAGCGTGGGATGTAGAAGTTTCCTTGTCCATCATGAATCTATGTTTGCATATTAATGTTTATTTGAATGCATTTGATAAATTGAAGTTATCATGTGATTTTAATATTTTCATATTGATCATGCATCTATCAATTTAAAGTCCAGTTCTTTGTTATTTGCTCGAATCCAAGTATAATTATAGTCTTCTGTAGTGCTTTTGCAAGTGCCTTGTTATTTGAATTAGGCTTGGCTCGTTGCACCTTAGTTTAGGCTTGATTTCATGTAGCTCATCAAAGTCAAAGTCCCTTATAGTCTTATTCAGTTGAAATTCTTCTATGCAGCTCATTGTAATTTTCTTAATTCAAATTCATTAAAGTTAGGTTAAAATCCATTTGATTTCAATTTGAATTCTTTGTTCACTTTGGGTTCAAGTTCATTGTAGTTTATGTTTGTTAAAGTTCATTATTGTTCAATGGCTTAAAAGCACAGTCCTATGTTGTCCATTCTTATTCAAATTAGGTCCTTGGTTCACCAAAAATTTTGACAGTCTCCCAGCGTCTCCCCCATTTAGGTAAAATTTCAGGAGTCGTAGCCTACCTGCCATGTCAAGAAAGACGTGCACGGTCGGTGTCATGGGACACAATGTCCATAGTCTTTGTCTCCACCACGCCAAGAAAGGCATACATGGCTCTTCAGAAATAGCTGTTTAAAAGCGCAGTTATTTCCCCGCATATGGGTAATTATTTTTTTACCCTGTCATGCTAAGAAAAGCAAGCACAAGGCTCACTCACCTTGCTATAAGTGCCGCACCAAGTTCCCTCCCACCATGTTAAGAAAAGCGTGCATGGGTGGTCCCTTGGCGCACCACGAATACTAAAAATAAGCCTTTAGGGGGATTACCAGCCTTGTCACTAGTTCCATAACGAATTCCGTTCCACCGTGCTAAGAAAAGTGCATATGGGTGGTCGTTTGCCACACTACTAGTGCCGAAAATGCATTTTTGAAGTTTAGGAGGTTATATCTTGGCGAGGGAATGTCGGTAGGGTTGACACGTAGATCGAGGCAATAGAAGGCCTCTTTTCTTCTTCTTTTTTTAATTATAATTAACTTTAATCAACTATAACTAATTATATTTAATAGTATTTAGCTATAATTAAAGATAATAATTAATTATAGCAAATTAAAATTATAATAGTAAATTATAATTAAAAAATAATTTTAATTAATTTTAATTAATTATAACTAATCTATGATAATGATTAACTATAATTAAAAATCAGTTAAATTATAAGAAATTTTAATTAATTAAAACTAATTATTATTAATAATAATTAAGTATAATAAAAAAATATTAAATTACAAATAATTTTTAACTAATCATAACTAATTATTATAATTAATAATCAATTATAATTAAAAATAGTTAATTTTAATAAATTAAAAAAATATTTAAATAGGGTTTGAACTGGATTTAAGATTAAATCCTAATAATAGGATTTGTGCATGATTTGAGAGGATTTATAAAGGTTTTGAATAGATTTATGCTAATTTCTGTCAAATAGAGTTGTCATGTTCACAGGATTTAAGCAGGATTTGATACAGGATTTATATTAAATTATGATAATTGGATTTAGGGTACAATTAAATCTCACAACAAAATAAATCCTCCATTTCCTTCTCTCTATCATAGATAGATTTATGGGATCAGGCCAAATAAGCACGTGAATGGGAGGAAGTTACCTTCATAACTAGCGAGCTCTCTTTGTTGCTTCTAATCAAATGTTGTAACTTTCGACTCGGTGGGACAGAAAGTCATTGAAGGTGCAAAGTTGAACAATAATGAAGGAGTCAAAGAAGCACACGATAGGGAGAACAATGGCTACCATAGTAAATAGTAAGCTCTAGTCATTATCTTGCTTCCGATCTGATAAGAGGGGAACGTTATCAAGGGAGAGATCCGGCTAGGGTTTGCTCAATGAGAGCTTGTAGAGGATGAAGGGTCAATTTAGACTTGTAGGGCTCAAAAAGGTTGTAGCAGGGACGGGGCTTGAGGAGGTCAGAGCCTGTGATTTGGACTGTGAGGGTCGGTCGAGAGGTAGAGAAGATGTGGGCTTTTGACTGGAGGTTGGAAGTTGGACTTCTCGCTTGGCTTGCAAAATAGACAGGGTTAGTTAGAGCTCGACAAAGGCAGAGGTAAACAAAAGACTTCATTCTCTTAGTATTTAACTATGTATGCGGCACTCGATCGAGGCGTAATATAGGCTTTACGAAGTATTTGCGGAGAAGCGACTATTTCAGTGCTAGATTCAACAAGATTTGAGCGGGATTTTGGCACGATTCATGGATCCGATGAGTACGAAGTATGTATGTGAGATTTCTACCTTCTTCCCTCTTTTTATTTATATAGAGATCAACAAATGCCCCCCAAAAATATGATATGATTCAAGAGTAAATCATATTTATTTTATGTTGATTGACCTTGTGGATCTCTAAAAATTTACTCTAGATGTCACACAGCAGTTTTCATTTTGCAGATCTCCAAAAGCTTGTTTGGATGTCACGATAGGGGATTTAGTTTTTTAGATCTCCAAGAGTTTACTTTGGCACCTTTATAGAACTTTAGATGCACTTGTAGTCAATAATATGGTTGATATGTTGGCTTTAGTCAAGTAGGGACCTATAAGATAGTGATACAACACTTCATACTCAAATCCCTAGAGCATTTCTCTTATAGATTGGTGCTGGTAGATATTATTTCCACCTTTATTCTTCATTTATCACTACTATCACCTTAGTTTCCAGCATATTTATAACTACTCGCATCTTCTCTGTTGCAATGATGTATAGATGTAATATTTTTAATATATATTGCTGATATCATTCGAGATTTATCTAGTTTTGCAGATTCATCAGCTGGTGGGACTTTTTTGTCTCTCATACTGATTATATCTTACTCAAATTATACTTTTATTGATGACACATTAATATTATGGAGGATCTTCTATTCTTTCCTCATTTAGCTGTATTTTAGCAAGAAATTTTAAATATTTATTTGAGGATCTTGGCACATGACGAGATGTCGACCCAAAAAAATATTTTAAATGCCCCCAGTCTTTAGGGACACTTGTAGATGTCATCGAGGGTGCTTCTTTTTGTAGCTTTAGCTTGATTCCTAAGATTTTGGTTCCTCTTTCCCTATGCTTTGTGTTGCGGACATTGACGGAGGATTACTCAATTTTTCTTTAGTGACCTGTCAAGAGAATTGTGTACCTTCGACCTTATGCTTTTGCTTTAGAGGGCTTGATGAAGGAGTACATTTTGGTGACCTAAACCCTTTAGATTTGCATTTTAGTCGGTGGCGAGAAGTCATCGGTATAAAGCTTTGTGCATAACAAACTTTGATGATGAAATCCTCTTAGTTCAACCTTAGACTTTATGTGAACTTTAAGATAGTTTCTTCAGTCGCTTTATGCTTTGTTGGACTTATTAATTAAATATTACTTATATCCTCGCTTTATTCTTTATGAATTTATTGTAGGATTTGCAGGTTTCAGATTTGGCAGATAGTACTAAATATAGGTATCATCTTAATCCTTAACTAGTTGAGGAGACTTCAATTTGAGCTACTTGAGTTCATCAAATTGGGCAAGCTAAGATTTGATAGCTCTTTATTTTCTAGTTGTTGAAATGTGAGTTCCTCTACTGCAGCCTTTCTTATGGTGTATTGAGTAGATGGAGCTACCGCGATCCGGCCATATTTGGGTGTATTGGATCCGACCTATTACACCCATTCAGGCTTCAGACTTGAGCTATAGGAAATGCACTTCCCAATGCTGATTTTACTGAAGTTGGTATATTTGGAGTCATCCTTTATGGTTGAAGATTCAGAGTCTACGAGCATTCGGTAATTATTCGAGACTCTTCCTTCCCACTAGAATTTTGATTCTCCAATCGATTAGGAGAATTTAGTAGACAATGACAACTTGAACTTGTCGAGTTGAATAAGCCTTTATTCATCCTATAGTCCCTACTGAAGGGTTGATGAAGTGGGGGTTCTGCTAGTACATCCTTTCTTCTGGTGTGTTGAGTAGACAGAGCTGCCAGTGATCTGACCATATTTGGGCTTGTTAGTTCCAGCCTCTTACACCCATTCGAACCTTAAGCTTCTGGCTGTTAAAAAACTTCAAGCTGTTTTGGATCAACTTGTTGGAGTGTGCAGTCACAAAAGCCTCTTTTCCAACTTTTGAAATCTTTGTACATTAGAGAAGGTGGTGTCTTAAACTTTTAGAAGATTACCTACATATATTTTGAAAAAGAATTCATTATATCGCTCTATCGTGAAAGAATATTTGTGTTGATGATTTTAAATATTTATTTGGGACTCAAATAAATATTTAAAATGCCCCTATCTCATAGGAACATTCCAAAATATAAAAAATTTAAAATTTTAAGATTTTAAATATTTATTTGGGGATCTCGGCTCGTAGCACGATGTTAGTCCAAATAAATATTTAAAATGCCCCCATCTTACAAGGGGATTTTGGATGGGTTTTGTATTTTAAGATTTTAAATATTTATTTAAAGATTTTAGCACGTGGTACAATATCAACCCGAATAAATATTTAAATTTCCCCCAGTCTAATGGGGGGATTTTGAAATGCATTCTTGTAACACAAGAAAATTTTAAAATATGAAGTGTATATATGTTAGTGAATACATATGAAACACATGATGTATTAAATACATAATCATCCTTATACATGGTATTTGTTTAGGTATCATCCATTGATCAGCAGCATAGGTCTCTGACCCTCCAGATCAATCAATTGATAAGCTCCTCCTTAGTACTCAATGATGAAGAGGCCTTCCCAATTAGATATGAACTTGCCACCAATCTTTTTTGTGTGGGATGATTGGCCTTCTTAGCACCAAGACTAATTCCCCTTCTTGAAATGATCGATGACACACCATTCGGTCAAATTATTTCATCATTCTCACTAAATATATCTCCAAGTTCTATTGAGCTTGCAATCCAGTCTCATCGAGCACGTCGAGTTCCTCAAATCTCAGGTGAGCATTTTTCTCCGAAGTGAGATCATTCAGGATTGCTACCCGAAGCGACAGCAATTCGATCTCTAATGGCAGTACTCCTTCAACTCTGAAAACTAGTGAGTAAAGAGTTACTTTGGTTGGTATTTTGTAAGTTATACGATATACCCATAGTGCCTCTGTCATCTTTATATGCCTTTCTCTTTATTCTTGATGAAGATTTTCTTCAATAGTTTTACCAGCATCATGTTGAAGGTCTCTGCCAAGCCATTGGCTCTTGGGTTGTATATTGATGAATGCCCCCAATCGATCTTATACCGATCAACAAACTTATAGATTTTTGTGCTCTTGAATATTGTGCCATTGTATGAGATTATGCGGCACGGCACACCAAACCTATAGACAACATTATGGGTGAAGAAGTTAATCACTTTTTTGGACGTGACTTCTTTAAATGGAGCCGCTTCTGCCCACTTAGAAGAAAAGTTTGTTGCCACAAGAATGAAGCTGTGTCTGGACAATGACGATGGATCTATCGAATCATTTATATCTATACTCCAGCATTCAAATGGCCAAGATGCAACTATTGGCTACATAGGATTTGGTGGTTGATGTGTAACATCACCATGAATTTGACACTCGTGACACCTGTTAGTATGTTCAATACATTCCCTCACCATTGTCAACCAATAATAACCCATCCTATTAATTTTAGCAGCTATCTTGGGACCCAATTGATGTGCTCCACAAAGTCCTTCATAGACTTCGATTACCACTCTATCAACTTCCATGGTCCCTAGGCCTCTTAACCATATTTGGTCAAAGGCCCATCGATACAACGTATTATTAACAAACACATATCATAATGCACTTTTTTGAATTTATGTGGCCATAGATTTATCTGTCGGGAGCTTACTTTCTTTGAAGTAGTCGACGAATGGTTGCTTCCAATCATCTTCGACTTCAACATCTAAGCAATACAACTACGACTCTGAGCATCGACTAGTTTTACATCTCTTTACCATATGGCATTCTTGTATTCAATTTTCAATAATGTTTTCTTGGGGAGGTTAAGGATTAACTGGGCTTGCATCTTACTAGCTTGAATTTGGTATTCCCTCTGCCTGTAAGAATTACAGGATTGTTGGTTCTAATACCTTGCGGTTGTAAATATTAATCCATAGGGCATTTCCCCATATGTATTTACCATTTCTTTAGCCCATTTGGCCAGGAAATTTGCCTTGGCATTCTGGCCTTGAGGAACTAAAGCTATTTTAATATTTGGCACTTATACTAGGATCTCAAGAGCTCACCTGTGGTAAGAAGCCAGCTCGATCTTGGTGATTTTATAAACTCCCGGTACTTGATTTATAATGAGTTGGAATTCACCAAAGACTTAAAGATTTTGGATTGTGACATCAATTATAATCTCCAATCCTGCTATTTGGGCTTTGTACTCAACTTGATTGTTGGTCTGAGGTTCAGTCAAATTGAACGAGAATCTCATTTTACCTCCCTCAGGTGCTATAAAAATCAAACCAATATCAGCTTGGGCTTTTGCCAAATTTGGAGGTTGGGGAGATCTGATCGATGATGCCCCATTAAAATACATCTCCTAGAATGATAGCTTCTCCTCTTCGTCGACCTGCATGATTTTTTCATTGGGCAAATCATCATTGAGTAGAGAATCTACAGGAATAAGGTGTGTGGTAAGAAAAATTTCCTAGGCTTGTCCCTTAACCACATTTATGGCATATATATGATATCAAACTGCAACAGTATCACTACCCATCTTCTAAATGACCTATCAATGCTAGTCTTGTCATGGAGAACTTCAGCGGATCGATCTATGATATCAACACAATTTTGTAAGATAGCATGTAGTGGTGGATTTTTTGGACTATGAAAATCAATGCCAGACAATATTTTTCAATTGAAGAATATCGTATTTCTGCTCCAACTAACTTCTAATTGATATAATAAAATGCATTTTCTTTTTCCTCTTCATTGTGCTTGGCCAAGAGTGCTTCGAGGGACTCTTCTAGTGCCGCAGTGTATAGTATAAGAGGCTTCCCCAAAATTGGTGCTGCAAGAATGGGCTGGTTCAACAAGTATCTTTTAATACTGTTAAACGCTTCTTGACATTCTACATCCCATTTGAAGCAGACATCTTTCTTTATTAACTTTCAAAATGGTTGGCACTTACCAGACAAATTTGATATGAATCGCTGGATGAAAGCCAGTTGTCCTTATAAGAAGCGAACTTGTTGAAGGTTCTTTAGAGGTGGCATCTCCATGATCGCATTAATCTTGTTGGGGTCGATTTCAATTCCTCGATGATGAACAACATATCCAAGAATTTTCTTGAGGATACCCAAAATACATACTTAAGGGGGTTCATCTTCAGATCATATTTTTTGATCCTTTCATATAAAATTCTCAAGTCATTAAGCCGATCTTTTATGTCCATGCTCTTGACAACCAAGTCATCTATGTAGCACTCAACCTTCTGATGAATTAGCTCATCAAAGATATGCATCATTACATACTAGTAGGTGGCACCAACATTCTTTAGGCCAAAGGGCATAACCATGTAGCAGAATATGCCGATGGGCATTCTGAATGATGTGTGTTTTTCATCTTCAAGCACTATCTTGACCTAATTGTAACCTGATAATCTGTCCATAAATAAGAACATATCGTAGTTAGATATGTTATCTGCTAAGAGTTCTAACACAAGGAGTAAAACATCATCTTTTGGACATTCCTTATTGAGGTCGCAAAAGTTAATACACAAACAAATCTGACCATTCTTCTTCTTCACAGGGATGATGTTGGCGATCCAATCGGCATATTTTTCTTCTCAGATGAAGCCCACTTATATCAACTTCTTGGTTTCAGCAATCTCTTATTCTTCAATCTCCAACCTCATTCTCCTTGGAGCTTATTTGACAGGCACCGCATCATGCTTAATGGCTAATTTATGAACTGCTACATAGGGGGATAAGTTGGACAACTTAGCATATGTCCAAACAAAGTAGTCCCTAAATTCATAGAGGAGTTCTTATATTTCTTCCACTTATTTTTTTGGTAGTATGGAGCTAATAAAGGTTGGGTGAGGGTCCTCCTCAGTTCCCAAGTTGACTTCTTTTAGCTCATCCATAGTAGTCGCATGTCCACGATCTTTAAGCTCTTCTGGCACAAGCCTGGCCTCTATAGGCTGATCCTCATAAGTGTCAACTTCGTGCATCTCCTCATCATCATTATCCTTAGATTTAACATCCCTGTACGTAATTGCTCGATAGGTCTCCTTTCGGAAGTATTTTTGCCTGATGAATTTGATGCCTTTTTATGCAGCCTTATCCTTCTCTCATAATGGACACGGATTTTTTCTGTACCAGAGGCTCAGACATGTACGAAGTTGTCATTTGGAGGTAGGAATATTGATTTTCTTTCACAACATCCTTTAAATGTTTCTAGTATTAAACCTAGGCAGTCTCGTAGGTAGTAACTCCTCAGAATCAACGAGCCTATAACACCAGTCACAATTCACTTTTTTGATCTTTACCACGAAATAGAATATGTTCCCTAGCTCAATCCCTTTCTTAAGAGGAGGTAGATAAAGGGTCATAAGTTTTTCAACTTTATGCACCTCTCACAGAATGATTTCCTTAAAGTATTATAGGGGAATGTGCGTGACTATGAGCATGCTATTCGAGATTGACAGGCTGTCTATTCTTTTAAAAAATACACACTACACCATATTCATGTAGATAAACTCATAGTCATCATCAGAATTTGAATATTTGACTTCCTTTCTTTGTTTGGCTATCGATTGGCATACTCTTTAAGATTTGGCAGGAGTGACACCATCTTCATATGTGTCACTACCTAGGTAAGGCACGTACTTCCCTTTTTTAGGATTGGTCAATACTTTGGGAAGCGTTAGTGCTGCTTTCATTCTTCCCATCTTCTCTTCTCACCTTCCCATTCGGGCCACTTTACAGCCTTTGAATTTGATGCCTTAGCCTAAAGAGATCTTGACAGCTTTTGCTTCTTTAGAATGAAATACTGTGCATCTTCATAGATTGTTCCTTCATGGACTATAAAGGGTTGGTTGTCACTAGAGATCCTAAAATCTTCTCCATCCCTGAGATACTTCATGTACTGATATAGTGTTGATGGGACAACACTGTATTCATGCAGCCAGGGGTGACCTAGTAGCACCTTGAATGAAGTGTCCGCATTAATTATGTGAAATTTTGCTTCTATGTGAAGTTTTCCAAATACAAGAGGGAGAAAAAATGATCCAAGTGTCTTTTGCCCTTTCTCATTGAAGTCGTGTACCATCAGCTTATCTGGCCCAAAGTGTTCCACATTGAGACACAGTGATCTTAGTGCTTTCATGCTCATGAGATTGATGGAGGGACCCTAGATTGATAAAAATTTGACTGATTATCATGCTTTCACTCTCTATAAAAATAAATAGAGGGCAATTATGATTTTTCATTCCGAGCATCATGTCCTCTATAGTGAAGGTGATGAATGGCTCGTTACGGGCTTGTAGGGCATGTATCATATTATGCTCTATAAAATAGACCTCATATCTTTTGGGGACTTTGAGAGCCTGAATCAAAATCTCTCGAAGACCTTTAGACATCACCAGAGCATCATATATGCTAAGTTATGCAGGGATCTTCCTCATGTGGGATAAGATATTATAATCTACACCTTTTGCAGAAGTATCTTTCTTCTTGGGATCTTTGGGGATAATATATTTGTTTATAATTATCTCATTCCCTTTATCTTTATTGGAGGCCCCCTTCTTTGATGGAAATGGCAGCACCTTGCCACTTCTCAACTGCACTTGAGTGGTCTAATCTAAGTTAGACTTATTTGACAGAGCATTTTCTTTAGAGTCGGCCATCATTACATCTAGAGATTCATTCGCTGATTTAGAGTCGCTGCTCAGATTTATGTGTCCCATCTATGATGCTATGTTGGGGTCTAACTCATATTCCTTTGGTAAATATAGATCCTTCTATGAACTATAATCCAATAATGACACCAACGTTTAAGATTAAAGGGCTGTCTCCTCAGTACATTCTTCTATTATTAGTGCACTTAGTGCAGCTAAGATAACCCAGCATGCTTCTACTGGAAGAAAGTATTCATTATCTTCCTTAGATTCATCTATTTTAAACTCTGACATGAAATCAATGAGCGTAATAGGTCACCATGCAGTCTGGTAATATTCGTCCAAACTTTTGATAGCTCTTTGAGTTGATATCCTCCTTTCTATGGGCGTCTTTAGTTTGGCCTTCTTCTTAGAGAGCTTTACCTTTCCAGGCTTTGGAGAGCTAGCTTATTTAAGGCCCTTTCTGGAAGCAAAAACTTGTGTCATAGGCAGCATCTTCAAATCTAGCATCGGCTCAGTAGGATATTTTCATTTCACACCCAGAACTCCTTCCAGCTATTTCAACATTTTCATTATTTTCTTAGAGAGTGCAGTCTCTCACTGCTCTTCTTAAGCTGGTTTCTTTTTCTTTCTTCTTTCTTCAATCAGGGGTACGAAAGAAGACGTGACCACCCGAGTTGATTCTTTCCTGGGATTGTACAACACATTATTTGACAATATGGCTCTCCCCTCCGGTATTTTCCTTTCAACCAATCCTTGAAGATGTAGCAATCTTTAATAGGATGGCTGAGCACCCGATGGTAAGGGCAGTAATTCAGGTCGCTCATTTATTTTGATTTCTCAGGCCTTTTGCACTCCGATAATTCTAGACCTGCTTTTAGTGCTTGTTAAAATTACTTGGCAACACTCTCCCTCTTGAATGAATATTCTTTATTCATCTTATCCTTGAGGGATGGGAACATTCTATTATCAGTCCCCATTACCAGCCTTGGGCATTCCCTTCCACCTTGGAAGGTTTGTGGCCTATCATTTCTCCTAAGTATCAGCTTTAATTGGGGGTTAGGGTTATAGGCCTGGATGGGCTTGTCTTCGTATTGCATTAGCTATTTGCCTTTGTCTATATTATATACCACCTATTTTTCTTTATCAGCTCTGGAGAAAAATATAGAGTCGGCCTCACCTCTTCTGGTACCCGAGGCCTTAGCCTTCCTGGGCTTATCAAAGTTATTTTCTGATCTTGATAAATTCAACTTTTTGAATTCTGCCACTCTGTCCAGTAGGTCCTGAAATGTGATGATGGTAGCCATGTATAGGAATGGTTACATCTTATCATCGATGTTTCCCATTCATAATTATATGGCATGCTCTTCTTTTAATTATTGCTCATATTTCATGCTCAAATTTTGCCAATGAGTGATGCACTTGGTCACCGACTTGTCCCCTTTCTTTTATCTAGGGCGAGGTCAGTGATTGTTATATTTTACATCACTCTAGCAAACGTCTTCATGAATAACTATATGAATATCTTCACAGAGTCATTTGGTAGTTCAGTGTACCATTCAAAAGTAGTCACTATTACACTCCTAACTATCTATCGAAAAAGTAATGCATTATTTCCTCCTGTGTTCCCGCAAGTGGCCATGAATTATACAAGGTGCTGCCTAGGGTTATTATTACCATTGAAGGTATTGAATTTTGGGATGGATTACCCCTTTTGGTATGGCACTTGATCGTATTCAGTGAAATACGGGTGACCCTTACCCACAAATTTCTTCGCCTAATCAATGACTGTAATAGCCTTGATCTTCTTAGTATTAATTCCTTCGAGCTGTGCAGTTGTCACAGGCTCAGAGGTACTGGCTATATTTTATGGGGTGGTCTCACAGACTATATTATGGACTTCATGATCACCTTCAGAAGCTCCACGTATTCCTGACACTTGCGGCATTTGGAAGTTTGGAGGGTTAGTAGGAGGATTAGGCATGGGTCTGATAGCAGCAGTTCTCTACATCATTTGCAACATGGTCGCCATCTGGGTCATCATTTCAGTCATCTTCTCATTCAATTAAGAGATTTTCTTATCTTTAGCTCTTATTTAACATTTCATTTGTCATCGCATATAGGTAAGTGTGATGTTTTCGGCATTAGAGGATTCTCCTCTACTTCCTCCACTTCATCTTCTCTTTAGGGTTGGCCACCTCTACCTTTGGTGGACCCAACTTTGTCGTGACATTGGTGTACTTGTTTAGTAGGTGACTGTCACTAGTTATCACCATCATCACCGTCGTCGTAGTAGGCCTCCTCATTAGCATTGGTATGCCTCACCATATAGACAACTTCCATATTTATGACGTCATTAATTTCTTCCATTTCATTTTCCATATATTCTTCTCCTTCTATATCTTCCTCCTCTTCAATATCTTCTTCCCCTTTGTCTTCTAGTACTCGGATCTCTGAGTGGGGGCACTACTGGATCTCTAGCTCTCAATTTGGCAAGAAGATTTCTTCGATTTGTGGGCTATGGTCAAAGTTGGATACTTCCTTAGGAAGGGTCAGTAAGCGACACGATTCCTAGGAGGATTCTCTAAGGTGTCGACTGTCGAGATGGGTATCATCATGTGTCTTCTTTGGAACCCATTTCTGACGTTGTTTGTGAATGGGGGCAGATCTCCAGAAAGTCGCACCAGATGTCACGCCCAGGTTTATCTCTCTTTTTCTTCTTTCTTCTCATTCTTCTCTGTGAGGTCTTGGCCTCTAGATTTTCTTTCCTTTTCACCGGGACCTTTCGGTGGTGGATCCCTAAACCTAAGGTTCAGGTGTCACGCCCCGATGCTCACCGCACGGGATATATCTTCTTTCTTTTCTCTCCACCGTAACAAATAAGTGTTCTCTTGGCCGAGTTCTTCTAGCTTCAATTATCAAGGGCCACTTATACTTCTTCTTCTTTTGGCCTCTCTCCTTTACAGTCTTCAGTAACAAGCTCTTGCTTTTTTGGAGGGGCTGGGACTTCTGGCTGCTGATCCCAAAAAATTCTTCAGCTCCCAATAGAGTTATTTCTTTTGACCCGTCTCAAAACAGTAAACATGTTCCGGGTGGGAACATTAACCTCCAACTCCAAGGCTAGTAGGTTGGAAGGGTGGATTAAGAATTATTTTTGAGCCTGGAGCTCAACATTTTTCTTCCTCCTTTGCCTCCTTATAAACCTTCCTCTAGATAAGGAGGCTTTAGCATTGTTCTACCCAAGTGTAGGTAACCTGATTGGTAGTGTAGTGGCCCTAGCAGATACCCCTGAGATTTTCCCACCAGTCACAATCCTCTTGGTGGTTGGGGCCTCAGGTTGTGATAGCATTTCAAATACAAAAACCCTCTTGTGAGAATTTTTAATAGTAACAACTCATGCCGCTGGCAGATGTGCACGACTAGTGGAAGTTTTAGAAGAGTGGAGCCTCCTGGCAGACTCATCAGTACTTGGGCCATACATAAGGATGGCAGCAGTCCTTACAATAACTATAGAAAATTCGAGTCTACCAAATTTGATGGTAGCTCCAGTATTTTCAATCTTAATTGCAGTATTTGCTTGTTGGAACCTAGCTCCTCATCCCAATTAGACGATCATCGGTGTGTTCTATAGTTCCATCTGTATAAATGAAAGGTAAGGGTTAGTAATCAGCATCTGATATATCGCCCCACACTTTCCTAATGTAGAGACTTGCACATAATAGAGAAATAAAATAGGCAAAAATATTTAGTATAAGTAAGTAATTAAAATAAATTTAAAACCCTGCTTAATAAATTTTTTGAGTGATCATTTTGGAATATTTAGAATTTTGATAAGTTAAATAATTTTAGAAAATCCTAAAATTTTAGTCCATGTAAATTTAACTGCTAAGATAGTACTGAGATGACTAGCCAAAGATGAAAAGAGAAACCAATTCCCAGTGGAGTTACTAGAAATCTCTAGGCTCCAAAAATTCGGCCCCACCCTCCTCATACTTTTCAAGGGAGTTTTAATGGATTAAGTTCTGGGATAATTTTGGAAGCTAGATGAGATTGTAGATAAGACACTACCTAGAGATTTTGCCCTCATTTTGTGAGGACTTAATGATCTGAGTTCGGGTTTCCTATAGGCGCAAGCCCTGTAGTTAATTACCCCTCTTGATTATGAGAGAGAACTTTTGATTAAGGCTAGTCATCGATCAGATGTGCAGAGATACCTGTTATCTGGCATATAGTAACAACACGGGATTGGGTGTTGAAAATTTGATATTTAAAATTAGAAATTTTACCATCTTGCACTTAAAGTGGATGGTGGGAGAATAAATGATAGACCCATTCAAGATCACATGGTTCCGTCATCCCAAGCAATCGTAGGATTTGGTCTACTTAGTTAGAGGAGGTAGTCAACCTAACCTGAGAGGAGAATCCTTGTCAGTAGCCATGGGTTGCTTCATCCAAGGGTGCCTTATAAACCTGGGGGGAATATTTATCTAAGGGGATAAAATATTATGAAGGGTGGATGGATTTTACTTTAAGTGGTTTATGATTAGATTCCCATTTTAAAAATTTTAAATTTTGGAATTTTTGGAGCTTTGGATTTTATGGGCATTTGAGGGAATTTTGAATGGTTATGGTTCCCTTGGATTGATATTTACATTCAACACATCCATCATCGGGATGTTTGGGGTCATTTGTATTTATGGATTGAACCTTGTCGACACTATTGAGCTATCAACAGAGGATCGAGTTTCGTAGGCTTTATGCCTTTGTTGGTGAGTTTTCTTGACTATAGGCCATGAAGGCCTAATATGAATGCATTAAAATAAATATCATGGTCCATGTCATGAATGTATATTTATTTGATAGTTCGAGCTGTATTGACTCCTATCTATCAGTGTAGAAGGATCAAGATCAAACTTGAATTCACTTACACGAAGCATTCCTAGATGTCACGTGTGTGCCAATAACATGCTCGTCGGGGCCCATGCGGGTATACAATTACACATGCATCTCTTTGTATCTATATACATATATATTATAGTGCACATGCGAGGGCATTTTTAGGATATTTCATTTGTGTGGGCAACTATCATTTGAATATATGTAACGCTCTATTTGGGAACTTGTAGATGCCTTTTATTTACGTGTATGAGTGTTGCAGATCCATTGGCATGGCATTGCAACTTGTAGATGCCTTCATAATACTTGTATGAGTGTTGCAGATCTGGTGGCATGGCATTATAGCTTGTAGATGCCTTCAGTCTGCTTGTATGAGTGTTACAGATCCAGTGGCTTGGCATTACATCATGTTATCTGTTTCTTTCGTATAGGTAGAATATTGTGCACTGCTTGTTACTTTTTGTAGGTAGATTATAGTCCACTAATAAATCTTTTCTTTTGCTACTGGTACCTACATTTTTTGTATTTTCTTGCATTCTGCTTGTGGACAACATTTAGTGTGTATGACGGGTTTTCTACAAGGGACCGTAGACACTTGCACTTGTTTCATATCATCCGACATTTTCTTGCAGATAACATGTAGCATGTATATGGGTCTCCCACAGCGGCCACTAGGCACTTTTATTTTCCATATATTTTTTACCCTTGCTTATACATAGCTTGTTATTTACACAACAAATCTACCATAATGACCCGTAGGTGTTTAAATTTGTTGTACATCTTCTATCTTTATCTATGGCAGATCAGTGTACTTGCCTACAAGTGAATAGTGTTAACTGCATGGAAGCTGCATTCTCCTTAAATTACTCAAAAACACGATGTCTTTCAGTTCATTGCATGTTGAATTCCCTTGCCTGTAGAAGACAAATGCATCTACTTGCCACTGCCTTATTATAGGCTGTATAAGTATCTTAGCACTTGTTTCAGGCTCCATGTATCCTTTTATATATGACATGTGTACAACGAGTCCTCTACCACTGCTCACTGGTATCTAGATTTACCACTGCTCTTCTATATTCATGTATGGCGAGTTTCTCATAGCAACTCGTAGGCACTTGTATTTGCTTGGTATCATCCTCCTCTACTTGCAGAAGATCGGTGTACTTACTTGATGCTAAGTGACGGTTGGCTACAGGGCTGTTATGATATCCGTTATCTACCATTTTTCATCATCCATGTGTTAGCTGCTATGTGTCTCTTGGACCTTCAACTATTATCCATAAGCAATTTGCATTCACTCACGATAAGCCTTCCTATAATTGCTTATAAATTTCACCATGGGTATATACCTTCATTCACTGAGGACCCATTATCCTTATAATGTGTCTACTATCATGATTGCATGTACTACTATATCTTCTTGCACGACTGCTATACAAACTAGTGTCAAATTTCAACCTTATAATTTGCAAGATTAGATATGTCTACTTGCGCTTTGATTCTGCCCTCAGAGTTTCATTCATTGCACCTCGATCCTTCAAGTTTTACAGGAGGCCGATATACTTTTCTGCATACTACTGTTGGCTTTTTGTCAAGTTACATTCGCCACTGCTTCATTCTTACAAGTTGACTGGTGAGCTGATTCATTCACAATTAATCTGCTATTGTTCTTGCGAGTGAACTATATTTATCATAATCTTTTGGCCTGTACTTGTAAGATAACAAGTCTCACTGTTGTCTACGTGCAAATCAGTATATTTACCTACAAGATACTTGGCATTGAAGTCAAAGAAGTCATCTTCACCATGACCCCCTCACTCAATGTGTAGATATGTCGCATACCTTGTATGTTGTGCATTATCATTTGTAGGAAGAACATTGTTTGTATATTGATGTTTGCTTTGCAATTAGTTGAAGGTTACAAGTTATTGTCACTTCACCCTTCCTTAATCATGTGTATTGAAAATTTGCTCACCACGAGTCTTTTGTTTGACTTTTATTTGAATAACTAAAACTGTCACTTAGCGATCAAGCTTGGGATGTAGAAGTTTCCTTGTCGATCATGAATCTATGTTTGCATATCAATGTTTATTTGAATGCATTTGAGAAATTCAAGTTATCATTTGATTTTGATAATTTCATCTTGGTCATGCATTTATCAATTTAAAGTCCAGTTCTTTACTATTTGCTCGAATCCAAGTGCAATTATAGTCTTCTGCAGTACTTTCCAAGTGCCTTATTATTTGAATTAGGCTTGGCTTCTTGCACCTTAGTTTAGGCTTGATTTCACGTAGTTCATAAAATTCCATGTCACTTTTAGTCTTGTTCAGTTTCAATTCTTCTGTGCACTTCATTATGATTTTCTTATATTCAAACTCATTTAAGTTAGGTTAAAATCCATTTGATTTCAATTTGAATTTTTTTTTCAATTTGGATTCAAGTTCACTATGGTTTAGGTCTGTTAAAGTTCAATTAATGTTCAATGGCTTATAAGAACAATCCTCTTTTGTCCATTCTTATTCAAATCAGGTCATTAGTTCACCAAAAATTTCGACAGCCTCCCTGCGTCTCCCCCATTCAAGAGAAATTTCAGGAGTCATAGCCTGCCCACCACGTCAATAAAGATGTGCAGGGTCAGTGTTGTGGGACACCATGGTTGTAGTCTTCATCCCCACCATGCTAAGAAAGGCATGCATGGGTCTCCAAAAATACTTGTTTAAAAGCGCAGTTATTTCCCCGTTTACGGATGATTATATTTTTACCCTGCCATGCTAAGAAAAGTACGCATAAGGCTCACCTTCCTCATTATAAGTGCCACAGCAAGTTCTCTCCCACCATGCTGAGAAAAGCGTGCATGGGTGGTCCCTTGGTGCACCACGAACACTGAAAATAGGACTTTAAGGGGATTACCTGCCTCGTTGTTAGCACTGCAACTAATTCCCTCCCGCCATGCTAAGAAAAGCATGCATGGGTGGTTGTTCGCCGCACTACAAGCACCGATAAAGGGTTTTTGAAGTTTAGGAGGTTATACCTTGGCGAGGGAACATTTACAGGGCTGGCATACAGATCGAGGCAAAAGAAGGTCTCTTTTCTTCTTTTATTATTAATTATAATTAACTTTAATTAATTATATCTTATTATAATTAATAATAATTAGCTATAAATAAAAATAATAACTAATTATAACTAATTAAAATTAATAATAGTCAATTATAATTAAAAACATTAATTGAAATTAACTTAAATTAATTATAGCTAATCTATAATAATTATAAATTATATTTAAAAATTAATTAAATTATAATTAATTAAAACTAATTATTATTATTATTAATTAATAAAAATAAAAAATTAATTACAACTAATTTTATAATTATTTATAATTAATTATTATAATTAATTATGAATTATAATTAAAAACTATTAATTTAAAAATGAAAAAAATTATTTAAACAGGGTTTGAACTGGATTTAAGATTAAATCCTAATAACAGGATTTATGCATGATTTGAGAGGATTTATAAGGGTTTTAAAAAAGATTTATGCTAATTCCTATCAAACAGAGTTATCGGGTTCACAAGATTTAAGCAGGATTTGATACATGATTTATATTAAATCCCGATAATATGATTTAGGGAACAATTAAATCTCACTACAAAATAAATCCTTCATTTCCTTCTCTCTTTCGCAGATAGATTTATGGGATCAAACCAAATAAGCATGCAAATGGGAGGAGGTTACCTTTACGACTAGTGAGCTCTCTTCGTTGCTGATCAAATGTTGTAACTTTCAACTCCGCGGGAAGGGAAAGTCGTCGAAGGTGCGAAGTCAAAAAATAATGGAGTCGAAGAAGCACACGACAGGGAGAACAACAACTACCTTAGTAAAGAGCAAGCTCTGATCGTTATCTTGCTTCCGATCCGACAAAAGGGGAACATCGTCGAGGGAGAGATCCAACTAGGGTTTACTCGATGGCAGCTTGTTGGGGAGGAAGGGTCAGTTTGGGCTTGTAGGTCTCAGAGAGGTTGTAGTAGGGACGGAGCTTGAGGTGGTCAGAGCATACGATTTGGGCTGCGAGGGTCGCTCGAGAGGTAGAGAAGATGTGGGCTTACGAATGGAGGTTGGAAGTCAAACGTCTCACTTGGCTTGCAAAATGGAAAGGTTTGGTCGGAGCTCGACAAAGGGAGAGGAAACAAGAAGAATTCATCCTCTCAGTATTTAACTACATATGCGACACTCGATTGAGGCATAATACATATTTTGCAGAGTATTTTATGGAGAAGTGACTGTTTCGATGTTGAATTCAGCAAGATTTGAGCAAGATTTCGGTAGGATTCGTGGATCCAACGGGTATGAAGTATTTATCCAGGATTTCTACCTTCTTCCCTTTTAATTCTTTATACAGAGGTCAATAGGGTTTCACTCCACCATCCTCCGTCTGAATACATCTCTCTTCAACTATTTATTTTCTCTCAATAATTATATCACTATTTTTTTATTATTTATAGTAGTTCCTATGATTACTGTAGAGAAAATCATCACAATGTTCTCCTGTGATGCCTGTAGCTTAATCATCTTGATGGGCTCTTGGGTTCTCATTAGCGACTATTGAGAAAGTTAAAAGATTTATAAATCAACTTTTTAAGTGCCTCTGATAGAATGACATCCCAATCATTTTTATTGAATAGAGAAAAGTTAAATTTTTACCTGAGATGACCTTAATAGACCCCTGATCCAGATACACCAAGTAAACCTTCAAGATGACGATGTTACCATATTTGAATTTTCTTTCAACCAAATCTTTAAATGTAAAGCAGCCTACAATTGTGAGGCCCAGCATGTGATGATAGGGGAAAAAGTGGGATCATCCTTCTTATTTGTTTCATCCAGCTTATTTCATCGGGCTTCTTAGCTTCTGTAAATCTAAAATAAACTTTCTTTAATAAATTTTTAAAAATTTTCCTTACTGACTCTTTTTAAAATGGATAGACATTTTTCATCTTCTCTTTAAAAGATGTCGAAAAAGGATCCGTAGGAGGGGTTGGAAATTACCTGAAAAAGGCTTGAGGTTGAGGATCATTCAAATGAGTCTTCATTAGTCGCTTTCCCCTTGTCTACTATTTATACGGTAGTTGCCTTCTTCTCAAATAACTTTTGAGGTTTTGTAGCTTTTCTTTCATCGGACAAATCTTTCAAGAATGACATTCAAGAAGCCTCTTCTTGCAGATTGTTTTCTTTATTAAGTAGCTTCTCAAAAGTCATTATTATGAACCCTTTTGAAACAAATACAATAAACCCATGGATATTCTTTTTACTAATTTCCACTATATGTTGCTCTTGTAGCTAGGGTTTACATTTCATTAAGAGATTTCTCAATTTTAAAATGTACTCAACTAAAGACTCCCCTGGCTTTTGCTTCTCGATGACCAGATCACCCACGGTAATATGATGTTGAGTTATCAAGAATCACTTTAAGAATAGACTCTCTAGCTCACTAAATGTCCTCATTGAACAGTTGGATAGATTGGTATACCATTTAAAAGCAATTCTAGAAAGACTACTAAAAAACTACTGAAATAGCAGAGCATTTGACCCTCCGGTGTTACAATAACCAGCATGATAATTGGCCAAATGTTGTCTTGGGTTCTCTAAACTACTAAAGACTTTAAGTGAAAGTGGCCTGAAGCCCTTTGGATAAGGGATTTAATCATACTCTTCGGGGTGGGTCTACCTTTTGAAATATATACATTCCCTTGGGATTGGGCTAAAGCCTCCCTTGCCTAGGTTTAGATCATCTACTTAATATCTTTTTATATAGGTACTACAATAACTACGGGGATTATTGGGGTTATTTCTTACTTTCTTCTATGCTCACTTGATACATACACTGTTGGCTAAGACTACTCAAGCTAAAGTCATTGTGTTTTATCTAGCTGATCTTGCATTTTTACCACCCTTAAAAGATTTTCTTCTACCTTCTTCTATAAATTCCATATGTACTCATTTTTACCTCTAACTCTAGAAGACACATCTGAGTCAAAATCTATGATTGCTGACTGTCCTTCCCTTTCTGCTTGGGATCTGCTAGGATCACCATCCCTCATTGATAATCTAGTCTCCGTCATGAAGACACCACCAATGTGAATATCCCCCTCTTCAGCCATCAAATAAATCATCAGGTTTAGGATGAAAGGCTTCTATTGCTTCTTTCTTCTTTAGAATATCTCTGATCTCTTGAACTACCACATTGATAGGTCTCCCCTCGATGGACTTAGGATTGATGGTAAATATCCAATATAATCCATCATAATCTCAAACTCTTTATGTTAGAATTTTCCTATGATTTCTTGCATTTTGAGTTCTTGGTGGCATTGGTGTATTCTTCCATCACCTCATCAATAATTTTATCATTTTATATATCCACTATGTCTTCTGCTTTGATTTTCCTGGGATCAATTGTCATAAGGGTGGTATCCTTAATGGGTTGTAGGATATCCTCCTTTAGAGATGGTAGAGCACTACAAGAAGGTAACTCTATTCCATTTGGTGGGGTGGAAACCTCACATCTCTGGATGGGGCCTAGAGAGTATCACAGGTGGATGGTCACTTTTGCTCGTAGTGGATTTGATTAGGGAATATTCCTCTGAGGAGATTTGGGCCTCTTACCTTTCACTTCTATTATCTTCTCCTGCTATGCTAGTCTAACCATAATATTGACCAATTTTGGAGACTTCATAGATAAATTGGTGGCCTACCACTATAATGGTGAATCCTACTTATTCCAATGAGTACTATCTCCTCATTCTAAGTAGATGGATGACAGGTTACCCAATGATAACCATATACTAAAATTGATGTAGTAGGCTAACTCACAAACTTCTTGCTTACTTTGGATGATTGAGGGGTTAAGAACCTTGCCTTAGTCCTCTCTTCATTTAAAATCTCCTTTTCTAATTTATGGGATATCATCCCCTTCATTTTCTTCTAATATTCCTCTTTGTTTCATCTGCCTCAGCAACACAGGTGTTTGGTGATATTTCATAACATACTCTTTCTTTGAGCTAATTTCTCCCTTGGAGTTTTCTTCGTGCAATAATCCACCGGGCATGGTGGAGAGTGGGCTAGCCTACTTGCTCTCTCCTCTCCTGCTACAATAGAGAGAGGGTATAAGTGTCTTCCTTTTAAGAGAGGGGAGTAAACTAGGATAAGCAACTCTTTAGTAGCCTCAGGTTCTAGTTCTCCTAAAGCTTTTAGCTCGATTATTTTCCAAGCTTTGGTGATTTTCTTCATCACCCTTCTCAAATAATTCTTCCTTTGGTTTTGTCTTTTAAAGGGGATCATAGAACTTTATCCTATCTCAAACACTGATGATTTCTCAGCTACTACTGCTGACTTCAATTTCTTATCCTCCTTAGTGGAGGATGTAATAGGTAAGTGGGCAACAACAGCCTCTATTTTGAGGACGGGGGAGTCGGTCCCTGACCTGAAAATAAATTCCACTAAGGAGATATCCTTTTGGGTTTTAGCTAATAAATCTACCATCTTATTCCCATCCACTAACAGTTCTAAGGTCTAGAAGCCCACCCCAAAGTGGATAGTATTTTTATACTGAATTTCCTTCACAGTTAAAATTTTATTGAATGAGAAGATTAGCTTGCTAGCCATCTGATCAATTTTCTTTTTTTTTGTAATTAAAATAAAAATGATTTAGATTAGTTAATTTTAAAATTGAAGTTTGAAGTTATTAATACTTTTGATTCTTATCATATTTATTAAGTTATAAAGGATGTAGCATAAGTTATAGTGATAATATATGAAAATCATTTGCAATTTTATGAACTTAGGATCTTATTGTATATGTTAAGCCTCTAAAAAATATGGCATAATGTATAGCAATAAAATCCATGAGTTACTTTCATCTCATTTTTTTAAGAGAATCCCAATTTTGAATCTATCTGATTTTTTTTTCTTCAAATTTTAGAGCTAAATATGTTGGGCTTTAAGCCAACATGAGGTTCGTAAAATTGATCTGATAAAAATATGAAAGAATTTGCTTAACTCTCTCATTTCACAATTAACATAGCATGATATGTTAAAGCTAATTAAAATTTCCCTCACTCACCTCACTCACTTATTATTTTTTTTAATGTTCTCTATACTCACCCAATAAGAAAATGGGTAGAGGAACCAATAGATGGAAGGCAGTCTCAACTTATAACTAAGGTACATATTCTACTAATGTAATAAAATTTCTATAATTATTAAAGATTGAGGGAAAGAAAAACTCCCCAGTGGTGTTGCCAAAATATTATTTGTAACTTCAGGAATGTGTAATTAATTGAATTGCATTTTTGGGAAAAAATTTTAATATAAACTTTTGGATTTTTAATTTTGCACTTGAGCATGTCATTATGAATGATATATCACCTCGAGAGGTGAGAATATCATTCTCTAAAGGGTTCATATTACAAAATTATAGATTTCATCATGACTGTCGTAGTCAATTTCAAGAAGGAACTACATATGACCTTGAAGGATCAAAATGATGTTCGATCACATTTTTAACTATAATAGTTAGGGTGTTGAATCATTGATTATCATAGCTAAATTCAATAAGGAACTGCATATGACTCCAAAGGGTTAAAATAATAATCAAGATGTATTATCATTAATATCATAATTAAAGTCATAACAATAAATGATATATCTTTCCAAAGAAAAAAATATCATTTATTATTAATCATTTGAATATGACAATAATATTTGTCTTTGATTTTAACTTTTCCTAAAAGAACAATCTTTCCAATCCTATTTAGGAGCTAAAAAGATGGGGATTATTTTCTCCGGGGTCTTCAATCTCCTATAAAGGCAAGTGTTTATAGTTAATTACATCATTGGCAGGTTAGACTTCCTATGAATACTCTCGATTAGAATAATGCTAGTAACTTTATTTAGATTTTTTAATGAGTACTATGAAATATGGGATGTTTGACTATTTAAATGAGATTTGATCAAATTTTGAGCGCTTATTTTGGAAGTCAAGAGATGATAAGTAAGAGGCATTTTAGGATTCCAAAATAATTTAAAAATGCCTCAATCTATCTTATGTTGGGCTTTAAATTTTGGATGAGTGGAAATTTAGTTTGAGTTAATATTTTAAGAAAATTTTGGGATTAAATTCTAGAAATTGGGGACTTAAAATTTGTGGTCTGCCCTGGAGCCTAAATCTAAGTTGGATCATTACACCGTAATGACTCAAACCTAACTAATGAACTTTGGACTTACATCAGCCTAGATTAGAAAGCGAACTAAGCCATCTAGGTGCTTTAAAACTATTATTCCAGTCTAATGAAAGATAGACAGGCTTATTATTTAAGTTTCCAAATTTTTGGAGCTAATGTCTAGAGAATTTTCTAGGTAGCTCCTTTACTTATGAGTGGTGTGGGCATGCTTGATGCAATTAAACTTCAATTAATTATAATTTTTTTAATATAATGGATGCAAATTAATATTTTATGCAAAAGTAATATATCGTCAACTTTCAAAAAAGCTTAAAAATAGGTTTTCCCCTAGAGAACATAACATCCCCTAGACTGATTTGCACTATAATAGGTTACGTGGTCTGCCACAACCCATAGGTGGGTAGGTGCCTAGCAAGGAGAGAATATAGATATATATGCATGAAAAACTCCTGGCAAGCTCGACCTTACTTCTTAGGAATGTTTAGCTTTTTATATTTTCTTGATTTTTTTATTTAGCTACAAGTAAAAGAATTTATTATCCTTAAGAGTCTAATCATATTCTAGTCTAAAAAAAATATCACATGCAAATGATAAACCTAGGAGAATAGGCAAGTTGTAAGGCATGAGTAATATAAAGAAAAACTCATAAAGCCTGAATCAATCAAATAATAAAATGAAAGGCCATGTGCCAAGTGTCACTTAATATACAAACCAGGGTCTGCTAAATTAAAATTGGAAGGGCTCCACCAACAACACCCCAGATTTTAATTCTATAGGATGATGCAAGTTCATCTTAAAGAAAGGCATTTCTCTTAGTCTTTAAGTGTTCTTAGCTTTCTTATCCTTCTTTTGAGCTCCTTGTACTTGTACAAATTTGTACGTCCAAATGAAAGAAATCTCCACTAGGGATGTTTATTTCCACTTTTCAATTTCATATTCTTACTATAATGCCTTTCTTTAAGTGACTTTCACAACTCTTTTTAAATTTACATTTTATTGAAAATTAAAATACTCTATACAATTTGCATAATATCCTAAGCAATTTATAATAAATCATCAAAATTCCCAAGCATTCATAAATAATCATTTACTCACTTTTGGGATAGCACATTCACTTGATCATGCTTTATAAGCTTTTTAGGGGACTAGGCAATAAAGAGCACCTGTAGAAATTTTATAAATCATATTTTAGTTATCCCCCTTTATAGTCCTGCATAAGCATGGCTGCAAAAAATTTCATTAACATCCAAATCTTTCCTAACCTAGGAAAATCTAAAACCCAACACTGATCACAGTAAAATCATTTCAAGGCATATGAGAAGAAAGCATGATTAATAAAATACGACATGCATTAATCAAAACCAAAAATTCATACCACATTCAAGACAAAACTCTAAAGAACTACGGCCTATCCTATAGCTAAAGTTTTTTATCCTAAAAAGCAATCTATAGTGTGTGAAAGGGGGTTGTATGGTTTGGATGTTTCTTTAGCTTGATATAAGTTTGATTCGAACATTTAGATTTCATTTGTTCAAGGCCAAGGGATATTTACTTTCAAGTTTAAATCTTAATATTTTAATACTGATTATTAGATGAATTTTTTGTTAAAGTTTATTAACATTTTAGTCCTAAGGCTCCCATATTTTAATTAGTCATTCAATCCTTAAAGCCTAAATTTCCAATACACTTATGCACTTCGAAATGAATCAAGCAAAGGGTATGAAATCTTCAATTTGTTAATAATTTATTAATGATTATTAAGGTTGAATAATGTTTGCCTTTATTTTACACCAGGGCTGTGAGGTTTATTTCACCCTCGTTGAGGCTAACTTAGTAGCCTTATAGGCCCAGGTTACCCAGCAACCATCTTTTGATTTGTGTTTGATTTATTTTGTTAAAATAGGCTAATCTAATTAATTTTTTCAATAATTTATAGATTAGTTATTTAACTTAAATAGCAATTATTGTTGTTTACATAAGGGTTGTGAGGTTTATTTCACCCTCCTTAGGGCTAATTTAATAGCTTCATAGACCCGGGTTACCCAGCTACCATCTTTTGATTTGTGTTGGCTCTAGTTTTCTAATGTAGGTTTATTCGGTTGGCTACAATTATATCCCAATTGTTAGTATTATTAAAAATGAGAGACATCAGAAAATAAATATAAGAAGTGAGATTCCAAAGAATAAGATAAGTATAATCCATGATGAAAATACCAAAAAAGAGCCTACATTTAAGCAACTCCACCCATGGCCAGATGCAGGGCACCAACAAGTAGAAAGAACGCACGCAACCTTCCTAGAAATAGTTACAAGTATGATCCAAGAAAACACCCCTAATACAGGATGACTAAGTTTATCGGAAAAATAAAAAAACATTATAGCACCACTTACATATAATACAATTCCTAATAATATGCCATAACAACCAAGTAAACTCAACATTGTAAAGGGTGTTAAATTTCCAGCTAATCAAGAAACCCACGATATCCAAAATCAACCCATGAAAGAACCACAAAAGCCAACAAGAACAATTGTATAAACCACCCACAAAAACCAACAAGAACAGCTATATAAACCGCCAGCATTATATAAAAGCCTCAGCCAATGCTAGAAAATTAGAGATGGGCCAAGAACAACCCTAATCTAACCAAAAACAAACAAATTAGAAACTTTCCCAAAATAACTCACTAAACAAAAAGAAATTATCAGATGAAGGAGCAAAAATGAGGAATGAAATGGATGCTCGAGAATCGCTAGAAGAGATGCCAGAGCATAAGCTTGATGAATTAGAGTTATTATAATTTTTTTATTAGAGTTATTATAAAAGCTTTATATACAAGAACAATTAGGGTTTGGTATTTAAGATATTAAATGATCCCAATATTTTACGAAATTTTAAACTTAGGTTAGTGATAACCTAAGATGAAACCTTTGAAATTTTGGGAATATTTGGATTAATGGTTTATTTTTAATGGTTTATGTAGTTTATTTCTTTATTAATGTCCAAGTGACCAAAACATGGATTTCAAACCAGTTTATAGCCCTTCAATTTTATTTTATACCATTTAATCATGAGTATAATGCAATTTATTTTAAATTTTCATGAATTTTTTACATTTATTTAAGTATTTTTTGAATTTTTTTGGTCATTATATAGGTTGATTTAAGGTTTTATAAATTAATGCCCAAATGAGCTCAAATTCTTTTGAAATTAAATCCATAGACCCCTCAGGATCTTAGAAAGTTCCCATAAAAATTTTAGATCATTTGGAGACTTCTTGAATTTTCTACAAATTTCCTAAGGTAACTGACCCTAAAACTTAGGAAACTTACCTAGAGCAATTTAAGGATTGGATTGGGGCAAAATCATAAGATATCTAACCCTCATGCATATATAGACAATTTATAAAAATTCCATGATCCTTTGTGGATTCATAATTATGTAATTTTAAACTTATCGGTCAAAATATAACCTATACCTTCAAGGTTCCATCAAGACTAAAAGAGGATTCAAATCTACTTGAGCAAAATCACAAATACTACATACCTTGAGATTCAATCAAGTCAAATTTGAACCCAATCCAAGATGAATGTATAACTAGGTTAAATAATTAAACATGAATTTCACCACATTAAATCCTTAGAATTTTAGACAATTTACCTGGCCTTGAGTTTATGTTTGATGGATGGGCTTATCAAGCTAAATCCATAGTGGGTTTAAAATCCCAAAATGGACCACTAGATCAATAGGAATTAAATTTTAAATTTCTAGCTATTTTTAGGAATTAAACTCCATGGATATCAATATTTATATAGTTAGCAGTCTGCAGAGATCACACTTTTTCCACTTGGCAGCCAAGGATTGACTACTAAATAAATATTGAGTCCCAGTAACATGTGTGATAATTTATTAGCTATTTGATTTAGAATCAAGTGGTTGGGATCTAAAGTTCCAAACCACAGGAGGGTTACATGCATATATAGAATAACTCAATCAGGATTGTCCCGTGAAAATTATGGCTTCAAACACCCATAGTATTTAATAGTCATTAACACATTTTACCTTCATCCATGCAATCCACTCCACAAAACCTTATCAAATTGATCCAGTTGGATCTGTTGAAATAGAATGATAAATCCAATGGCTAGATGGCCATGAATTGACCATTCTCTTCATAATTTCTCAGACCCCTAACCTATTGATCTTGAGATTAGGGAATACCTTGATACATTAATTAGTTCACTTGCAATTATCTTGGGTTGAGTTTGTTTGAGTCCAAAAAAAGTTTCCTCTTTAAAGCTCGATCACTAAAATTATCTGGATCTAAATGGCTTTGCATTGATCAAATTTCACTGAAGTTCACTCAAGCTCACTCTCAAAGGGCATAAAAATATTAGGAATTATAGGGTGTTGGTTGCTCTCACTCTTATAAATCTCAAAAAACTAAACCAAAAACCTAACTCCTCTTAAAATTTAAGTATTTATAGAAGATTAGAGATGAATGTTTACATGAATCTAGCCAAGGTTGGCCATACTAGTCTATTAGGTCAGTTCAAGGAGGTCTAATAGAGTAGACAGAGGAGTTTGGAGCTAGTTAGATGTTTGGGTGAGCAACTCTGATCAGAGAGGATGGGATTGCATGCACATGCTTAGGTTGAGCTAGTTTCCAACCACCTAAGGCTGCCACCTAACCACTTAAGCTAGGAGGGGGAGGGAATTCAAGAGAGTTCAAGGCGAGTTTTAAGTCACATGGGCAGGCTTTGTGTGGGCTAAATCATTTTAAATTGGCTTTTTATTCCCATCTAAATAAATTTTAGATAGCCTATTTGAGTTGAACATAATGAACCCAAGGGATGGGTTGAGTCTTAGGCACTCAATTAAGGGGTTTTGAGTCTTGGTGTGGAAGATTTAGGTTTAATTAAAAGGGCAAGCTCTTTCTATTAAGTAGGTCAACCGTGGTAAGCCATGGCCATAATGGGCTCCAATGAGTTTATATAAGATTTTTAAAGTGTTTAGAGGTCTTAGGTCACAACTCTATGGTCTAGGGTAAAGTCTACCCTAGAAAAGCCATTTAGAGAATTTTAGGGTTTTTAAGGTTTCATGATCAAATATAGTTAACCAAGGTTTAGCCAAGGGTCTAAATGGTCTAAAGTAATTTAGAAATAAATTTTGGTTAACTTGGATTACTTCTAAGCATTTGGGCTCAAGTTTATGATGAAATGCCACCTTGAGAGGCATATGTTATAATTATGAAAAGGTTAAGGTCTAACCAAAATTTAGCTTTATAATTAGACTTTGAATGATTTTGGAGACTCCTTAATGTCATTCGGAGGTGATCTAAGGAATTTCTAGGCCACTTAAGTTTGGTCAAGACAAAATCCTTAGGTTTTCTCCTATAGTTCATATAGGCTAGGTCTAGAGTAAGATAAGAGTACTTAAGCACTAAGAATAACAAGAGGAATGGATTTAGATCTCATTCAAAAATGAGGTCAATAGTATTCAACCAAGGTGTTATAGTTAAGTTTATAAGAAATCTAGTTTAAAATATATAATTAGACTATCAATTCAAGTGAATATTAAGATGTCAATCAAAATGATGTATGCATATTAATGATACTAAATAGGGTATACTAATATGGTTTCTAGGAGTAGTTAATGGTTGGTCTTAAGGGCTAGAAGGAATCTAGGGTGATATACTTTCAAAAATTTATGAAGATATACTTTGATTTTAGGAATATCTATAAATTTATTAAAAAATTTTGAAATTATTTAAAAGGGCATAAAAATATTAAAAAAGGTAAAATCCTTCTTTAAAAAAATTAACCATACTAGATAAGTTTACCAAAAAAAATTCCTCAAAAATGTGTTGAAACATAACAAATCTCATAATTTCTTAAAAATTTTTAAATTAAAATCCCATTTTAGTGAGATTTGTTAACAGTAATTTGGAGTTTGAGAAATCATAGTTTGTATCCCATAATTCATTTAACCCCGAAAACTTTTTGTTGGAAAGCAATTAAAGTTTTCTTAAGCTTTCAAAAAAATTTGGAATTTTTGTAACACCATCTACCTAATAATTTAATTAAAATATATTATTATTATTATTATTTTAAATTAGAAAATTATGGAAATTTTTCTCATAATTATTTTTCCCTCATTCGTCAAATCATGATCCATGGGTTGTTACGTTTGGTGCATTTAGGGTGTAAAGTATTCCAAATATATGGTTTTTAAAAATATTTGTATTTGGTTTGAAGTAAAAATGCAGGGTATAAAATGAGTGTATTCTAGATATACCAGCTAGTGGATTTTGGGAGTATTTGGAATCCCTTAGATTTTAGCAATTTTTAAATACACCACTATTGCACAACCATTGTCATGCCTGTCAACCAGACCCATCGTCCTCGCCACTACCAACCATCTCCTTAAACTACTGACCATCGCCGGTAGCCACCACCATCGATCGGCGCCACCACCATGACCAGTTACTTCCATCACTGTCGGCCGCCACCATGATTCATTTAACCTCTTTCCATCACCACCATTACCAACTACTACCACTGCTAGCCTCCCTCCTCAACGATCGCCTTCCTCTGCCTCCGCCACTGGCCACCCTCCACCACTGGCCACCCTAACAACAACTACTTTGCACTTTACATTGCATTCACTTCACTTCAAACAAAATAAAAAAAATTAAAGTTATCCATTCCTTTTACACTCATCCAAACAACTCCAAAGTATTCCTTTTACATTGCATTCCTTCTACTCTACATTCCTTTTACACTGCATTCCTTTTTAAGGAAACCAAATAGCTTCTCATATATGATAAAAATGTCATGTGATTTTGGCGTAAGGATTTTTTCATAGCAAAAGTTCTTATTAAATTTATAAAAATCTTTTTAAATTTGAGTTGATGCCAATCTTTCTTTATCAAAGCCATTGAGCTTATTTAAAAAAGTGGATAAGATTAATTTTATCTTTCTCACTCGAGTTGGCTAAGGAGAATAAGAATTGGTTGGGCTTGGATTAACTCACCTAAGCCCTACCCAAGCCATTTTATCAATACAGAATGCTCCTTCTTAGAAGCTTTCACTTGCAGCATAAGAGGAAGCTCCAAGCTCTCTCAAGGAGAAAAGGCTAGCTTGGTTAGGTCTTAATTTAATTTATAAGTTGCACTCATCTTATATTAGCTAGGGTTAAAGCTTCATTCTTGTGCAAGTTACCAAACTCACCAAAATAATCCCACACCTTCAATAAGGTGAGATGCACCAAACCCTCCTTGTCTTTGATATCACCTAGATTAATGGGTCATCCAAAACCCAAAATACAAGCATAGGTGAGTAACAATATGATCCTATCAGTCTCCACCAGAGCTAGATGAGGGGTGGGATTGAATACTGGGAGCTTGCGAAAGATGAAGGCAAGCTCTCTCAACTCTGAGAGAGGTTACATGCTTAAATAGCAATGGAACTGGGCTTATCAATGGCTTCATTCATAATTTTAACACTAATCTTCTTACCACTTGGCTTGATCAAGATAATTCATTTGTTTAAGAGTTCCTAGGGAAGAGGAATTAATTAGTTCCATAAGCATATACATAGAAGAATTCTATTGTGTATATACTTGTATTAATCCCCATATATCATATATTTAGTTCATAATTAACATGGTTTTGATGGGTCCAACTATGGTTAATTTGCTACAATATTTTATCCTTTTGTCTTATATAGGATAATGCTAACCCATATAGAGTTCAAATGGATAGTTTGATCAATTTGGCTATTATGACCCATCTAAATTGGTCACCAAGTTGAAATAATTAAAATTGCTCCTCTAACATCCTTAACTAGAATCACCTTAAATGATTGAGCTTACCTACTTAGGAAAATGTTTGAACTCATTTAAGTCCCAAGGGACATGTTGAGCTATTTTAATTAATTAATCACCTTAGGAAGGTTAGAATTAGTTAAACTAGACTTTCTTCCCTTATGTCCTTCTAAAGAATCACTCCAAAGGATTTTCACTAGTTTAGCTAATTAACTACACTAAACCACCTTGGAATGTGAATGCATTTATTTAGGCAACATTGAGCCTTTTGCCCAAATTTGATCAAATTAGGTTGACTAGATTTTTTTCATGCTTAAAACATCCTTAATAGCTTTCATATCCATGAAATTATGCCAATTTTATAGTTGCAGATAATTTTGCACATCTGGCATATTTGAGCGCATATTCGTTAAATTTGTTCAAATGGACCTAATGGTCACAACCATAGGTCAAATTATTGTCCAAAGACTTCTAATAACCTGAGGACATCTTATTAAGAGTTTAGGATCTTTTGTATAGAGGTTTATGGGTTAGGGTGAGCCCTATAGGCTTAATTTTATTTTACCAGGACTGATAGGGTTTTATTATGATAAAATCAAGTACCAAAGGTTCAATTGTATTTAAAACTTTTAGAGACACCCTATGGCGTGGTTTAGTTTGGCATGTTATTTAATTTTATCAAATTGATCCAAGGAGATCAATTAAGGTTGAATATAGAAAATTCTCTCTAATAAACTCATTAATTTTTAGGTTAAAGGATTATTTACATTTTTAATGCTAACAAGCAAGTTGATGAGCTCTTTAGAAAAGGCATTATTCGTGAAAGTCTTAGCCCATGAACTATCACTACATTACTAACAATAAAGACGTACATATCATAGAGAATGTATATTGATAGAAAAGTTATCCGAAGGATCACCATCAAGTATAGATTTCCTATATCTAAACTTATTGATATGCTAGATCAAATATCAGGAGCCACTTAAATTATAAATAGATCATAAGAGTTGTTACCATTAGATTAGGATCATATTGAGACTTGAAGGAAAGGTTGTATTAAAAGCCCTAGATGAACTATATGAATGGCTTATGATGTCCTTTAGATTTTTTAATACTCCAAGTATATTCATCAAGATCATGAACACTATTAAAATCATTCATTGGCATATTTTTAATGAGTTACAATATTGTCATCACCATATATGGTCTAGATAGAGACCATTATCTCCATCACCCTAAGTTAATTTTGGAAAACGTGAGAAAGGAGATGTTATACCTGAATATAAAAAGTTTATGCACCAAAAACTCATATTGTTAAGTTTTTTACTAACCAATTATGGACTTTCACATAAAGCTAACAAAGTTAAAAGACATCTCTAATTGGACAACTCCAAAATTATTCACTTATATTAGTAGTTTTTATGAACTAACTATATTTTACAAGGTTATTAGACAATTCAACACCAAAGTTGCTACATTTATTGACATTTTAAAGAAAAATTTCTTAAAGGGGAATACTAGTGCTTTTCTTTTGATAATATTTAAGTTTCTCATAACTACACTACCTATTTCAAGATTGCCTTATTTTATTAAAGCATTTGAAGTTACATTTAATTCCTTAGGGCATTAAATGCATATTGAGTCAGGAAAATCATCATATAGCCTTCTTTAGCAAAATATTGAATGATGCTAGATAGAGATATTCAACACGTGGTAAAAATTTCTACGCTATCATTCAATCCCTTAGGCATTAGAGGTATTATTTACTACATAAGAAGTTAATTTTACATATACCATCAGGTCCTTAAATTTATCAATACAAATAAAAAACTAAGTCATAGAGCATGTAATGGGTAGAGTTTCTACAAGATTATAGTTTAGCTATCAAGCATACATCCAATCTTGTGAAAAAGCCAATAGATGTAGATTATTTATCTAGAGAAGCATTGGCCATTATATCTTTATAGCTTCAAATTCTTTATTTTGACTAACTTAGGGAAGCTTATCTTTCATACCTTGATTTCATGATATATATCATGAGCATAATGACCCCATATCTTTGATGAGTTCCCCTGTAATTATTGATGGATAATTGTATAAGAGTAATAGTTCTATATCCCTCGAACATTCCTTAGAAATTTCCTAATTTGGTGTTGCATTCAAGAGGAATTATAAGGTATTTTCGAAGGGACAAGACAATCAATTTAATTGAGAATAATTGTTACTGGCCCTTCACCAAGAAGGATGCGGATAAGATTATTGTATGGTGCTTCACTTGCAAATAGGCTAAAGTACAATAACAAAAAGCAAGAAATATTTTCTTTTTTCCTTTTTACTTTAAACCCTAAGAGGACCTTTTTATGGACTTTGTATTAGGATTTCTTATGCCATCAAAGGAGTGGATAATAATTTTTGTGCTGGTGGATGCATTCTTCAAGATGACACATTTTTTACCTTGTAATAAAAAATAATGGTGCGTCACATATTATAAGGATATTTTTCAAGGAGATAATAAGATTACATGATTTTCTTAATAATGTTGTGACGAATGTAGATGCTAGATTTATTTTCTATTTTTTAAAAATATCCTATTAAAACTAATGGATATTAAGCTTAAATATTCTTCATCATTTCACACATAAACAGATGGGAAATTAAAAGTAGGCAATAGGTCTAAGGAAATTTATTGAGTTGCTAGTACGGAAGAGCATAGAAAATTGGATTTTGCACTTAGCCACTTCATAAATTTTCTAAATAGTATTATTCCAAAAATAATCATAAAATCATCTTTTGAATAATTCCCAAATATCACTTGATATTGCTAACATTCTTATACATATTTTTAGATTCAATATTTACTTTTGCTAAAGATTTTGCTAGCTTGCATAAAAATGTGAAGAAATAAATTGAATAAAGTGACATTAAGTTTGCTTAATCCATGAATAAAATGAGTTTTGTAAAAGAGTATAAAATGGTGATTATATAATGATTTGTATCATACATGGAAGAAACACCTTCAAGTTCAATAAAATCTATGCAAGGGCTTGTGGAGCATTTAGAATTTGTAAGAAGAATTGTTATATACATATATATAAATCTTATATTTAATATTGAATATTTCCTAACATTCCAACAAAATTTGTTACATAAAAAATTGAGCTTAACCATTTTGTAAATGGAGCAAGCCATCAAGTGCAAGTGGACATTCAGCCAAACATCCTATAAGTTGAGTGCATACTTATGGATGAAGCACCAACAAATCACATTGGAGAGCACAGATTCCTAGGGAGATGGAAGGATTAACCTAGTGATGATACATGGCTTACTATGATAGATTTGGAGAAGATTGTACTTAATCTTGTGGATGATTACCTAGACTTCAACTCCTTAAAAAAGAGTTTTTGAAGTCAGAGAAGTGATGCAGCACAAGAAGCTCCTTATGCTGCATCACTCCGCCACTATACACTTACACAACCATTATTATTTAGAAGTCATTTACCCTCCCTCCTATATTAGTTCTCTCTTCTTTACCTCCACAGTTGGCAAAGATCCCATCATTATAGTACATAAGTTTTGTGAGTAACCTCACCACCACATTGGATCTCATCTTTGTTGTAACTATCCCCTTCATTATTCATTATTGTCTTGATTGTCTAACTGTACTAATCCACTGTGTAGATAATGATATATGAAATTGCAATCAAAGGTTCATCAAATTTGAGAAGATAGAGTTAGATTGACTCAAATTACTGCTATAAAATTTCATTTATTCTGGGTCTAACAAAAATTGATTTGAGTCTATATCTAAAATACAATAATCAATTAGGGTCAAATTGGTTCTCTTGGTTTTTTAGATCAGAGCTAAACTTGAGTTGAAGGACCGTTAGCCCAGAGGCGGTTTGAAAGGTCCCCACCCTAACTTCCCTTTTCTTGGTAAAGGAAACAAATCGCAAAAGAAACTTTTGCTCGTCAGTGCTGTTATATCAGAAAGAGGGTGAAGCCGCCAATAGTGCTTTCCCTCACCAACTCGTCTTTGTCTTTCCTTTCCCTTATCTTCTCCTCCACAATTTGCGGCACATCCACTGCATGCCAAGCTATGCAGATGGAAAGCTCGTCAGCTTCTTCGCGTGTCGAGTCTTTTCCAATCGGGCTTAGAGTTCTTGTTGTCGATGACGACCTAACATGGCTGAAAATTCTCGAAAAGATGCTCCGGAAATGCTCTTATGATGGTAATCTTTCAAAAGCTTGTATTCTTTTGTATTTTCCTTTATTATTATTATTTTTTTCTATGTTATGATTGCTATGGTTTGCACCAAATCAGGAGCTTAGGTATTCGTTTTAGTTTGATGAAGGATTTGTGTTTCCTGTAATGTCAAGTAGTTTAATTGGTCTTTTCCATCTATCCTCCTTGCTATGCATTATTAAAGGAGTCATATTTATTTTCTTTATATGATGATTGTGAGACTTTTAACATAGTTTTATCAATGAAGGGAGAAACTTGCCCTGTTAAAGTCGTTAAAGCTAGTAGTTTTTTTTTTTTTGTTTTTTTGTTTGTTTGTTTGTTTAATGAACTAGTGGAAGTTTGTCTTCTGTCACTTTAATGCTTTGTTGAAAAACTCCCCTTATTTTACGAAGTATCTGTAGTGTTTTCTTTAAGGTTGATGTAAGAAACTTTGAACTATTTTTCAAGTCATGTGGAGAAAGGCCTCATCTGGTTATTTTCTTAGCTGCCTTGATTTCCGAAGCTCTATATATGCTATGAAATGTTCAGTAAATGCACTATATCGCGTCTGATCCTATTTCACTGATTCACGATTGAAGTTTTATCAACAATACCTTCTCAAACTTTGGAGAAAGCAGCAATTTGTAATTTAAGATTGTACTATTGGATTTTTTTTTTCCAAGATAAGGCCCCGTAATTTTTCCATTTTTGGGATTTCCAAGCTAAAAATCTGTTTTGTATTTTTCTTGATTGTCTACAGGTGTTTGTGTCAAGCTAAGATATAGAATTTATTCTCTCCCTATCAACATAATTATCTTGCACGCAACAAGATCATAAAAATATATACTTGCAAAACTGCTATTGCATCTCTTTTAGAGTAGAGCAATAGCTCAACAGCGAAACAATATTTTTAAACAAAGCCAAAATTTCAACTAACAAGTTAAAATCTGACTTTATAATTTTCACATTTAGTCCATGCCTTTATGAGCAAGAAGAATGCAGAATCCCGATTTCTTATTTCTATGAAATTCCAATCCCAATTTTTCTCCTTGAAGGGAATGGGCCAATTTTACACTGTGACAGTAGAGAATCACCTTTTAGTTAGAAAAGTAAGACAAGTTATCCAGCTTAATATTTTGTTTTGCAATCAAGTTGAACAAGAAGTGAGAATTTTTTATTTGGTCAGTGTTAAGATGTTCCATCTAGCATAATTTGTACTTCAAATTTTTGTTGTTATTCCTTCGAAAATACTTTGAAGCAATTTCCTTTGACTTGATGTTAGCAAATAAATATGTGCAAGTGTGTTATGTGTTCATGTGTGTGTTACCTTTAATCTGATGAGTTCTTTTTTTAATTCAACTTGCTCTATGATTACAACTGCATAGTTGTCAGCAATATTTTCTTGATTGATGGGTTCTAGATGTACCCTAGAATGCAAATGCAAATAAATGTCCATAATTTTTGTTTCTGAAAATACAGAGAAATTATTATACTTTTTGCAAAAAAAAAAAGGAAAAATAATGTAGAAGCTAATAATAGAGAAGATCAGCTAAATGTGATGGTTATCTGTGGACTACTTGAAAGCTTGAGTTCCGTAACTGTATCTTATTTATAATGAACTCAAAGTTTCTTCATCCACTGAAAAAGATCTTCTATATTTACTATTTAGGAGATCTCTTTAGGAACTCTCTGGATTATGATCAAGCTTTTCTTAGTTCAAAACATGTGTGGACACTCTTTGTTTGAAAAACAAGTTAAAAACATCACATATACTTTGCTTGGCAGAACATAGCAGAACTTAGATGATGATGAAGCTATAAAAATATATGAAAAGAATTGTATGGTTGTTATTTCATCACAGGGAATTGTATGATTTCACCTCCTTGTACTTTCCCTTCATCATCATAGCCTCAATTCCATTGCTTCATGAAAATCCAACTTGGATAATCTAGCAATTGTTTTTCTACTGGCATAGTAACACCAGATATAGTCAAGGCGAATAATAAGAGAAAGAATGAATTGAAAAGTTAAGGGTTTGAGTGAGGCCAAAAGCTTTAACGCACGCATTAAACAAGAAGCTTTAATGACATTACTTGAATTTCAACTAGACATATCTTGTAGTAATTTAAAGCAAAAAGATCTAAGGGAGATGGAAGGAGGAAAAATAAAACTCAAAAGAGAAAAAAAAAGATTGATTTGAGCAGTAACGAATTTTGTGGTTCGGCTATTTTCGATGACCTGACTTGGGGACTTTTTCTTATTTCAAGTAGAAGGTTGATCTGATTTTAAATTTGTTATTGCTCATAACCTATTATAAGAATTCAGCCGAAGTTTATCTTATGTTTCCTCTTCACCTTGTAACAGAAAATGCCTTGCTTTCATGACTTTTAAATGACTGCTAATGAATTATGTTTATTTATTTCACCTTAATATCAGGAAACACATCTAATCATGTAATTACACATTGAACATTCTAAATTTTATTTATGAAAATCTAGGAAAATAATCAAGAAATTTAACCTATGTATAAGGTCAACCATTGTTGTGCAAAGTAAAGTACAATAATTTTCTGCTAATTTAGTGATCACTATTCCTCTAATAATGCAGTTACTACATGCTGCAAAGCAAGAGCTGCTCTTGATCTTCTACGTGAAAGGAAAGATAGATTTGACATTGTTATCAGTGATGTTAATATGCCCGACATGGATGGTTTCAAGCTTCTTGAGCACGTTGGACTTGAGATGGATTTACCAGTTATAAGTTAGTTCTAACAATCGTCATTTTTCTCCACTTTATGTTTATAAAATCCTTTAATCTAACAATAATTTATCGATGGGAATTGCATCTCTGTCCCTATGCAGTGATGTCGGTAGATGGTGAAACAAGTAGGGTTATGAAAGGTGTTCAACATGGTGCATGTGATTACCTTCTTAAGCCCATCAGAATGAAAGAGTTAAGGAACATATGGCAACATGTTTATAGAAAGAGAATACATGAGGTGAAAGATATGGAGATTCATGATATCAATGATGATATTCATATCCTAAGAAGTGGGTTTGAAAATTTTGATGACAGGCTATTTATGAGTACATCCGAGATGATCTCTTTAAGGAAACGAAAAGATGTGGACACAAGAGATTTTAGTGATCAAGATCTATATGATTCTGCAACGGTGAAGAAAGCCAGAGTGGTGTGGTCTGTTGACCTTCATCAAAAATTTGTAAATGCTGTGGATCAGATAGGTTTTGATAGTGAGTAACTTTTCGCTGGCCATCAGAAGTTCATTACTTGTTCATTTTCTGTGTTCATTAACATTTATTTCCTATGTTTAGATTTTCATTTTCTCATTAGTTAAGTCCGTTGAAATATTTTCAATTAATCTGTAACGTGCTTGTTAACCTTCCGTTTAATATTTATGAAAATTTATATTTATCATTTTGCAGAAGTTGGTCCAAAAAAAATACTTGATTTGATGAATGTGCCTGGGTTAACAAGAGAAAACATTGCCAGCCACTTACAGGTACCCCTCCCCATGTATTTGAGCCTCCAAATTAGTATAAACGTTCAAAATAAAATGAAGTGAAGAAACTGCAAGCGGGACAAAATACAATCATTTCGATTTGCTTTTCAACTGGTATAGATACATGTCATAATTTTTTCGTAGTATGTTCTTTTGACAATGGACATGACATATTGTTGTGATTCTCGAAGTTTTTGTTTGTCAAATGCACAAAATGTTTGTGTTATTTGGATTATTCGAAAAGTTGACGTTTTGTTAATTTTAGTTTCTTTTTTTGCTATGAATTATAGGGGTAAGTACGTACATCAGCAGATGTTGCCCAATTATAAATGTTTTCTTTGCGCATGGATCCTTACTTGGATCCTACCATTGCCAAGAAGATTCTTTGATATCTTCCTTCAGCTTTTTGGCTACAACTGATCTGATTCCTCTATTTTTGAGCTGCCTGCGACACTTAACATGATTTCTAGAATTAGTAGTTATTAGGGTTTCTTTCTTTTTCTTTTCTTTTTTTTTTCTTTTGCCTCGGGTATGACCAAGTGCACTATTGAGCAGCTCACGGGGCTTTTGTTCCAGTGAATTTTTCTTCCAATAGCTTTCTTAGCTGATAATTCCTGTAACTTATGTTCCAATCTCTTTTCCTCTTGCCGCTTCCTGTGGCTAATCAGTACAACTCCTCTATTTCTTCTGGATGAATCTGCTTCTACGAGTCAGCTGTGAATCTTCTATTTTGTATATGATTAAAGGGAAATTCTAATTAATTTCGTGATCATAAATAGGAATCATGGCCATGTATAAAAATTCAATTTGTTGCTAGATAAAATTATTTTTTTTGAATTTATATTCCTTCTGCCTTGGGTTTCAGTTTCTTGATCAAGTTAAAGGCTTAAATAATTTCGACTTTGGTTATCTCCTTATTCAAGGGTGGAGTCTGGTGAATTATTACCCAAAGTAATTTTTGTTCTCTTTATTTTTCTCTTCTTTGATATTTCATGCTATTATGCCTGGTCAAGTTTGATAAAATCTTCTTGTCCTACAAGCGCATGAATTTCAAAATGCATTTGCGGCATTCTTGATTCCATAATTTCTATTCATTAATTTCTAGTAAATAGCTAATTTATTTTGTTTCCATAAAACTATCCATAACCCTGTAGTATTTTTTTTTTTTAATTGCATTGATAACTTGAAAGTGTTCTTTAAATATATAATGTATTCAATTTTCAAATACCTGAATTTGCTAAAATATAATTAATGGTAGTTGCTCAAATATTTTGAGAAAATGTAACTGTTTAAACTTATTCATTATGGGTTCTTATCAAACATGAACTTAGTCATTAAAGATATGTATGAAGGAGCTACTACTTGTGTTCAAACACAAGGTGGTTTGACCAAGTATTTCCCTATTTCGGTTGGATTACATCAAGGATCAGCTTTAAGCCCATATCTTTTCGCGTTAGTCATGGATGTTCTAACTAGACATTTACAAGAGGATGTACCCTGGTGTATGCTTTTTGCTGATGATATTCTTCTTGTTGACAAGACTAAAGAGGGAGTTGAAGGTAAACTTGAAGTCTGGAGATCAACCTTAGAGTCTAAAGGTTTTCGCTTGAGTAGATCTAAAACTGAATATATGGAGTGTAATTTTAGCAGTAATAGACCTAGTGAGGGGATTGTGACTTTGGGCGATCAAGTCATTAATAAGAGTACACGTTTTAGATATCTTGAATCTATTGTTCAGAGTGATGGTGAAATAGATGGGGATGTTATCAGTAGAATTCAAGTTGGATGGTTGAAGTGGAGGAATGCATCGGGCTTGTTGTGTGATAGAAAAGTCCCCCTTAAACTTAAGGGAAAATTCTATAAGATGGTGGTGAGACCTGCAATGCTTTATGGTGCAGAATGTTGGCCATTAAAAGAGAAGCATAATACTAAGTTATGTGTTGCGGAGATGAGGATGCTTAGGTGGATGAGTGGATTTACTCTTAGAGACAGGATACGAAATGAGCATATACGTGAAAAGGTTGGAGTAGCTCCAGTGGAGGATAAGATTAGAGAGAGTCACCTTAGATGGTTTGGTCACATAAAACGGCGGCCTTCCGATGACCCAGTTAGGAAAGTAGAGGTATTAGATTTGACTTATGTTAAGAAAGGTAGAGGTAGACCTAAAAAGACTTGGTTAGAAAATATTAGAAATGATCTTTCTCTATTAGATTTAAACGAGAATTTGACTTTGAACCGGACACAATGGAGAAAAAGGATTCATGTTGCCGACCCCACGTAGTGGGACAAAGGCTTGTTATTGTTGTTGTTGTTGTATCAAACATGAACTTAGAGAATAATATTTGTCATTCCTTGCTTTTGTTGATATTGCGTCTATTGTTCAAAGTGATGGTGAAATAGATGAAAATATTATTAATTGAATTCAAGTTGGATGGTTGAAGTTGAGGAATGCATCAGACTTGTGTGATAAAAAAGTACCCCTCAAACTTAAAGAAAAATTCTATAAAATAGTGGTGAGACCTGCAATGCTTTATGACGTAGATTGTTGGCCTTTAAAAGAGAAACAGAAAGTTAAGTTAAGTTTTGCAGAGATGGGGATGCTCAGGTGGATTAGTGGCGTCATTCTTAGAGATATAATGTGAAACAAGTACATACGTCAAAAGGTTGGAGTAGCTTCAATGGTTGATAATATTATAGAGAGTTGCCTTAGATGTTTTGGATACAAAACGTCGGCCTTCTGATGACTAGGTTAGGAGAGTAGATGTATTGAATTTGACCTATGTTAAGAAAGGTAAAGGTAATCCTAAAAAGACCTGGTTAGAAAATATTAGAAATAAACTTTATCTATTAAATTTAAATCAGAATTTGACTCTTAACATATCACAATGGATAATAAGGATTTATGTAGCCGACCCCACAATGGGATATAGGCTTGATGTTGTTGTTGTACTTTTGTTGATCATTGGAAAATAATTTTAAGAAATTTGAACAAGGTGAATATAATGTTTTTGAATATTTTCTTAGATATGAAAATATTACAGCTAATCCATAAAGACTATTTCATTATTATTTTTTTTATTAAAGGCTTTAGGTAAGAAATTAAGCATAAATTACAATATTAGTCTATAAAGGCAAAATATGAGGCTCATTATTGAGCTTTAAAGAATGAGAAATAATAGAACGACTATTATTTTTTGACATGCTATGATGCACAGACATAGACACGACAATACGATCTAGACACGGAACACTTCAATTATTAAAGATATAAGAAATGAACATGGGTTGAACACAATAATATAATTTTATATTTGAAATGGTATATAGAAATTGAATAAATAGAATATTAAGAATAATTGAGAAATAATGAATCATTTAACTAGGATTATGTTTTAAATAATTTGTTTTAGGATGTTGAGAGTTGGGTGTTGTTGTGTTTCAAGCATCAAGAGGGAAGATGACAATGATATCATTAGTCGAGCATCTAGCATTGATGTCGAGACGGCATTGGTTGTCTATGTTGAGACGATGTTGGTCAAAATTAAATGCCAAGACGGTACAAGGGCGTGATTGTGGGTGTAGAAATTGTTGCGGTAACACTTCAATTTTGTGATTGTTTTGAAATATTGATTTTGTGACGATGATCAATTTCGATATTGCAATGGCATCGAGCATTATTGTGAAACTCTAGCCACGCTTTGCCAGAGAGAAATGAAAATGGGAATGTTTTGGGAATGGGGTATTCTGTGCGGGCAATTGATTTGGGATTGTTGAGAGTAAATGAAAATTTTATTTTTTTTTATTTAATAAAGATTTGAAATATAAGAAATTATATTAAAATATTTCATAAAATATTTAAGACACAAATGTCCAATTTATTTTTAATATGACACATCTTCAGTTATTCTGCCGCACGATTATTCTGCTTGCCATAAAACATCGGAGATATGTCGGACGCATGTCGTATTCAATACATGTCGGACACTGCATACCTTTTTGAGCAGAAATGTCAGTGCATCATAGTTAACATGTATAAATCATTAATATCTTTGTAGGAAATGTCAATATCAACTAAACAGTACTTCGAAGCTGAATTTATCCAAGCCAAGTGCATCTGATGTAAATCACAAAGTTTGTAGTCATAGAAAATGTAAAATACTTATGTTATAATAATTAGTCTGTAAAGTGAAATTATTTGAATTTTATTTTATTTTAGTTTCTTTTAAATTGTAATTTTAGAGTGAGTCTAAATATACATACCTAAAAATTTTACCTTATCATGAAAGTTTGATTTATTATAGATCCTCGTCTCATTGTAGCCAAGAATATTCCTTACAATCCTCTTGTAAATTTCTTAAATTATCAATTCTTGGGATTTCTAATCTAGTGGCTTTTTCTATTACCGCTTCCTGCAGCTTATCAAGTGCAACTCCTTTATTTCTTTCAGGAAAGCCGACTCCTATGATTGTTTAAAATGAATTTTCAAGTGACTTTTTGTTAATAAATAGGGATTTTGAAGCATGTATAAAAACTAAATGGCAGAATAAAAGTTATATTTTCGTTGTGAAATCCCTTTTATTTTTAGGGTTTAGTTCCTTAATATGTGAGGGACTTCAAGAATTTTTTGAGATTATCTTTTTGTATAAGCACGGGTTTCTGATCTTGTGAAGTCTTTCCTTCTTTCGATTCCATCTCTCCTTCTTTTTTGGACATTTCATTATTAGTTTGAAAAGTGTGATTCTGCTTGGTCAAATTTGATACAATCTGTGTTTCCTTCAATAGCTTGAATTTTGAAGTGTGTGTGGCTTTCTTGATCCTTAATTTATATTCTTTCCTGTAGCTAGCTATTGGCTTTATTGGCTTTTTTGTACTTCAATCTGTAAGGAGTTTTTTCTTAGTGTAGGGACTTCAGGAAACATATTTTGGCATTTTATAAGAATAAGAAAGGTTCATATAACTGAGTAAAAGTGAAAAACAATTGACAGTTTGAAACAACTTCTCTACGACAACCTCCCTTTTGAAAAAAAGAACTAAAATAAATATTTATTTGACTAATAAGATTGATTTATATTGTGCTACCCATATATTTTTCTTTTTCCCTCCTTTGCAACTGCACTCCTCGTTTGTGGAGCATCTATAATTGGCATGAAATGAAACTCTTGGTATCAATAACCTTTTTTGCTTAATCATTACAGCTTCTGAGAAACTGATTATTCCATTAGTATAACTGTTCCTTCTTAATAAAAATGTATTACATTTGTCTCTGAGGCAGAAAATGCCATATGGAGATTTTTGTAAATGGACCTCTTTGAATGCAGAAATATCGCATGTACCTATGTAGAATACAGAAGCAGAATGAAGCAAGAGATTTTACTGGCAATAAGCAGCCTGATCACTCTCCAGAGGATCATTCAGCGAGCCTTGGCATTCAGAACCCTAGAACATCCCATCAGAATAGTGGAGGGCACGAGTCTCAAAATATCCAAGGGCTAGATATGATCGACGATTTTCAAGAAAGTGAATTAAACAAACCAGACTTCCTTCCAGTAAAGGATAAGAAAGAAGATATTCATTCCCAAAAGGCAAATAATTCTCCTCAGCCAGGTCCACCGCTGCATTTGGAAGCCATGTTGCCGCATAGTGATCACAAACAAGTCTACCCCTCTATGTCAAAGCAGAAAAGATGGCATGAAAGCGTTCTACTAAGACAATTCATGCAATACCCAAAGCATGATCATGAGCCATTTAGCTTGTTGGAAGACCACTCACACCCTACACAAACTCAAGAACCTCTTGTCTCAATTAGTAGCAATGAGAAAGAAGGAACCGAATTCGATATCAAATCTTCAGTAATCAATCGTAAAGATCGCCGCATGAAAATCATATCAACAACAGCATGCGCAGATGACTCAGTTTCAACTCAGGTGGAGCATGTTAACTCCAAAGACTTTGGAGCTACATATGAACCTAACAAATTAATCGGTTCAAAGGAGCAGCACTATGAGGAATCTAGAGTTCATGATTTGATTCCTCCTTCAATATATCTTAATACAAAGAATGAAGTAGATTTGATTGCATTACCTGAAGACTTGAACCTGCCTTACCTTCAGGGCATTGGTTGTGTTGAGAATGTTGGTTACAATGGCATGGAGTTACACCAGTATAATAGCTGTGCATCACTTGCAGAGCTACAGAATAATTGGTATGATGAAATCGAACTCAACTGTGAGTATTGGTATGATCCTTTGGAATACCCTTTGCTAGATGAGTGCCTTTTTGCATAATAATTGAGTGTTTTATTCATAAAGAAGGTTCATGTTTGAGGATTTTATGTATGGAACACTTTTTTGGGAACTAGCATCTTTCAGTCTGCCTCAAATTTCATGGACTAATATCTCTTAACTTTGTTGTTTGTTTTCGGTATGATAATATAAATTAATTAATATTGACTATGTGTGCAGAAGACTGTCTTGAACGTATAAAATATTCCTCTCGAAAATATTTTTAATGGTTATCCTGCAATTGTAAATGATTGATCTTGCCGTTTAAATTTGTGGGCTCCGAAAATTTGTGCCTCGGCCTCCCCGCGGCCCCTTTCTTTTCTTCGAGTCATTGAGGAGAGTTTTAACGTTTAAGTTCTGAGGAAAACTTTCAGAAGACAGATTGGGTTTTGAAGTAAGACACTACCCAGATATTTCACCCTCATTTTGCGAGGACTTCATAATCTAAGTTTAGGTTTCCTATTGGCGCAAGTCCCTATAGTTAACTACCCCTCCCGATAACGAGAGAGAACTTTCGATTAAGGCTAGTCGTCAAATAGATGCATAGTACTTAGTGTATAGTAGTAGCAGAGTTTAGGTATTTGGAACTGTTGACCTCTACTCAGAAAAGATGAAAGGAAATAATTTTTTTTTATTATTATTTTGAATCATTATCTGACCTCAAATCCTGTTCGTATCTGCTCTGGTCGCTACAGTCACGTCGCTGCAATGCCCATGTCCTGCGAACGGCGCCGAAACAGTCCACTCGCGCATGCTTCGCCTCGATTTCGCTCCGGATCGCGTCAATAAAATGAGAGCGAAGTCTCATTCCAAAGGGGATTGCAAACTCCATTCGCTAAAATCCCGCAGCTCTCACGACATTCCTCTCCAACCGGATCGGAAGTTAGACATTCCAATCGGAAGCAACAACGGCGACCAGGGCTTGCTCGTTCCGAAGGAAGCCATCTCCTTGCCCTAGCCGACGCCCTTCCTAGCTTCTTCGGCTCCTTCTCCGTCGCCGGCCGACCCCGCTCCCTCCAGCGACGTCCCTTCCTGTTGGGTCGAAACTCACGACACTTTGATCGGAAGCTGCGCTTGGGAGCTCGCCGGTCGTGAAGGTAACTTTCTCCCTACCGCGCGTTCCTTCGGCCCGTCCCTGCTGATCGACTTCGCTCCTCCCGACGACATTCCCGTCTGTTGGATCGGAAGCAATAGCGGGAGCTCGCTGTTGTGAAGGTAATTTCTCCCATTCGTGCACTTCTTCGGCCGATCCCGTCTGAGTGGAGGGAGAGAAATTAATAATATTAATTAAAATTAATATTAATTGATTTTAATTAATGTTAATTAATTTTAATTATAATTATTTTAATTAATTATTATTATTATAATTAATTATAGTTAATTTTAATTAAATTGTTATAATTAATTTTAATTAAAGTTAGTTTTAATTAATCATTATTATTTTTAATTAATTATGATTAATTAATATTAATTAATTTATTAAAGATTAATTAATATTAATCAATTATAATTAATTAAAACTAATTTCTTTTATTAATTATGATAATTATAATTAATTATTCTAATTAATTATAATTTAATTAATAAAAGAGGGAAAGCAAATGCTCCTCCCTCGCCCCGATCCACGAGTCAATACATCTCTACCCGACGCTCGCCAAGGTATGATCCCTAAACCCTAAAAACTCCGAGAACTTGCTTTCGTTGTCCGCGGCAGACCGGGAAAACACCTATGCATGCGCTTTATTGCGCATGGTGGGTTGAGACCCCGGTGCGGCGCCTACGACGAGAGGGGTAATCTCCGAGAACTTGATTTCGTCATTTGCGGCGGACCGGGAAAACACATATGCACGCGCTTTATTGCGCATGGTGGGTTGGGACCCCGGTGCGGCGCCTACGACGAGGCGGGGTTATCTATAAGTACCCTCGGGCGAGGGGAAAGCAAACTATCTTTTGAAACAGGTACCGTCGAAGACCACATGCACGCGCTTTATTGCACGTGGTGGGAATGAAGACCACGGCCGAGGTGTCTAAGGACACCTACCATGCACGCGCTTTATTGCGCGTGGTGGGAAGGCCCAGACTCTTGTCGTTTTTTCCCCTAAACGGGGGAGACGCCGGGAGTCTGCCGAAATTTCGGGTGATCATATAACTGTACTTGGACTTGTTTGAACTCAAGGGAGGAGGACAACGAGACTTATGAACTCAAACACAAATTGAACATTAACCAAAGTTGCAAGCGTTGAATCCTAACTTAAATGAACTTGAATCTGAGGAAGTCATAATGAACTATATAGAACACTTGTAAACTGGAACCTGAACTGGATAAGATTCAAACAAATTTGAGTTTGAACATAGTGAACTGGACATACAGATCAGATCACATGAACTTGATTTGAACTTGCAAAGGACAGCAGGGGACTTTGACCTGAACTCAAATTAAATTCATCTTGAACTTGACAAAGAACACAGTGGGCATGAATTGAAAAGTTTGAATCCAAACAAATTTGGTGTGGATCACAAAAAGAGCTTGATTTGAACTTGAACATCCGAGCTTAATGTGATGACAAGGAATTGGATTCAAATAATCAATGAGGAATTTCATTTGAACATGAAATATTGGGAAATTTATCACCTTGATTAAGATACTCACATGTTTGAAATCAACAACGCAAGATCTTCAATCATGCAATCGCCTACACACGATCAAGAACTTCAGACATGGCATGTTTGCAATCAACAACATAAGATATTTGACTAATATGAGTTCAAGTGTAAGCTTTCAATGTACTATGAGCAAGGCTCGAGGATGATGCCCACATAAATCTTGCAAGTATCATTCATCCGCAAATGATAACGGAAGCCCCGACAATTGAGCTCTACTTGAGATAATTACAAATACACAGACATTAAAGACCCTCAAGAATACAAATATCCACTTGCAAACTACAAGCTATTCTCAAAAGTAATGAAGAGCGTATGATCTCTAGCCTCAACCACTTACAAATACCAGTGAAGGTTCATGAAATGGATTGGCTTGAACAAATCTACAAGGAGCCTGCAGTGAACATAACTAAAACAAATGATCAATAAGGAAATTCATTTGAAATACAATCTTCCTAATGAAATATTGGACATGTGTATGCATAATTGTGGACCAAGAGATTAGCATGCTATCATTCATATTCAATGAGAATACGATGCATGAATGTATATCTCCAATAAGAAACACAATCTAATTGTAAATGACAATTAAAGTGCAAGCGCCAATAGGTGATAATCCACCTACAACTGTATGCAAGGGAGTCCACAACATAAGTGACCATATGCAACTTAGAATGCATATGATAGTTCATCAGAAAGGCTCCTAATGAATATGCTGATTCACTAGAGGAATGATGCAAGCAACATAGAACCTATAACGTTCATGTCAAGTTATCTCATGAGTCTACTTGAAGGAATTTAAAAGTATTGAGGAAATGAGTCATTAGTGAAAGTGATCACACATCACAGCTAATGTCAAGTTACAAGTAAATGTACTTGGTCCTCACAATCAAGTATTGTTCAACTGCAAGCAAGTACATAGAATTCCATGTGAATCATACAGATCAATATAATATGACATTACTATAATCAATAATGAAGAATCTCAACGAGATATCAAGGGAATGTCATGTCAAAGTGAAATGCAAACACTAGCAAGTGAATTCACTACATAAGGTACAAGTTATCTTCAAGGGCAATGAAAGACTCAAGATATGTGACATGAGCCATACACAAACAGTGAACAATCAACAACACACCTAACAAATCATCTGAATGCAGACAATAAGAGGGATGTAATGAATATGATTACTTGCTAGCAATCATACATGACCGATGTAGTATGCTCACAAGTGAAGCTAGAGAATTGTGAGAGAAGTAACCTCCTCGCCACCAAGGTTGATTAATATACAAGGAAACATACTAGTCTCCCACAAGTATAAGATTGGTGTGCAATAAATATAATAACGTTCTGTAGTCAACAACAATACTTGTAGACAGTGCTAGAAGATCTGTGTTCAAAGCAACTTGTTCGCAGAAGACTGAAGATGCATACAGTGGCTCTACCTACTAATAATGGTGGGTAAAACGAGCTAGACATAATGCAATGGTAATTAGCTCTTGGATGCATAGTACTGAAAGACATGCAAGCAAATGTGGCGATTTACCAATCAACGTGTACAAGGAAGATGATGATAAATGCCACTATGCAGTCAATGTCAACATACAATCAAGAGTATCAAATCTTCTAAGCAGTGACTAATGAAAATTATGTGGAATACAATAACCCTTGCAAGTAACAATGACTGATATGTCATAGAATGAATCTTCTATGAATATGGATACGTATGCAAGGTGTCACCTGCAAGCAAAGACGAAGATCTGCAATACATACAATCTCTCTCTGAGTACAGATGTATGTAAAACATGTCACTCGTTGGTAGATACAGAAAGACTTCAGTAAATGCAGTATCCTGAAGTCAATTCCAATCTATGAATGAAAACATCTACCTGCCTACCAGCAACAGTTGTGGAAATCGTACGACGCTACGCCACCGGATCTACAACACTCGTATAAGCAGATAGAAGGCGTCCACAAGTCACAACGCTACGCCACCGGAGCTGTAACATCCATGCAAGAAGACAGAAGGCGTACAAATCCCCAAATGAAATCCCAATGCCACGCCACCGGATCTGCAACCTTCGTACAAGCAGACAGAAGGCGTGTACAAATATTCCAAGAATACCCCTGCACGTGTGAACTTTAATTTGTATACACATAGGTACACTAAAAGGGGGAAATATAATCATAACCCGCATGGGCCCCGACGAGCGTGTTATTGGTACACACGAGACGTCTAGGGATGCTGCGCGGATCAATAAATTCGAACCCGATCCTCCTAAAGCAAATAAATAGGAGTTGACAAGGTTCAACAAATATTTATAAAATGCCCCCCAAACACCCGCATGGGCCCCTACGAGCGTGTTATTGGTATACACGTGACGTCTAGGGATGCTGCGCGGGTCAATAAGTGAATTCCAGTTCGAGTCCGATCCTCCTATACGGGTAGATAGGAGTCGACACGACTCGAACCATTAAATAAATATACGGTCGCGAGATCGACCGAGATATTTGTTTTATACATTCATATTAGGCCTTCAAGGCCTATAATCAAGTGAATTCACTTACAAATTGCACAAAGCCTACGAAACCCGATCCTCTGTCAATTACTAGATAGAGTCGATAAGGTTCAAAATAAAGAAATATGAATGCCCCCATACCCCGATGATGGGCGTGTTGAATGTAAATCTCAACCGGAGGGGTCTACACCAATCATCTCAAATGCCTCCCAAACCCTATCAAAAATCCCAAATTTCCTACAAAATCCAAAATCTCCAAAAATGTCAAAAATCCCAAAAGTCTATAATATTTGAAATTGAAACTAAACCATCAAACACTCAAAGCATGAAACCCATCCACCCTCCGCAACAGTTTGCCGAGGTTGACAAATTAAAATTTACTTCAGCTCACAAAGAGCCAATGCCTAGTCGAAAATATCACTAGGATCCATTCTCAAACAATCTCCTGCCAGCAAGGACGTGGTACGAGTCCTCTAACCGGCAGTTTCGCTGCCAAATGGCACTGCAGGATAAACAGTTATGACTCGGGGCCCTCTGAACCAGGTGGTCGCCGCCAAATGGCACCATTATATTATGGTTATGGCCAGAGCCCGTATGCTCCCCAATGGCATCAAATTCTTGAGACATGAATCAATAGGATATAATCGATAGGGCACAAAGCCCTATGTTAGCTAAGGTGGATTCAAATTTATCCCCTTAGACAAACACTCCTCCCCAGGTCTACAAGGTACCCTTGGACGAAGCAACCCATGGCTGCCAACAAGGATCCTTCTGTCAGGTTGGGTCGACTACCTCCTCTGACTAAGTAGACCAGGGACCACGATGGCCCGGGACGATGGAACCATGGGATCTTGATCGGGTCTATCATCCATTCCCCCACCATCTGCTTTGAGTGTTAGATGGTGAAAACTTTCAATTTTAAATATCAATCACTCATCTCCAAATCTTCCAACTTTCTAAATTCTAAAATCCTCAAATTCCCAACCCATTGCTGCTACTATATGCCATACTCACGTATTTCTACGCATCTGATTGACGACTAGCCTTAATCGAAAGTTCTCTCTCGTTACCGGGAGGGGTAATTAACTATAGGGGCTCGCGCCTATAGGAAACCAGAACTCAGATCATAAAGTCCTCGCAAAATGAGGGCGAAATCTCTAGGTAGTGTCTTATCTACTATCTCATCTGCCTTCCAAAATTTACCTTGCAACTTAAATTGTTAAAACTCCCCCCCCCCCTAAGAAAGCAAAAGTCGGGCGGAGGCCGGGGCTGAATTTTCGGAGCCCACAGATTTCTGGCGACTCCGCTGGGGATTGGTTTCTCTTTCCATCTTTGGCTAGTCGTCTCAGTACTAAAGTAGCAAATATTTTCAACATGTATTCAAAATTCTGAATCTTTCAAAATGATCATTTAATGAATCAAAATTTTAATATTCTTAAAATGATCGCTCAAACAAATCTATCAAGATAACATATTTAGCAGTGTTTTAAATTTGAATTATTTGAATTTGCTCGCTAATGTTATCTGTTTTTGTTTTCTATTCTGTGCAAGTCTCTGCATTTTTGAAAGTGTGGGGTGATGTATCAAATTTTGATCACTAACCCTTACCTTTCATTTATGCAGATGGATCTACAGAACATACCAATGACTGTCCAGCTGGGACAAGGAGCCAGGATCCAACTGGCAAATGCCATTATTGAAAATGGAAATACTGGAGCTACTATCCAGTTTGGCAGTATCGACTTTCCAGCTATTACCGCAAGAACTGCTGGTATCCCTCCATGCGGCATTGAATCTGAAGGGCATGCTAGGAGGCCCCACTCCACTGAAACTGCTAGCCGTCGTGTGCATCTGTCAGCGCCACGACCTGCTGTCATCAATCTGAGGTCCCAGCCATCAGAAGGATAGTGACTGATGGGAGAATCTCAGTGGTACCTACCAGGACCACTACGCTGCCAATAGGGTTATCTGTACCTGGGAGGAACAATACTGAAGCTTCCTCATCTGGAGGAAGGCCCACCAGGAGGCAGAGAAGGAAGATGAATGCTGAACTCCGAGCTCAGCAGCTACTAGTGCCAGTGCACCTCTCGAACATGCCTGCTCCAGAGCATATATCCAACGCTCCTACCCGGAACAAGTTTACTGACCTGAGATGGGTTAAGAGGAATTGCTCTACTGGTGAGCTGAAGAAGTCTTTTTGGGATCGACGATGTGAAATCCCAGCTCCTCAGAAGAGGAAAGAACCTGAAACCCTGTCAGCTCGGGTGTACAGGGTACTAAAGACTGTAAAGGAGAAGGGTCTGAAGAAAAAGAAGTTCCAAAGGCCATTGGTTATTGAGACCAGAAGGACCCCTCCGAGGGAAAGGTTGTCTTATGATTTGATAGCCGAAAGAAGAAGAAAACAAGTCCCGCACGGTGAACATCGGGGCGTGACACCTGAACCTCGAGTTCAGGGATCCGCCGCCGAAAGGTCCCGGCGAAAAGGAAAGGAAATCTGGAGGCCAAACCCTCGCAGAGAAGAAGACAAAAGAAGAAAAAGAACTGACTCGGGCGTGACATCCGGTACAGCTTCCCGGAGTTCCGCCCCCATCAGTAAACAATATCAGAAGTGGGTCCAAAAGAAGACCCATGATGACGCTCCTCCCAACGGTAGACAGCTTGGAGAATCCTCCAAGGGATCCCGTCGCTCACCAACTCCTTCCAAGGAAGAGACGACCAACTTCGACCGTAGCCCACGGGTTGAAGAGATCTTCCTACCTAACCAAGAACCAGAGATCCAGTGGCGCCGCCGCTCGGAGATCCGAGTACTAGAAGAAGGAGAAGAAGATATGGGAGAAGATAATATTGAAGAATACATGAAAGAAAATTTGGAAGGAAATCTAGAAGAAAATATGGAAGAATACATAGAAGAAGACTTGGAAGAGGTAAATAACACCTTGGACATGGAAGTGGTCTACATGGTGAGACACATCAATGTCGAAGAGGAGGCCTACTACGACGATGATGAAGATGACGATCGTTGGCAACCATCGCCTAGACAAGTATATTGGCGCCGCCATGAAGCCGGGTCCACCACTGGCAGAGGTGTCTATTCCCAAGAAGAGCGAGAAGAGGCTGAGGATAATCCCTTTGCTGACGAGAACGTCACGCTCGCAGAAATGCAGAGACAAATGAAACGTCAAATGAGGGCCAAGGATAGGGAAATCTCTCAGTTGCATGAGAAAATGACAGAGATGATGACCCAAATGACGGCAATGATGCAGATCATACAGAAAAATACTGCAGTTGGTTCTATGCCCAATCCTCCCCCTGATCCTCCAAACTTCCAAGTGCCGCAAGTCTCAGGAGTACGGGACACTCCTGAAGGTGGCCACGAGGCTCAGAATACCACTCGTCAGCCCACCCCGCAGAACATCGCAAGTACCTCCGAGCCTGTGACTACTGTGCAGCTTAAAGGGATCATTACAGAGAAGATCAAGGCTATTATAGCTTTTGATCAGGCAGAAAAATTGGTGGGTAAAGGTCGCCCGTACCCAGCAGAGTATGATTAGGTGTCATATCCGAAGGGATATTCCGTGCCAAAGTTTAACACTTTTGATGGAAATAAAAATCCTAGACAGCACCTAGCACAATTCAAAGCCACCTGTGGGAAGACTGGAGGAAACGATGCTCTACTCTTCCGACAATTCGTTAGCAGTTTGACGGCAGCTGCTTTCGAATGGTACGCTGAACTACCAAACGACTCTGTAAAGACTTTTGCAGAATTAGAAAATATGTTCGTGAAGAGGTTCGCCAGTGCGACCGAGAAAATAACGATCGCTGACCTTGCTCTGAATAAGAGGAAGAAGGAAGAATCAGTGACCAAGTATATCACTCGCTGGCGTAACTTGAGCATGAAATGTGAGCAGCAGCTTGAAGAAGAACATGCCGTACAGTTGTTAATGGGAAACATTGATGACAAAATGCAACCATTCCTGTGCATAGCTACAATCACCACATTTCAGGATCTACTGGATAGAGTGGCCAAGTTCGAGAAATTGAACTTGTCAAAATCAGAAAACTATTCTGATAAGCCTAAGAAGACTAAAGCCTCAGGTGCTAGAAGAGGTGAGGCTGACTCCATATTTTTCTCCAGAGCTGATAAGGAGAAACAGATGAAGTATAATATAGACAAAGGCAAGCAGCCAATGCAATATCAGGAAAAGTCTAAGCAAGTCTACAACCCTAACCCCCAGCCGAAGCTGATACTTGGGGGGAATGATAAACCATGAACTTATCAGGGCGGTGGAGAACGCCCGAGGCAAACAACGAGGACTGGTGATCGAACGTTCCCCTCCCTCAAAGATAAAATGAACAAAGAATATTCATTTAAAAGGGAGAGTGTCGCCAAATTATTTCGACAGGCGTTGAAAGCAGGTTTAGAACTGCCAGAGTGCAAGAGACCCGAGGAGTCAAAACATAGTGGCGACCCAAACTACTGCCCGTATCATCAGGTGATGAGTCACCCAATTGAAGATTGCTATGTCTTCAAGGATTGGCTTGTAAGAAAATATCGAAGGGGAGAGCTCACATTGTCCGACAATGTGCTGACTCATCCCAGAAAGGAATCAACTCGGGTAGTTACGACTTCCTCCGTACCCCCGGTTGAAGAAAGAAAAAATGAAAAGAAGCCAGCTCAAGAAGAGCAGTGGGAGACTGCGGTCTCCAAGAAAATTGTGAAAATGCTGAAACAACTCGAAGGAGTTCCGGGTGTAAAATGGAAATCTCCTACGGAGCCAGTGTTAAATCTGAAGGCATTGCCTATGGTACAAGCATCTACTTCTAAACAGCTTCCTAACCAAGCCGGTCCTTCAAAGTCTGGAAAAGTGAAGCCCTCCAAGAGGAAGACCAAATTGAAGAAGCATAAAGAGAAAAAGACTACAACTCAAAGGGTCATTGACAGTTTGAATGAATATTATCAGACAGCGAGACGCCCTATTAAGCTTGCTGATTTCATGTCAGAGCTTAAAATAGAGGAAGCTGAAGAAAGCAGTGAAGACCCTCTTCCGGTAGAAGTATGTCAGGTCATCTCAGTGGCGCTAAATGCATCGACGAAAGAAGAATGTACTAAAGATATACCCTCTGAATATTGTATGATGGTATCGCCAATGGACTACAGTTCAGAGGAAGATTTGTATTTTCCAAAAGAAAATGAATCGGACCCTGACATAGCGTCACAGATGGGACATGTAAATCTGGGAGGTGACTCTGAATCAACAGGCGAATCTCTAGATGCGATAATGGCCGACTCAGAAGAAAATGCACCGTCAAGCGAGTCTGAACAGGAGGAGATCGCTCATGTACAATTGAGAAGCGGCAAGATACTGCCACCTCCGCCAAAGAAAGGAATATTTAATAAAGATAAGGGAAAAGAAATAGTTATCAACGAAGACATTATCCCCGAGGATCCCAAAAAGAAACATACTCCAGTCAAGGGAATAGATTATAATATCTTATCACATCTGAGGAAGATCCCTGCCCAGCTCAGCATATACGACGCTCTGGTGATGTCTAAGGATCTTCGGGAGAATTTGATTCAGGCTCTCAAAGACCTCGAAAGATACGAGGCGTACTTCGCTGAGCGCAACCTGACTGAGGTACTGCAAGCTCGTAACGAGCCGTTCATCACTTTCACCGAGGACGACATGATGCTCGGGACTGCAGACCACAATCGACCTCTGTATATTACTGCAGAGAGTGATGATTTGGTAATCAGTCGAATTTTGATCGACCCTGGGTCCTCCATTAACCTTATGAGCTTAAAAGCACTAAGGTCGTTGTGCCTGAACGTGGAGCATCTCGGGCCAGATAAGCTTATGGTACATGGTTTTAACGAGAAAGGGCAGAAAACCCTTGGATCGTTTATGCTCCCTCTTATCTTTGGAGAATTTCACACAGAAGCTAAATTTCATGTGATTGACGCAGACACTTCATTCAAGGAGCTCCTGGGTTGCCCCTAGCTGCATGAATATGGTGTTGTCCCGTCAACATTACACCAGTGCATGAAATATCTCAGGGATGGAGAAGAGTTCAGGATCTCTGGTGACATCCAGCCCTTTACAGTCCATGAAGCAACAGTCTATGAAGATGCGCAGTATTTCATGCCAAAGAAGCAAAGACTGTCAAACTCTCTGAAGGCTCAAGCATCAAACCCAGAGAGTGCAAAGCGACCTGAACAAAAAAGTGAGAAAAAGCAGGTGGGGAGAAAGAAGGCAACGCCGACTCTTCCCAAAGAAGCTACCACTTCCACTTCTAAAGAAAGGAAACATGTACCTCACCTTGGGAGCGATACAGATGAAGATGAGGTCACCTCTACGAAATCCCATAGGGTATGTCATTCGATGGACGAATGGAGTAGGGAGGTCACATATTCAAATGATGATTATGACTACGACTCTATCTACATGAACACGGTGCAACAGGTATTCTCTAGAAGGATAGATAGTCTGTCAATCTCAGACAGTGTGCTCGTAGTCACTCGCGTTCCCCTACAGTATTTCAAAGAAATAATTTCACGAGATGTGCATAAAGTTGAAGAACTTGTGACCCGTTATCTACCTCCGATCAAAAAGGGGATTGAGTCAGGGAATATATTCTATTCCGTAGGAAAGGATGAAGAAGTGAATCGTGATTGGGATCATGTCTTCATCGATTCTGAAGAATTACTACCTACGAGGTTACCTAGGTTTAATACTAAAGGTATTCAAAGAATGTTGCGAGAACAGATTAATATTCCCACCTCCAAGCGACAGCTCCGTACATGCCTATGGCTCTGGTACGGAAGGAGACCGCGTCCCATACGAAGGAAGGATATGAATGCATTAAATGTATTGGATTCGTCAGGCGAAAATGCATCCGGAAGGAGACTTGCCGGGCCATCACTTGTAGGAAAATTGAATCCGATAACAGTTGCGTTGAGGAAGTTTATGAAGGTAATGATCACGACGATCAGCCTGCAGAGGCCAAGCCTGCACCAGAAGAACTGGAAGATGGTGGACAGGCAGCCACTATGGACGAACTAAAAGAAGTCAACTTGGGAACCGAGGATGACCCTCGCCCAACCTTCATTAGTTCCCTTCTACCAGAAGATCAAGTGGAAGAGATAAAAGAACTTCTCTGTGAATTCAGGGACTGCTTTTCCTGGACGTATGCTGAGATGCCCGGCTTATCCCCTGATGTAGCAGTTCACAGGCTGGCAATCAAACCAGATGTGACACCAGTCAAACAAGCTCCAAGGAGAATGAGATTGGAGATTGAAGAACAGATGATTGCAGAAACAAAGAAACTCATAGAGGCGGGCTTCATCCGAGAAGAAAAATACGCCGACTGGATCGCCAATATTGTCCCCGTGAAGAAGAAGAATGGACAGATTCGTATCTGTATTGACTTTCGGGACCTCAACAAGGCGTGTCCAAAAGACGATTTTCCACTGCCTGTATCCGAACTCCTAGTAGACAACACGTCAAACTATGACATGTTCTCATTTATGGATGGATCGTCAGGATACAACCAGATCAAGATGGCTCCTGAGGATGAAAGGCATACATCATTCAGAACGCCCATCGACATTTTCTGCTACACGGTCATGCCCTTTGGCTTGAAGAACGCTGGTGCCACTTACCAACGGGCGATGACCCATATCTTTGATGAATTAATACATCAGAAGGTCGAGTGCTATGTAGACGACTTGGTCGTTAAGAGCATGGACCGGAAAGATCATTTAAACGACCTGAGGATCGTATTTGAAAGAATCAGGAAGTTCGATCTAAAGATGAATCCTCTCAAATATGCTTTCGGGGTCTCCTCGGGTAAATTTCTTGGGTATGTCGTTCGTCACCGAGGCATAGAAGTTGATCCCAATAAAATCAAGGCGATTATAGAAATGCCACCGCCAAGAAGTCTCCGTCAACTCCGCTCCTTGCAAGGGCAACTGGCTTTCATTCGGTGATTCATATCAAATATGTCGGGTAGGTGCCAACCATTTTCAAAGCTGATGAAGAAAGACGTTCGATTCAAGTGGGATGAAGAATGCTAGGAAGCGTTTGATAACATCAAAAGATACTTGTTAAATCCACCCATTCTCGCAGCGCCAATTCCGGGGAAGCCTCTTATACTGTACACGGCAGCACTAGAAGAGTCTCTTGGAGCATTACTGGCTCAGCACAATGAGGAAGGAAAAGAAAATGCACTCTATTATATCAGTCGGAGATTAATCGGAGCAGAAGTACGATATTCTCCAATCGAGAAATATTGTTTGGCGCTGATTTTTGCAGTTCAGAAACTTCGCCACTATATGCTTTCCCACAAAATCACCTTGATATCAAAGATCAATCCGCTGAAGTTCTTAATGACAAGACCAGCGTTGACAGGTCGTTTAGCAAGATGGGCAGTGCTATTACTACAATTTGATATAGTATACATGCCACAGAAAGCGGTAAAGGGACAAGCTTTGGCAGATTTCCTCGCTGCACATCCGATCCCTGCAGATTCTCCGCTCAATGATGATTTACCAGATGAACAAATCATGCAGGTTGACAAAGAAGAAAAGCTACCATTTTGGGAGATGTACTTTGATGGGGCATCGTCTATCAAGTCTCCCAGACCTCCAAATCTTGCAAAGGCCCAAGCTGGCATCGGTCTCGTCTTTATAGAACCCGAGGGAGGTATCATGAGATTCTCGTTCAGTTTAACTGAACCTCGGACCAATAATGAAGCCGAATACGAAGCTCTAATACCAGGATTGGAGATTGTAATTGATGTCTAAATCACAGATCTCCAAATTTTTGGCGATTCTCAACTTGTGATAAATCAAGTTCTGGGTATTTACAAGATTTGCAAACTTGAATTGGCCCATTATCACCGACGCGCTATCGAGCTTCTAAAACAAATACCGAATGTCAAGATAACTCAAGTTCCTCGAGGACAGAATGCAAAAGCGGATTGTCTAGCTAAACTGGCCAAGGAGCTTGCAAATGAAGACAAAAGGCCACCTATATTCATTGCGGTTGAAAATCGTCGGGTCTTAGAGCCAGCAACCCTATAATTCCTGCAGGCAGAGGGAATACCAGATTCGAGCCAGCAGGATGTAACCCCAGTTAATCCTCAACCTCCCCAACTAGTCGATCTTGAATATCAACATAAAGAAAATCAAGCTCCTAAGAGAAGACGTAAGATCAGTCTAGCTTCAGAATCCTGGTGGTATTGCTTAGATGTTGAAGTCGAAGATGATTGGAGGCGACCATTCGTTGACTACTTCAAAGAAAGCAAACTCCCAACAGATAAATCTCTGGCCGCATAACTTAGAAAAAGAGCATTACGATACGCGTTTGTCAATGACATGTTGTACTGACGAGCTTTTGATCAAATGTGGCTACGATGCCTAGGGACCAAGGAAGCTGATAAAGTGGTAGCAGAAGTTCATGAAGGACTCTGCGGAGCACACCAGTCAGGTCCCAAGATGGCTACTAAAATTAAAAGAATGGGTTATTACTGGCCTACGATGGTGAGAGATTGTATCAACCACGCTAAGAGGTGCCACGAGTGTCAGATTCACGGTGATGTTATTTATCAATCGCCAAATCCATGCATCCAACGATAGCGTCCTGACCATTTGAATGTTGGGGCACAGATATAATTGGGCCAATAGATCCGCCGTCTTCGGTGGGACACCGCTTTATACTAGCAGCAACAGACTATTTTTTTAAGTGGGCAGAAGCGGCACCATTCAGGGAAGTTACGTCCGAGCACGTGATCAATTTCTTCACCCACAATGTCGTCTACAGATTCGGTGTACCACGCCACGTGATATCAGACAATGGCACAGCATTCAAGAGTACAAAAATCTACAAGTTTGTAGATCGTCACAAGATTGACTGGCGGTACTCGTCTATATACAACCCAAGAGCCAATGGTTTGGCTGAGGCCTTCAACAAGACACTGGTGAAGTTGTTGAAGAAGATCCTCACCAAGAATAAAAGAGAATGGCATACAAAAATGGCAGAAGCGTTGTGGGCGTATCGTACGACCTACAAGACACCAACCAAAGCCACTCCCTACTCACTAGTGTTTGGAGCTGAAGCCGTTTTGCCACTAGAAGTTGAACTACCATCTCTTCGGGTCGCTATCCAGAATGATCTAACTCAAGAGCAGAATGCTCGCCTAAGAATGGAGGAGCTCGATGCACTCGATGAAGTTAGACTGCAAGCCCAACAAAATCTAGAAATCTACCGAGGAATGATGGCAAAATCATTTGATCGGATGGTGCGCCCTTGGTCCTTTCAAGAAGGGGAATTGGTCCTGGTGCTGAGAAGGCCAATCATCCCTCACCGAAAAATTGGTGATAAATTCATATCCAACTGGGAAGGCCCATTCGTCATCGAGAAGGTGTACCAAGGAGGAGCCTACCAGCTTATCGATCTGCACGGTCAGAGGCCTATGCCGCCGATCAACGGTCGACATCTGAAGAAGTATCATGCATAAAATTGCTCAAAGAAATATTATATTTAATGTACTGTGTATTCCATGCATATTATATACACTTTACATTTTTACATTTTGAAATTCTCTTGTGTTGCAAGAATGCATTTCAAAATCACCCTGCAGGACAGGGGGCATTTTAAATATTTATTTGGGTTGACATCATGCTACGCCCCGAGATCCCCAAATAAATATTTAAAATCACAAAACTTCAAATTTATTCTATTCTGAAATGTTCCTGCGAGACAGGGGGCATTTTAAATATTTATTCGGGTCGACATCACGCCGCATGCCGAGATCCCCGAATAAATATTTAAAATAACCAACGCAAATATCCTTTTATACTGAAGAATACAACAAATTCTTTTCAAAGTATATGCAGGTGAGCTTCAAAAGATCGAGACACCACCTTCTCCAACGTACCAAGATTTCGAAGGTCAGAAAGAGACTTTTGCAACTACACACTCTAACAAATTGAGCCAGAACAACCTGAAGTCTTTCAGCAGTCTGAAGCTTAAGGTTCGAATGGGTGTAAGAGGTCGGATCCAACACGCCCAAATATGACCGGATCGCTGGCAGCTCCGTCTACTCAACACGCCATAAGAAAGGCCGTAGTAGCGGAACCCCCACTTCGTCAACCCGTCAGTAGGGACTGTAGGAAGTACGAAGGCAAATTTGACTCGATAAGTTCAAGTGATCGTAGTCTACAAAATTCTCCTAATTGACCGGAGAATCAAAGTTCCAGTGGGAAGAAAGAATCTCGATCAACTACCAAATTCGCGTAGGTTCTAAATCTTCAACCACAAAGGAAGACTCAAAATCTATCAACTTCAGCAAAATCGGCATTGGGAAGCATATTTCCCCTAGCTCAAGTTTGAAGCCTGAATGGGTGTAAGAGGTCGGATCCAACACGCCCAAATATGACCGGATTGCTAGCATCTCCATCTACTCAACACGCCATAAGAAAGGCCGTAGTAGAGGAACCCCCATCTCAGCAACCAGAGGACGAAAAGCTGTCAAATCCCAGCTCGCCCGATCTGATGAACTCAAGTGACTCAGATTAAAGTCTCCTCAAGTGGTTATGGATTAAGGTACTACCTACATTTGGTACTATCAATCAAATCTGAAACCTGCAAATCCTTCAACAAATCCGTAAAGCATCAAGCTAGGATCGAAGGAACGTTTTCTTCAACAAGTCCACCAAAGCACAAAGCAAAGGACCGAAGAAATTATCCCAAAGTTCATGAAAAGCCTGAGGCTGAACTAAGAGGATTCTGTCATCAACAAGTCCGTTATGCACAAAGCTCTGGACCGATGACTTCCCGACATGGACCTATTACAAACCTAAGGGTTTTGGTCACCGGCAACCACTCCTTCATCAAACCCGTCAAAGCTAGAAGCAAAGGGCCGAAGGTATAAACCACCTGACAGGTCAGTAAAGACAAATCAGATAATTCTCCATCAATGTCCGCAGCACAAAGCACAGGACAGAAGAAACCAAAATCTCAGGAAAACTAAAACTACAAAAAGAAGCATCCTAAATGACATCTACAAATGTCCCTAAAGACTGGGGGCATTTTAAATATTCATTTGGGTTGACATCGTGCCGCATGCCGAGATCCCCAAATAAATATTTAAAATTTTTTGCCTAAATACAGTTAAAGGAGAGAAGAATGGAAGAGCCTCCATGAACTTGATATGTCATACGCAAGAAGTATAATTTGGGCAAGATATAATCAGTACAAGAGACTGTGAAGTCCCACCAACTGATGAATTTAGAAATGTTGAGCAATTATTAAATTGCTAGAAACTAATGTGACCAGTGGTGGCAAGAGAAGAATAGAAAGGGAGATGCTGTTTATCTATAAAGTAACAACCCAGGGATGTGAATTTGAAGTGTTATGTCACTATCCTATGGATCTCTACTCTAAAGATCTACAAAAGCAACGAGATATATTCTTGAAGATCCACAGAGTGATAATCTTAGCGTGACATCCAAGCAGATTTTTGGAAATCCACTAAACGACAATTTTAGTGTGACATCCAGAGCGAATACCTAGAGATCCATAGAGTTAATCAACATACAACAAACGTGATTCGCTATAGAGGCGAACCACATTTGTTGGGGGGCATTTGTTGACCTCTACTCAAAAAAGATGAAAGGAAATAATTTTTTTTTATTATTATTTTGAATCATTATCTGACCTCAAATCCTGTTCGTATCTACTCTAGTCGCTACAGTCACGTCGCTGCAATGCCCATGTTCTGCGAACGGCGCCGAAACAGTTCACTCGCGCATGCTTCGCCTCGATTTCGCTCCGGATCGCGTCAATAAAATGAGAGCGAAGTCTCATTCCAAAGGGGATCGCAAACTCCATTCGCTAAAATCCCGCAGCTCTCACGACATTCCTCTCCAACCGGATCGGAAGTTAGACATTCCGATCGGAAGCAACAACGGCGAACAGGGCTTGCTCGTTCCGAAGGAAGCCATCTCCTTGCCCTAGCCGACGCCCTTCCTAGCTTCTTCGGCTCCTTCTCCGTCGCCGGCCGACCCTGCTCCCTCCAGCGACGTCCCTTCTTGTTGGGTCGGAACTCACGACACTTTGATCGGAAGCTGCGCTTGGGAGCTCGCCGGTCGTGAAGGTAACTTTCTCCCTACCGCGCGTTCCTTTGGCCCGTCCCTGCTGATCGACTTCGCTCCTCCCGACGACATTCCCGTCTGTTGGATCGGAAGCAATAGCGGGAGCTCGCTGTTGTGAAGGTAATTTCTCCCAGTCGTGCACTTCTTCGGCCGATCCCGTCTGAGTGGAGAGAGTGAAATTAAAAATATTAATTAAAATTAATATTAATTAATTTTAATTAATGTTAATTAATTTTAGTTATAATTATTTTAATTAATTATTATTATTATAATTAATTATAGTTAATTATAATTAATTATAATTAATTTAAATTAATTTTAATTAAAGCTAGTTTTAATTAATCATTATTATTTTTAATGAATTATGATTAATTAATATTAATTAATTTATTAAAGATTAATTAATATTAATCAATTATAATTAATTAAAACTAATTTATTTTATTAATTATGATAATTATAATTAATTATTCTAATTAATTATAATTTAATTAATAAAAGAGGGAAAGCAAATGCTCCTCCCTCACCCCGATCCACGAGTCAATACATCTCTACCCGACGCTCGCCAAGGTATGATCCCTAAACCCTAAAAACTCCGAGAACTTGCTTTCGTTGTCCGCGGCGGACCGGGAAAATACCTATGCACGCGCTTTATTGCGCATGGTGGGTTGGGACCCCGGTGCGGCGCCTACGACGAGAGGGGTAATCTCCGAGAACTTGATTTCGTCATTTGCGGCGGACCGGGAAAACACATATGCACGCGCTTTATTGCGCATTGTGGGTTGGGACCCCGGTGCGGTGCCTACGACGAGGCGGGGTTATCTATAAGTACCCTCGGGCGAGGGGAAAGCAAACTATCTTTTGAAATAGGTACCGTCGAAGACCACATGCACGCGCTTTATTGCGCGTGGTGGGAATGAAGACCACGACCGAGGTGTCTAAGGACACCTACCATGCACGCGCTTTATTGAGCGTGGTGGGAAGGCCCAGACTCTTGTCGTTTTTTCCCCTAAACGGGGGAGACGCCGGGAGTCTGCCGAAATTTCGGGTGATCATATAACTGTACTTGGACTTGTTTGAACTCAAGGGAGGAGGACAACGAGACTTATGAACTCAAACACAAATTGAACATTAACCAAAGTTGCAAGCGTTGAATCCTAACTTAAATGAACTTGAATCTGAGGAAGTCATAATGAACTGTATAGAACACTTGTAAACTGGAACCTGAAATGGATAAGATTCAAACAAATTTGAGTTTGAACATAGTGAACTGGACATACAGATCGGATCACATGAACTTGATTTGAACTTGCAAAGGACAGCAGGGGACTTTGACCTGAACTCAAATTAAATTCATCTTGAACTTGACAAAGAACACAGTGGGCATGAATTGAAAAGTTTGAATCCAAACAAATTTGGTGTGGATCACAAAAAGAGCTTGATTTGAACTTGAACATCCGAGCTTAATGTGATGACAAGGAATTGGATTCAAATAATCAATGAGGAATTTCATTTGAACATGAAATATTGGGAAATTTATCACCTTGATTAAGATACTCACATGTTTGAAATCAACAACGCAAGATCTTCAATCATGCAATCGCCTACACAGGATCAAGAACTTCAGACATGGCATGTTTGCAATCAACAACATAAGATATTTGACTAATATGAGTTCAAGTGTAAGCTTTCAATGTACTATGAGCAAGGCTCGAGGATGATGCCCACATAAATCTTGCAAGTATAATTCATCCGCAAATGATAACGGAAGCCCCGACAATTGAGCTCTACTTGAGATAATTACAAATATACAGACATTAAAGACCCTCAAGAATACAAATATCCACTTGCAAACTACAAGCTATTCTCAAAAGTAATGAAGAGCGTATGATCTCTAGCCTCAACCACTTACAAATACCAGTGAAGGTTCATGAAATGGATTGGCTTTAACAAATCTACAAGGAGCCTGCAGTGAACATAACTAAAACAAATGATCAATAAGGAAATTCATTTGAAATACAATCTTCCTAATGAAATATTGGACATGTGTATGCATAATTGTGGACCAAGAGATTAGCATGCTATCATTCATATTCAATGAGAATACAATGCATGAATGTATATCTCCAATAAGAAACATAATCTAATTGTAAATGACAATTAAAGTGCAAGCGCCAATAGGTGATAATCCACCTACAACTGTATGCAAGGGAGTCCACAACATAAGTGACCATATGCAACTTAGAATGCATATGATAGTTCATCAGAAAGGCTCCTAATGAATATGCTGATTCACTAGAGGAATGATGCAAGCAACATAGAACCTATAACGTTCATGTCAAGTTATCTCATGAGTCTACTTGAAGGAATTTAAAAGTATTGAGGAAATGAGTCATTAGTGAATGTGATCACACATCACAGCTAATGTCAAGTTACAAGTAAATGTACTTGGTCCTCACAATCAAGTATTGTTCAACTGCAAGCAAGTACATAGAATTCCATGTGAATCATACAGATCAATATAATATGACATTACTATAATCAATAATGAAGAATCTCAACGAGATATCAAGGGAATGTCATGTCAAAGTGAAATGCAAACACTAGCAAGTGAATTCACTACATAAGTTACAAGTTATCTTCAAGGGCAATGAAAGACTCAAGATATGTGACATGAGCCATACCCAAGCAGTGAACAATCAACAACACACCTAACAAATCATCTGAATGCAGACAATAAGAGGGATGTAATGAATATGATTACTTGCTAGCAATCATACACGACCGATGTAGTATGCTCACAAGTGAAGCTAGAGAATTGTGAGAGAAGTAACCTCCTCGCCACCAAGGTTGATTAATATACAAGGAAACATACTAGTCTCCCACAAGTATAAGATTGGTGTGCAATAAATATAATAGCGTTCTGTAGTCAACACCAATACTTGTAGACAGTGCTAGAAGATCTGTGTTCAAAGCAACTTGTTCGCAGAAGACTGAAGATGCATACAGTGGCTCTACCTACTAATAATGGTGGGTAAAACGAGCTAGACATAATGCAATGGTCATTAGCTCTTGGATGCATAGTACTGAAAGACATGCAAGCAAATGTGGCGATTTACCAATCAACGTGTACAAGGAAGATGATGATAAATGCCACTATGCAGTCAATGTCAACATACAATCAAGAGTATCAAATCTTCTAAGCAGTGACTAATGAAAATTATGTGGAATACAATAACCCTTGCAAGTAACAATGACTGATATGTCATAGAATGAATCTTCTATGAATATGGATACGTATGTAAGGTGTCACCTGCAAGCAAAGACGAAGATCTGCAATACATACAATCTCTCTCTGAGTACAGATGTATGTAAAACATGTCACTCGTTGGTAGATGCAGAAAGACTTCAGTAAATGCAGTATCCTGAAGTCAATTCCAATCTATGAATGAAAACATCTACCTGCCTACCAGCAACAGTTGTGGAAATCGTACGACGCTACGCCACTGGATCTGCAACACTCGTATAAGCAGACAGAAGGCGTCCACAAGTCACAACGCTACGCCACCGGAGCTGTAACATCCATGCAAGCAGACAGAAGGCGTACAAATCCCCAAATGAAATCTCAATGCCACGCCACCGGATCTGCAACCTTCGTACAAGCAGACAGAAGGCGTGTACAAATATTCCAAGAATACCCCTGCACGTGTGCACTTTAATTTGTATACACATAGGTACACTAAAAGGGGGAAATATAATCATAACCCGCATGGGCCCCGACGAGCGTGTTATTGGTACACACGAGACGTCTAGGGATGCTGCGCGGATCAAAAAATTCGAACCCGATCCTCCTAAAGCAAGTAAATAGGAGTTGACAAGGTTCAACAAATATTTATAAAATGCCCCCCAAACACCCGTATGGGCCCCGACGAGCGTGTTATTGGTACACACGTGACGTCTAGGGATGCTGCGCGGGTCAATAAGTGAATTCCAGTTCGAGTCCGATCCTCCTATACGGGTAGATAGGAGTCGACACGACTCGAACCATTAAATAAATATACGATCGCGAGATCGACCGAGATATTTGTTTTATACGTTCATATTAGGCCTTCAAGGCCTATAATCAAGTGAATTCACTTACAAAGGGCATAAAGCCTACGAAACCCGATCCTCTGTCAATTACTAGATAGAGTCGATAAGGTTCAAAATAAAGAAATATGAATGCCCCCATACCCCGATGATGGGCGTGTTGAATGTAAATCTCAACCGGAGGGGTCTACACCAATCATCTCAAATGCCTCCCAAACCCTATCAAAAATCCCAAATTCCCTACAAAATCCAAAATCTCCAAAAATGTCAAAAATCCCAAAAGTCTATAATATTTGAAATTGAAACTAAACCATCAAACACTCAAAGCATGAAACCTATCCACCCTCCGCAACAGTTTGCCGAGGTGGACAAATTAAAATTTACTTCAGCTCACAAAGAGCCAATGCCTAGTCGAAAATATCACTAGGATCCATTCTCAAACAATCTCCTGCCAGCAAGGACGTGGTACGAGTCCTCTAACCGGCAGTTTCGCCGCCAAATGGCACTGCAGGATAAACGTTATGACTCGGGGCCCTCTGAACCAGGTGGTCGCCGCCAAATGGCACCATTATATTATGGTTATGGCCAGAGCCCGTATGCTCCCCAATGGCATCAAATTCTTGAGACATGAATCAATAGGATATAATCGATAGGGCACAAAGCCCTATGTTAGCTAAGGTGGATTCAAATTTATCCCCTTAGACAAACACTCCCCCCAGGTCTACAAAGTACCCTTGGACGAAGCAACCCATGGCTGCCGACAAGGATCCTTCTGTCAGGTTGGGTCGACTACCTCCTCTGACTAAGTAGACCAGGGACCACGATGGCCCGAGACGATGGAACCATGGGATCTTGATCGGGTCTATCATCCATTCCCCCACCATCTGCTTTGAGTGTTAGATGGTGAAAACTTTCAATTTTAAATATCAATCACTCATCTCCAAATCTTCCAACTTTCTAAATTCTAAAATCCTCAAATTCCCAACCCATTGCTGCTACTATATACCAGACTCACGTATTTCTACGCATCTGATTGACGACTAGCCTTAATCGAAAGTTCTCTCTCGTTACCGGGAGGGGTAATTAACTATAGGGGCTTGCGCCTATAGGAAACCAGAACTCAGATCATAAAGTCCTCGCAAAATGAGGGCGAAATCTATGGGTAGTGTCTTATCTACTATCTCATCTGCCTTCCAAAATTTACCTTGGAACTTAAATTGTTAAAACTCCCCCCCCCCCCCCCCCCCCCCCCCCCCCCACCAAGAAAGCAAAAGTCGGGCGGAGGCCGGGGCCGAATTTTCGGAGCCCACAGGAACTTTAATATTTAAAATTAAAAATTTCACCACCTCTTACTTAAAGCGGATGGTAGGGAGAGTGATGATAGATCCAATCAAGTTCCCATGGTTATGTCATCCCGGGTCATCATGGTCTCTAGTCTACTTAGTCAGAGGAGGTAGTCAACCTAACCTGACAGAAGGATCCTTGTCGACAGCCATGGGTTACTTTGTCCAAGGGTACCTTGTAGACTTAAGGTGAATATTTGTTTAAGGGGACAAATTTGAATACACCTTATCTAACATAGAGCTTTCGCTATCGACTATATCATATTGATTCATTACTCAATAATTTGACGTCATTGGGAAGCATGCGGGCTCTGACCAAGACCATAATTTGATGGTGTCATTTCGCGACAAAATCACCCAGTTAGAGGGTCTCGGTCAAAACCATTTACCTGTGGTGCCATTTGGTGGCAAAACTACCAGTTAGAAAACACCTGTCATATCCTTACTGACAAGAGACGGATTGAGAATAAATCCTAGTGATATTTTCGACTAGACATTTAATCTTTGTGAGCTAAAGTGATTTTCAAATTATCCACCTCAACAAACTATTATAGAGGGTGGATCTGTATTTTTGCTTTAAGTATTTTGATGAATTATTTCAATTTTAAATATTAAAATCATTGAGTTTATTTTATAAGAATTTGGGAGACATTTTTATGTTTGTATCCCCTCCGGTTGAGATTTTTTGTCAACACAACCATCATCGAAGTTCTTATGGGCAATTTTCATTTTGTTGGTTGAACCTTGTCAACTTTGTCAACTAGCCGACAAAGGATCAGGTTCATTATCTATTTATGCCTTTGTTAGTGAATTTTTTTTGTTATAGATCTTGAAGACCTAATATGAATATATAAAATAAATATCCTAGTTGATGCCGCAACCATATATTTGTTCTATAGTTCGAGCCATGTCAACTCTTATCTATTCAGGTAGACGGATCGGGCTCGAATTTAGGTTCATTCCTTAACTCGCGCAGCATCTTCAGATGTCATGTGTATTCATACATCACGTTCATCGGAGCACATGCGGGTGTAGGTATTTACATTCTTTTTGAATAATCCATTTGTATGATGTATTTGCATAGTGGTGGTATGTATGCAACATAATGGATATATGAATCATATTTGTATATGTGCACATATATTGATATTTTGCATTTTGTGCACTAACTTAATGTAGTAGCATACGATATGTATATATAATGTAGCTATACCTTGCCTATTTGCCTACATAATATGCTTGCATAATGATAATGCGTGCATGTGCAATACGTCTATATGTAAATGTGATACATTGTTGTAGCGTAATGCATGTTGTAATATCGAGTGACATTTTTGCATGGATTATTATGCCTATTGTAATGCATGTACGAGAGGAATTTTAAAATATTTGGTACTAATCAATTATGTCAGAAACTATCATCTGAATGTGCACAACATTCTTTTTAGAATCTTGTAGACACCTTCTATCTGCTTGTACGAGTGTTGCAGATCTGGTTGCGTGACGTTATGCTATTGGCCCGCAATATTTACAACAAATTCCATGCTTCTGCTTGCTGGTGAATTATAGCCTTATATTGAATAGGTTGCTCGTTGCCTCTTACGAGCGAGCTGTTATGCATTGCAAGTCTTATTGAATGTTGTTTGTGGTTCATCAATGTGTATCCATGGACTAACAACAGTTGCATCATGCTCGACCTGAATCTTCTGCCACTCCTTGCACGTAAGTTGTAGCGATGTGCTACAAGTCGCTTGTTGCTTTATGCAGGTAGACTTTCATGCACTAATGAATCTCTTTCAGTGGCTTGTAGATATTTGCATTTATCGAAGTTCTATATTTGCCCGTAGATGGTATGTTGATTGTTTTCTAGAGAGAGCTTGGAGAAGAGATCTTGGAAAGATTTGGGAAGGAGAAGGGAGATCTTGTGTGTGAGGGGTTTTCATACGGTTGCTCTGAGCAAGCATCTTGCCTTGTTTCCTTTGAGTGTCTTGCTTGATTTCTTGGGTGACTTTGGAAAGAAGATCATCAGCTCGAAGACCATTGAGGTTCTCTACCTTCACCAAGAGGGTGAAAAAGAGGTCAAGGTTCTCTGCCGCACTGGGTTGGTGAAAAGATTGTAAGGGCTTCTCCACCTTGTTATGGGGGCTAAAAGAGAGACACTAAAGTTTAGTGCAATACTCAAAGAGGAGGACTCCAGACAGTAGACATAAGTCATTTTTTGACTGAACCACTATAAAATTCTGGTGTATTCATTCTAGTTTTAATTTTTTGCAATTTACTTTCCTGCACTTTAAATTTCTAGAAATTGCATGGTAGAAAAGTATTTGTTTGATGATGTATTGATTAAGCTATTCATCATCATCATAATTAAAATTTTTATTTCATAATTTCACTTCTGCATTGGGTGATAATTTTGTTATGTTTAAGTTATTAAAAAATAAAAATAATTAGTATAGTTTTGTGTTTACAGTGATTTTATTAAAACCACTAATTCAAACCCCCCCCCCACCCCCCTCCTGGTGTGACTAGGGATAATTCACCTAGGATTAACATCCTACATTGAACTTTCACCAATCCCTTGCCTTCTAAGACCTTCCAATAATTACCATATCTTGAAGCCTTCCTACCACCACTAACCCCACTGGAGTGGGGAGATGACCGCTGGCCACCCCCCTCACCATATGTCTCTAGTAGAACTCTTTAACATCAAACTTATGAAATATGAACCTATGACTTTTCAAAAGAACATGATTTGTTAAAGTTGTTTACTACCTAATGTTGTTGTGGATTCGAACAATTGTGCTTCTCATCTCTATGGAGCTCATCATAGTATAATCCAGGATTTTCACTAACTACAGTTAAACTATCTCCTTAAGAACCTCTATCCTAACCACCATATGTGTATGTTAGAGCCACACTACATTTTAGGTTCCCTAATTATTCTTCTATTTCTCCATCGAGGCTCTAGATCACACTAAGTTTCTTAATTTATGTACGACCTATACATAAAACAATTGAAGCATAGAGAAGTTGAGAATAGCATGGATATAATAAACATTAACCTACTCTAAGCAATACATGTATTTCAAATTATCATAAATTCAGAAAAACTATTTAGCTACATATAGAGGTGTTGTTACACATAAAAAACATAATAAATATAATACATATTTAATACTCTAAATGATTCACTAGTACAAATTACAAACACAAGACAATATATTGAACAAGATAAATTAAAAGTTTAGAAGTGACCCAAAGTTAAACTACAATCCCTTGTTCACTTCCTTTCTTTTCTCCACTCCAATAAAAGATTCCAAGTATAAGAACACAAGCTACACTCTCCCTAAGATAGCCCTGACACTCACACACACTTATAAAAAATGACTCCACAACTTGCCAACCTCTCTACACAAAGACTAAGATTACTATTTATAATTTTCAATTTTATTGAATGAGCAATATGAAGCTGGCTTGGTGGTGCTGTTGTGCTACTAAACCAGCACCTTAATTAACTAATAATTACTTTGGTTCACCAATCTAATGAACTCCCACCATAGCACTAGCTATTTGGCGCTCTAGCGCTTCGATCCAATGCTGCGACACTGACTAGATATCACCTTAGTGCTAAGCTATCTAATAAAATTTTAATAAGCTCTACACTTCGATGCTAAAGGTGTGGCATTACAATGCTAAAATGAGTTTTTGCACTACAATGATGCTCTTATGGCATCACAGTGCTAGTCTAATTTTTATAATATTTTTACTAATTTTCTACATAAAATACAAGGATTATAAGCACAAAATAAAATAATAATAATAATTTGAAATAAATAATTATTACCTTAGCAGTAAGCTTCACATGTTAAATATCAGGGTGTGATACTCATACCCTATGTCCAAGAATTTACCATTAAAAGTCTGAACATAAGGATTAACAAACATAGAAACCAAAGTCTATTGAAGAAAAATTATAAAGGATAAAATTATAACATATTGTATGTATTCCCAAAGATCCGCTGTAAGGCCTATCATATGTAATCATACTATATGACCCTAAGATCGTACTGGATGATCAGTGAAAATTTTTTGAATTGATCGTACCAATCAAAATTTATCATACAGTATTGAAAGGGAGAATTGAACTAATCATATTGTATGATATTCAGATTCTACTATACAAATAGAGATGGCTAAATTAAAAATAAGGGTTTTCTTGAAACCTACTATTTAGTCATCTCTTATTTTATGAGAGAGAGTCTTTCGGCAGACATGGAGGGCTTGTTTTTTCTATACGCTAGGGTTTGAAGAAAGAGCTTTAGGAAGGAAGAGAGAGAAGTGTAGTTAAGAGAGAGGCAGAAGAATCTTGTGAGTGTAAGAGAGTCTGAGGGGATGTTTCTCACATGGTTGCTCCGATCAACATTCACCTAGTTCCTCCTTGTGACAAAATTTTCTTAAGGGAAATTTTGAGAAGAAGTTCTTGGAGTCAACGGGTCACTAGCAACAAAATCGCAACGGGGAAGGTAAAAGGGATTCAGCTACTCTACCACACCATGGATGGTAAAAGGGATTCGGCTACTCCACTGCACTAAGGAAGGTGAAAGTGATTTGGTTCTCAGCCATACTATTGGTGGAAGTGATTCTTATAAATGCTTCTCCGCCTTGCTTTGGGGCCAAAAGGAGAAGCACTAAAAGTTTTAGTGTAATACCCAAAGGGGAGGACTCTGGGAAGCGATTGTAGATTAAGGTTGACATAACCACTATAAATGTCTGGTCTGTTTAATCTTTCTTTTGCACTTTCTTTTATGCATCTTTTATTTTCTCACGCATTTTCCTTTTTTCAAAACTAAGTTGGAAATTGATATCATTGTGATACAAAAATTTTGAGATTGCTTTAGAATTAACTTTTGTTAGAAAAGAAAAAGAAATAAAAATCTGAAAATAAAAAGAAAAAAATATTTTGCTATTCATTTTTCTACAAAATTAAAATAAAAATTTAGTATTTAATTTTTCCTATTATTAGCTTCCGAATTATAAAATCTACATTTAAGTTTTTTAGTGGTGAATTTGATTTAAATTTTTAAGAGGGAATTTAAAGAAAAAAAATTTAAAACACCATTTCACTCCACTCTTCGTGTGTCATTGTAGCTAAAGTGGTTTAATGACCATAATTTGAACTTTAGATTAGTATCAGAGCTGGTTCTCCGAATTAGTAGTTTAAAAACCCTATGAAAAGATCTATGGTATAATTTGGGAATAGAAATACTACTAAGGGTTATTCAATAACCCATCCACCATTATTTAATAATATCCCATTTTATTTATAAAAAATTCATATGTCTATATTTTTATAAATGATTGAGTTTAGAATATGGCATATGATATCAACTGGCTATTCTGCTCCCTTTTGCATTGTTAAAGGTGCTAAAAATGAAATCTCGTTTACTGAATGGAGTATAGAAGATATGGATCTTGCATAACTAAATGCAAAATGCTTAAACTATTTTTTCAATTCTTTAAAATATGAGGATTACATATGTGTATCTAATTGCACTACTATTAAGAATATCTTGTATAAATTATGCACTACATATGAAGCTATAAATGAGGTCAAATAATCACGATTGAATTTATTATTGCATTAATATAAACTCTTCCGCATGAAACCTAGCAAAACTATATCTAACATGTACACTAGGTTTACCATAATAGTGACATATTTGCATGCATTAGGAAAGGAACTCTCCAATTTTGAGAAAGTCAATAAGATTTTACATTATTTGCCTGATAGTTTTGATGCTAAAGTAACTATAATATGTGATTCTAAATATTTAAATATATACTCGATTGATAATTTACTAGGCTCTCTCATTGCTTACGAATAAAATATGAGCCAAAGACTTCATGATGCAGGTGAATGAAAAAAGGAGAAGATTGTGGTGCTAAAGGTTGATGACATGGACAGTAATAGCTCAGGAGCTAAAGGAAGTGAGGATATAGCTTTGATGACTCGACATTTTAAAAACTTCCAAACATAAAAAAGCAAAAAGCATTGCCATGAGAGGAACGAAGGTAAATCTAATAAATTTAATAAAGTTTCCTCTTATGCTATTTGCTTTATGTGAAGGAAGCAGGACACTTAAGGTCTTATTGCCCGAACCTCAAGAATCATCCTATTAAGGAAAATGGTGAAGAAAAGTTTAACTCTAAAAAGGTTAAGCAGAGGATACAAAAGGCTTTCTAGGTAGACTCCATCTCGGACTCATTAGAATAAGAATTGGAGGGGGAGGTAACAAATGTTCCTAATGGCTAATGATAATTTAGATCAAGATGTGGTATGCGAGTTAACCTATAATGAGTTATTTTTCATTTCTGAATAAATTCATGATTCATATAGGAAGCTCAAAAATAGCATATAATTTTAAAAAAGAAATTCTCTAATTTGAAAAGTGAGCATGACATTTTAGTTAAAGATCATTCTAATATCAAAATTGAACACGCTGCACTAGATAGTGAGCATGCATTGCTAGATGAATTTGATGACTAAAATAAAATTCATATTGAATTGATAAAGTCACATAATTCCTTAAAAACTATACATATTAAATTAAAGGAAACATTCAAAGAGTTAGAGACACTTATATTAGAATTAGATTATAATGACCATACATTAAAGTATGAAATTTCTACTTATAAAAGTGTAAATGAATATTTATAAAAAAAATTAATGCACTTCAAAATATACACCAGGGCCTACACTTTCACTAAAGCCATAGCCTATGACATAGCATGCATCATATGTCCCTAGGAACCCATTTCTTGAGGTTAGGTGTTACTCATGTATCATGTTAGGACACATAGCCTAAACTTGTAATTTTCACTTTAGATCACACCCAATTTGGCAGCCCAAAGTAGCACCAATATATTTAAGCATAAGGCAGGACCAATACATACTTGGGTTCCCAAAACTAATATTTGATTAAGTGTGAAGGTGAACTCTCACAAAAGGTCCAATGAGACGAGATAGTACCTAGACAACAAATGCAGCACATAACTGGAGATCTAAAATATTTAATGCTATTGGAGACTAGGAATAAAGGTAAAGCTACATTAGGAGATTACACTACAAAAGGTAACACATGCAGGTATTACTAGTATAAGTTGATATTTTTTGTGTTAAAACATTTTGTAGAAAAATTCTTACAATCTCTTTAATCATTATTCAACTGTGATAAAATTTTAATATTAAATTTATTTTACAAAATATTCATAAATATTTGCAAATATTAAATGAAAGAAATTATATCAATTAAGTATTAACAAGTTATTTTGAATTGCAATGATGAATTAATATTTTGATGATTGATGATTATTATGTTCAAAATGATTTTTGAAAATTATAATTATTAGTTTGAAAATATTTTTTAATGAACAATTATTGCTATTTTGGAAAACGATTTTTGATTGATGGGTATATCATGGCATGCAAGCTTGAGGATTCTTAGAAAGATTACATAATTACTTAGTTAGAAGAATTTCTAAGTTAGAACCTTTCAAACACATTTGTGAAGCATAATAAGTAGGAAAGAAGACAAAGTCAACTTCTAATTAAGACTAAAATATAGTTACCACTAAGTACACTTAGAGTACTTAATGTAGATGTATTTGGACTTATCATTACATAATTCTATGAAGAATGAATTTGAATTTGTATTATTTTGATGATAATACTAAATTTAACTGGAAATGTCTCATACAGATATATTTGGACCTATCAATAAGTGAGACTATAAAGAAGGTAAATTGACCTTGTTATATTTTGTTGATTGCAATTAGGTGAAAGTCTTAGGACAACAGTGGATTATATGAAAAGTAGAATATCTTTAATTTGGAGAAAATAAAATAATTTAAATTCTTATTGGATATTATTTGTTGTGATCATTGTAGTTTGTTTTTGTTTTATGCATTGTGCTTTGTAATGTGTTCTTTGTCGTATGATTGTCTTTTCTTCTTTTTCAAGTTGTTCTGCATTAGTGACAATTGGTAGATCACCTTTGTTGTGATGTCAAAAGGGGGAGTAGTATGTTGTTGGTTACATGCTTTATTTTCATTAGTGTATTTTATGTTACATTATTTACAACCGTGCACACACCAAACAATGTTACAGAATCAAGACTCAAGACTTGGTAGTATTGGTTTGATTTATGCAAGAGTCTATAATTTTTTTTTCTTGAGTCAATCAATGTAAAAAAGAGCATGTTAGCTTAGCAACCGTGCACACACATACGGGAGTAAAACATAAGGTTTTAATTTTTTTTTTAAAGATTGTACTAGACGATCTGGATTATATTAAATAATATGTGCAATCAAAAATTAATTAAAATATTTAAATTAAGAAAAGGATAATTGAAATAAATAATGAATTAATCGTACTACATGACTCAAATTTTATAGGATAATCAGTTTATAATAAAAAATCCCTACAGTCACTTAATATTTTGCAATATTTTAAATTTTAAATTTTGGTCTAATTGTTGAGTATGATTCTAATTATACTGTATGATGTCATTAAAATCTTACCTAATTTAATCCATATAATTACCCAATCAAATCTGAGGTTATTAATCATTAAGATCATATGATACGATTAAGATCATAATGGATGATCGGCAAAGATGATTTTTGGTCATGTAAGAGTTCATCCTGGATGAACTATGATTCAATTGTCCTAATCGTATTATACAACCCTAAGATTGTACTAGAAGATTAGTGAAAATTTTTGAATTGATTGTACAGACCAATATTCATTGCATGGTAATGAAAGGGAGAATTAAACTAATCGTACTATATGAACAGAGATGGCTAAATTGAAAATTAGGGTTTTTTTTTAAATCTATTATTAATCATCTCTTATTTTATGAGAAGTGTCTTTTGAAAGTCAAGGGCTTGGTTCTTCTATATGATATGGTTTGAAGAGAGAGCTTTGGGAAGGAAGAGAGAGGTGTAGTTAAGAGAGAGAGAAGAGTCTTGTGAGAGCAAGAGAGTGTGAGAGGGTATTTCTCACTTGGTTCCTTCAATCAACATTCACTTAGTTCCTCCTTGTCTCAAAGTTTTCTTGAGAGAAATTTTGAAAAGAAGTTCTTAGAGTCAAAGGGCCACCAGCAACTCCGTATCAGAGAAGGTGAAAGGGATTCAGCTACTCTGCTGCACTAGAGAAGGTGAAAGGGATTTGGCTACTCTGATGCACCAAGAAAGGTGAAAGTGACTTGGTTCTCAGCTAAATCATTAGTGGAAGTGATTCTTGTAAAGACTTCTTGCCTTATTATGGGGTCAAAGGAGAGACACTAAAAAGTTTAGTGCAATACTTAGAAAGAAGGGCTCCGGGGAGTGGCTGTAGGTCAAGGTTAACCGAACCAATATAAATTTTTGGTGTATTCATTTTTATTTCTTTTAGCACTTTATTTTCTCCATTTTTAATATCTTGCACGTTTTCCTTCTTATGAATTTGAGTTGGAAATTGGTATCATTGTGATACGATTATTTTGAGATTGCTTTAGAATTAACCTTTGTTAAAAAATAAAAAACAAAATAAAAATCTAAAAAAAAAAGAAGAAAAATATTTAGCTATTCATTTTTCTACAAAATAAAAATAAAAATTTAGTATTTGATTTTTTCTATTATTAGCTTCTACATTACAAAATTCATGTTTAATTTTTTTTAGTGATGAACTTGATTTAAATTTTCATAAGGGATTTTTTTAAAAGAATTTTGAAAACACTAATTCACCCCCCCCCCCCCCCCCCCCACTCCTCTCGGTGTGTCGTTGTAGTTCAAATGGGTTAACAAATATAATTTGAACTTTAATGGATTTTTAACATATTTTTGCAAGCATATAAATGGTGATCATTTAAAAATTCATAATAATAAAATATAAAGGTGAGAATCATTTTTGTGTTAAGAATGTTAACAAAATCACATTGCTATAATTAAAGGACTAAAGAATCTAAACCAATGAACTCAAATAACTCAACAATATTGAAAATGAATAACCATGCCCCTATATATATATATATATATATATATATATATATATATATATAAGTAAGCAGTGAGCTTTCATGGGACCCATAATAACAAATAACATTATATTAAAATGATAAAAGCACAACATGAGAAAAATGTGTCATCCTAAATTATCCTGAATTAGTCTTCTTCACCGCTAGATTTACCACAGTTTTTTTACAAGCAAACAAAAGGTGATCATTACAAAATTCAAAATAACAAAATATGATGTGAAAATCATTTTTGGATAATTTTGACTCTTAAAAAAATTTCATGAGATGATCTCCAACTCTATGATGTCTTGAAATTTTTGCAAGAATTATAAGGCATTTAAAATAACTAAATTATTATATTATCTCAAGTCATATGTATGCATCACTAGGTAGCCTTCTAATTTTATTAAAATACTTTATGAAACATGTTAATATGTCAAGCGCTTTGAATATAATACACTTGTGTCATATAAGTGAACTAAAAATAGTGCAACTACATGACACAAATATACTAAAAATATGCGAGAAAATAATCCCATTTTCAAATGAAAAGTCTGCATGTGCTCTAACAAATGTGATAAACACGGGAAAATAATGTTTAAAAATGTTGCGCATATTAGAAACTATAAAAGAGTTTTTTTTTTTTTTTTGCTTTAAAAAGCGAGCAAATATGTCAAACTTCACTACCAATTTCTAAATTCTAAATCCATTTTTAAAATAAAATGTTTGCATGTGCTCCAACGAACATGCAAAATGATCAAATTTAGCATTTGAGAATGTTTTGTGGGCTAAAAGTAATATGAATATGAATGTAATAGGAGAAGTGCATTACTATCTCGAGAAGCATGTTATTGCTTTAAAATACTCACAAATATATCAAGTCAAATATTTGAAAAAAAATAAGTACACTCTGTAAATACACTAAAAATCATGCATGTACTTCACCCAAAATAAATGTTGAAACATACCCATATGCGCTCTAGTCAATACATCAAACTTCGTCTATTTTCAAACCTAAGAATGTTGTGAGGGATAAGATACAAGATAATTTAAATTTCAAGTCTGATCCTCCTCCTTGAAAGGACATGTGTCAATAATAATAATTGAATCTAATAAATGAACATGTAATCATGAAACTCATGAAGATAAACAAATTTAGATTTGTATTAAACCTGCAATGACTTTATATAAAAGAAATTCATTATAAAATGTGAGCTGCCAAGTTTACAATCTTTATTAACAAGTAGGCAGGGTCTAAATAAGAAAATTAAATTGTTTGAGAGCACAATAATGATTCTCTTAAAAGTAAATCTGAATCGAAGGGGTTGATTATAAAATATTAAATTTTCATGTTTTCCAAATATAAATTTCTAAGTCATTTCAATATCACCCCAATCGTGACCATGTTGATAATGAATATCAACCAAATGGACAAATTGTTTTAAAAATTTTAAATTTCCAAGTTGTCAAATATTAATTTGGTAAGTAACTTCAATGTCGCCCTGAAGATGACCATGTTAACAATGAATTTTAGTCAAAGGGACTTTACTTGTAAAAATATCATCAATGTCACCCTGAAGATGACCGTGTTGACAGTGAATTTTAGCAGAAGTGAATTTACTTGTAAAATACCCTCAAACCCCTACGCAAATTAATTTGAGTTTGAACTCAAGAAAATGTAAGAACATTAAAAAAAATATATCATATATTTTAAAATACTCAATGAACTAAATTGCGAATGAAACTTAAACCAAAAATTTATCTACCCTCCATAATTATATGTCAAGAGTGATAAATTTATGGATAACTTTAGCTCACAAAGAGTAAATTTTTGTTCAAGTATTTTGCTAAGATTTATTCTCAAGTAATCTTTTGATAGTAAGGGCATAGCGCATGTCCTCTAATTATTGCTTTCACCATCAAATGACACCATAGGTAAATGGTGATTGTGGCTCTCCGATTGGTTTGTTTTTATCATAAAATGGAACTATTAAATTATAGCCATGACCAGAGCCTGTATTTTCCTCTCTGTCTTAAAATACTTGAGTAATAAATCACAATATATACTTAATAAAATATAAACCAATCTGTTAGCAAGGGTCAACTCAAATTTATCCCCTTAAATAAACATCCACTTTAGTATACAAGATACCTTTAAATGATGCAAACCATGGCTATCAACAAGGATCCTTTATTCACATTGGGTTGACTATCTCCTTTGACTAAGTAGACTAGAGAACATGATTACCCAAGATGATAGAATAATGCGAACTTCACAGAGTTCAACATCATTCCCCAACCTTTATGCATTAAGTCTAAGGTACTAAATTTGAAATCCAATACTAAATTCGATGCTACTATACACTTCGTACTTAGAATCTACCTAATAATTACCTTAATTGAAAATTTTCTTTCATCACCAAGAGAGGTAATTACCCATAGTGGCATGCACCTATTAGAAGATGGAAATTAGATACTAAAGTCTTTGTACAATGAGGGAAAAATCACTAAGTAGTGTGTCATCTTAAATCTAATCTACCTTCTAAAAATTTGACCCAAAATACTTTGTTAAAACTCTCCTCAAATATAGAGAGGCTAAGCACAAATTTTTGGATCCCATACACAATAAATTTATGAGGCATGTATGTACTTAATTTACATATATACATGGTTTCATATGTTAGCATCGTTTAATTTGATTATATATCATAGTTCTGAATGGGTCACTCTATTGGTTTCCTAAGCTTCAACTCTAAATACTTGGTTATTTTCCAAAAGGACTAGCATCTTGATAACTCATACTAGAATTCCCTCTTCTTGATGCCCTTACAAATTTTTTTCAGCCTACTCCTTTTGTCTCAAGCAATTATGGTCATGGCTTGCTCCATGAACTTTCCCATTCTTGCAATCTCTCCTAAGAGCTCTAATCTCGAAAACATCCTCAGGGAGGTTGACCGCTTATGTTTTAGTTGGCCTAGGTCAAGCTCTTTTCTTCTTGAGAGATTGTTATTTTGACAACTTTCTTAGAGAACTTGACTCTCATTAACCTACCTTGAGAGCTTGATCCTATTTTATCAATCAACCCTAGTGGGTTTCTACCTTTCTTGAGAATTCCTTGTGCTGACAACTTATCTTGAAAACTTGCTTTTCTAATTAACCTTGGTTTATTTATCACCTTCTTATTAAGTTGCCACTCAGACTCAACTCTCGATGACCTCTATAAAGAGATTGACTTTTATCCTTTCAATTGGCTTTGGCTAACATGTTTCTCATCATAAGATTCTTGAGTCAACACCTAAGTTTTCATTTTTATGACTTTGTTTATCATGTTTCTATGATTTAGAATAGTTTCATTTCTTGAAATGTTAAAGATCTTGGCACGTTGGCTTAACTGACTTGATTCCTTCCCTTTTAAGAAATAATTACATAGGAGCTTTTATCAAAAACTCTTCCCAAGCAACTATTTGGGGGGATTTTGAAAAGAGGTTTTGAAAAAGTTTAATCTTCTTTGGGAATTTGGGATTGACTTTGAATTTTAATTCTAGAAATCAAACATCCCATCAGAAAAGATGTACTACCTCGAGAGGTAGAAATAAAATTTCAAAATGAGGTTCAGATTTAGAATCGCAAATTTCATCTTGAATATCATAGCCAAATTTAGGAAAGAACTTCATATGACCCCGAAGGGTCAAGGTGATGTTTAATCAAATATCTAATTATAATAATCTAGATGAATTATCATTAATTTCATATTCAAAGTTTTATCAATGAATGATATATCTCCCTAAAGGAAGAAAATATCATTCATTATAAATTATTCGAACATGACGATAATGATCATCATTGAATTTTGTTTTCCTAAAGAAAATTAACTGGGCTTTAAAAATTGATTTTTAAAAAAGTTGGTGTGAGTTCTAAATCTCCTACGAGCACAAGTCATCGTAGTTAATTACATCGTAGGAAGCTAGGGTCTCCTACGAATACTCTTGATCAAAATAATAACATAAATTCTATTTAGAGATTTTCTAGAAATGATATCAACAGAAGTTAATTTAGAATCTTAATCAGGACTGGATCGAATTTAGAACACTTATTTTTGGAGTCAACAGAGGAGGGGTAGGAGAAACTTTGAGATTCTGGAACAATCCAGAAGTGTCCCAGCCTGAGCTAAGTGTTGGACTTTAAATTTTAGATTAAGAAAATTTTTAATTTGAGTTGAGTGATTTATTAGAAATTTGGGATTATATTCTCGGAGGTTGGGGTCTTATGATTCAGAATCTACCCTGGATCCTAAATCTAAATTGGACAATGGACTAAAGTGACCCGAACCTAACTAATGCAGGGCAAAATTAATCTGACTTACCCCAGCCTAGATTGGGGAGCTAGCTAACCACCTAGTCGATTTAAAATTCATGAGTTCTATCTTTATAAAAGAGTGGTAGGGATGTTATTATTAGAATTTTTAAGAATTGATACCGACATCTAGAGCAAATTCTAATTGATCCCTTGACTTATGTAGGATGAAAATGCTTAAAATAAATGCAATTAAAATTTTAGACTCATTTTTAAATTAATTTCTAATACAATGCATGCTGATCAACTCGATTAAATGCAAGAAATAAATATTTAAAATTTTTTTAAAAAAGGCTTAAAAATAGTTTTTATCCTAAAGATTGCACAATATCCCATTGATAGGACTGCACCCTAATAGATCAGGTGGCCTGGCAGAACCCACGGGCAGGGAGGTGTCTAACCAAGAAGAGAAGAAAATGATATACTTTATGCGAACTCCCAGCGGTCCTAGAAATACTTCTTATATTGTTAGAATTTTTATGTTATCTTAAAAATTTTAATTTGATTTAAGTAGAAAATATTTTAATGTGTCCTCACGAGCCTCCGATTGAATCCAGGCTAAAAACAAACTCAACAGGCAAATCACTAAAAAAACTAAGAAAAGTATGCAACCCTATACGTAATCATATCAAATCAAACACATTAAATAATTAAATTAATTAAATAAATGTCCATAGGCAAACTACCTATTTATTACAACCCAAAAATTACATAAATTAAAAGTGGTTGGGCACCACTAATCATAAACCCGGATTCTAATCCTAGGATTGATGCAAGTTAACTTTGAGTGGGATACTCTTTATCTTTAACGCTTTGACCTTCTCCTCTTTGAGCTCCTTAGATTTGGCGCATCTGTATACCCAAATAAAAAGAAAACCCTTTCCCCGAAGGGGAGGTTATTCTTTTCACTTTGGGTATTGAAATGATTCAAACTTGGGTTCCCAAATAGAAAAGGATTATCCCCCTAAGGGGTATCCATTCCTCTTTAGAATACAAATTTGGATGTATGTATCCTGACTCAAACATCTAACTTTCACAACTCTTAATTTTAAACAAATTACATTCATATTAAAAAAAAAAATCTAGATCCTATAAGGTTATCCTAAGTATTTAAAATTAAATAAATCCCAAGCAGTTTGTATATATATGCAATAAAAAAGGGTAAATAACACTTGGCCACGCTCCTATTTATTTGGGGGCTAAATAGTTGGAGCACTTGTAGTATTTATAATAATTATTAATTAGCCCCCTTTTTTTATTTATTTGTGCTGCACGAGCGTGGTCACTTGCAGAAAACTCAGTGAGCAACCATATCGGTCCTAACTTAATGGCAATTTATCACCCATCACATCAATTCTTGGATTATAGTTAAAATAAATAAACACTCATATCAATTACTTTTCAATCACAGCATGTATTGAAAACTCTAGAAATCAGGCACATAGTGGTAAAATTAAACACTAGCCTAGCATAGACTAGAGTTGGTTGTCCTAGCAAATCATCTAAAGTTTATGTTAAAGGCTATGTGGTTAGGGTAGATACTAAGCTGGGTAGTTTGTTAAAGTTGTGTGATGTTCAGGTTTGTTGAAGGTAGATGGGTAAATTTAGTTAGAATTCAAATGTTAATGTATTAAAGTTTATCGTAGAACATATTTTTTAAGGTTGATTGATTAAATGGATTTAATTAATTAGAGATTAAGGGCTCAATGGATTTTAGTTAATTTAATTAGTTACTAATTTTAAGGATTAGTTCATTTATATTTTTCATCAACCAGTTCGTGGCGTTGTCGCTATGAGCTCGAGGAACCAGGCCTCCTTAAGATACTTAGTCTCACAGCTCAAGGTAGTTCAACCTATAAACATGGTTGATGTAGTTAGATTAAGGATTTTAATTTGGTTAAATAATTAAGAGTCATTGAATCTGTTTGTGTTATTGTCATAGTAGGCTCGAGGAACTAGGCCTCCTACAGACACTTAGCCCTGTAGCTCATGGTAGTCCAGCCTAAAAACTTTATCTTTGGAGTGCTTGTTGTGTATTAAAGTGTTGGTTGATTGATTTTATCAATCAAGTTATAATTTTTTGAAATTTTAACCAATTATTAAAATTTTAAAATTATTGGAATTATTTAATCACATTAATTAATGGGCCAAAAGCAGACTTTTAAAATTAAAATAATTTTTAAAATTTTAGATTTTTTAATAAATATTAGATCTTAAGATGAGTAATTAGGCTTTGAGTCTGCCTGATTTAGAATTTTCTATATTAAGTTATAATTTTTTGAAGTTTTGACATAGTTTTGAACTATGGTTGACCAGGAGGTTGACTTTTTAACTTTGACTAAATTTTGGAGGTTTGACATTTTTAGAAAATACTAGATTTTAATTAGATTTTGATTAAATTAGATTTTTTTAGAATTATTGGTGTTTTTTCAAAGTTTGAGCATTTTTGGATTTTTTTTAAATTTGCCTAATTAAGGGGATTTTTAGACTATGATCCAAATCAGTCCCAAACCTCTTAGAATCAACCCTAAAGGTAAGGAATGACCTAAGAGGATGTTTTCAAGCATTTAGAGATTTTTCATAGGTTTTAAATATTTTTAATTAATTAATTTAATTAATTATCAATTTTCCTTAAAAATTAAATTAAGGTTAAATTAGGGGTCATCTGATGGAGATTTTAGTTTTCATGGGTTGAGGATTCAATTTGAAATAATTAGAGGGTTTACCTAAAATTTTGGATTTAATATAAAATTTTAATGAATTAATTAAGGTTCTAGGCCAAATCTAAGGGGGAAATTTGGGGTTCTTAATTGGTGAACCAAATGGGCACCAAATATAATGAAATTTTGACCATGAGATTACGTGATCTCAAGATCCAATCTCCCAAAATTTAGGCCCAAGTGGAGCTCTCTAAGGTGGCTAACCAAGCCTCCCAAGGCAACCTCTAGGTCACCTTAGAAAATCCTTAAGTTACTACCCTAGGCTTGGGTGGGGGTGCAATCAGTGGCTCTACTCCTTAGACTAAGCATAATCAACACACTAAAATCTAAATCCTAAGTCTTATTGGATAGATCATGAGACCAATTTGAACTTAGAGGTCAAACCATTACCCTTAAGCTTAAATTAAGTCAAGCATGCCCTTAAACATATCAAATAGTGGAGAGAAAATTTGGACATGTCAGATACATGCCCAAATTCACTCTCCCAAAGTCCCAAGCCATAGTGACTTTAATTAGATACACAAATGCATAAAAACCATAAACATTCAAATAAAAATTGACACTAACATAGACACAATTAGGGCTTGGGACCATAGGGCTTTTAAAGATCTCCCTGAGATCTTTCCAATGAGTCTAAGAACTCCTATTTTAGTCAAGTGTGGACAGATAGATGAATTTTTTAAGTTCCATGGAATTTTTGAATTTTTGAATCCTGAAATTACACAATCAGTAGTGCGCTTTAAGTGTGGCGCAATCCAATTGGGCAACCAATCATTAGCACTGACTAAATAACAGCGGGATTAATGACAGCCGTTGGATTGTCATTCGGACGGATGCGATTAAAGCAGCTCCATAATCGCTGGATTTAATCCGAACTGTTGATTAAGATCAAGAGCTCAGATTTCATCTTCAACCTCCCGCTGGACTCCACAATCATGAAACTTCTCCAGCATGATCTGGTCAATCCCGCTAGCGAACTTCCACAAAATTTCATGGAGAGGATCAGGATAGTGAAAACATTCAATCTAATGATGGAAATCTGTTGGATTGAAAGTTTTCTTCACACTTGACTGGATGAACTATCTAGGGAGCTCGGGAAAAGATTCTCATCGTGTAAAAAGCCCCAACAAATGAGTTTTTCCATCACGAAGCTTGACTGGACGATGGCGAAGACTTTTCCATCAAATGCTGAGGCTGAAGGATCACCGGAGGTAGGACTTCGAGCGAGATATGGATGGGTTTTGCCAGAGTTCACTCAAAATAGTAGGAAGATGGGGTTAGGAAGCTAGGGAATGACAGAGGAAGACCTGGGGAGCTCTGGGGAAAGTTTTGGAATGTCTGGAGTGAATGGGGATGTTTGGGGGGGGAAATGCCCTATTTAAGCTTTGGCCATAGAGACGGATGGCTGGGATTGATTGAAGGAGCCATGGGATGCTAACCAACTGGAAGGTAATATCCTCAGAGAGTCGTTTGAGTCCAAAGGAGGCGAGTCTAGGGCTTGAGGCGGACTTTAGCTAGGGCTCATGAAGGGGGGACCACCGGAAGCTTCTTATATTCGCCCTGGCCATTGTTGGCCATTGACTAGGTCAAAATGATTAAAAAGGGTGCTAGGTTCTAGCGAGCTCAATTGGGCTTAGGGAAGCCAAATTGGGGAAGTAAGCTTGGTTGACCCAAACCTATATAATTTGGGCTAGCTTGGGTGTGACCTGGGTTAAGCCAAGTCATGGGATTGATGGGGGAGGTGTGTTGAGTCAAGGAGTATCCAATGGAAGGGGAACTTGACCTGGTATGGTCTGTGGTGATAAATGGCTCGGGTCAAGGTGGTTTTGACCACTTTGGGCTAGCCTAGAGGTTGACTCAAGACAACCCAAGGGCTGGGCTGACTAGGGTGAGTGTGTTGGACCTAGAGCTACCCAATGGAGGTGCTGGTTGGGTTCAATTGGACTTATGTTGAGAAATAGCTCAACCCAATGTGATTTTGTCCACTTTGGGTTAGCCATATTCCTAACCCAAGTTGACCCAAGGGTTGGGTCAACTAGGGATTGTGTATTAGGTCAAGGGGAACACATCACCACCATTAGTTTGGTCCAATTGGCTAGGAATGAAATTTGTCTCAAGGGGAACCCCTCTTTGGACACTTAGGTCAAGCCAAATGGCTAACCTAAGTGGGCCCAAGGCTTGGGTCTTCTAGAGGGGTCTCTTGAGGACCCAATTTGTCACCCCATGGGTTTAAATGGATTTAAAGAGGTTTTGATCAAAGGGTTTGAGAGGGTGGGAGTGTATGGAGGGTTTGGTCAAACTTAGTTGACTTGGTCAACCAAGTTGACCTAGGGATAAGGGTATGGTCCATTTAGTTCAAATTGATCATATGAACTCAATGGAGGTGGTTTCAAATCAAGAGGAGGTCATTTGGTTTGAAATGGGTGTTTAAACCCTTAAGGGTCACTTTGGTCAACCATGGTTGACTTGGTCAACCAGGTCAAACCCAAGTGTGGCTTTGGGTCCAATATGTTCCTAATGATATTTAGGATCCATTGGGATAGGTTTTGAGGGTTGATAGAGTTGAACCATGTTGAGTTTTTGGGAAAAGATCAAAAGCCCCTTTAAAGGGTATTTTGGTCATTTTAACCCTAGGTCAACCCTGGGTCAATCTGGGTCCAAAAAAGTTTAGGTTTCTGATCAATAAGTCATAATAAAGGCCATGGATATGGTTGAGAGGTTTGGAAAGGATCCCAAGGTCAAATTCCACTGAATGGCAAGTCTAGTGGCATAGGCTGTAAATATTTAAAGGTTTTGCAGCCTATGGAAATCAATCCAATTTTTGGGGCTAGGGACCTCAGAATGAGCTCAAATTTTGTGGGGTAGTCTTAGAGACATATCCAAACAAGATTCAATTGATAGATTCTAAATCAGAGATCATTTGACTGAATTTCAGAGTGATAGAAAATTCACCCAGAATGGGTTTCAGGACCGATCCTTAACCCTAAGATTTGAGTTGGAATGTTGGATTTGGATTGAATTTTGGAGTTCCCTGGTTGGGTTTGGATTATCCACATCAATGACAATCAAATGAATGATTGAGATCAGTTGGATATGATTTAAAAGTTAATTGAAAGTTTGTTGAAAGTTGGTCTAAAAATTGAATTGAAGGGTGGAACTAGATTTGATTAGACTTGGATTTGTTTTTAACTAGGACCTATATGACTGAGAAGTAGACATATTCTATTCATTAGGTCATTAGAAAGAAACTCAAGTGGCTCCTAGTGACCTCATACAAAAATGAGGTCAACAGCAACGTAGCACCTTTTATCAATTTTCTTCAATTATTTCTTATCAAAGCCCTAAGGACAGATTATAAATACCAATCAAAGTCCTTCTAAGAGGTTATATACTCACACCCTCTATGGAAGTTAGTAGCCAAAGCTTAATTAAGTGTGGGTGAATTTGTCATCCTTTCAAGGTTAAACTCCCCTCCCCCTGCCTCCTAACCCCTTGTATCTCAACCTAAGTGGGCTTTAAGTTTAAAACTTAGCCACATCAAGAGACTAGTAAGGAACTCCCCCTTCCCATCTACACTTATCTTCTTGCGAGCAAGTACCCATTACCAGTGTTCCCTCTAGGAGCTTGCTAGTAACACAAGAAGGAGCATTTAGGAATTGAAGCTTTTTATCTTTGGACCTCATAAAAACTTATTTAATAAGTATAAATTACATTCCCCGATTATTATATCCTCTTAGAGTGAATTTCTAATCCACTTGTTGGCCTTAGTTGAGATCACCACTCAGCAACCTTTCTTGTACTCAACCTCCCATGGTGACGATAAGGGGCGTTTAAGTATCCCTAGGTTTTGATACTTAAAACTCTTTTGACCACCCTATTTGTATAATGTAGGAAGTTAGAAAACCATTCCTTATAAGTGCCATGCTTTATTTCATGGGCCAAATTAGCCACCATTTATTAACTTAGCAACTTTGTCTCCAATTTCATAAAGCTGGTTAGACAGAACTACTCAAACTATAAGCTAATTGCATTGCCCAAATTCAATCACCTAGATCTTCATCATTGCTAGGAACTTCTTAGTTCTTCAATATCAAAAGGAAATTTTAGTGGTTCTCAAAACTCTAAAATTCTCTTCTATCAAGAAGTTAGAATGGCTATATTTTTTAAAATGAGTATAAGTATAATTTGCTTATAGATTTTAAGGTGCATTACACTCCTTATCTAAATTACATCTATATGTTCTTTGTTCTTAGCAACAATTGATAGACCAATTTGTACCTTCACACAATCAGGAAATGATTCGATGGTCATGCTCCTTACTTGCTTAATTTATACATTAGTGTTAGAGTTGACTTAGTTGCCTGATTAAGAGCCAATAGTGGTGCCCTAAATAGCTTATGTTATTGATAAACTCTCTAAACAACAAATAAAGTATTGCATCCTTTAGATCACAATGCCATAAGAGAATGTATTGTTTGGGATGGTTGATAAAAATTATGATAATACTTATGAGAATGTTCAAATATCAATTTTAGGGATGCTAAATAAAAGTGAAGATAGGCCATCATTGTTTTATTGAAATGATAATCTTCTCAAGATCAATCATTTGAAATTTTTATTTATGAAATGGAGGTCTATGGAGGTTGTGTCAATTTTGAAAGATCAAATTTTATTAGATGAATTATATGAAGCTAGAGACATCTGATCATGTTCGAACATGAACAGATAGAAGATCATAGAAGGGGAATGTTACGAGACCACTCGAATAACTTCTCTGAGGTGAAAATGGCCCCCACTGCCACCCCCATCCTCTTCATGTGTTCGAGTAACCTTACATATAAAGGGGAAGATTAGCCTAAATTAGTTAGCTTTAAGTTAATCTAGTTTGAGTAATCTTGTCATGACTTGGATGGTGTAAGCATTTTTAAGTATTCAAATAAGATTTTTTGAATATTTTAAAATACTCACACTAAGATGTTTGCTCTAAAAGTTTTGCACCCTAGACTCTCTACTTGATTTAAAGAGAGTATTAATGAATTAAGCTCTAGAATAAATTTTAAAAGTCTGATTAGTTAGAGATACAACACAACCCAAAGATATCAACCGCATTTTTTAGGACTTTAAGAATTGAGTTTTGGTTTTTAATAGGCATAAGCCTCTATGATTTATTCCCCTCCTAGTGATGGGAGAGCACTTTTGATTAAGACTAGCTATTAAGTAGGAACTAAGTACCCACTATATAGTTGTAGGAGTTTTAGATGTTAGGATTAAAAATCTATCACCTTTCACTTAAAACAAGTGGTGGGAGGAATGATGACAACAAGATCTCATAGTTTCATAGTCCCAAATTGTCTTGGCCCTTAGTTTGCTTCATTAGAGAAGATAGTAGATCTAATTTGGCCAAAGAATCCTTATTGATAGCTATGGATTGCTTCTTCTAAGGATCTCCTATAAACATTGGTGTGAATGTTTATCTAAGGGATAAATTTAAGTCAACCTTATCTAACAGAGGGCTTTATGCCCTATAAACTCTACCCTATGATTTGTTACTCAAGAGTTTTAGCAATTGAGGAACATATGAGCTGTAATTCCTATTTTTATAAAACCTAGTAAGACTTTTATTTATTCCTCTAAATGCCTTAAAATTTGTAATTAGGAAGTTTAGAATTGAATTGGAAAAATCTTCTGGGAGTGTTATGTTGTTGTGCCTTCGAGTGTTACAGCACTTCCCCCTCTATTTGGGGGTAATATTTTGGAGAAGCACTACAATGCTAGAAAGGATCAGTGCGACATTGAGCTCTCTTTCTAAGAGTATCTAGAATATTTTAGTATAGCACTACAATGCTGTGTGCAAGAGAGTTGTGTCCCTGACCACTAAAATAAGTATATATATACATATAAATCCATTTTCCCATTCCCCCATAACTCAACTGGCAAAGGAAGAGAGAAGAGGAGGAGAGGAGAAGAAGAAGAGAGAGAAAGGAAGAGAGGGAAGTTCGAAGGCCATGGAGTTAAATTGATTCGTTGGGCCAGTTAAAAAAATTGTTTTGCTCAAGGCAGGCTACCAATACCTTTTTTTTTTAATTCAATTCTAATGTTTGTTTAAAATATTATGAAATAAAATATAATTTTAATGAGTTTTAGCAATATTTCAATGTATTATTTATGGTATATTTTAGAATGTTCCATTCAAGTTATTTTGACTATAAGAAATCAAATTTTTATTTATCAATATTCTTAGTACAAATTATTGAATATTTTATGTTATAAAATAACTTTTCTCACATTTCATATAGTTCATTAAAAGTCTTAAAATGATATTTTAAAGGTTCCTTATAAATTATTTTTGAGATGGAAATTGTTAATTGTGTATATAGATTATACATGCATTATTTGCTAAAAAGTCATACATGTGTCAAGTTATACATGTTCATCTTCATGTTCAATATTATGTATACATGTCAAATATGTTAATCTCAACAAATGCATCTCAAGTTCATGCGGAAGAAATTATAATTTTGGGAGATGTTTAAGTGCACTACAAGTTTTATTATACAACCCAACATTTTATTTTGTTCTATTTTATTTTGGTTCATAGCCCCATCTACTTTGTGTGGATTTGGGAGGTTATTTCTTTCCCCATCTATTTTATATAAGCGTGGGAGGTTCAAGGGAGCTATAAAGGGGTTAGTATAATGAGTGGAGATCCTTAAGTATTTAATAGTCCACAAATAGCAAAATTTTCCTAATTAAATAGTTATAAATAACAACTAATTATTTCATTTAAAATCTATAATTTTGGATAAATTAAATTCTTAAAAATCATTTAAGCACTTGACTACTTATTAAGGACTACTAAATTTTAGGATTAATATAAATTAACTAATGAGATTAATCCTAAATCACTTAAAAAGCAAGTAATTAGAAAATTATGAAACCTTTAACAAACTTTAGATTAGTATAATGAGTGGAGGCAACATACAAGTATTCAACATCAAAATAAGGTATTTTAGCAATTAAATAAAAAAAGAATTATAAAGAAAAATATTGAAAAGGCTAAAGTACCTGAATATTAAAAATTGGTACCTTAATGCCTAACCCCACTTAAAAATAATAAGTAAAAGCAATAGAAAGATATTCAAAATTATTATAAAGCACTTAGCCAAATAAAAATAAAAGAAAGGAAAAAAAAAACAAATTTGCTAAGTAACAGAATATAAAAAATTGATTCCTGCAATATCTAAGCCTGCCTATATACTTAAAAAAGAATTATTTGAATCATAATAATAAAAAAAAGCTTATAGGTATACTTAAGAATTAACTAAACAAGTAATTTTATTAATTCTAAAAATTTCAATAGACCTAAGTAAGCTAGTTAAAATTATTCACCCACAGCACTTTAGTTTAAAAAGAATATAAATTCAAAATAAAAATCAAGATGTTATAAATTATTTTATGTATAAAATATTCTAACTTATGTACTGTATAAATACTTAGATTATTAATTTAATTTCTTTCCAAAATATATATTCAAAGCAAAAGATAATATTTATCCAAGTGTAATATTCATTACTTGATGACAAGTAATAGCTTAAAGTTTGGGAGAATTTGATAAGATCAAAAATTTTAACTCCAAATTGCCTTTATTATGATATTTTATGCTTGTAATCCTTATGATTTATGCAGAAAAAAGGAAAATTTTATGAAAATTAAACTAGCGCCATGGCGCCACAAAGACAGGGCCATAGTGCCAAAATTATTTCCAGCGTCGTAGCACCACATCTTCAAGGCCATAGCAAAGGGCTCACAAAAATTTGGTTGGAGAGTTTAGTGCCAACGAGCTATCTAGGAAGCACTGTTGTGGCCGATCAAGCGTTGTAGAACCAAATAGCCCAGTGCCATAGTGGGAGTCAGTTGAACCATGAACTGAAGCGATGAATTGTGAATTGGCATTCTAGTTTAGTAGTGTCGTAGTGCCACTAAGCTAGCATCGCAATGCTAGTTCAGTTAATTTGGAAATTTATGAATAGTAACCTTAGTCTTTATGTAAATAGGTTGGCATATTATGGAGTCATTTTATGTGAGTGAGAGGGCTGTCTTGAGGAGGAGTAGCTTGTTTTATTATATCTGCAGTGTTGTACTAGTGTGGAGCAAAGTGAAAAAGTGCAAATGAGTTGTAATCCTAATTCAAAGTCATTTCTAAACCTTATGTATATTGTTTACCATTTTATTTGTGTTTATCAATTTGTAACTTATTATTTATCCAGGAAAATAAAATATTTTTTATGTTTGTTATGTGTAGTAATGTCTCCGTGTGTAGCTAAACAATTACTCTAAATCTATGATTATTTTAAAGGCATGTAGTACTTAGAGTAAGTATAATCTTTAAAGTACCCATGCTATTTTTAACTTCTCTGTGCTTCAATTGATGCATGTATAGGTCGTGCATAAATTAAAAATCTAGTGAGATTTAGAGCCTTAATGGAGGAATAGAAGAACAGTAGAGAGAGGAATGAATAAATCTTGTTGAGTGGTCAGGCATTAGAGCAAGAATACAACTTCAAACAGAAGCTCAACAAGGCAAAGCTGGCCTCTTGATATGACAAGTTCATAACAATTTACGGGATGCTATAATTGCCCCTCAACAGTAGATCGATTCGGTTGAGGCCAGCTGCCCTGCCTGGAGAGTTGAGATCGGCCTCATGGGTTCGTGAGTGAGGAAAGTCTGAATTAAAGACTACCGGCGGTCTAACCTCCACCTGCGTGATGAGGTTTGATGAGACCAAATAGTGGCAACTGTTTTCGCTAATAACCGGATTGACAAATATCGTAGACGAAGGTGGAAGTCAAGTAAAGGGTTAGGCAGCCAAGTGTAAATGACTTATATATATATATATATTAGGCTGTTAAAAAAAATGGCCTGATCCTTCAACCCGACCTGAAGCAAACCAGAAAAAATCAGATTTTGGTTGATCCATTTATTAAGCAAGTCGAGTTCGAATCTGAAATTCCAACTCGTTTATTGAACGGGTTCGGGTTGACCTGTTTAAATTACTTTTTTCTTAATTTTTTTATTTGTTGGTATAATTATCTTAATTTTTATTAATTAATCAAAATGAATTATCGGGTTGTATTTAGGTCATTCGGATTGCTAGAATGTCGGGCTCAATTTCACATTTTTGACCCATTCATTAAATGGGTCGAATTCTGATTGGCTAGATTCGGGTCAAATCAATTTCAGATCTTAAAAGCAAAAAGATGAATCTAAGGCGGCGCATAAAATGCAGGGGGTAAATTTTTAAAGAAGTTATGATTAAATATTTAATAATGTAATTAAGTATGTTAATTTTTTAAAAAATAGGCATAATCGTCTGTTTAACAGCGACTTACTAGCCTAGCCAGCATACAATCAACATTAAACATAAAAATAAAAATACTATAGCAAGTTGCGTGCACTTTTTTTTATATTATATATATATTTAATAAATATATGATTTTCAAAGAAAATGTAAATTTCAATTATGTTTTCCTTAAGAAAGCTTTAAAACAGATTACGGTTTTTTTTTTAAATTAAATTAAATTTATTTTTCTCAATTTTTTTATTTTGTTTGTTTTGTTTCTTTTTTAATTATAACTTTTTAATATATTTTTTAAATTAGTTTTTTATTTTAATAAATATTTAAGAAATCTAATATTGTAAAAAAATTATTAGAATATTGTAAGATTAAAATTTAATTATAGATGTCTAATTCGAGTCCAAATGAGCTTAAATCAAAGGCTTAAAGCAAAATAAAAATATCGTGATATTAATTGGAAAGCCAAGTTGTCACGAAATTTGGCTCGAGGGAACAGTCGGCCTGCGAAGGGTACGATAATGGCAGCCTATCGAACAAAATGTTTGTTGTATTCATCTCGTGGAACTACTCGATTTAAATAGTAAATAAGTTAAATTTTTAATACATAATAAAAAATAAAATTAAACTAAAAATTAATAAATATCATTTTCATTTTCATTAAAACTGTTTCTTGATTAAATTTATTTTTTTATACTTTAATTTTAATAAAAATTTTACTAATCAAAATATATTTAATAAATAAGCAACATTAAGTTTATTTAAATCTATTAAATAAAAATAATTATATCTTATAATTAAATTTTATTCTTACAACATTCTAATAAATTTTTTTACAATATTAGATTTCTTAAATATTTAATAAAAATTTGAAAACTAATTTAAAAAATATACTAATAAGTTATAACTAAAAAAGAAACAAAACAGTCAAAATAAAAAATAAATGCAAAAAGAAAAATTAAAAATTAATATTATAAATATTACATGACCATAAGTAATGATACACTTTGATCGTTATGATCCATGGAAAGAGAGACTTACACATCTTTTGTATTCTCTTTTTCAACACCCTTGTTTTTAGAGGGAACTGTGGATCTGCCATTACAATTTCAAATGATTAGCAAAAGAACTTCTAAACACAGCTGTAAATGTACAGAGACAAATATTCTTTCTTTCTCAAAGAATATCACTTCATCTCTTCTGAAGAATGATACACCAATTGGATTTATCATAGAACTGCTCAACAGTTGCTGCATTCTCTATGCCAGTAACTAACCTGCAAATAAGGATGCAATGAATTAGAAAGAAATTTATTAGTTGAAGGCTGTCGGATACTCTTAACAGACATCTGTAATGAGAAAAACAAATATAATGAATTACTAAAACAATAAGCGCTAAACAGCGAGAAACAAATGCACCTAATAATGAAACTAATGAAAGAAATCTTTTGTGTATTATTTGTAACTCTCTGCAACAAATCAGAGGAATCACTACTTTTGAGCTTCCTAAAGAAAGTTTTCTTTGGAACAAGAGTGCCTACAAGCTTGGAATGCATTACAATTGGGGCAATTTATGCAGGCCTACCAGGCAACGATGGTCTCGTCTTCCATGCGACAATTAAATGGATTGGGCTGCTTCGGGCCAGATTTGCCTACAATTTCATCTCCAATCCGGCCCCTATGCTTGACAGATGTCTTAGAGAGAAATATGGTGATGATATCTGGACAAGAGCACCTCACTGAAGTGATTTAATTAACTGGAGAATTATTATGGAGGGGGAGAGAAGTCAAACTCAAATTAATTTCTCGTTGGCACCTTGCTAATGGGTTTAATGCTCTAAATCATATATGGATTCTTGACACTTCATTATCTTAATGGCCGTCATTTTTTCACACTGAAAAAGATTAGACAACAAGTGGCCAGATTCATTGATTCAGTGGGGTGCTGGAACCGTGAGCTGCTGCAGGAGTGTTTTGGAGAGGCTTTAATGCAACGAATTCTACAAATCCCCATCCATGTTGCTACAGATTCTGACCAGCTGCAACTTATCAAAGCTCCAATCAGCAAGACTATCACGGCTATTATGACTTACAATGCGTTATTCCCAAGTGCAGCTGAGCCTACCCCTTGGCTTACAAAACTGCAGCTTCATCCCTGAGACAAACTGTTTTGGTGGCGGCTTCTGCTAAACACCATACCAACGAATCATTAGCTTCATCAAAGGACCCAATTCTTGCAATTGCTCAGGATACCCTCTTTTAGCTTCTAGGTCTATTTTTTAGTTCAAGATCCCTTTTACTAACTGGAATAAAAGAATTAGTATATCTTTTCCGCTCAAAATGGGAATGGGCTGGAGTTATGAACTTACTCTTCGTCTATCAGCTGGCCCTTAGGATGCCAAATTGAGGAAAACACAGACCATGCACCACAACTTGTACGCCTTAACTAACATATTTCAATGCCTCGCTAAATGGGCATTTCACTTGCCACTTTTCAACGCCTTCCAGAAACTTAATGATACGTTTAGCAGACCACCTAATATTAATATTGTATGGGCAAGACTATACTATGTAGCGGTCCATCAGAATTAGAGAGCACGTAATGCTAAGAAACATAGCCAACCTTGTGGGACATCAACTATCATTGTAGCTACTATAATGAAATCTTTAACCAAAGCTTAGGTTTATCCTCTCCATGAGCATTGGGGCACTACTCGGCCACATCAGCTGCTCTCTCCTCCTTCATGGTGCCACCCCCCTTGTTGGATAAAAAGCCAATGGCGATGGACTCTGCTTCCTTCTTATAGGACCAGTCTTGTAGCTGCTATTAGAGATGACAACGGAGTTTTATCATTGTTGCAGGGCATTCTTGGAAACATTGGGATAGTTCTATTGTGGAAATTCAAGCTGTTTGTCTCCTCAAAACTATCATTCAACCCCGGATGTATGAAATAAAAGGCATCATCATTGAGGGGGATAACCATTGCGTCATCAATTGCCTTTGTCAAAGCCTTCAATAAGGGGCAAGCAATCCCCAACTCTCCTATTCTCCGAACTTCAGCTTTTTGCTCCATTTTCACCAAGTAATATTTCATCATACACCAAGGCAATGCAACAAAGTTATAGATTTTTGTGCACAGCTTGTTCTAAATCATAATTTATATGGGAAAAAAGACTACAGTGAAAATCATTCTTTTTTTTTTGTTTTGCTAAGGGAAAATACAGATAATGCTGAAATATAGTTGCATTTTTTTTTTTTACTTACAGAAATACAACATGCACTTTTCAAAAGAAAAAAAAGGTGCAAACATGGCTCGAATGGATGGGAGTGGAGAAGGTGAAGGATGGATTTAAAGCTGTGAAATTACGAAGTGTTGAGCACATTATGTGAGCTGCACTAAGCGTTTTTGCTCCCTCCTATCTTAACCACCCTTCTAGATACCACTTGCCAACCCTTAGCACATTTTACCATCAAGGTTTAAGATTCATATTTAGAAAGCATAAAGAAAATATGTAGGATGCAGGGAAGGAAGGCGATAATGATTGAACTAAAAAGTCACCCGCTGACAGCTAAAATTTAACTTGCATCAATTTGATTTGACTCAAAAGGGTATGCTGATTGTAAACCCGGGTTGACCTAGCATGCTACTCACACCAATTAGCCCAGGCCAATGCTTAAGACTTTCGCTGCCGCCAATGAGGATCGAACCCGGACCTGGGCTTTGCCCAGCCGGTTCTTTCCCACACAAGCTAAGCAGTGGTGGGTAAAGGGTATGCTGATTCAATTCAACTAGAAATTAACTTGGTTTATATGTATGCGTATAAACATATATATCCACAGACTATTAGATGTGAATAAATATATACATACAAAAATATATACAATATTTCAAGATAAGATCAAAAGATTTGATAGATCACGATCAATTCCTCAAAAGGCTCTTCAACAATACACTCTGAAAAGTGACATTTTGACTCTATTCGTATGATCTATTCATTCATGTAGATATTATCAAAAGGTCGGCATTTCATATGTACACATAAATAGATAGCCAGCTTGTTTGCCAGCTCTCATGAACGAATATATTTTAAACACATTTTTAATACTCATGTCCACCTATATTATATAACTTAATTAAAAATTATGAAGTAATATATATATATATATATATAGCAAATTAATACCTCATTTTAGATTAGAATTTAAAAAAAAAATTACTAGGTTGGCTCAAATCAGCTTGAAGGTTCACCCAAAATATAATTTATGACATGATTCAAACCTGACTATACTGAAACCATAATCTTCAATTTCAAGTTGAGGTTGGCTCGGTATCACCCAAAAATGAAACAAGGACAGGATCAAGGGCCTTCAGCTGTGTGCTTGCTAAGCAATTTTGTATCCTTTCTCTCCTACAAAATTTTTCTATACATACATGATCAATGCTAACTCCTAATAAATTACATTCCAATAGATTAAGCTGAGTTTCTGCCTCTAATAAAAGAACAACTGAAGCCGTGGCACTCTCTCTTAGGATCAACATCCAAAGCTGGTCCACAGTAGTCATATCCAATGGACGAATAGAGCTCTAGATATTCTAGAAAATCAGTAAAGGTAAATTAATTCCAGAATTCTTTCACTTCCAAAAATCTTTTAATAAAAGATTAAGCAATAATTTGTTCATTTTTGCTGTGGTAGCCAAACTCAGAAATAGAAGGAAACATGTTATTACCCATGGAACCTTTCCAAGAATGAACTACAAGTCAGACTCAACTTAACATGAACTCACCCTACAAACCGTAGTTTGTTCAAAACCTATGTACCAACACAACAAAGAAACTATTTTAATAGATAAGGCGCAGAAAATAAAATAAAAAAGTTCACGAAGACAACAAGCTCCATGCATTTAATGAATGAAATTGGCCCAGTGGATAAAATTTGTGCTAAGAAAGAAGTGTAGTAGAACATGATTATGATGATGAACAGACAATGCACAAAAGCTTATAAACATCTCACCGTATTAGAAAAAAAAATATGTTTGAAATTTAGCATAAAAAGGACTACCATCTAGAATAACTTTGACATAAGGAAAAGGGATTACACGAGAGTTTAAACAAAATCTTACATAGGAATCAATGCGTAATTTAACTAGGATATGTGCTTAAGTAATTAATATTAGGATGTCGAGAGTCTGTGTGGATGTTGTGTTATTATCTAGAGGGGAGATGACAATGCTATTGGGAGTCGAGCATTGATATTGTGCAGTGGGCATCGGGCATTGATATTGAATCAACGTTGACCCTCAATGTCGAGACGACATTAATCGTCGATGTTGAGATGACGTTGAACAAAGATAAGATATCGAGACGGCACGATGACGTGATTGTGAGGGTAGAAATTGATGTTGTCGAGCGTCAATGTCAAAATAGCATCAGACTTTAATGTTGAGATAATTTTAAAACATTGATGTTGTAATGATTTTGGAGATATGACATTGTGCATTGTTATAAAACCCTATTTGTTAACTGCTAGAAAGAGATGAAAATGGAAATGTTCGGAGAATGAGATATTGAGTGTGGACGATTGATTTGAAGCTATGGAAAGGAAATAAGAAATTTAATTTTTATATTTATCATAAATAAAATTTGAAATACAAGAAATTATATTTAAAATTTTCACAAAATACTTAAGACACGTGTGTCGGACACTCGTATCCATTTCATTTTTAATATTTTTTAATAGGACATGACTTCGGTGTGTCTGACACGTGTTGGAGGTGTGTCGGATGCGTATCGTGTCCGACACTTGTCGGATACTACATACCTCTTTGAAGAGAAGTTTCAGTGCATCATAGGTAAATAGGTATTTGGAAGGAAGTCAATTATCATAAGGGACATCCATTTCATAAGTGAATTTATCAAAAAAGACTACCACATGGAAAGCAACCAATACAGTTTTCTTTGCAGATAGCTCTAAGCTAGGAAAATAAATAAATAAATAAAAGACAGCATGAAATTCATTAAAGCTATAAGCAAACCTGATCGCAGAGGTAATATCCTCAAGCAATAAGCCATACATACCTTTGAAGTTCACCTTCAGCAAATACATGATAATAGCGGTTATACACCACTGCCCCCTTCTTATCGTCTTTCTTTGCCAATCCATTTGCAATTGCAGTAGTCGATGTGCCATTAACTTCCGCACGATGATATGGCAAATGCCAAGGAACAAAGTATTCTTGATTAGTAACAGCTTTAGTAGAGTAAATGGCATCCTCTTGTATCCCATTACAAAAAGAAGCAGCGATCACATTATCCTCACTTCCACCTTCACCATCTGCTGGATGAGTGTATCTATGTTTGGATATACCAGTTGTAGAGCAACAATCTTCATTTGCCTCTGGAATCTGCTCTAGCATCAGTGCTTCACAATTACGCACTTGAGGAATGCCATCGCTAACCCATCCTTCATTGTACTTCCCAGAAAGTGGGGTCCACTTTGAAAGCAATGAACTATCCTCTTGCTCTACAGCCCAAACTGTAATTAGAACAGTTCCACCTTTTCGTACCACTCGAATTAGCTCTTCTATAGCCTTCCTTCTCCTGCTTTCTGTGCTCAGGTGATGAAGAACCGCAATAGAAATAGCAGCATCACCAAAATTTGTTTTATAAGGTAGATTAACCGCATCAGCAACCAAAACTTCATGATCTTTCTTTGCACATATATCGATCAAAGATGGGCTGATATCACAGCCTATGTAAAAGCAGTTCGGATTGAAGCCCAAGTACTTGCCATTTCCACAACCAGCATCCAATATGACAGAACCGGGACTCAAGGAATTCAAAAAGCTAGCAACTTTAGGCCATTTAGCAAATCTAGTAGAACTAAAATGTGGAGCAATGGCATTATAAACATGGTGTACATATTTTTTTTCAATATCTGGTGTGGCACAGACATTTGCTGAGCAAGGAGTGTCAATGTTGCCCGAATCGGATTCATGATATTTTGAAGCTTCCATCATAGTAGTGGAAGCCACCATGCTGCAAAATTTCACGGATTTTCCAGTAGATCTGGCGCTGGAGACAGAGACTAGAGAAAAACTACAAGCATATTTTACACTACTTTCTTGAGTAAGGATGATTTTAGGGAAGCTGTTAGTAATACCTGGGACCAGATTTTGAGAGGCGTTATGTTCCAGAAGTTGGGAAATAAATCTGACTGACTGTCAGAAATGGGAGCATCAAAACATTCATAGAAGCTCCGAGGATTCTGCCATAGATGCAAGAAAGCCAAATATCAGAGATTCCTAATATTAGGGTATTTTGTCCAAGCATTTTTGGATGAAGGGAGGATGGAGGACAATAGGACAGAGGAAGGAGCAATAAGAAGGGAGAGATAGAGTATGAGGAAAGTGGAAGAGATAGGGAAAATACCTTATAATGTTTCTCCATAACTAGATTTTTAATTAGTAATTCAAGTTTTAGTTACCAGTTTTATTAGTAAATTAATTAGGTCATGGAAATTAGCAGTTGATTCATATTTGATTGTTGATTAAAACAGCCAATTGGTTATTACTAAATGAAATGAAAAGCTAATTGAGTAAATTATTTACCTAATCACGCAATAACTATGATTAATTAGTTTATCGCTAATTATTTCTTAATTAAAAAGTTTTATAGGATATTCAGTAATTAAAAATTAAATAACGACAAGTTACAAGTCAATCAAATAATTCACGGACTATTACATGAAATTGTAATAAATAAATTGGCTAGTAGAGAACTAAGCTATTTTTGGATGGATTCTAGTCAAGATAAAAAGTTCCATCATATTGTAAGGAAAAGGCGGGACATAAATTTTTTAGACAATCTTTTGAAATTGTATAATGCTGCAGCCTCATCCGTTTCATATAGTAGCACTCTTTGCTCTCATTCACTAACACTATAACTATGTAACTTTTTTCCTATTTAGTAAATCCCCCAAGCTCTTCCATAATAAATAAATAAATAAAAGAGTGAGCAATATATTGAATTGAGCTTTGTCATCCCTTGAAATTCAACGACAATCGTGGTGACATTTCCTTAAACAAAAAACATAGATCTCCTATACAAATTACTCACTCCTAAAAAAGCTGCAATTCTTCGCTTTTAGCCAATAATGTTACCTTTTGCTGGAGCTCTTAGCTATAATAAAGAGACAAATTCTGGATTATTGACTCTGTAGCTTCAAATCAAATGATAAATTATGCTCACATATTCTCTTTTTATACTGCTTCGCCTAAAAACCTCAAAGTCAAAATTGTTCATAAATCTCTACCCCACATTGTTGGGATAGGGACCAGTAGAGTTAAACTATGAGCTCGTCTGAACTTTTTTTACATCTATCCAATATCTTTTGCAATCTCTTATCTACAAGCAAGATAGCAAAAGATTTTAACTATTAAATCACTTTTTAATCAAAATATTAGCAATTTTAGGAAAGAAATCATGGAAGAAGATTGGCAACACTAGCTAGGTTAGAGTTCTATACAACTTAGATGATAATTCCAAAGAGAGTGATCATGCCCTATCTATTAACATAGAGATTAAATTATGTTATGACATTATAAGTTAGGTCAACCAAGTTTTTTGTACCTTAAGACCCTATTTTCTTTTTCATTAAAATAAAGATATTTTTTCAATATGAATTTTATGAACTAGCCAAAAACTAAAAAAGCTACCTTTAAGCCTAACTCATATAAAGCAACCAAACGTTTTTCTCTTATGCATGCTGATATTTGAAGCCCACTCCATATCTCAAAATCTTTACTCCAAACAGTGGTTTACTTTTATTATTGATGATAATTGTGAGTTGGTCATACTAGTTGAAAGACATATCTGACTAAAACCAAATACTCTACTAAAATTCAAATCCTTCATTTTGATGTAAGCACACAGAATTTTGAAAGTAACCTAAATCAGAATGGAAACACTCATCAGAATTCTTGCCTTGATAATAAGGCATAGCCGAACAAAGAAAATACATCTCTTAAAGTGTGAAGATCTATTATGTTCACCACTAACTCTCTGAAATCTTATTGGGGTGATGACATCCTCAAGACTTGCTATCTAATGAATCAACTAGCAATTAATGTTTTTCAGTTCAAAACCCTAATTGATGTGTTTTTCAAATGCTTTCCAAATACTAGCACTAGTTCAAATCTTCCTCTTAATGTCTTTGGGCACATTGCTTTTATCCACAATTATAAACCTAATAGAAAAACTAGATTCTTAAGCCTTAAAATATATCTTTCTCAAGTATAAGACAAATTATAAATAATTTAAATATTATTTCTCTTGAAAAAGGTGACCAAGTCATTAATAAGTTAAGTGTTCGGCAATCAAGTCATTTTAGTAGTAATAGACCTAGTGGAGGGATTGTGACTTTGGGCGATCAAGTCATTAATAAGAGTACACATTTTAGATATATTGGATCTATTGTTCAGAGTGATGGTGAAATAGATGGGGATATTATCAATAGAATTCAAGTTGGATGATTGAAGTGGAGGAATGCATCGGGCTTGTTGTGTGATAGAAAAGTCCCCCTCAAATTTAAGGGAAAATTCTATAAGATGGTGGTGAGACATGCATTGCTTTATGGTGCAGAATGTTGGCCATTAAAAGAGAAGCATAATACTAAGTTAAGTGTTGCAGAGATGAGGATGTTCAGGTGGATGAGTGGATTTACCCTTAGAGACGGGATACAAAATGATCATATACGTGAAAAGGTTGGAGTAGCTCCAGTGGAAGATTAAGATTAGAGAGAGTCGTCTTAGATGGTTTGGTCACATAAAACGACGACCTTCCGAAGACCGGGTTAGAAAAGTAGAGGTATTAGATTTGACTTAGATTAAGAAAGGTAGAGGTAGGCCTAAAAAGACTTGGTTAGAAAATATTAGAAATGATCTTTCTTTATTAGATTTAAACGAGAATTTGACTTTTAACAAAACACAATGGAGAAAAAGGATTCATGTAACCGACCCCACGTAGTGGGACAAAGGCTTGATGTTTTTGTTGTCTCTTGAAAAAGGTGAAATATTTGTATCTATGGATATCACTTTCTTTGAAAATAAACCCTCCTTCTAGAAAAATTCCCTCCAAGGGGTGATAGAATAGGAAAAAAAATTTAAAACCCATTTATGCCACCAAGTACCTTAAAATTCCTAGACCCAACAATATTGAGATTATTAAAACAAATGTTTTGATTAATGACTCGATCCCACAACATTCCTTTTAAACTTGCACCTGCTCTCGAAGGAAGAATTTATGACGTGAACTACTCTATCTCACGAAGCTTGTCATGATTCTTTCCTAGACTAGAAAGATTTACAAACTTCCTCCATATAATATTATTAAAAAATTGTTCATTGCTCAAAGAAAAGATGCTTCTACATGTACCCAACATCTTATAGCAAATATGTTAACAAATGACCATCTATCCACCCAAAAAAATAACTTGGTATCAGTAGAAATTGAAATTTTAAAGTCTATCAAAGAGGCTCTTAATAAACCAAATAGAGAGAGATTGTGGAAGATGAAATGAAGGCGATTAAAAAACTAGAGCGTAAGAAGTCATTCAAAGATAGAAGGGTGTCATCCTTATTGGATGTAAATACCTCTTCAATGTCGATTATCAATGTACATAACCTATTGAGAAATATAAAGTACCGATGGCTGCAAAAGGATTCACCCAAACTTTCTACATTGACTATTATAAAACCTTTGCACCTGTTGCTAAACTTAATACTAATTGGATCTTTCTCTCAATGATAGTCAACATTGATTGATCGATTCACCAATTAAATGTCAAGAATGCATTCTTGATTGTAGATTTGAATAAAGAAATCTACATGGTTCTTCCTCTACGGATAAGTGACTCCAAAAAGGTAGGCTCAAAATGCAAATGGAAGGAATCTATTTATAGGCCCAAACAACCACCTAAAGACTAGTTCAAAAGATTCAAAAACAGGGATTTAAATAGGCTCGCTTTGATCACACTTTGTTCTACAAACACACAAATGTTAAGTTTATTTTATTAATCATATATATTAATTATATTATTATTACAGGTGATCATGATTTGGGGATAAATATTTTGAAGAAAAATTTGTTAAAGAGTTCAAAATCAAAAACCTTAGGCATCTCAGATATTTTCTCAGAATTAAAATCATTAGAAACAAATTTGGCCACATCATTTCCCAAAGAAAATATGATCTAGATCTCGTACAAGAAATTAGTTTGACTGAAAGCAAACCTGTCAACACTCACAATGGATCCTAACACTAAATTGAGTGAACCTAGCACTTATTCTCCAATCAATATAGAAAAATATCAAATATTCCATCGGAAACTCAACTATTTAGCTCATACTAAACCTGGCATTCCCTTTGTTGTTAGAATGGTAAATCAGTTCATGCATACTCCCAATGAGGAACACATGAATGTTGTTACAAGGATATTCAAATATCTTAAAAAAAACCCAGGAAGGCTATTCTTTAAGAAATGGGAATCCATGATTATAGAAACCTATATTGATACTGATTGGACTAGTTCTACAATTTACAGAAAATGTTCATCATGATATTATACTTATGTTTGGAAAATCCTGTATGATGTTTACAAAATAACTTGAGAAGTATTAAAAGGAAAATGACAATGGTTATTCATCATCTACTATACTTAAAGCATTCCCTAAAAGGAATGAGTGTTCGCATGTGCTTGTATGGTAGGCGGACACTACCTAGATGTCATTTCCTACATGATTGGTACCGGCATTCTCTCCCTAGAAGGAATTTTTGCAGGCGAAGGCAATGTACAGCAGGTGACCACTCCCTGGATAGTAATTCCTGTTGCTCTTCACTCTTGACAGCTTGCGATATGAGTTTGTATCGAAAGCTATTGATGTGGTGAAAATGGGTGGCTGATTTCTAGGAATTCTATCAATTATAATTAGTGCTTTTTAAATTAAAAATCTGTTATAATATTTAGATTTCTAGGGTATGTTTATTTCTTGATTTTCACCTTTGTGAAACTCTATTTACAGGGACATATTTCGGCCAATGTAATCCATGGAATATCCCACTTCTTTGTCCATCTTTTTCTCTCCTACTCTCTTTCACTATATGAATGATTAAACAATAACAAATTAAATTCTAATTATCAATCAAGAAAGTAATCGATTCATTAAATAACCTTATTATGATTTCTAGCCATGTACTATGGCAGTGAAATAAATAACATAAAACTAAGTATGTTAATTGGTAAAAACCCTAGCATAATTACCACTCACCACCTTAATCATTGCATTGTTATTCGACATAAGTTGATATACTAACAATTAGCATTGTGGATAACAATTCATTTAACGTCAATCTAATTATATTATTATATCCGACAAATACAAATCTAAATCTATAATATTGGAAACATGCTGACTGGCAAACAGATTTTAGAAAATTAACATAAATTATTTACACCAAACTAGTTTTAATGATTAAAATATGTTCATTACAGAAAATCAGAAAATCAAGTAGGGAAAGTAAAGATTAATCTCCATCGCATTAACTTTTTTTTTTTTAATCTCCAGACAAAATTAGATTAATAAAGCAGAGAAAATGACAACAAAATTTAATGTGAAACAACAAAAGGGAATAACCACGAGATGCTCAAATGAATAACATTCACTATTTAAATGCATAAACTTTTTCTGCTACCCAAATTGTTCTCAAGACAATAGTTGTGGAATTCAGTTGCACTTGGTGTTGCTAATGGTAACAACAATGGCTAGTTTCAACCCTTCAAAAGGGAAATTAATCTAAATCCTAATCTTCCCTGGTTTAAAAAATGATTCGAGAAGCACACCTTGAACTGAGCACCTCGAGGCTTAAGCCTCACTAGTGCCGGTGAGGCTAATACCTTTTTTAAATAAGGCATAAGCCTTGAGGCATTATGAGGCAGTGCCTCATTCTTGTTAAGTTTTATAATTTTTTTTAATATATCTTATTATTAATAATATATATTTTTTATTCTATTATACAAAAAGAAGGAATCAATTAACTATAGGACGAATGAACAATGTTAGATGTTTGTGTTATGTTTAAAAAAAATTTAAAAAATATACATTTTAAATTATAGAGACAAATAACTGGTGATAATGAAATAAATCTTTTCATATTGGCTAAGTTTTAAAATTTTGTAATTTTATATTATTATTAATGATATATATTTTTTATTCTATTATACAAAGAGAATGAACCAATTAGTTATAGGATGAATGAACAATGTTGAATGATTATGTTATGTTTAATAAAAATTTGAAAAATAAACACTTCAAATTATAGAGACGAATAATTGGTGATAATAAAATAAAGATTTTGGTTGTTAATGCTATATTATCTAATGACAAATGGATAATAGAAAAAAAAAAGTAAAAGATTTAAAATTAAAAATGAAGGACTGTATTTGATGATGAAAAGAATCACTAATGTCCAGATCTTTGGATTCATACTCACTTCTATTCAAAGAGAATCACTAATGTCCAACATATTTTCAAGTTAAGATAAGTATCAATCAATATAAAATACTAAAAGATCACAACCCAAAGCTCAATTCATTCCTCATATTGACATTCGTGTGTACCTCCAAAAATTTGCAAAAAACCCTCAGCATGACAACCAAGCAAACTCTTATAAATTTGCTAGGTGAAACTCTCAGCATGACAGCCAAAAATAGGCATTTGGAAATCTACAGTATCAATTAGTTTCTAACAAATATGATTTGCTCTAGACACGTATTATATTTATTAGGAGACATTTATTGACTTGCATTTGAACTTCACAATCAATTCAAGCATGTGCGATGAAAATGGAGACCAATTGATGTGATGTTGCATGAAATGATTCAAAGCGCCTTAACAACGATCGAAATCACCAAAACATCACCCATTCGCAAAAAAGATTATATGGACATGTTCAAAGCACCAAAATTATCAAAAGAATGCCTTCTATGCTCGAGTCGATCAAACAAAGAAAATGAAAGCCTACAAATGTAATATTACATGAAATTATCTGAATGTTTTCGTTCGCGAAATGGATCACATCAAAATTACTAAGAAATGACATATTAACTAGGTTGATGCATGAAGGTAAAAAATCAAAATTTACTTATGCACAAGAAATAAATTCTAATTTATTTTGTCTCTTTGTATTTCACTTTTTAATTAATTTTATTAAAATTTTAAAACCAAATCAAATAGAAAAGAAGAAATAAAAAGCCACCTCAAATCTCGTCCAAATCCTCCTCATCCCTACCCATAACCTACAAATTTGACGTTGAAATCCTAATCCCATCCATCTCTTCATGTCACATATATGCATATATATATATATATATATATATATATATATATGCACAAAGGTGAAAAATCAAAATTTAACTATTCACAAGAAATCAATTCTAATTTATTTTTTTCTCTTTGTATTTCACATTTTAATTAATTTTATTAAAATTTGAAAAACCAAATCAAATAAAAATAAAGAAATAAAAAGCCCCTTCAAATCCCATCCAAATCCTTCCCATCCCTACCCATAACCTACAAATTCGACGTTGAAATCCTAATCCCATCCACCTCTTCATGTTATATATATATATATATATATATATATATATATATATATATATATATATATATATATATAACCTAAAATTCGAATATTTTCAAATCCTATGCACATCAAAATATAAATATCAAATTCATGCGTGCCACAACCTTAAAAAGTGTGCCACTACCTCGAAAGCATATAGCTGCTTTGGGAAGAACACAGTTGTTTGAAAAGAAAAAAAAATGTAAAGAGCACATTGAAGAGCATGCAAATACACTATTTAAATACATCAAGAAGCGTGTAAGTGCATCACGTAGACACACTGAAATGCATGCAAGTACATTAAATAGTATGTGAATTCACCAAACAATGCATTGAAAAGTGAACGAGTCACCGAGGAAATACACAAAAGAGTGCATGACATTTAAAAGGAAATTCAAAATTTCCCACACATACTCCGACAAATGTAATAAAGGCTTGGATACAAAGTTTGAAAATGTTGAGCAAGGTTAAAGCAAGCTAAACTAAAACCTTCTCATTTCAAAAGATGCACTACTCTACACAAGCTATAATCATTTTAAAATTTGCAAACCCCTTTTTTGAGTTGAAGTACCCACATGTGCTCAAACCAATGTATCAAATTCATAAATTTGAGATTTAAGAATCCTACACAGTTTAAAAATAAAGTGAACAAAGTCTCTCTTGTTCTAAAAAAAGTGTGATTGCTTTATTAATTTAAAATATGCATATCTTTTTTTAAATCCAAAACACCTGCATGTACTCCAACAAATACACTAAACATCTGAACTTGTTGTCTACGAATGTTGTACGAACAAAATAATTTGAAATGAACTTAGGTTATACTCAAACTTCTGCAAGAGAGTTGGCAGGGTCAACATAGTTAAAAATAATAGAAGAAAAATATTTAAATACCATGATGATGGCTATATTGATAGTGAATCTCAACTAGAAGAGAATCTATAAAAATGCCAATTAAACTCAATGTAAATTATTTTGGCACCATATCTAAATAAAGTTATAAAAATCTAAAAAATTATAAAATTTAAAAATATTTCAAATGAAAATCTATCATCCTAATACTTAGAGTAAAATCCATCTACTCTTAGTAACTGTTTGTTGAGAGTGATAAATTTTAGAAAAAACTCAAATCACAAAAAACAAATACATTTTTAAGCATATCATTGTGATTCATTCTCAAATAATCTCTTGCAAGCAAGAACTACAAGTAAATTATTATGATCAATGCCCTCTGGCCTAGACCACGAAATAATACCATTAAATTACAGCTCGACCAGAGCCTATATGTTTTCTGATGACTAAAAAACTATTGAGTTATGAATCACACGATATACAAAATATAGCACAAAACTCTCTATTAGCTATGGTCAATTTGATATTATCCCCTTTAACAAGCATCCACCCCAAATCTATAAGATTATGTTAGGCGAACCAACCCATGGCTATCAATAAGGATTCTTCGGTTAAGTTAGGCCAACTAACTCTTCTAACTAAACAAACAAAAAATCATACCAACCCGAGATGAAAGAATCATGAGATCTTGATTAGGTTCGTCATTGATCCTCCCACCATCCACTTTAAGTATAGAATAACAATTTTCAAATCTCATATTAAACTTATTGCTAATAGACAATCGGTACTTAGTACCTATCTAGCAAATAGTTTTAATCAAAAGTTCCCTCTCGTCATTGGATGGGGTAATTAATCTTAAGAGTTTGCGCCTACGAGAAACCTAGAAATAAATCATAAAGTCCTCAGGAAATGAAAGTGAAATCTTTAGATAATGTTTTATTTTAAACTTAATATGCCTAACAAAAAATTAAATCCCAAAAACATCCCAAACCTCTCCCAAGGATAGGCCAAGGTGAGAATTTTCAAAGCCCACACCTGATGCAATCCCATCTAGTTTTAATTGTGTTAAAGATGTAATATTCTATTTAGTATCAAGACTTAAAGATCGAAAGATGATTTCTTATTCATGCATTAGTTGTCTTGCCCATGTAATAGATATTAGCAAAAAAGATGCTAGTTTAAAAAGTGTACCCATTGTTCAAGAATTTACTAATATATTTTTCGAATATTTATCTTCTTACAATCTCATCAAAAGATCAAGTTCACCATAGATCTAGTTTCGAGTAACACTCCAATTCTCAATGCATTGAATCGCATAAAAACCATTAAACTCCAAGAGCTCGAGATTCAACTACAAGAATTACTTGATAAAATATTCATTATGTATAGTATTTCATTTTAGGGAACAATTATTACATTCATGAAAAAGAATAATGAAAAATTAAAATTATATATCTCCTGCAAAAAGCTGAATAAGTAACCATAAAGAATAAACATCATCAACCTCATATTGATTGTTTGACCAACTATAAGGTTCTTCTGTATTTTCTAAGCTTAACCTTCAGTCTGGTTATCAAATTACAAGGTGGTAAAATCATATTAGATTTTTCTTTAGCTTATGATTTTGTAATTGCTAATATCTTATTTTAAGAAAAAGAGATGAGCATCTCATCACTTATTAGAATGGATATAGTAATAGATCGTTTAGATTGTAAATATTATAAAATTATTTCAAGTGAAAGTTTATGTACCCAATATCGCTTGTTAGTTTTGGACTTTAAAAGGAAAGGGCGGAAAATAAAAAATAAAGTAAAATGTTGTTCTAGGATTAGATGGGGGCATTTAAAGAATATTAACAAAAATATTTTTGAGAGAAAGATACTAGATTTTAGGATTTTGTCTGTGCATGTGGAAGCTAATGTTATGTGGGAAATAATGGTTAGTGATATTAAGAATGTTACAAAAAATGTACTTGAAGTATCAAATGGAAAAACTCCTAATAGTAAAAATAGTTGGTGGTGGATTTAAAATGTGCAAGAAAAGATAAAAAATAAAAATATTTGTTATAAAAATTGATTTAGATGTAAAATTTTTGATAATTGGGAAAGATATAAAGAGCCCGTAAGAATCTAAGAAAGTAATATGCAATGCAAAGATTTTAGCTTTTAATGATTTATATAATATATTAGATACTAAGGAGGATAAAAGATATATGTATAAGTTAGCCAAACATAGAGATACATGTAGTAAGGATTTAGTTCAAGTGAAGTGTATTAAGAATGAAGATCAAAAAGTGCTTTTATTAGAAAAGGATATTCAACAAAGGTGGATGAGATATTTTTATAAACTCTTCATTCAACAAAGGTAGATGAGATATTTTTATAAACTCTTCAATGAAGATTATGAGAATGTGATTGACTTTAGTGACCTTAACACCCTAAATGAAAATAAAAATTTTATTTGTATTGGCGTATTAGTAAAACCGAAGTTAGAGAGGCTTTAAAGAAAATGAAGAGTGGAAAAGCTATTAGATCTGGTGATATTCCAATAGAGGTGTGAAAATGCTTAGGAGATGAAGGAATTTCTTGGCTTACTAAACTTTTTAATATTATTTTGAAGACTAAAAAAATGTCAGATGACTGGAGAATGAGTGTGTTCATTCCTATTTTTAAGAATAAAGGTGATGCACAAGATTGTGTGAATTATAGAGGAATTAAGTTAATGTGTCATACTTTAAAACTATAGGAGAGAGTTGTGGAGCATAAGTTGCAGCGTGATACTAATGTTTCTCAAAATCAATTTGGATTCATGACGGGTAGGTCAACTATGGAAGCTATACATTGATTGAGAGGTTTGATGGAGAAGTATAGAGAGAAGAAGGAGGATCAACAAATGATATTTATTAATTTAGAGAAAGCATATGATAAAGTTCCAAGAGAAGTGCTATGGAGAGTTCTAGAAAGAATGGGGTTAATAATGCTTAAATTCAAGTCATTAAAGACATATATATGCAAGAGCTGTTACTTGTGTTCAGACACAAGGTGGTTTGACCAAGTATTTTCCTATTTCAGTTGGATTACATCAAGGATTAGCCTTAAACCCGTATCTTTTTTCTTTAGTCATGGATGCTCTCACTAGACATTTGCAAGAGGTTGTACCCTGGTGTATGCTTTTAGCTGATGATATTCTTCTTATTGATAAGACAAGAGAGGAAGTTGAAGGTTAACTTGAATTATGGATGCCAACCTTAGAGTCTAAAGGCTTTCGTTTGAGTGAATCTAAAACTGAATATATGAAGTATAATTTTAGTAATAATAGTTCTTATGGGGGGATTGTGACTTTGGATAATCAAGTCATTAATAAGAGTACGCGTTTTAGATATCTTGGATCTATTGTTCAGATTGATGGTGAAATAGATGGGGATATTATTAGTAGAATTCAAGTTGGATGGTAGAAGTGGAGAAATGCATCAGGCTTATTGTGTGATAGAAAAGTTCCCCATAAACTTAAGGGAAAATTCTATAAGATGGTGGTTAGACCTGTAATGCTTTATGGTGCAGAATGTTAGCCATTAAAAGAGAAGCATAATATTAAGTTAAGTATTGCAGAGATGAGAATGCTCAGGTGTATGAGTGGCTTTACTCTTTAGAGACAGGATACGGAATGAGCATATATGTGAAAATATTGGAGTAGCTCCAGTGGAAGATAAGATTAGAGAAAACATCTTAGATAGTTTGGTCACATAAAACGGTGGTCTTCTGATGACCCGATTAGGAAAGTAGATGTATTAGATTTGACTTATGCTAAGAAAGGTAGAGGTAGACTTGAAAAGACTTGGTTAGAAAATATTAGAAATAACATTTTTTATATAGATTTAAATGAGAATAACTTTTAACAGGGCACGGGCACAATGAAGAAAAATGATTCATGTAGCCGACCCCACATAGTAGGATAAAGGCTTGTTGTTGTTATTGTTGTGACCGTTAGTCTGGTTACTATTGATTAAAGATCAGGTATGATATATACCTAAGACTATTTTTTAATCCAAAAATACTTATGAATTTTTGGTCTGTCATTTACAATTATCAAGGTTTGGTCTGTCATTTACAATTATCAAGGTTAAGACTATTTTTATGAATATTATGAAAAGATTTTTTGAGTATTATTTAAATAACTTTGTTATCATTTCTATTGATGATATTTTAATCTACACTAAAAGTGAGGATGAACAACATATCATAGCAACATTGAATATACTTTGAGATAATAAACTTTATGCAAAAATTCTGTAAGTGTAAGTTTTAGCTTTAAGCGGTACCATCATTGGACACGTTATTAGTGGAATTGGAGTTTATGTTGATCCTGCTAAGGTCAGGGCAATGATGGATAAGATTCGTAATTTTCCTAGTCTAAATATATACTAAAGCATATTCATTGAAGGTTTTCTTATACTATTATACCTTCGATTAAATCAACTCTGAAGTTTGTGGTTTAACTTGTATGAGCAAAATTTTTAGAAACTCAAGCACTTTTAGTATTAAGTCTTATTATTACCATTCCTCAGGCACTGATGTTTTTCAAATTTGCAATGATACTTCATATCAGGGTTTGGCAAAATGATAATGCAACATAGCAAAACACTTATCTGCTTTTACCTATATATATATATGAAATATGTTTTATTGAACAAGGAATAAATTTATTTAAACTTGACTCTTGAGGTTCATCTCATGAGTTGAGATCAATTCTCCCATAATGTATCATGATGATGGGCTGTATCGGCTTCTGGACCAATTGTATGATAGAAGTATAGTGTGGTTGTATTAGCTATGTGAGGGCTAATAGGTCCAATAGGGAGGGATTTGGGCCATGATGCAGTAGTCTACACCGAGTATGCCTAGTTAGCATGAAATTTGAAATTGATTTATCTAAATGGGATGATCTACATATGATTTATCTAACTTTAATTGATATGTGTCCAACCTATGTATGAAAACTTGTACATGTTCACTTTAGCTTGTTATTTCTTATTATTGATCTAGTTGTGATATACACTACTACATCTTAATCTAACACTATTTGAACTGAACTAAATATGCACTATATTTGATTTTCTTGACATACTTAGGATAATTATATCTTCATTTATGTCATTGTTGATTATCGATATTCATGTGATTTATTATGAACCTTAACTATTTGGGTATTGATATCTTAATTTAATTGTTTTTCTAACTTCAATTTTATGATTTAGCCTTCTGCTGACTTTTTTTTATTTCAGATTAATTAAGTTGCATGAGCAGTGATTGTGGTTCATGTAGTAAATTTACTACGAATGTATGAGCATGTGTTATTTAGGAACTCCATATGTTATTTGTAGTAGTTATAATAAAATTTATTATTAGGAACTTGTAGTATTAGTTCTTCATATTCATGTTATTTATTGTCTGAAATTTTCAAAAGTCAGCCAAATTCCCTAGGGCTGTTTGTGGGCCATGATAGTGGAGAAGCGAGCTTGAGCCGGTTGAACGGTAGGCCCCCCTTGTCTGCTGTCAAGGGCGAGGCTAGTTGTTCCTGATGTGCAGCTTTCACAAGAAAGAAATCAGTTAGGCTGAGTCAATCCAGCTTGGGGCCTATTCAAAGCCTTCCAAGCATCAATTTGGGAGATTTAGGTGTTTGTTGACTTAGTTTGCTACACTAAATCTAGTGTAAGAGTTTCCCTGTTGTTTTGAGATTTTTCTGATCTATATAACATAGGGGTGCAAATGAGCCAAGCCGACTCGCAAGCCGGCTCGAGCTCGACTCGTTAACGAGCTCGCGAGTCGAGCTTATCGAGTATTGAGATTGAGTTCGAGCAAAATTTCGAGCTCGGCTCATTATCGAGCTCGAGTTCAACACTGAGTCCGTCCGACTCGAGTGCTCGACGAGCGGCTCGAGTAACATTAAGCCTGGTACGCGGAACGGTGAAAGTGCGAAACTATCAATTGCCGAAATCGGAACCGAAGGAACTGCAGAATTAGGCTACAGGCTACAGCCAAACGGACAGATAAGATAAGCCTAAAATAGAGAAATAAAGTTTAAAACTTATGCGGTGAAAGAAGAACCGGTCCATTAGGTTTTTTTTTCTGGGTCGCGAGGAGTTTTGGCGTGCCGTTCCCGTTCGTGACCTAGGCTTCTCCCCTCTTCGTCATCTTCCGTTCTTCTTGCGCGAGGCGACTCGGTGGGTAGAGAGACAACAGTTTCAAGTCGTTCAGCAGTCGGGATTCTCGTCACGATAATCGCTAGCTAGCTTGATGCTCCAGTCGTTTGGCAGTCGGTAATCAGGATTTCTGATCTCTTGTGTGCTCTTATTTCTATTCAAAATATTTTGTTTTGTTTTTTCTTTCTTCCGTTCATGTGAGGTGACTCTTTATTCAACTTTCTTTTAATCTTTTTTCAGAACTAGAACATCTGTTTAGGACAACTGATCTTGAAAGTTCAGATTCGATTTCAAAAGAAGAGGTGCCGCTGAACTTGTGTTATAACTAAAGATTTTATTCAATTTTTTTGTTATGTTCTTTTTTCTTCAGATCTGTTAATCTTTGTTTAACTGATTTTTTTTCAGTTTTTTTCTGTCAAGAACTTCATCTGTTTAGCAGCACTTAAATGAAATGATTATTCAGTTTTTTTTTCTTTGTCCAGAACTATAGATCTGTTAATCGGCACATAAATGAAATGATTATTCAATTTTTTGTTCTTTGTCCAGAACTCCATATCTGTTTATCTCGGCACTTAATGAAATGCTTGTTAATTGGCAAATATGATGTTCTTCTTATTCCCTGTTAATTTGATTTACCACATTTCATTTAGTAGTTAATACTTCAAGTTGTTTTGTCAGCCTTGACATAGTATACACAAGTTGTTTTGTCAGTCGTGAGTCGTGACAGCCAACTAGGAAACAAAAAAAATGTTGATTTGCCAAAGAGAAAATTTCATTTCAACTTTGTTTGTTGTATGTTTCTGTGACAACATCTTCTTATGTGTATATTCAAATTGTTTTAGCTTGGATAGTTGATTTTATTTTTTCTAATTGTTTTTTTCTATGCTTATATCAGTATATATTCATTATGTTAATTTGTACTCTTTGTTGCGTGCTTTTCAAACTTCAGTCATCTAAATGTCACCTGAACCAATTGTTGAAGAAAACATTAGTGAGGAGATAATTTTGGAGACTAGATGAAGTACCATCTGGTAGTGTACAAGAAAATGTTGGGTTGAATGAAAATGATGATGTAGTGGAAGAAAATAAGGTTGTGGAAGGAAATGTTGTAGGCATATGTGACAAGGTAGAAGATGCAAATCCTGTTGGTATAAAAAAAAGAAAGAAGACATCATCTGTTTGGGACGAGTTTAAGGAAGTGAAACTTGCTAATGGTCAGAAGAAAGGAGAATGCATTCATTGTAAGAGGGCCCTCGCCATAGGAAGTATTGGGTCGACAACACAATTTAGACGTCATCTAGATCGTTGTGCGGCTAGAATTCGTTTCATAAAAAACCAAAAGGTACTTCATTTTCAACCTAAGGAAATTGATTCTACAGCTGACAACTCACAAGAGAGTGCTAGTTTGACAACATTTTCCTATGACAACTCTAAAGTTAGAGAGAGTATTGCACACTATATTTTGATCAATGAAAAGCCATTTTCAGTTGTCGAAGAGTTTGGTTTTAATCTTGTTTTGAAGACAATGTCTCCTTACTTTTTGAAATACTTAAGAACAACAGCTCGTAGTGATGTTTTATTAGTTTATGAGAAAGAGAAAAAAAAAACTTCAGAATGCATTGAAAAGCATAAATAGAATCAGTTTTACAACTGACATTTGGAAGTCAAAAAATCAAAAAATATCTTATATGGTAGTCACAGGCCATTATGTGGATTCAAATTGGAAGTTGCAGAAGCGTGTACTTAGTTTTCTACACTTGTCTCCTCACACAGTTACAGAAATAGTTGACATTTTCTACAAGTCACTCAACGAATGGGATTTGGAGAACAAAGTATTCACAATATCAGTTGATAATGCGTCTAATAATGACCGAGCTATCAAACTCCTCAAGGATAACTTTCGTGCAAGGAAGAAGCTATTTTTTGGTGGGAAGATATTTCATGTCTGTTGTTGTGCCCACATCTTAAATTTGATGGTTAAAGATGGTATTAAAAGCATTGAGTTTGTAGTGGAAAAAATTCGAGATACAGTTAGCTTTTTGAATGCATCTGAAGGTAGGTTACTTCGATTTGCTGATGTTGTACATCAGTTGCATTTGCCAACAAGGAAATTGATAATGGATTGTCCAACAAGGTGAAACTCAACCTAGAATATGCTTACTGTGGCACTTCAGTTGAGGGAGGCATTCACTTCATATAGTGAGAGAGAAGTTACTTATCATAACTGTCCAACAGAAGATGAATGGAATAATATAGAGAAGGTTTGTGATGTGCTTGATTTTTTTAATTAAACTAATATAATTTATGGCACTGAATATCCAACTTCAAATTTATTTTTGTCTCAAATATGTACCATCAAGAAGGTCATAGATGATAGCTCACTTTCTTCTGATGAGTTTATAAGGAACATGACAATGAAAATGAAAGAAAAATTTGATAAATATTGGGGAGAGTGTAATCTTCTCATGGCATTTAGTGCTATTATGGATCCTAGAATGAAATTTCTAGTGATAGAGTTTGCATATCCAATAATCTATGGTGACCAAAGTGGGCAAAATATCTCATATGTTCGTACATTGTTATATGAATTGTTCGAAGAGTACACAACAAACTTTGAAGAGGAAGCAAAAGGAGCATATGATACATTTAGATTAAGAAAGGAGGGTTCAAAAGGTGAAAGTAATTCTTCAAAAACTTCTCAGGAAGGTGCATCAAATAAATATAGTGGATAGCTTGATTTCACAGCGTATGTTTTCGAAAAAACAAATAAGAAACCTGCTAAATCAGATTTGGATAATTATCTAGAAGATGGCTTAGAAATTTGTCCACCCGGTAAGACTTTTGATGTTATTAGGTGGTGGAAAAGCAACCAAGCAAAATACCGTATATTATCAAGACTTGCAGTGGAGATATTAGCAATTCCTATTAGCACAGTTGCTTCCGAATCTACGTTCTCAGCAGGTGAGCGAGTGGTTGATACATATCGTTCTAAATTGGGCATTGAAACGGTTCAGGCTTTGATATGTGGGTCGAATTGGGTTCGTGCTCACTATAGTTTAAAGGGAAGAATGAAGGTATTCATTTTTATAATGCTTTTGTAATTCGTTGAATGTATATTTTATAACTGATATACTTTGCACCTATTTATAGGAAGAGGAGGATGACGATGAAATCGAGATACCTTGTACTTGAAGATTATTATCATGGTAAACTTGCTAATGGTCAATGATAAATCTCATGTCTTGTCATCTTTTGTTGCAATTTACTATTCTTGCATGTTTTTTTGAAAAAATTTTCTTTAATATCACGTACTGTTCTTGCATGTCAATGATAAAATCAATTTATTGTTCTTGCATGTCAATGATAAAATCAATTCACTGTTCTTGCATTTTAATAGAAACCTGCTAAATCAATTTAATGTTCTTGCATGTGAATGATAAAATCATGTAATATAATTTATTCTTTGGAAAAGTTTTTTCTTTAGCTTACTGTTCACGGGTCATTGCTTAATAGTTAATACAGGTTGAAGTTTGTGTTTGCTTTGAAATAGATGAGTTGTTACATTAACTGATTGTAGAAATACCAGTTGTGCCGTTCAGCCATATTCTGAATTGATCAGAAGATTATTTCTTTTCAATCAAACTTTTGAATCTGTGCTTCACTATTTGAGCGACAGATTTAGTGATTTGGAGAAGAAATGTGTTTAAAGAGCAAAGGGAAAAAAGTGTGGTATGAATAGAAATAACCAGGACTAATTTGGCAAATGGTTTATTTCCACCCAAATATCTGAATGGATACAATAAATAATCATTTCATTTAAGTACTGATTCCTTAGCCAGGTTTCTAAAGCTCTTCTTATCAATTGCAGCGTTGCAGGTAGACGAAGATGAAGAAGATATGGGAAACTTGTAATTTGGTCGCACTGTATTTTTTTTAGAGCTGTTTGAAGGATATTATTTATGATTATGCTTTAGAAAATTTGTAATTTTATCCTATTGTATTGACTATTTTAGATCTTTTATTTTATTATGAATGTCTCAATAGTCATGAATGGTGGCTAGACTCTTGGACCATGCTAACCTTTATGGATTCATAACTTTCATGTTATTATTTTTATTAATATGATTACCTTGTGGTTTGCTCTTGTAAAGAGAATGTAAATTTCTTTTATTGCCTTATATATTAGATTATCTAAATGGCATCATGTTTTTCTAAGTAACTTATAATACGTTTTTTATGGTGAAAAATTGAAAATTTTATTAAAAAAATTATTTTTGAATGTCAAAAATTCATAAAAAATAATCAATTCGAGCTTGTAATCGAGCCGAGCTCGAGCTCACTATTCGAGCTCGAGCTAACGAGCCCAACACGAGCCTGGTTTCGGACGAACGAGTCGAGCTCGAGCTCGAGTTCTTAACTTGAATCGAGCTCGAGTTCTTGACTTGAATCGAGCTCGAGCTCGAGTCGCCTGCACAATTAACGAGCTAGGCTCGAACAACCTTCGGCTCGAGCTCGACTCGACTCGACTCGTTTGCACCCCTAATATAACGCAACCAAACAGTGTAAAATTGGACGATAGTTCAGTTTTCCTAAATTGCTTTAAGATGCATGACTGCATGTTTTACATCTTTTTTTTTTTTGATAAATCAAACAGATATTGTATTATCTCAATAAAATCAAAGAAGATTACGGCTATGAAGATAAATAGGATCACATAAATCTGGCTTACATAGATATCCAGTGTCATTTACATGAAGTGATGGGCACCATATAAGGGAATTATGATTTCCTAATTAAGTGATTAAGAAATATATGGGGCTGAAATCACATCTCATTAGGAAAACTACATTTGCTAGGCTTAGCCAATAAGAGGAATGAATCTTTCCGATTAAGGATCAAAGTTGAAATCATAAACAAGCTAAGATCACCTCAAAAAAGTAGATCAAATTTCTAAAATTAAATCTCGTTTCATTAGCTTGGGCTTTTCAAGTTTTAAGCGTTGAAAAGAGAAAGTAAAAAAAGAACAGCGTGGAGATGGATTCCCTGGGGCGATCTCTCCGTCAGAAATGTGGCCCAGGTATAAACAAACGAAATGATAAATATGAGAAGAGAAAGGGAAATAAAGGGGGACAGAAAGGAGGAATAAAATACCTCCAACTACAGAGCTCTTCTCCTGCGAGTCTAAGGGGCTGTTTTGCTACACGTTTTATGCAGGATTTGAGCAGATTTACCAAACGGAACTTGAAGATATCTTGAGCCTCACGGCTTAATAAATCCTCCTTTTAGGGCTTACGCGATTTGGCCGTAGAAGCGCGCGAAAGGGGAAAAAGATTTTTACATTCGCAGCAAACGAGCTCCCGTCGTTACTTCCGATCCGACGTCGTCGATAGCGACTCTTTCAAAACGCTACTTCACGCGAAGCCGAAACAGCAACCAAGAATGACCACGAGGAAAAGCAGGAAGAGCATAGACAAGGACGATAGATGAGAGAAATTATAGAATTTTTTATTTTATTTTTTTGGAACGGGTATCAACAGCTGCCACTGCAGATAGTGTTTGGTGTCCTAACTAATTCCTAGACGGAATCAAGGTTAAAGTAAAGGAGAATCAAATCCGAGATTAAGTTTTTAATCGTGCTCGCTCATCAATCATCTAAGCCTAAGTTGGTGAGAAATTATAGAAATGGACCGTCATTAGGAGAGCATAGTGCAACATTCTTAGGGGCTACTTAGGGGATGTAAATAAACACTGCCCAAAAGTTATATTTGGTTCCATTCGATTGTTTATTCAAGTAATAAAATAAATTTAGATTTTTTTTTAAATACTCAATATTTCAATATATAAGTATGAATAATTATGTGTTCAAATTATTTATGTTCATGAATAATATTGTTGAAGTTCATGAACATGCTTGATATGAAGGTTGATGAGAAACACGTTAGGAGCTAGATAAGAAGCTCGTTATAAAGCTCGATTCTTATTCGATCGAACCTATGCGAAAATTTGCTGAATTTTTTATATAAATATTTATTATTTCTTATTAAAAAGTTATAGACAATCTAATATTAATATTTTAAATTTATTATTGATATATCATTAAAAAAACTATCTTGATCGAGCACGAATCTCGAGAAAAAATTTAATGAAAAACTTTCATAATTAAATTCAGAGTCATCTGAACTCTGATTTCAACAAACTTATAGTTAAATTGAACGTCTCGAAGAGACGAATCCAAAGACACCAAAATTGGTCCAATCTGAACCTAAATGGGCCCGAAGCTTATTTAGAAGCTTCAGAACATTAATTGGATGACCAAATGATATTCAAATGTGACATGCTTATAGTCAAATCGAGAGGCTTGACGAGATGAATCCAACGAGCCTAAGATTGTCAAATTCTGACATTACTAAGATACATAAATACTCGATAAATGGTCTTTGATCAATGGAGTCAATATCAGCCATTCGAAATACTCTCAATATGCCCTTGATCTTCTCCCTATCTACTAACCATGTCACTATCAAAAAACTATAACTAGACCTATCATTCTTCACAATGGAGAGGAGAAATAGATAGAAAATGTAGGATCTATCTTACTTTCTCAAGCTTACACTGCCTGGCGCCGGACTTCCACCTAGCCTCTGATCGTCGCCGGACTTCCACTTGGCCGCCGACCGTTATTAGACTTCGTTCCAACCACCACTACTTGGTGACCATGTCGCCCGCCGACTACGGTCCTTCCGACTACTATCGCCCAACTACTATTTTTCCAACCACCATTACCCGACTACTGTTCTTCCGACCACCGTCACCTAACTATAGTCCTTCCAACCACCGTCATCGACTACGGTCCTTCTGACCACCGTCATCCAACTACGGTCCTTCCAACCACCGTCATCTGACTACAGTCTTTTCAAGCACCATTGCCCGACTATGGTCCTTTCAACCATCATCACCATACTACGGTCCTTTCGACCACCATTGCCCGTCGACTACGGTCCTTCCAACCACTGTCTTCTGACTACAGTCTTTCTGAGTACCATCGCCCTACTACGGTCCTTCTGACCACCGTCGCCCAACTACGGTCTTTTCAACCACTATCACCTGACTACGGTCCTTTCGACCACTGTTTCCTGCTAACTACAGTCCTTCCGATCACCGTCATCCAACTACGATTTTTCTGACCACCATCACCTGACTATGGTCTTTCCAACCACCATTGCCCGACTACGATCTTTCAGACCACCATTACCTGACTATAGTCTTTCTGATCACTATTTCCCGATTATTATCCTTCCGACCACCGTCCTTCTGACCACCATCTCCCGTCAACTATGATCCTTCAGACCACCGTCGCTCACCAACCATATCGCCCACTGACTACAATCCTTCTAACCACAGTCGCTCACCGACCATGGTCCTTCCATTCACTGTTGCCCACCGGCAACTATCCTGTTGATCAAACAAACATGCTAACACTCTTTTAAAAACAACTACCATGTTATTCTCCAACTATATATTGTGCTATATACAATATATACATCAAGCCAAGGCCTTCTTCCCAAAGGAAGGGCCTCATTTATAATTAATTATAAATATTAGTAGATTCATTCAAACTAGGCCATGCCCTATGGTTTTTCCCCTTTTCAGAATTTTTCATATAAAAATATTGGTGTCTCTTATGAATATTGCTCCATACTCTTTTATATGTATGTGTGTTGGATCTTCGTATAAAGCTAAGATGATAAACTTCATATTTCTCTATCACTACGAATATTCTATGACACAATAATTTGGCGTCATCTATGAGAAATGATCCTAACTAGGGGGTAACCTTTACCATAATCTCGAAAGGTTATTCATGTTAACAACCTAAGCTTGATTAAAGCAGGGTTGTCCCTTGACCATGATCTTATATCAGGTCAATATTAAGTGCATCCTCTCTATCACAATAAACATGTATTATTTTATCTCTCCTCAGTTATCATCCATAGCTGCATCACATTCGAGGAATTAAATTTGAATTGGGGTGCAAGCTTGGTTGCAATATCAAAAGCAATTGTGACCAAGAAAATTTCTCAATACTTTCAATATCTAAGACAATGTCTTGGGAAACCAAATTTTATAAAGCTCTCAATAAATACAAAGATGCTTCCAATAAATAATAAGCCCTATATAGTCTATTTTACACTTAGGCAATGTCATAGTCTTGACCTTAAAAAGGTAGTAATAGTCTAAGGATGGATCATTCTTCACCTTTGATTCGGGATATATGAAGAAAAAATTATTTTGATTTACTTATTATTCTATCTGCTAGACGTTGTAGAGAATTTTGAATCCAAATTTATTTCAATTCCTAGAATTTTCATGTTGTGGATAGAAATACAAGATTTTGTAATGAAAATAAAATAAGAAACTGTGAACAACTTTTGAATGATGGAAAACATATTAATATAGATAGAAAAGATTTCATGAAATTCAAATTGTTACATTTGCCCCTCCTAATCAAGGCATAATTGATCTCGGGGGATTCGATTTGACTTCTTCCACTCATGTTGACGTAAACAAGCAATGCTGACAAATAACCTGGGATATGTCAAACATTCTTGGTGGATACTCAATCTCTTCCACACAAGTTAATATTATCGAGCAACACTCTGACCAATAATCTTGGATAGGTCAAACATCCTTGGTGAATTCTCTCGACCTCTTATATATATGTTAACATCATTGAGCAATACTCTGATAAACAACCTCGAATAAGTTAAATATCCTTAGCAGCTTTCCTCAACCTCTTTCATACAGCTTAACATTATTGAACAATGCTCTGACAAAAATAATCTCAAATAGATCAAACATTCTTAGTACCTTCCCTCGGCCTCTTTCATATAGGTTAACGTCATTAAGCAACACTCTAACAAAAAACTTTGAATAAGTAATGGGGGTTGTGGAGTGCACTTTTGAATTATAAAATATTTAAGTCTTAATCTCCTTTAAATAATGCTTATATTTTTTTATATATTAAAAATAATAAACCTCACTTAATATACGTAGGTATGCATGCCCAATCAAGTAACAAAGTGATATAGTAGAGTATCAAACCCACAAGAAAGTAAGTTTTCTAGCAATCAAGCACTGTCATTTACTATAATTATAAAATTATCCTACTAAAAAAATACTGGTTATGGAGATTTAATCACTGAATAAAAATAGTAAAATAATAGATATAATATTTAAATAAAGTGTTTTGGATTGATGAATATAAATTGCATATCTTTCTTAATGAACATGTTATTTGTTATGTGATTTAGAGCATATACATCCTTATATCTATGTTGAGCTTATAGGAGTGAAAAATATATTTACCGACCTCCTACAACTATATCATCTTTTTAATAACCTAGTATATCTTACATCCTATATCTCAGTATACAAACATACTATTTTAATATTCATGGTTGTTCTTATATTCCTCCATTGAGGCTATACATTAAACTAGATTTTAACTACACATATGGCCAATATGTGCATTAAATAAAGAGAAAAAATATATTGAAAACATCATTTAGCTTTATAGCATAAGAAACTTCATTAGTACTTAATATGTTTCCTATATCATCAATCTAAAATTAGAGAATTAGCCAGACATGGGAGAAAAGATAAGCAAACTTATTTTCATTCAAATCATGAAAAAATAAAAATGCTACTGAGTGATATCACCAGGAAGGATTAATGTTTCTCCTATACACTCCTTCTTTCTTAACATATAGAGTTACTCAAACAAACATTGACTAAACACTCTAATGATTATATCTAATACTTCTCTAGTCTCTTTTAGAATTGACTCCAAGAGAGATTTAAAGAAGTACTCTGAAAAGTACTAAAATTAGATAAGTGACTGAACTCTCATACAAATAAAATATCACTACTATTTATAGGATAACACAAAAATAATAGAAGGAGGTGCAGTGCTTGAAAGAGTGGCGCCGTGATGCCCATAAAATGAATTAGTGCTTCGATGTTGAAACTTATGCACCATCGTGACGCATATTAATGTAGAATAGTTACTTAGTGAACAGTCGCATCACTTTGCTGGCAAATCATATTCCTTAGAAGTAACAGCTGTTACGCCGTAACACTATTGACTTTTGAATGCTGCAGCACCCGAGTGACAAATTTGGCACCAAGGCGTAATAGATTGCGATACCGCAGTGCTTGAAGATAATGAACACGGCGCTGCCAAGCTGACCACTTTAATGGTGCGGTGCTTAAAGATAGTGAACACGGTGTTGACATGTCCAAGTGTGTTGCCTTGGCGGAGTGGAAGATAGGTCTGCGATGCTAGACTTTACTTAAGATTTTCTGTCATTTTTGAGTTATTTTTACACATAAATAATTAAAACAACATATTTAAATTGATAAAAATACATATAAAAATATAATATAATTTACACTTATCAAATTCTCTCCCGCTTAAACTCTTACTTGTCCTCAAGAAAATAAAAATTATGTTATTTACTTAATTAAATAACAATAGTAAAAATTGATAGTTTAAAATTACTTAAATATAGGATAATATATCATAGTTTAGAAGTAGTAGAAATGAACAAAGTTATTATTCTAGTTTAGAAAATACTAATAATTATTCTGACCAGTCATTCTTATTATTGCTTAATTAAAATTTAATTGTTATGAAGATAATCATTGATTATTGAATTTTTAATTAAATAATATAGATTAAAAATTAGATATGTTTGTAGTTAAATTTAAAATTTTATTAATTCATCATTATTTGTATTAGTTCTCTCATTTTATCTTTTGTAAATTTTAGTATAAGATTGTAGTCAGATTCTAAGTTTTTAACTGATACTAATTTCTGTATGTGCTTATTTTCTTTTTCTTTACTGCTTTTCTTTTTAAAACTTTTTTCAAGTTTTTTTTTTGCGAGTACATAATTAATGATTGTGAATATCAATTTTGTTTATCAATTTTTTACAATCTTAATAATATTATTGTAAGGATTTAATAGGTTTATTTATTCTAATTTGGTTTACTTTATAATTTTAAATTTTAAACTACTTATATCTATTCTTTAACCTTAATTATTCATCTTCAGTTCAAAGATCAATATATACATAAATAATTTATAAATTTCAGTTAAGTCAATAACTTAAATGATCTAAGTTAATTAATTTTTAATTTTCTCAATTTATGAAGTATAAAATAATGTTCACTTAAACTGTGATCTAAGGTTTTATTATTATTCTAATTTTATATAATTTTTAATTATTATTTTTATTAAGGTTAATTAAATAATCAGAATGTAGAAATATTAATAAAAAATAATATAAAATTTTAAGTATAGAACAATTTAATATAATGTAAATAACAACACAAATAAACATAATAAGGACATATTTTCATATGAGTGATAAAAATACATAAAATATATGATATAAAATAATAACATAAGTACAGGATAATAAGTACTTTGAGGCACCATATAAATCATCACAATTGGATTGTCTCCCATAAGCGCTAAGTTTTAAGTCTTCAGTCAAACTATACTAATTATTTCTTTTCGGAATGAACTAATTCAGTTATATTTTGCAATCGATCAATGTCCTCGCCTAAATAAGATTTCATCATGTGGCCATTCACTTTAAAATATGTAAACTTTCTTATCTTTAGTTTTCACAGTTTTATAAGGAAATATTCTTATGATAGTGAATAGTCTTGACCATCTGGATTTTAATTTTCTTTGGAATAATTTAAGTTTAGAATTAAAAAATAAAACATCCTGTCTAGGAGTGAATTCTTTTCTAAGAAACTTTTTATCATGCCATTTTTTAACTTTACGCTTATAAATCCTCGTATTTTTATAAGTTTCATTTTTTATTTCTTCCAATTCACTCAACTGCATCAATCTTTTCTCTTTTATAATTTTGAAGTTATAATTTAATTCTTTAATTTCCTAGAATGCTTTGTGTTCTAATTCCACATGGTTATGGCAAGCCTTTCCAAAACTTAATTTATGGGGAGTCATACTAATAGGAGTCTTATAAGCGATTTTATAGGCCCATAATGCATCATCTAACTTAATCGCCTAATCTTTTTCTATTTGAACTAACCATTTTTTCCAGGATTTGCTTAATCTCTATATTATTAATCTCAGCCTAACCATTAGTTTGGGGATGGTAAGCAGTTGCTACTCTATGATAAATTCCACATTTTCTTAAGACTGTTTCTATTTTTTATTATAGAAATGACTTCCTCCATCACTAATTAGAATTCTTTGCATTCCAAATCTAGAGAAAATATTTTTCTTTAAAATCTTGATCATAGTTTGAGTATCAGTTGTAAAAGTTGCCGCACCTTTAATTCACTTTGAAACATAATCCACAGGGATAAGAATATATTGATTTCCATATGAAGGCACAAAATGTCCCATAAAATCCAATCCCTAAACATCAAATATTTCTATTTCCATAATATAGTTTAAAGACATTTCATTTTTTTTGAAATATTTCCTACTCTTTGAGATTGATCGTATTTCTTAATATATTTATTTACATCCTTAAATAGAGTAGGCTAAAAAAATCCAGATTAAAAGATTTTAGAAGCATTTTCAAATCCTCCAAAATGCCTCCCATAATGAGAATCATGACACTCTTTAATGATTGATTCTATTTCTTCTTCAAGAACATATCTTCTCAAAATTTTATCATTACAAGATTTAAATAAATAAGTTTCAACCCAAAAAATAAAATTTGGTATCATGCAAGAACTTCCTATTTTGACTAGGATTTAAATCATAAGGAAGTATACCACTAACAATAAAATTAACAATGTCAACATACCAAAGTGAATTGTTCATATGAAGAGCAAATAATTATTCATAAAAAAAAATTTATTAATCTCATCTTCATTTAATGCATACTTTTTAATAGAAAGTCCAGAAAGATAATCGACAATTTAATTATCAATACCCTTTCTGTCAAAAATTTCTACATCAAATTCTTGTAATATAAGAATTCATCTAATCTAGGTTTAGTGTCTTTCTTTATCATAAGATATTTGATAGCATCATGATCAATACAAATAATTACTTTGTTGCTAATCAAGTATGATTTAAATTTATCAAAAGCAAAAATAATGACTAAAAATTCTTTTTCAGTTGTTATATACTTATATTATGTATAATTCAAAGTTTTGCTACCATAAATAATGAAATGGAATCTCTTATCTTACTTTTATCCCAGAACAACACCCACAACAACGTCACTGGCATCACACATCACTATAAAAGGTAAAGAACAATTTGGAGCAATAATCACTGAAGCGGTAATCACGTGTTGTTTTAATGTATTAAAAGCTTCAAGATAAGTAAAATTAAATATAAAAGGAACATCTTACTCTAATAGTAAACATAATGGTTTAGAAATTTTAGAGAAGTCTTGAGCAAATCTTCTGTAAAATCCTGCATGACCTAAGAAACATCTAATGCCTTTAACAGAATTGGAGGGGGTAGTTTTTCTATCACCTAAATTTTTGCAATGTCTACTACCAACTGTTTCTTAGAAAATTTATGCCCTAAACTAATGCCTTCAGTTTCCATAAATTGACACTTCTCCCAATTTAATTCTAAACTTGTTTCTATACATCTTCTCAAAATAGAAGTTAAGTGCTTAAGACAAGAATCATATGTAGTGCCAACTATTGAGAAATCATACATAAAAATTTTAATACCATGCTCAATAAAGTTTGAAAAGAAAGGCATCATACATCTTTGAAAAGTAGCAGGAGCATTGTACATACCAAAAGACAGTCTCCTTAAAGCAAAAGTTTCATAAGGACTATTGAAAGTAGATTTATCTTGATCGTAAGGTGCAATAAAAATTTGATGATATCCTAAATATCCATCTAAAAATAGTAAAATGGATGCCTTGCCAACCTATCTAGCATCTGGTCAAGAAAAGGCAAAGGAAAAATGATCTTTTCTAGTGGCTTTATTTAATTTTCTATAATATATGAAATCCTCAATCTTGTAATAGTTCTAATGGGTATAAGAGTATTATGTTCATTTGTTATAACACTCAATCCTCCCTTTTTAGGAACACAATGAATAAGACTAACCCAAGAACTATCTGAAATAGGATAAATAATCCCAGAATATATATCATTTAAGAATATCTTTTCTAACAACATCTTTCATGAAAGGGATAAGTCTTCTTTGAGGGTCAATTTTTGATATTGAATTAGCTTCCATTAAAATTCTATGCATGCAAATTGAAGGACTAATCCTCTTAATGTCAGCAATTATCCACACAAAAGCTCTTTTAAAATCACTCAACACCCTAATCAATTCGCTTTCTTGATGTGGTTTTATGTTTGTTGAAATAATTACATGAAGAGTAGAGTTATTCCAAAAAATCATATTTGAAATGACAAGATAAAGCCTTAACCTCTAAATTAGGGGCCACTTCAATGAATGATTTTAAAGTTTTCTCAAAAGATGTTTCTAACAATACAAAATTTTCATTGATTAAAATTTCATTCCTTACTACAGATTCCCCTAACATTTCTTTATTCTCTTTAACTTCTTCCTTCTCCAATAATTCTCCTTATAAAAAATCATCCTTTAGATTTTCAATTATCACATCTTCTAAATCCACCATAAAACAATCTATATTCTTCTATTGAAGGAATCTAATAGATTTAAGTACATCAATTTTAATTTTTTGATCTTAAACCCTCATAGTCAATTCACCCTTTTGTACATCAATCATAGCTTTATCAATGGCTAAGAATAGTCTTCCGACAAGTGCTACAACAGTTTAGGCCACGTGGCATAGCGGCACTGCTTTTTAGAAATTAGAGCGTCGCTTTGGAAAGGGCCACCATTACAACATTTGACACTTGTAAGCGCCATAGTGCTAATGTCAGGGAACCACTATGGTGCTATAAATGAAATAATTTTGATGCATAATAATGCCATGATGCTGGTTAGTTATGTAACAGTGCTCACATAATTTTTATAATTAAAGTTATAAACGTATAATATACTTTTAAATTTTGGCGGAGGCACACTTTTTTGACTTAAATGACAGTGCTATGACGCTCAAATAATCAATGATGTGGCACTCTATTATTTTTTATAGCAATTTTTTTATCATAATTTTAATTACTAACACAAAATAGAATGTAAAACTATTCAAGACAATAACAAATGCAACAATGAATATGCAATTAAAAAATAAATCAAATGCAATAAAGGATATAAGTAAGTCTAATTATATAAATAATTCAATAATATAACTAAAATTTGCAAAAGGTAAAATAATTTCCCAGTAATGGAGCCAAAACTTGATGGGGGCTATCGAGTGTACTTTTGAGTTATAAAAATTTTTAAGGCTCTATCTACTCTAAACAATACTTAGGTTTTATTATATATATAAAAAAATAAACATCACTTAATATATGCAAGTATATGTGCTAAATTAAGTAATAACGTGATAGAGTATAGCGTCAAACCCATGAGGAAGTATGCTTTCTAGTAATCAACTACAACATTTTACTCTAATTGCAAAATTTTTCTACTAAAACAAAAATGTTGGTTGTGGAGATTCAATGACTGAATAAAAATAGTAAAAGTAATGGATATAATATTTAAATAAAATATTTTGGATTGATGAATGTAAATTGTATATCTTTCCTAATGAACCTCTTATTTATTATGTGATTCATAGCATATGCATTTTTGGATCTCTATCGATTTTATAAAGGTGAAAAGGATATCTGCTAACCTCCTACAATTATATTATCTCCTTAAGAACCTATTATATTTTACATCCTATATCTAGGTATGAAAACATATAATTTTAATATTCCTAGTTGTTCTTGCATTCCTCCATCAAGGCTATAGACCACACTAGGTTTTAACTATACATATGATCACTATATGCATTAAATAAAGAGCGAGAAAATATTATTTAACTTTATAGCACAAAAATATTCATTAGTACTTACATCATCAATCCAAAACTAAAGAGTTAGTCATATATGAAAGAAAAGATAAGTAAACTCATTTTCATTAAAATCATGGAAGAATAAAAATGCAAGAGTGATATGACTAGGAGGGATCAATTTATCTCCTCTACACTCCTTCTTCCTTAATGTATAGAGTTGCTCAAATAAACACTGGCTAAACACTCTAATGATTGTATATAACACTTCTCTAGTCTCTCTTAGAATTGACTCTTAGAGAGATCTAAAATATCCTGAAAAGTACTGAAATTAGACAAGTGACTAAACTCTCTTACAAACATAACATCACTACTATTTATAAGATAATACAAAAATAGTAGGTGGCACTACGTCTCTTAAAAGAGCAGCTCTATGGCGCCCATGAAATGAATTAATGCTTTTATGCTAGAACTTCTTCACCATTGTGGCTCTTCTTGATGTGGAAAAGTTACTTAGTAAATAGTCATGTCGCTTCAATGGCAGATTATGTCCCTTGGAAGTTACAACTACTATACTATGGTGTTGCTAATTTTTGAACATTATGGTGCCCAAGTGGTAGATTTGGCACCAAGACATAATAGATTATGATGCTGCAATACTTGAAAATAGTGAATACATTGCTACCAAGCTGACCATTTTGATGTTGTGGTGCTTGAAGACAGTGAACACGGTGCTGCCATATCCAAGTGTGGCATCTCAGCGGTGTGGAAGATTGTGCTATAGTGTGAAATTATCAGATGTCGCAATGGTGGACTCTACTTTAGATTTTCTACCATTTTTGAAATTTTCTTACACACAAACAATTAAAATAATATATTTAAACTAATAAAAATGCATATAAAATATAATATAATTTATACTTATCAATAGGTCAAACATCCTTAATGTATTCTCTAGACCTCTTCCATACAGGTTAACGTCATCAAGTAACACTTTGATAATTAATCTTAGATAGGTCAAACATCCTTGGTAGATTCTCTCGATCTCTTTTATAAAAGTTAACTTCATCAAGAAATGCTCTGACAAATAACTTTAGATAGGTCAAACATCCTTAGTGGCTTCTCTCCACCTCTTCCATATAAGTTAGCGCCATCGAGCAATACTTTGATAAATAATCTTGAATAGATCAAACATTCTTAGTGGCTTCCCTCAGCCTCTTCCATACATGTTAGCATCATTGAGTAACGCTCTCACAAATGACCTTGAATAGGTTAAGAATTCTTAGTGGATTCCCTCGACCTCTTCCATACAGGTTAACGTCATTGAGTAATGCTCTGACAAATAACCCCAGATAGTTCAAACATCCTTGGTGGATTCCCTTGACCTCTTTCATATAAGTTAATGCAATTGAGTAATACTCTGACAAACAACCTCAGATAGGTCAAACATCATTTATAGATTCCTCAACCTCTTCTATACAGGTTAACATTATCGAGTAATACTTTGATAAATAACCTTGAATATGTCAAACATCCTTAGTGGATTCCCTTGACCTCTTTTATATAGATTAACGTTATCGAGTAATGCTTTAATAAATAATCTTAGATAGGTCAAACATCCTTGGTGGATTCCCTTGACCTCTTTCATACATATTAATGTCATCGAGCAACGGTTTGATAAATAACCTCAGATTGGTCAACTATCCTTTATGGATTCCCTCAACTTCTTATATACATGTTAATGTCATCGAGCAATGCTCTAATAAATAACCTCAAATAGGTTAAACATTATTAGTGGCTTCCCTTAACCTCTTTCATATAAGTTAACATCATCAAGAAAAGCTTTGATAAATAATCTTGAATAGGTCAAACATCCTCAGTGGATTCCCTCCACATATTCCATATAAGTTAATATCATTGAGCAATACTCTAACAAATACAGGAAAACTCATTGTTACCAACGGACGAAATCTGTCGGTAACAATGAAAATCCGCCGGAAATATACGGTTTCCAGCGGATTTCAGACGGAAATCCGTTCGACGGTAATTCGCGCGTCGGAAATAAATTACTAACGGATTTAATCCGTCGGTAATATTTCCGACGGATTTTTTGGCGTATTTCTGACAAAAAAATAACAAAAAATGATGTTATTATGTTATTAGTTTTTGGCGTATGATTCGTCGGTATTGCCGGCGGAAATATCCGTTAGTAATACCGGCGGATTATACGCCGCAACAAACCGACATTACTATTACCGTCGGACTTTCCGGCGGACTAAGCGCCAGAAATGTCCGGCGCATAATCCACCGAAAAGTTTTATATATCGTATTACCGGCACCATTTTCGGCGGATAATCCACCGGAAACCTGTGGCATTGACAAAAAAAAACCTTCTTCCCTCTAAAATTGGATTTCCACAACCTGTAAACAAAACATATACAAAACAGATATACACAACGATATCCACAACACAATAGATAATACACTATATAAACAATGTAACAATGTTCAAAGCACATACTCAACAGATTCAAATATTCACAATTATATTACAAAACATGTCTAAAACACAAATATAAATATCCACATCCATAAAATGAATAAAAAATATCTAGTCTGAATCCATTTTCTCCTTAGCTGCTGTACTCTTCCCACTGCTCATCTGCTCCCTCATCCTTTGCATTTCTTTTAACATTTGAGTTTGTTGGATTTGCATCTGCTGCTATATCTCCATCTGCTGCTGCATTTGCATCTGCCAATCAGCTTGGGCTTTCCATACCTGTTCTAGCTCAGTTGTAAGGGCAGTTATCTGCTGGATATATAAAGACTCCTGGGTACTAGATGAAAAACTACAGCCACTAGATTTCTGCCCTTCATATGCATAAGCCTGCGAGCCTAACTCGTACACTCTGCCGTTCTGCATTCCTCCTACCGCTTGCGACCAAGTGCGGTAGTCAGAATATTCAATTGATCCGCCAGAAGAACCTTCACTTACTGTAGTCTGGCTCTCTCGAATCCGTATATACTCCTCTTATGAAAGTGAATAAAGAATTAAGCAATTTTTAGATAACATTATAAAAATTGAACTTATATACTTACAAAGGCTTTCCTCGCACGCTCGTCAACCCATCGCTGGTCCTCTTGTCGCTTGTAGGTATGACTATGTAATTCAACAGGAGTAGGTTCTCTACCCAACACCGCTTTCTGTAACATACATATATTAGTATTCTTATTAAAGAAAATTATTAAAAGATTTTAAAATTTCTTATCAGACATCTTCTATGCTCAGTATGTGGAACAGAACCCCCAGTATGAAGGGAACTGCCCAAGCCCCCAACATCATAAGCTCTGTTCTGTCTGTTTTGATCCCTCTTCCTGCTATAGTCTGGGCTACTCCAAGCAGCGCTCAACTCTGCCCATACACTCTCAGCCATTCAAAGTGGTCGCTGGCCTGACTTTCTAAGATCTGTAAACATGTCTCGCATGTGATTCGAGCCACGCTTCTCAAAATTCTTTCTAATTCTATCATTATGTTGTGGCAGCCAACAAAAATCTTTCTGCATTTAAAAATATACAATAAAGAATATATATTTTTGTTAACTTATATAAATAAAATATATAATATATAATATTTTAAATTAATTACAAATCTCAAACTCTCTGAACCACATATTCTATACTTCCTTTGGGACTTTCTGCTAAGAAAGATAAGGAGCATCGTATCTGCTCCGGATTATGTCCCGTATTTTATGTATTGGCTACTTTGACGGATGAAACCTGAAAGAAATATGTTAGTTGTCAAAAAAATTAAATCAATTTTATTTGCATAGCTGAAATATAATTAATACATAAGTGTCACCCTCACGTTCAATCAACATGCGACCCTCTGTCGCCTGCTCTGGTGCAGCTGGGGTGGAAGGTCCACCTGTTGCGGGCTGAGGTGGTGCTGTAGTGGTCTGATGTGGTGGTGGGATGTATGGTGCATATGGATATGGATATGGATATGGAAGAGGGCCACTATAAGGAGGTGGGGGTGGGAAGTAGGGGTAGAAAGGAGTACTCTGTGTGACATCAGGGGAAGGTAAGCGTGGGTCTAGTGAGTAGAACGTCTGTGGGCTACTAGCTCCAGAAATATACAAAGACTCTTAGCCTGCTCAGAAGGCAATCATTTTAATTAAGTGATCAAACCACGTACTCATCCACCTGAGCATCCTTATCTCTACAACACTTAACCTAATATTATGCTTCTCTTCTAATGGCCAATATTCTACACCATAAAGCATTGTAAATCCAACCACCATCTTATAGAATTTCCCCTTAAGGGGCTGTTTGGTATGCGGATTTTGGCCGGATTTGGGCGAAATCCATCCAAACGGCCTAAAATGCAAATCCAATTCTCACGGCAAACGAAATCCTCTCGAGACAGAAAATTCCCCCGATTCGCTCTAAATACCAGATTTTCGAAATTCCACTGACCATGGGAGTCCATCTCCCTGCTCTTAGACATTCCTACGAAAGCTACGTTGTAAATCCGAATTTTCTAATGGCCAATATTCTACACCATACTGCATGGGTTGGTTTGGTTGGCCAAATCCCTCTCCTTGCCCTAGACCCACTTAAGTAAACTCCCCAAAAAGTTTTTAGGATTTAACCCCCTTAGGATTTGGTAAATTATTTGGTAAATTCGGATTTAGAGAATTTACAAAATCCTACTTAAATGAAATCTTAGGTTCTACCAAACAGCCCCTAAGCTTGAGGGGGACTTTTCTATCACACAACAAGCCCAATGCATTCCTCCACTTCAACAATCCAATTTGAATTCTATTAATAATATCACACAAGGGTACAATCTAGTAAGAACATCCATGACTAAAGAAAAGAGAGTGTTACCTCCACACCAAGGAACGTCGTCGAAGGAACAAAACCGTGTTCGATTCTGAAGGAACGTCGTCGAAGGAGCGAAACCTAGCGGCGAAGGAACGTCGTCGGAGTGTCGTCGGAGCGTCGCCGGAGAAGGAGAGTCCGCCGGCGTCGAAGGAAAGGAATTCGTCGTTGGAGCAGAATGTGTCGTTGGAGCGGAATCGAACATAGAAAAGCCGAACGAGACGAAAATGAGGAACCAGGCGCGGGATGGCTCGAAATAGGGCATTTACCGGCAGATTTTCTGGCAGATACTCCATCGAAAATATTACTGGCGGAACATCCGCCGGTTATAGTTCGTCGAGTTTAAGTAAGCCGGCGGAAAATACGCCGGTAAGACCGCCGGTAATTTCTGGCGGATATTGCGTCGAAAAATGAAACTTTTTCGGCGCAATTGCGACGTATTATCCACCGGTAAATTAGCGACGGATAATCTGCCAGAAATACCGTCGCACAATTATCGGCGACAAATCCGCCGGTAATTGCGTTGCTAGTTTCCGGCGGATACCATCCGCCGGAAATTCCGACTATAACAGACAATTTTCCTGTAGTGTAACCTCGGATCGGTCAAATATCCATGATGGATTCCCTCGACCTCTTCCACACCGAGTAATATTATCAAGTAATGCTTTGACAAATAACCTCGTATAGGTCAAACATCCTTGGTGAATTTCATCAACCTCTTCTACACAGGCAAATATTATTGAGTAATACTCTGACAAATATCCTTGAATAGGTCAAACATTCTTTATGGATTTCTCTCAGGTTAACGCCATCAAGTAATACTTTAGTAAATAATTTCAGATAGGCTAAATTTTCCTTATGGATTTCTCTTAACCGCTTTCACATAGATTGACGTCATCGAGTAATGCTTAGATAAATAACCTCAACCAGATTAAATATCCTTAGTGGATATAATCAACCTCTTCTATACTTCATTTTAAAGTATCTCTGTCATCTTATCCTTCAAGGAAAGATTGAAGCCCCGATAGGCCTCCACTCAATGGGCACTATTATTATGCAACTAGACTACTAATATGGCACACTGCTTCAACCCCTTCTATTAGGAATTCCGATGTCTGCCCTAGTCGATATATATATATATATATATATATATATATATATATATATATATATATATATATATATATATATATATGTTACCTTCAATAGAGTATAGCTCAACCATCGCCATCCTCAGTCCTTCTCTCAATGACCACTGTGGGTGCTTTGCCTCTCGACTACCATCATCATGGCTTCATCTCCAATCAACCATCATTGGCCCCTCGCTCGACTATCATTAACAATACACCCTCCAATCATCACCATCATTTTATTGCTTGATCTCCAACATCAAAATGTCACATAATCACCTATTAGATTGTCATCATTTGATCGCCACCATAGACATATTATTTGACTCCCTTATTAATGGATCAATTTGAGATCGCTGGACCTCATCTCGATCATCAACTATTGTTAAACTTCTGCCCATCTACCGATAATCACTTGTTCTCCTCTCGGGTGTTATTATTACTAAAATATTTTAAGCCATCCTCTCATGCAAGAGGTGATTGATCTTCTTCTAGCATGAGCAGCCCATGAAGAGAATATACTCTCATCGGGACTCCTTTTACACATAGAGGGGCACTGAAGTTAGATATCAGACACGGTCTATCTAAAAATAGTGTAAGGCCTTTGATATGTGAAGGAGTTTGAGGGAGAAGGTTCCTTCTACACATAGAGGGGCACTGAAGTTAGATATTGGATACCGCCCATCAAAAAATAGTGCAAAGCCTCTGATATGTGAAGGATTTTAAGGGAGAAGGTTCCTCTTACACAAAGAGGGGAACTGGACTTAATAGAGGATGCCGCTCATTCGAGATAGTGGAGGGCCTCTATTGTAAGAAAGTTAGAGGAAGAAAGGATATGTAAGAAAGGGCAAATTTCCCTTACCACTAAAGGAGTATTTATACTAGAAGATGAGGGAGAAAAGAATAGTCTAAAAATTTTTAAAAATCTAAAATAATCAACTAAATCAGAGATTATAATCGGCTAAATTGCCCAAATGCTAGCGGTTTCACACGTCAGGCAGCACCAGCATACTAAATCACGATGTGGGTAGTCGAGCGAGAACCCCGAGGGCAGCATACTGCGACCACACGGACAGATGCAGGAGGGAAGTAGCGGGCAGGCAATAATGGGACAAAGGTTCGCACAGGCTAGTCAGAGGTTGGTGGACACCTTGTTAGTTCAGCCACCAAGTTGGGTCTAGGCTTGAATTTTGGCCTGGACAGCCCAATTTAGACAATTTTTAAGTCTTTGGAACCATTTTTTTGTGTTTCAGACTCAATTATAGCACTTTTAGAGCCCAACAAAGCCTCTATTATCAATTTCAAGCAATTTTAAAAGTTTAGAAATGAAAATTTTCAACACTTTTTACTTTAATTAATGTGCCAACTTCAAGACATGCACAATTTATGATTAAGGGTATTCTACTTAGTTCATAGACCCGAGGGGAGGTCCACGTTGACGTTCAAAACTTATAATTTTGCATTGGAATAATTTAAAAAGCTTTGACACATATTTTTGGACTCTACAGGCTCTAACATCCAAAAATAGGGAGGTAATTGATATATCATTAAAAGATTATCTTGATCGAGCCTAAATCTCATGGAAAATTTTAATATAAATTTTTAAAATTAAATTCAAAACCATATAAACCCTGATTTCAACAAACCTATAATTGAACTGAACTTCTCGAAGAGATGGACCCAACAATAATAAAATTGATTCAATCCAAACCCAAATGGGCCTGAATCAAGGGCCTGAACTCTATTTGGAAGCATCAGAATATTAATTAGATAACCAAATGATATTCAAATGTAAATTGCTTATAGTTGGAATTAAGAGGCTCGATGAAATGAGTCTAACGAGGCTAAGATTACTAAATTATGACATCATTAAGTTACTTGATAAATGGTCTATGACCAAAGGAGTCAATATCGGCCGTCCATTTGAAACACTCCCAATATGCCCTTGGTCTTCTCACTATTTACTAGCCATGCCACTCTCAAAAAACTATAAATAGACCCATCATTCTTCAAAAAAGGAGATGAGGAAGAGATAAAAAATAAAGGATCTTTTGCTTTTTCAAGCTTGCACCACCCGACTGCCTACTGCCCTCGAACTTCCTCTTGGCAGCTGATTGCCGTCAAACTTCAACCTGGCTGCCAACCACTGTCTGACATTCTTCTGGCCACCATTGCATGCTGACCATGTCACCCATTAACTTTGCCCTTTTTGGCCACTATCACCCTACTACAATTATTTTAATCACCATTGCTTGATTACAATCCTTTCGACCACCGTAACCTGACTACGATCCTTACCATCATCCAATTACAATCTTTCCAGCCACCATCGCCCACTATAGTCCTTCCAACCATCATCACCCGACTATGATCTTTCCAACCACCATGTCCTGACTATAGTCTTTCTGACCACCATCGTGCACCAACTACGATCCTTTTAACCACCATCGCCCAAGTATGGTCTTTTCGACCACCATCTCCGCACCATAGTCCTTTCGACCACCATTGCCTGGCAACTACGATCCTTCTGACTACCATCGTCTGACTACGACCTTTCTGACCACCATCTCCTGACTATGATCCTTCCAACCACCATTACCTAACTATGGTATTTTTGATCACCATTACCCAACTACGATCCTTCTGACCACCATCTCTTATCGGCTATGGTCTTTTTGACCAACATCGCTAACCATCCATGTCAGCCACTGACTATGATCCTTTAGACCAACGTCTCATGCCGACCATGTCGCCAACCAATTACAATCCTTTTGAGCCCTATCGCCCACCAACCATGATCCTTCCATTCATAGTCACTTGCCAACAACTGTCCTACTAACCAAAAAAACATGCCAACACTCTTTAAAGAGCAACTATCATGTTATTCTCTAATTATGTACAGTGCTCTATACAATGTATGCATCAAGCCAAGGCCTTATCCCCAAGGAAGGACCTTATTTGTAATCAACTGCAAATATTAGTGGATTCATTCAAACTGAGCCATACCCTATGGTTTTTACCCTTTTTAGAATTTTTCATGTAAAAATCTTGGTGTCTCTTATGAATATTGTACCCTACGATTTTATCTATATGTGTGTTGGATGTTTGTATAAAGCTAAGTTGCTAAATTTTATATTACTATTCCACTGTGAATATTCCACGTTGCAATAATTATAATTTTAAAATATTGTAATATTTTAGTAATAAATTATAAAATTATTTAAATATTATAATATGTATTAATAAAAATATACCATAAGTATCTTTTAATTGATATTATATTATTATATATAATTTAAGTAAAAATATTTTTATTTTATAATATTATCTAATTATATATTTTTATTTTATTTTTTATCCCTCATTAGTTCCTTGCCAGTCACATTCGTACATTTCGCTCGCCAGCCACAATTCCCAAGTAACAAACCCTATCATTCCCTCGTTAATCTTTCTCCATTACATTGTCATGCCAAACGTTCATCTTTCTCTCTATGCCCCTCAACTCACTTACCAAATCTCCTCTTTCGCCTCTACGTTGTTATTACCCCATTGGTTGCCTAGGGTTCATTTTTCAACTTCTCCATTTCTTTATTGTTGTGCTTCTCCTCATGGCCATTTCTCCATTGCTTCTTTGCTTCATGTGCTTCACATGAAGTAGTGTTTAGGGGTCGTTGCTTTTCCTCAGAGCCATTTCTTCATCACTACTTCACCTTATTCAATGATGTTGTTAACTAATAAAAATAATGAACAAAATAATGAAAATGAAGATGGAAGAGATGTGTCCTGTATTGTTGCATCCACAAAAAAATTAATTTCACTTCAACAAGATTAACTGTTGTCATTGGCTTGGTCTACATGTCCATGAATTTGCTACTACCTACAACTATAACATACCAGAAGAATGTTTGGATTCAACAATAACAAAAATCTCTCTGTTCAAACAGACATGTGGTGGAGATATGTATACGACAACCAACCCATACATATAGAGATGGGAAATAGAATGAAATATTAAATTTAGCTATAACATCACATTCTGTTAAAATAAGTCAAGTGAAGCTTGGATTTATGCATGGCTAAATTTATAATTTATAAAGTAACATAAGAGAGAGATATATACGAACATAAAATCAGACAAGGGAAAAAATGAACGAGCTGTAAAGTTGAAGGTTCCTAAGAGATTGATTTCATTAAGGTTGACAATGAATGCAATGATATCTCAGAATGAATGTTATTTAGAGATATTATTTAAGAAGAAGAGTGGTAAAGCTGTTATGGTGGCTTATCTTAATCCTTTTATGAATCTAGATATTTTAATTTGAGAAGAATTCTGTTGAAAAAAAAAAGGAATAAAAAATAATATAGGGAACAAAAAAAATTATACAGCAAATTGAAGAGAAGCATCTCTTCATCGTCTCCAAGCTGACCCCACATGGCCAAAACAATGTAATGTTTCATTTCAACAACTGTCTTCAGCAATCTATTCAATAAAAAAGGGTAGGAGAGAAGGATACAGGATTACACTTTCAATCTCTCTAAAAAAATTCTATTTCCTGCAATCGTGTCTCTCGCATCCGAAGTCAGTTTCGTACCCAACTTGCTGTCCACGCCTTTCCTCTTTGCTCCAACAAGCCCGCCTCTGCACCGTCTTTCACTTGGAATACGTCGACTGAATCAGCCTGATCTTCCTTGCAGTCAAATGCCAGTCCGCCTCTTGTTCTGTGTGAAACTTCAATAGGTTTGCTGCTTTGTCCGTGCACAGTACCCGCCACCTTCACTGTTTAGGAACTACTTTTCATAAACTATTTCAAATCGTACAAATCCGCCTCTAATTTCTCAAGTTTATTGGCCACTTCTAAGTCAATTAGTAATTAAATAAAATCTAAAACTACTCCATTTCGTTAATAGGGCCAAACTCATTATATTCTTTTAAGCTTGATGTCAGACGTCCTAATCCAAATGAATGTAGATATTCTTTTAAAGCATAAGATGCTTAAATGTCAAAACAAGAGCAGAGCTTTAAAAGAATAATTATTTCTTGTATTTGGAATTAATTCATGTAGTTGTTTGGAATCAATTCAATTTCAGAGAAAACATAAAGATTCAATTACTATAAGCATGCATGATTAAATCAATTAATTGCTTTAATCAAGCATATTATTTTAGTTTTTTTTAAGAAATAATAAAATGCAAGACCTCGTACCGTCGATTTTAAATCCGGTCGGGAAGAAGTCTAATTGAAGACCTCACATCGTCGACCTTAGGTCCGACCGGGATGGTTTTAAAATATAAGACATCGTACCGTCAACTTTAAGTCCGGTCGGGATGGTTTAAAATTCAAAGCCTCGAGACGTCGACCTTAGGTCCGGCCGGGAAGAAATATCGGCAAGTGCCGCCCCGACCTCCCCACGAGGGGAGGGGACGCCGGGAGGCTGCCGAAATTTTCTTGAAAATTCTAGATTTAAATGGATTTCTAAATTTTTTTTTTGAAATTAGAGAGTATTTAATTAACCGATTGAATCAATTAAATCACATATTTTCAAATTATATATATATATATATATATATATCAGTTCTTTATATAAATCTTATTTTTATAATTATACAAATCAGTTATTTATATAAATCTTATTTTTATATAAATAAGTTTTATATATCTATAAATCAGTTCTTTATATAATTTTTTTTATATATACATAAATCAGATTTTTATATAGATCAGGATTGTTTAATTTAAATCAGATTTTTATAATTTTTAAATCAGTTCTTTATGAATGAGCATGTCAATCTGATCACTAATCCAGAAAAAAAAAAGGAATTGAAAAAGAATTGATACTTTGCATGAAGTGAAAACTCTTCCACGTTTTGCACAACTTCCCTTCCTCAAGTCTTTGAAGCTTTCTCGCAAGCTGAAAGTAAAATTGCTTGAAAATAGATCTCTTGAGAATGATAAATACTTGTTTAATTTTGTAAGAGCTAAATTGGTGCCTAAAGTTGAAAGAGTTGCCCTCTTTGCTTTCTAAGCTAAAGAGCTTGAAGTTATCTTTAACTTTTTTTTATGTATATTAGAGTTGTTGGAAACAGAAACCCACATTTTGAGATAACTTTTCTTTGTAATTTCGTCTTTATAGACATGTTGCAAGAAACCAATATTTCCACCAAACAGAACAACAACTCTCAAAATAGACTCAAACTCAACTAACAAACAACTCAAACTCAAAATTCAACTCAACTCAACTCAAACAACAAACTCTCCAAATCTCAAACAAAAGTTCTCAAACTCTCCAATACAACTCAACAACTCATGAAACTCTCTACAACACAAAACTGAAGCTCTTCAACAAAATAAAACACTCTGTGAGCTCTTTAAAGTTTCTCCTGTACGAGCTCCTGTAAATGAAAGAGTAAAGTTCATTAAGCTTTGAAATAATTTAATATTCAAATAAATGCTAAAACAGAAAATGCTACAGTAAACTACTAGCATACCTTTGTAAGAAAAGTAATTTACTAAAGCAGAAAGGAAAACTACTGTAGTAAAAGAGCACTAGTGTTACGATGACAGCTAGTCAAACTAGTAAGTACAACTGCTAGTAAACAACCAACTAAAACCCACAGTGGTCTAGTGCAAACAACTACTGTCCACTTAAATAATTAAATTCAAATCAATGGGCATCCTAGTCTATAGGATTAGGTTGTAAGACCTGCTATCGGGCAACTTCTAAGTGAAGTCGCAAGACCCACTTTTTAGAAAAATTACTAAATAAATTGTAATGATCCTAAACTCGAAATAATACAATTCAAAACATTGGGCATCTCAGTCTAAATGATTAAGTTGTAAGATCCGCTTTTCAGGCAATTTTCTAAGGGAAATCATAAGACCTACTCAAATAATCAAAATTCCTTGGGCAGCCTTGCTGTAGAGTTAGGTTGTAAGACCCATCTCTGGGCAACTCATAAATAGAGCAGTAAGCTCCACTCCAAATTAAATCTATGGGCTACTTTCTATGAAAGTTGTAAGTCCCGACCCAAATTCAAACTTCTGTGTAACTTCTAAACGAAGTTATAAATTCCTAAATTAAATCAACTTCTGGGCATTCTAATGGATGTAAGCCCTAAAACCCAAATTAAATTAAAACCCAAACCTAACCACCTCAATCTACTCGGGATCCCTGAGAGGAGGCAACCCATGGCTGCTAATCCGATTCCCTGGACATTACGGTCAATGATTGTAGTGTTGGTAGACTGAGACCTACGGTATACCCGGGATGACGGAACCATGGGACCTTGATCAGGTTTACCTCCATTTCCCCCATAATTGAGACTAATCACCTAAAATTTATTCATCCTTAATCGAGAGTTCTCTCTTATGTGTTAAGAGAGGTAATTAACTATGAGTGCTTGTGCTCATGGGAAGTAAGGACCCCATATCTAATTAAACCCTAACTACCCTCAGGGAAAATCTGGTTGATTATAATCTAACTTGATTATAATCTAACTTAAGGGAAATGAAATCCTACAACTGTGAAGCGGGATTCATGCATTCGTGCCATTTTTCTTGACCTAACAGATGTTGGATTGGAAGTTATGTCAGGAGCTAACTCACTGTGTAGGTAATCATTTATATGTTTAAAATTATATTTTTTCATTTGTCAAAATAATATATATTGGAATTTCAAAATGAGTTGTCCCAAAATATTATTTCTTTATTTTTAGATGAGGGTTACTTGCTGGTGCACTTTTTTTTCGTTAATGTCTTTGTTGTTGCATTTGTTGCTTAGTGTGGACTTGAATTGGGTAGCTGGCCTATTTTGGTCTGTTATGCTAATGATTACTAGATAGACTTTAATTTATCAATAAAAAATAGATACTTCAAGCGCTTTCTGTGTTTTTTCTATTTTATAAGTAATGATGAGAAATTTTTTTGTCAATTTACAATGGTTAAACCAGACAGCTTATTATTCGAGTTCCTTTTGAGATGTAAATTAATGCACCGTGCTAGTTTCATTTTGCTTCCTACCTTTGGAAAGAGTAAATGATTCATTCTACTTCATTGAGCTGATTATTGGGTTTATTTTGAAGGGGACCTTTACTTGTTTTTTTTTCCTGATCTGACTAATTTAATGGCTTTCTTACTTCTCAATTCCATCTTTTCCATTACATTGAGTTATTGAATATATGATCAAGATGCATTTGTTCATGTTTGATAATTTTTTTGATTTCAGTGTTCATCAAGATACTCGTTCATTAATAGTATCATTTATGAGCTCATTAAGCTACTTATTTATAGGATGGAGAAAGCTCTATAAGCTTGCTCATTTATGGGCTCGATAAGCTTGCTCATTTATAAGCTCAATAATCATTTGTTAAAATACTCGATAAAGCTTGTTCATTAAGCTAACAAACATCTTGATTACGCTTGTTTGTTAATAGCCCAATAAGACTCATTTATTTATTTAAATGAGCTATTAATATAAAGCTCGATAAGCATGAAGCAAATCCAACATGAATCAAACACCAACCAAACTTGAACACCCCCATTTTAAATGAATCAAGTTTGAACACAAATGAAAAAGTTTTAGTTGAGCTCGAGCAAGCTCTTAATAAACTAGCTTAAACATGAACAAGCATCAATTCAGTTCATTTGTGTTATAACTCAACAAAAGAAAAAAAAATTTAACCTATAATAGTAAAAAATTATTCCAGGATTTATTAAAAGTCTAAATCATAAATAGTCTTCACAATAACATATATATTATTATGTTTTAGTTTCTCTAATTTTCTATAATTTTTTGCATTTGTGTAATTCCTTAAGAAATTAGCATATGTTAGTACAAATGGAGTTTTTGGGACCATTAGGTGTATGTTTTATAAACCAATTTCACTCAAGCATTCTAGACATGCTTAGCTAATTTTGAATATTTTTTTATAATTTTTGGATCTCTGAATTTGATGATATGAAGGGATTTATATAATTTTTGCATTTAAATTGTATAATTATCATTTTACTCTTAATATATTTTATTATAAAATATCTCTTTCCACTCACAAAATTTCACTTAAGCCCTTTCCATTCCCCCATTTCCTTTGATAGAGAAATGAAAAAGAAAATGTGAAGAAAAAGATAGGAAAGGAGAGAGGAAAATTGGGTTATTGAGGCTGTAAAGTCATTTTTATCCATCAGCCTAGGTTTTTTTTTGGGGGGCCCACAGAGGGGCCTACGCGTTAATTTAGGTAAAACCTACACAGCCCTTAAGGGGACCTCAAGCTCACTAATGCTGAAAAGAGCTATAAAAAGAAAGCAAAAAATTTCTACGAGCTCGAATCACTACTAAGCAAAATTATAATAAAACCTAGGTACAATCTATAGTGGACAAGAATGAGCACCCAAAAAGAGGAAGAAACCAAAGAGCAGCATCCAGATCTAGCATTCCTTCCAAAGTGACACCACATTGACCACCTGCACTAAGAATAATCTGCAAAAAAAGGTGATGCCCAAGATAGAAATAACATAAATAACAACGAAGGCTAGCAGGTTGATAGTCCCAGTAGTTATCCACAAAACAGATTATAAGAGTGCAAGACAAGGTGTTAACAAGAACCAAACAATTATCAGCTAAGCAGCTAAGATAACCAACAACAACACTATAACCCACAATGACATAGGCACAGGGAAAGATAGACAGGTTATACACCTAAGTATGACAGCAAGGATTCCACAGCATCCAAGCACGGGAATAATGAAGAAAGCCAAACCAGAAAAAATAAGTAGAAGAATAATTAGCAATAAAAAAGTACCCCAAATGGCACTCCAAGTCCCCAACAAAACACATAAGTTCCATGCCCATGCATCAGGTACAGCTCAAAAGAACCAGATTACACAGCCATACAACAAAGCATAACCTCATAGAAAAGACAAGACCCTCCAACCACTCGGAGGCCAAAACACCATAAATCAAAGCCACATAGCCCAACAAAAGAAATAACAGAAGGCTCCAGGAAAAACACACAAGAAGAACCCCCAAAAACACCCAGGAGAAGCAAACAGAAAATGAGTAATCTTGGAAGCACCGAGCCATAAAATTGCTGGCACCCAAATAGAACCAGAGCAACGAATAGAAATAACACAACGGGGATAACCTCCAGCACACTAAACAAGAAGAAAACCCCAAATTAAACAAAGAATAATTAGCAGTAAACAAATACCCCAAATGGCACTCCAGGTTCAAACCAACCTCAACAAAATACAGAAGTTCCATGCCCATGAACCACGTACAGATCAAAAGAACCAGATTACACAGCCATACAACAAAGCATAACCTCATGGAAAAGACAAGACCCTCCAACCACATGGAGGCCAAAGCACCAGAAATCAAAGCCATATAACCCAAAAAATGCAAAAATAGAGTGGCTTGAGGTAGGTTACATTTATACTATTTCTTTTTTTAATAATTTAATTTTTTTCTAGATTTTCTGATCAAATTTGTATTTTTATTACCTAAAGATGAAGATAATTTTATTTTGGTGAGACTTTCACCGTGTAACTTTTTATATGTTATATAGATTGAGATTATGAATATTTTGAGTGTATTCTAAAAACTTTTTGTGAGGTGATTTAAAAATAATAATGATTTTTACCAATTCTAAAATTTATTTTGACATCTAAAAATAGTATTTTAGTTCAATTAAAATTTTAGAATATTATTTTTTAGGCTCTTTGGTAATTTTGTTAAATTTTGAAACAATGAATCAGTAGTGTTTCTGTTACCCATCATTGAGGCATTTTGGCACTTTTTTAATATAGTTTAATTATATTTTTAATTAATAAAATGCATCAAAAAATATAAAAGAAATATGATATAATGCTATGCGAGTGCCAATTGGCGACCGAGGTGGAATTTGTTATATGGATACTAGTGGGCGATCGAGATGGGATTTTGTTATGCCGGCGTTAGTGGGTGACTGAGGTTGGATTTTGTTATGCCGATGACATTGAGAGAATAAGGTGGGATTCTATTATGCAGAAGCCAATAGGCTATCAAGGTGAGATTTTGTTATGCTGAAGCTAGTGGGCTACTAAGGTGGGATTTTGGTAATGAAGATATATGAAAAAATTTGGGCTTATAAGTCATTTTTATAATCATTATGAAATATTTTCTCATCATTCATTTAGTTTTAGTATTTATTAAAAGGTATTCAGCTTTAGTATATGCTTCAGTTTCAGCTTTTTATAATGTACTTAATTTATTTTTACAGCATAATATTCTTAGTTCTTTTGATTTTAATTATTGATTTTTATTTTAGGCTGTGATAGCATACTGAGCCGTGTTAGCTTATTCCTACATTTACTTTTATTTTTAGGCTAGGGGAGGGGTAAGGAGAGAGTGGAGTAGTTTGTATAGTAGAATCTAATCGGTGTTGTAGGCATACCTTTTAGTTTGATTAGTTTTATTTTTGTAGTCTTGGCATTTATTTGGTTTTGTTATCTATTATCAAGTGCTGTTGTAGATACCTTATATTATATTTATTTTAGATTATATATATATAATATTTTGAGATTTAGTCTTTCGCTTTATATTATATTATGTAGTGACTCTATGTAGTATAGAAATTGGGAGTTTTATTTCAGTACTTCTTGTTGACCTCATTTCTGTATGAGGTTATGAGGACCTATCCAGACTCCTATGTATCAATCTTATGGTTGACAATCATCTAATTGTCAATCATCTAGTCATCAATCACACTCTGATCCAATCTTCAATAAAAAAAATTAATCTAGTCTTCAATCAAGCATTAATCAAACTTTGATAAACTTTAGTCACCAAGTCTACACTTTAATTAATCATTCAATTGAGCTCTACCAACAATAATAGAATAATATTTCAATCCATGTCATAATCATCAATCAATGACCAACAACCATTTAATTAATCAAAGCTCCATTTAATCATCAATCATCCAGCTTCCAATCTACATTGCAATCAATCAGTCTATTAATCACCATCAACCAATGAGCTAAAATCAATGCTTCAATTAACCATCATTCAAAGAAATTTCAAACATTCAACCTTCAACTTCAAATCTCCAATCAATCAGTAAATGTCATATGCAGTTGCAGCCTTGCACTATAATTAGTCGACTCAGTGCATTGCTTAGTTCAGTGCACTGACCCCCTCGAACCCCAGTCATAGTCCACATCAGTTCACTAGGAGCCCCACATATTAAAATACCCATCATTAGCCTCTGAGCCAGTGATTAATCAGCTTAATCTAGTTGAGCTAGCTCAAGCTAGCTCAACTGATTATATACTTCAATTCTGTCGAATTTAACACCAAATGATCTATGGTCTTCATCAAACTCATCTGAACATCTCTCATGATGAAATGGACATGATTGGACACCCTGACCCAGTCAATAGTTGACTTGGTCAACTAGACCCATGACTAGTCAAAGTTGATCCATATGGGTCAGCTCATTACATTCAATCAAATCAACCCATTCAAACTCCATCAAACTATCAAATCCACTCCCTTATATGGTTTGTACATATGTAAACCCTGCCATGACTCAAATTCAATGGGTTTGACCTAGTCAACCTATCAAACTTGGTCAAACTCTATAACATACACTCATCACTCACTCAAACTCAAATATCACAGCTTTAAATGCTTGGCCACTCATCCAAATAGCATTCTTGCATCACCTACATGCTACCTCTGCAACTGTTGACTCATTGACTGATCAAACATTTAATGAATGGTCAAATAATCTTCTAAATGGTCAAACTTATTCAAAATACTTAATTCTTCCCACTCCAAACCATTACAACTATTTAAACACCTTCTAGAGTATTCCTAAACAGCTCCTAAACCTTTCTTAAGCATTAATTCAATCATAAACTCATCCCATTTGGCCCCATGTGTATATAAGAACAAATGTGCCTTTTCAGATCATTTTACCTTATCCTTTTGATCCCCTACTCTTCTAATTTATGGGGACACTTATCAAGTATCCTAGAATGCTTCCCAAGTGATTCTAATCGTCCACATAGTTTAGGGAATTTGAATTGGGTAAAAAGGGGTCCAAAGAGCTCATTCTTGCATTCATATACTCTCTCACAAATCAAAGCTTCCTAGAGTTAGAACTTGTTTCATTTTGGCTCTAGACACTCTCCTGAACCTTTCCCAAGTCCAATCCAGCCAGTCAAAGCCACTGGCGATGAGCTTCTAGCTACCACCACTATAAATTTTTTCCAACTCAAATAGCCATCGATCTAGATCTTTTTGGATTGCGACTTCTTCTAAGGTATTGAACGTGGACAATCTACAAGCTCAACAAGATCTTAAATGTTTCAAACTGTCAAGTAAATCAAGGTAAAACCTAGTTTAGGACACATAAATTTCAAATAAGCATGTTTAAAACTGCAAAAACAATTCCCCATTTTTTATTTGGTTTCACTTATGCTTTGTTTAAAATTTTATAGCAATTGGTTCATGCATTTTGAAGAAATAGGCCTTCTTCATCATACGGTTTAAGAGTAACGTGAATTTAAGCTATTCATGATATGAGCTATTGAACTTTTGATCAATGGAGCAGATCTCGTTGTTCTACATCAAATCCTAATCGCATAAAGTCTCTAGCTATTTAGATCACTGTCCAGCTCAATTCAGGCCATCCATTCAAAATCACAAATGATCCAACGATGCACGATAGCTGTTTATGCGAATAAGTTAAAATCACATCCGCCACCACCACATTTTAATAAATGCTAATGATTGCGCAGTGACACAATCATTAGCCATTAATGTCGTCATCGCCATGGTTTTGATTAAGCCAACTAGGAGAATCCACACAGCCCACCGTTGCTACCATTTTAAGATTTAATTAATTTAATTAATTCAAATGCTTTTAATTAATATAATACTTAAAAAAATCATAAAGAGTTAAATACTTTGACATTTTTTATGCTCAACCACTCATTTTGTTAAGACTTTAATAACCTATCATTTAAAAAAATAATTAACTTATAATGAAGAGTATTTAGGTAATAATTTTAGTAATATAATTTTCCTTATTTTTGTTATCATTTCCTTAATATTCATCTAAGTAAATTAAAATTTGACTATATTATTCATCATATTATATCCTATATTATAAATTTTCTATATTTCTTTAAGCTCTATTTTGATAATTATTAAATTTATATAAATGTAAATATTTTTTATTGATATTTTCTTAAAATTCTATTATAAATGAGTTTAAACTTAATTGCATGCATTCAAACCTGCTATGAAATTTTTAAATAGAGCTTTAACATATGGGAATGAGATTAACCAAGTTTTACATATACATAAATGATAATTAGATGATTATTGTATCTTTAATTTTCAATGATTGCTCCTTAAGCACTTAATAGTTTGCAATCAAACTTGGTTAATAGATACTATGATATATCATTGACTTGTCATAGTACTTTGGGAAATGAAAGAATGGGGAATTATTTTGCAAGTGAATTTTCAAGCACTTTGGTAATTATTTGACCCAAATGCTTGGAAATTCACTACTTCCAATGCACCTATATTTAGGTCACATGTTTGGTGTGATGTGATTGTCTATTTCTATGTTAAGGGTTAACAAACTTTAATTTCAAACCTATACGACTTAGTGTCACTTAAGGACAAAAATTAAGGACAATGTCTAAAAATTTAGAGAAATTATACAAAATTGAACATGCCCCTAATAGTGGTGAAGCAAAAGACATGTAGACCTAGCGACATCATACACTCTAGGTTTAGGTTTCATTGGATTTAGAGCCCATTAACTCAGAAATTTAATTAAGTCAAAAATTAACCCTTTAATTAAGACTAGAACTTTGAAAAATCATAATTAATTCAATTTAAATCCAAACAATATAAATAATATATCAAACTATCTACTTAAGAAAATTAAAAGCCTCATGATTGGACCTCTAATTCAAGCTTAATTTAATTTTTAATAAAAATTAATATTTAAAAATAATTAAAAATTCTAAATAAATCTCAAACACCTGAAAACACTCTCATAAATCATCCTTGATCTTTTGGGGTGATTTCAAGAAGTTTGAGATGAGTATGGAGTAAAATCATTAAAACCTTCTTAATTAAGTAATTTAATAATTCAATTAATTACTCAAACTTTAAAAATTCATAATTAATTTCAAAATTTTCAAATTGAGCAAACTCAAAGGCATTAGACTCTATTAAGAGTCTAATATTTATTAAAAATGTTAAACTCTAGAAATCATCTTAAACTAAAAGGTCAACTTTCTAGCCAACTACAGTTCAAATTTGAGCCCAAACTTAAAAAAAAATTATAACTTAATCTAGAGAAATCAATTCTAGCAAACTTAGTGTCTAATTACCCACCTTAGGGTCTAATATCTAAGAAACATATCATAATATTAGAATTCAACTTAATTTTAAAAGTCAAATTTTGACCCATTTATTTAATGCATTAAATAATTCATAAAAATTTAAAAAATATAATAATTAATTAAAATTCTAGAAAACATCAATTTGATTATTAAAATCAGTCAACCAATCTCTTAATATATAATAAGCACTCCATTGATGAAGCTTTTAAAATGGACTACCTTGAGCTGTAGGGCTTAGTGTCCAAAGGAGGTCTAGTTTCTCGAGCCCACCATGACAATGCCATGAATAGATTCAATAAAGTGTAATACTTTAAAATTAATTGATTATTAATTATTTAAAAAATTTAAATCTATGATTCAATCACATCAACCTAATTTTTAAGATGGATTACCTTGAGCTGCGGGGCTATGTGTCCTATGGAGGCCTTGTTCCTCGAGCCCACTATAACAACGCCACGAACCAGTTAATGAAAATTAAAATTAATTAACTTAATATCTCAAATTAGCAGCTAACTAATTAACTTAAAATTTATCAACTCTTTAATTTCAACCAATTAAATTCATAAAAAAATTTTGGTTACTACTGGGTTACTCGGGCATACGAGGCTATTAACTTAGCCCTAAGGAAGATGAAATAAACTTCACGACCCTGGTGTAAATAAAGGTAATAACCACTCAACACTTAGAATACATCTTAAACTCAATATTAAAATACTAATACTTAAATTCAAATTTAAATCCCTTTATCCTAAAATAAACAAAGTGAAACACTAGACAACTTTAACAAATTATCCTATATAGGACATATCCAAACTACACAATCTACTCCACACACATTGGATGGTATGTTAGGACAACCAACTCTAGTTTTAGGCTAGGCTGATGTTTTCCTTTCCTGCTACTTGTGTGCTAAGTTTTTCATGATTTTCACTATATGCTGGTTGTAATTAATTGATTGATGTGATTGCCTATTATTATGTTAATTTCATGTTATCTATGAATTGATGTGATGGGCATTTAATTTCTCCTAGGTTAGGAATGATTTGGATGCTCATAGAATTTTCTACAGGTGGCTATGCTCATGCAGGGCTAAAATCAAGGGGGGAAAATTTAAATTTAATTAATGAATTTTTTGCTGGTACTAAAAATGCTAAACCCCATTGAAATTAAAAGAGCATGGCCAACTGTGATTTTATATCAAATTTGAGCATATATATAACTTCTTGGGATTGTTGATGATTTTAAATGCAGTAGGCTTGGATAATCATATAGGTTATTTTAGAGTCTTTTCTTTTAAATTTCCTACATGTAATTTAATTGAGTTATGTTGTGAAAGTTGAGTTTAGAGATGGGATGTTAACCATCCAACTTTAAGTCTAAAGAGAAGGGAAACATCCACTAGGGGCGAGTTTTTCTTCATTTGGATATTCAAGTTAGGATGATTTGAAAATCCAAAGAGAAGAGAAACACTCCTTCGGGGAGGAGTTCTTTTCATTTAGATAATTAGACTCGATGAATCAAAGTAGCTCGTAGAAGGAAAGAAGACAAAGATGTGAAGACATCGAGAACATTCCACTCTCAATATCACTTGTGTCATTTCTAGGATTAGAATCCAGGTTATTGTCAGTGGTACCCGGTCATTTTTAATTTTTGCAGATCCTATGTTATAATTAAGTGGCACTTGCCACATAGATTTTACATTTATTTGATGATATTTTGATTGTTTACATTATTTGTGCCTTAGAAATTTTCTGCTTTTTTAGGTTTATATTTTGCATGTCGCTTTTAATTTAGCCTGAAAGCACTCGGAGGCTTGTGAGGATATGCTAAAACTTTTTCTATTCAAATTAAATAAAAAATATCAGGCTCACATAGAAGCTTAATCAATTTTAAGAGGTAAGCTTGGGAACAACCCGGGAGTTCACATATGCATTTTAAATCTTCTCTACCTTGTTAGGCACCTCCCATCTTGCGCATTCTAGCAGACCACATGGCCTATGAAGATGCAGTTCTGTTAAGGGGATATTATGCAATCTCTAGGAAAAAAATATATTTTTAAGCCTTCTTAAATTTATTTCATATCATTTTTGTATACAATGTCAATTAGCATGCATTGCATTACAAATGAATTATATCAATAAAATTTTAATTTCATTTCAAAGCATAATCACCCTACATAAGTCAAGGGGCCAATTAGGACATTCTCTAAATGTCATCCCCAATTCCTCAAAAACTTAAACAACATTCGTACCAATCTTTCATAAAAGTTTAGATTCATGATTTTGAAGCGTTAAATGGTTTGTTGGCTCTCCAATCTAGGCCAGGATAAGTCCATATTTTTATTGCATTAGCTAGGTTCAAGCCACTATTACTTAGTTCCCAAAATTCTATCTGTTTTACTACGAGTAGGGCATTTTGTGAAATTTGTGATAAGTATAATTCCCTATACTATATCTAAAAAAATGATTTTTTTTATATTTATATGTCTAAAATATGTGCATAAGAAAAGTTCTGATGATTGACTGATAATCATGATGTATTGTACACTAGGGGCTATAAGTTTTTGAAAATTTTAATATGATGTTAGTATGAAAATTATAAGGGCCTAAAATTCTAAATATTTGGCATTGATAGTTATAAAAGCCTATTATTTGATATGTTAGCAAAGAGAGTCATAATGCATTCAATTTTGAATTCTTTATATATTGGGAGCTACATGGGCTTGAGGGGAATGACTATAATCTATTCTAGGTGTGTTTAAATTTCTATTATCTATGATCTAGCATAATATGTTTACTATATATATATATATATATATATATATGTGTGTGTGTGTGTGTGTGTGTGTTCTAAGGCCCTGTGGATTAAAGTACTATTTTAATTAATTTGCTTAAAGTTCTATAAGAATAATATGATTTACGTTTTTTATTCATGTATTATTGTTTGTGTATTATGAAAATTTTAGATAGGTTCTATATGTAGGTTATATCAAGCCGAGTTGTGATAGAATCCTTTGTATTAGAGTAAGGGATTCGAGGAATTGATTGTGATAGAGACATTGGGTTGATCTATAGATTGACAGGACTTCTGTTATTAGCTTATGAAAATACAAAGCTTCATGCTTTTGCTTACATGCACTATTCAATTTTTTAATAAAAGTTTATTTTTTCTATAGTGTAAGTCTTATTTAATGCAAGTGCACATGTCGTATCAAGTAATATATTGATAAGAATAGTGTTGATCCCACAAGGAATAAACTAGAAATATCTTAAGTTCACTTTACTACTACCTACTGAACTGCTAAAATTTATGTACAACCTATACATAAAATAATTTTTGCATGGAGAAATTAAATATAACTTGGATACTTTAAATATTAAACATACTCTAAGCAATACATGTCTTTTAAATAATTTTTATTTAGAGTAATGTTTAGCTACACATGGAGATATTATTACACATAACAAATATTTTATTTCAATGAATAAATAACAAGTTACACACTAAAAACAAAAGACAAACAAGATAAACAATGTAAAATAAAGCTTAGAAATGACCCATAATTAAGATTACATCCCCTTTGCACTTGTTCACTTTGCTCCACACCAATACAACACTCCAAATACAAGTCACACAAGCTACTCCATCTCAAAATAGTCACACTCACACACACTCACACAAAGTGACTCTATAATATACCAACCCCTTTATAAGAAGTCTAAGGTTACTATTTATAATTTTATAATTAAGTGAACGAGCACTGCAGCGCTGCTGAACTAGCGCGTAGGTTCACCATTCGTTACTTTGGTTCACAAGTTCAATTGACTCCCACCGTGGCATTAGGCAATTTGGCACTACAATGCTCGATCCGGTGCTATAACACTTCATGGATAATGCTTTAGTGCTAAGCTCTCTAATCAAATTCTTGTGAACACTTCGTTGTGGCGATGAGGGTGTGATGCTATGGCACAAGAATGAGATTTAGTGCTGAGGTGCTATCTTTATGGTGTTGCGGTGCTGGGCCAATTTTCATGATTTTTCACTATTTTTCCTACACAAAACACCAAGAATACAAGTAGAAAATATCATAATAATGGTAATTTAGAATGAAAAAATTTTATTATATCGAATTCTCACAAACATTAAGTTATTACTTATCCTCAAGTAAATAATACTGCACAACAACAACAACAACAATAACATCAAGCCTTTATCCCACTACACGGGGTCGGCTACATGAATCCTTTTTATCCATTGTGTCCTGTTAAAAGTCAAATTCTCGTTTAAATCTAATAAAGAAAGATCATTTCTAATATTTTCTAACCAAGTCTTTTTAGGTCTACCTCTACCTTTCTTAACATAAGTCAAATCTAAGACCTCTACTTTCCTAACCGGGTCATCAGGAGGCCGCTGTTTTATGTGACCAAACCATCTAAGGAGACTCTCTCTAATCTTATCTTCCACTGGAGCTACTCCAACCTTTTCACGAATATGCTCATTTCGTATCCTATCTTTAAGGGTAAAGCCACTCATCCACCTGAGCATCCTCATCTCTGCAACACTTAACTTAGAATTATTCTTCTCTTTTAATGGCCAACATTCGGCACCATAAAGCATTGCAGGTCTCACCACCATCTTATAGAATTTTCCCTTAAGTTTGAGGGGTACTTTTCTATCACACAATAAGCCCGATGCATTCCTCCACTTCAACCATCCAACTTGGATTCTGCTGATAATATCCCCATCTATTTCACCATCACTCTGAATAATAGATCTAAGATATCTAAAACGTGTACTCTTATTAATGACTTGATCGGCCAAAGTCACAATCCCCTCACTAGGTCTATTATTACTAAAAATTGCACTCCATATATTCCATTTTAGATCTACTCAAGCGAAAACCTTTAGACTCTAAGGTTGACCTCCACAATTCTAGTTTACCTTCAACTCCCTCTCTAGTCTTATCAACAAGAAGAATATCATCAGCAAAAAGCATACACCAAGGTACATCCTCTTGCAAATGTCTAGTTAGAATATCCATGACTAAAGCAAAAAGATATGGGCTTAAGGCTGATCCTTGATGTAATCCAACCGAAATAGGGAAATACTTGGTCAAACCACCTTGTGTTTGAACACAAGTAATAGCTCCTGCATACATATCTTTAATGATTTGAATATAAGCGTTATTAACTCCTTTCTTTTCAAGAACTCTCCATAGCACTTCTCTTGGAACTTTATCATATGCTTTTTCTAAATCAATAAATATCATATGTAAATCCTCCTTACTCTCTCTATATAACCTCTTAATAAATGTATGGCTTCCATAGTAGACCTACCCGGCATGAATCCAAATAAAATAGTAAATAATACTACACTAGGATAAAAATTCATCTTTTGCGTTGAGTATACTTTTTGGAAAAAAAAATAAAATTAATAATATAAATATTTATACAATACATAAGTTTGATGATTTTTTAATAAAATAACTTATATATAACATCCTGATCCTTCATTTTGAATTAATATTTCTTTTAAATTAAGCTCCTATGGACTAATAATTTTGACTAGCTTACTTAGGTTTACTAGAGTTTTTGGAATTATTGAAATTACTTTTATAGTTAATCCCTAAATCTACTTATAAGCTTTCTTAAAGCATTATGATTGTAATAATTCCTTTAAAAGTATATAGACAGGGCTAGATATTGCAAGTACCAATTTTTTATATTTAAGTATTTAGCAATTAAACTTTTTCTTTTTCTCTTATTTTTATTTTATAATAATATTGAATACCTATCTCCTGCCTCTACTTATTATTTTTAAGCGAGTTTAGACATTTTAGGTACAAATTTTTTACTTTTAGGTACTTTAGCTTTTTCATTATATTTCATTTTAAACTCTTTTTTATTTATTTACTAAAATACCTTATTTTGATATTGAACACATGTCTATTGCCTCTACTCATTATAATAATCTAAATTTTGTTAGAGGTTTCATAATTCCCTAATTACTTACTTTTAGGTGATTTAGAATTAATCTAATAAATTAATTTACACTAATCCTAAAATTCAGTGGTCCTTTATAAGTGGTCAAGTGCTTAAGCAATTTTGAGATATTTAATTTGTCAAAAATTAATAATTTTAAATGAAAAAGATAGTTGTTATTTATAACTATTTTATTAGAAAAATTTTGCAAGTTATGTACTATTAAATATTTAAAGCTCTTAATTTTGAATTTTTCAAAATTCAAAACTAAAGAAAAAAGTGCAATATTAAAGTAAGAAACAAATCAAAATTTAGAGAAATTTTATTTCATTGATTATTTTAGATTATAAAAAAACATAAAAGAAAATGCTGGAAATTTTACAACTAAATAAAATAAAAAATTATAAAAAGAAAAGGAAATTTATAAATAAAATTGGTGAAAGAAATAAAAAAAAACACTAACAAAATAAATAAAAATAACATAAAAAACTACGAGGCCAACAGTAGGGCTCTCCCTATTCCTTGTCATCATCGTTATCATTTTATTCTTTCTAAGTTGCTACTGTTGGTGTCATTGCTGAAGGTCTTGTTGTTTGATACATTATAAAGGGGTGGGCTAGGAAAGAAATTTCATTGACCATAGGAGTCCATCTCTCAGCACTACATGCCTATCAAAGCTATATTGTAGTCAACCTGATATTATTATTATTGGTGGTGCTGGAGGATTATATAATCATAGCGGGCATATATCCCTTATTCTAACATAGTCAATTATTTCCCAAAGTGATAAACAGTAACCCAGATCTGATCAACTCTGTCATAGAGGTCTGCCACCTAATCTCCTAGCATCCTAGGATCTTTGACCCATTGTTGTGTGGGGTTGTTCAGTTAGCTAGATCCCTCTCCATACTCTGAAATGTTGGTTTTGATAAATATGATCTTAGATCTAGTTAGGGGAAAAAGTAGACATGACCTACCCCTCCCATGGGTTTCCTACTACCCCAGCTGACTCATATAATTCAAAAATTAAATTGGAATATACTAGGCCCAAAGAGATCCCCTAAGCATATACTAGATCAATTGAAAAATAATTTTACCAAAATCTATTGTTATATCATTTTGAATATAATAGTTCAAATAGCCCAATCCTTAGTTACTTCATTAATGTTTCTACTTGCAATAAGCTTTGTAAGGATAAAATAATGCCATGCTTTAAATTCCTAGGTGAGGGCAGAAGTAAATTTTTTTATTATTTTATCCTTTCTCCTATTCCACTGGGAATTTAAAACCCTCAAGGTTAGGAACCTAATTAATTCATTATAATTTATGACAGCGATACAAAAATTTAATACTCATCATTATCAAACTGAAGATTAGGGGTTTAGAAGATTTGGTTAATGGATACAGGAGTAAATGGGACCCACTTACCATGCACGAAACATTATTGTTCTAGGGCTCCGTAACATTAGTGAATAATTTCTAGATGATAACAACATCAGCTGGATGAGGTTGGATGACAAGGAAGTCCTAATTATGTTCCATGATTTGACTCTAGATAATCCCCTGAGGCTTAGCAAATCCACTCTTAGGGATATTAGACTTCCCTACCAAACTATTGCATCACTCTTCAACCACACTAAAAAACCTACGGGTGACATATGAGGTAGACCAGACCTCTTCCTACTAATTGAGAGTTTTGGGGCCATTTCTAATTAAGGAAACTAAATAAGGAACCTAAGTCATGAATGTGATAAAGCTTTAGAACTTAAAAGGCATAAGAATGTATGTAAGAAATGAAATTCAACCTTTATCCCTATTTATAATCTAGCCAACACTATAATGCTGACTTGAGTAGCAGTACGGTGCTTAGTTAAAATTAGTTAATATGGGTACTAGCACTACAGTGCTGTGGATAGGTAGCACTACTGTGCTACCCTTAGGGAATTAGAATTGCATGCTTTTTTACCATGAGACAGCCACGATGCATGACATGCAGCGCCGATGTGGTGCTCAAAATGACTACCACCACTATGCTTCATCTACCCTATTTATGATTTGACTAAACACTGTTGTGTTGCATGGAGGCATTGTGGTGCTCAATTAGTCAAAATGACTAGAGAGCTCAATGTTGCAACACTACAAGGATGGCACTGTAGTGCTTCAAGGAGTGATTTGGTACTATGATGCTGGATTCCTCCAATGTTGTGTTGTGATTAAGTTTATTAAAACTTTTGATAATTAGCATAGAGCTGTGACACTTCATGGGATAGAGTGGCAGTGTTGAGATAAATTTTTCCAAATTAATTTTTATACTCTAAATGAATTAAAACACACACAAGGATGCATATAAGCTCACATCTAACCATAGGATTTTCTAATATCAATAAAACACAAGTCAGATAATTCCTAATAATAACCATATGGATCAATTGGGTTGCCTTCCAAATAGCACTAAGTTTATAATCTTTAGCTAGATTATATTAGAAACCTATTTATGATGAGCTAGCTCTATAAAGCTTCTAAGCGATCCACATCTCCTCCAAGATAGGATTTTAATCTCTTATCATTGACTTTGAAAATATGGGTAATTTTATGAACATATATATGAATAGCTCCATAAGGATACATCTTTACTATAGTGAATGGTCTTGACCACTTGGACTTTAATTTTTTAGGAAATAATTTCAATCTTGAATTATACAAAAGAACTTCTTATCTAGGCTCAAATTATTTTATATTAATCTTACAATCTTATCACTTCTTAATTTTCTCCTTAAAAAGCTTTGAATTCTCATAAGCTTCATGTATAAATTTCTCTAACTCATTCAATTGTATTAATATTTTCTCCTTAGCATCCTTAAGATTGTAAATCAAATCTTCCAGTACCTAAAAGAGTTTATACTCTATTTCCAAGGATAAATGATAGCTTTTTTCAAAGATTAATCTATAGGGAGACATTCCAATAGGTGTCTTAAATGTAGTCCTTTAAGCCCAAAGTGCATCATCTATGTTTAAGGCCCGATCTTTCCTATTAGGAGTCAATGTTTTTTAAAATTCTTTTAATATCACTTTTACTTATTTTAGTTTAGCCACTAGTTTGAAATCTCATAAAAACACAATTGCAACTCTATATTTATTGCCATATTTTAAATAAAAGCCTCCAGTTTCTTATTATAAAAATGTTTCTTATAATAAAAATGACTTCCCTCATCACTAATAATCACTCCAAGTACTCCAAATATAGATAAAATATTTTTCTTAAGAAATTAAATAATCACCTAAGCATCCATTTTGGGGCTCGTTACTCCATCAATCCACTTTGAGACATAATCAACTACTATCAAAATATATTTATTTTTATAAGATTGTAAAAAAGGTCCCATAAAATCTAATCCCCAAACATAAAAAATCTCCACTTCTAATATAGTGCTAAGAGGCATTTCATTTCTTCTAGTTATGTTGCCTACCCCCTGACACCAAGCATATCTTTTAACATTTATTTGCATCCTTAAATAGGATAGGAAAGTAAAATTCAGATTGAATGGTCTTAGAAATAGTTCTAAGACCTTCAAAATAGCCTCCATACTTAGAGGCATGGCATTACTTAATTATAAATTCAATTTTATTTTAGGGACACATAACCAAATGATTTGGTCATTGTATTTTTCAAACAAGAATGGCTCATCCCAAAAATAGAATTTAGCATCATGTAGAAATTTGCGCTTTTGGGTAAAAGACATGTAAGAGGGAATAACACCACTAATAATGTAGTTTATAATATCATCATACCAAGGCATTCCATATGAATTTAAAGCAAACAAACACTCATCTAAAAATATTTCATTAATTTTACACTTATTAAATATAGGTTCTTTTAGCAATAATATAGATAAATGATAAGACACTTAGTTCTCAGTTTCCTTTATATCAAGAATTTCTACATCAAATTCTTGCAATAAAAGAATCCACCTCATCATTCTAAGCTTAACATCTTTTTTGTCATTAGGAATTTAATAACAGAATGATTAGTGTATATAAGAATTCGGTGCCAATAAAAATGGTATGAACTTGTCAAAGGTAAAGATAATGGCTAATAACTCTTTTTTAATGGTAAATTAGGTTGAATTGAAGGTTCTGCTAGCATAGTATATAACATGAAAATTTTTATCTTTTCTTTGCCCTAACATAACACCACAACATAATCACTAGCATCATACATTATTTTAAAATGCAATGTCAAATCAAGTGTACCAATAATAGGTGCAGTGGTCAAGTGTTGTTTCAGATTGTTAAAAGCTTTTAGGCATTCATAATCAAAGTATAAAGAGACAACATTTTCAACTAAATGGTATAAAGGTTTTAATATTTTAGAAAATTCTCTAATGTATCTCTTATAGAAACCAACATGTCCTAAAAAGCTTCTTATTCCTCTAATAGAAGTGGGTGGTGGAAGGTTCTTAATTACTTTCAATTTATCTCTATCCACTTATATACCTCTCTTAAAAATTTAATGGCCTAGGACTATGCCTTCTACTACTATGAATTGAAATTTCTCCCAATTCAATACAAAATTTATTTCAATATATTTTTTTAAATTCATAGTTAAATGTTCCAAATAAGAATCAAAAGTAATATAAAAAATAGAGAAATCATCCATTAATATCGTAATGCCCTGCTTGACTAAATAACAAAAGGTTGATATTATACACCTCTAAAAAGGAGCGGGGGCATTACACAAACTAAAACTCATCCTCCTAAAAGTAAATGTTCCATAAGAACTGATAAAAATGTAGTCTTATCCTAATCTTCTGGTGATATCAAGTTGGTATCCTGAATATCCGTCTAGAAAGCAAAAGAAAGGATGCCCCACTAACTTATCTAACATCTGATCACTGAAAGACAAGAGAAAATGGTACTTCCTAGTTTTTTTGTTCCACTTCTTATAGCCTATACAAATTCTACATCTAGTAACTATTTTAGTAGTTATTAATTCATTTTTTAATCATTATCTATTACAGTTAGGCCTCCTTTCTTAGGAGAATAATGTATATGACTAACCCATTCACTATTTAAAATAAGGTGAATGATTCTTGTATCTAACAACTTAAGTTCTCCTTCTTTACTACTTCTTTATAACTAAATTCAGTCTACTTTGAGGATCAACTTTTGAAACAAAATTTTCCTCCATCAGAATCTTATGCATGCACAAGGATGGACTAATTCCCTTAATTTCTACTATGGTTCAACCAAAAGTGCTTTTATGCTTATGGAGAACCATAATCAATTTACCTTCTTAGTCTTTTCCTAATTTAATAGAAATGATAATAGGTAACTTAACTCTTCTTCTAAAAAGGCACACTTCAAATGGGCAGGTAGGGCTTTTAACTCTAATATAGGTGCCTCACTAATAGATGGTTTCATAGGTCTTTGTATGGATGAGGTATCAAGCACTTCAAACCTATCCTTAAAAAATTTAGGGGCTTCACAAATCATTTAGACAAAATATCTACCTCTCTCTCCAATGTCATCCTCATACAATGGAATCTCTAAAGAGCTATCCATCAACAAATCCTCCACACAATCTTTCACAGAATCATCAACTAAGTCTACTCTATGACAATCCTCATTTGGTCACTACAAAACATCATTGACTTTAAGGTATTGAATGTCATTTGCTGATCTTGCACTCTCATTATTAATTCACCCTTTTGTGCATCTATTATGACCCTATCAGTATCTAGGAAAGGTATTCCTATGACAATTGATTTCTTCCATATATAAGATAATAAAATCCACATTAAAGATAGACTTATCTACCTTAACTTACACATCCTCTATTACCCACTTTGGATAGGTAAATGAGTTGCCTTCTAACTGAAGGGTAATTATGGTAGGTTGGACTTCTCATAGATCAAGTCTTTTGAATATGGATAAGGGCATTAAATTGATGCTAGCTCCTAAATCACATAGTATTCTTCTATAAAATTTTACCTTTATAACCATAGGAATGGTAAAACTACTAGGGTCCTTAAGCTTTTTAGGAAGTTTCTTCTACACAATTGCACTACATTTCTTAGCCAAAGCTATAGTCTTGAAATTTCCTAATCTTATTTTCTTATTAATGATGTCTTTTATTAACTTAGCATAGGTGAGTATCTATTCTAAGGCTTCTATAAATGGAATGCTAAAAGTTAACTTTTAAATACTTCTAAACACCTTAAGATTTCCCTTTCCAAATTATGTTTTAGCAATCTTTAGGCAAATGGTGGTAGTGGCTTTTCTACAAGCTCTCTAATAGGTTTTTCTTCTTCTTTATCAGGTTGAGGTTGTTCATTATTCTAGGGAATCTCTACTGGTTCTTCTTCAATGAACTCAGCCTCAGATTAATCCTTATTTTTAGTCACTTTTTCTAGCTCTTTTCCTCCTCAATTGAAAACCTTTGTATAATTTGTTACCAATTTATTTATGATTTATTTCATATTATTGGGTATACTTCCTTGGGGTTTATTGGTTAAAGATCCATCTAACTGTACAAATCGAGTTTTAATATTTATAATGGTAATAGCTCAATTTTATAATTGTGTAGCCATTTGTAAAACTAATCCTTCTAAAAAAGGATTCTTATCCTTAGTTTGGTTATTTGAGTTAAATCTAGGGGGATAACTAGGCCTTGGGTTAACAAAAATTTAGGTAGAGTGGTTCCAGTTCCCTTCTTAACTTGGCTAGTTAGATTTTCATTTAATATTACTAATTTGATTATTATTCCTGTAAAAATTAACATTGCTTCTCCAATGAGAATTATCTATGTTTGACTAGAGGTTATTGGTTATGTTATTAATTACATTACTTCGTTCTACTCCAAAAATATTTAGATCATTAGAGGCTCCACCAATATTGTCTTCAAGGATCTTAGGTTAATTCTGAGGTGAATTAATTTCAAGATTGTCTAGATTTTTAGAAATGGTAGCTACTTGAGCAGTTAAAATTGATAAAATATCAGTTTCATAAATATTACCTACCTTTCTCAGATTGATTCTTTTAGATTAATGTTGAAAATTATTGGTATCCATTTCCTTAATCAAAGCATAAATCTCATCAAAAGGTTTTTACATCAGAAAAACACCAGTAGCGGCACAATGATTGATCTAAATGAACCTATAAGGCCATTATAAAAGGTTTGAATGATTAACTAATCAGGAAGGTCATGATGAGGACATTTCCTAAAAAGTTCTTTAAATCTATCCCCTAATTCATAAATAGATTTGTCATCTAGCTGGGTGTAAGGTGTGATGTCATTTCTATGTCTAGTAGGTTTAGATGATGGAAAATATTTAGCTAAGAATCTATGAGAAAGATTAATCCAAGTTGTTATTGAGCATGGCGTAATGAATTTAACCACATTTTAGTTTTATCTTTAAGTGAAAATGAAATAACCTAAGTATAATAGTATCATCACTAACTCCATTATATTTGAAGGTTGTAAAAATTTCTAGGAAACTAGTTATATGTAGATTAGGGACTTTTAGAGGTGTTCCCCAAACTGAGAGTTTTGCAACATCTGGATTATGACAAGTTTTAATTTAAAATTTTTGGCTTGAATGCTAGGTTTATTTATATTTTGATGAATACCTTCAACCATAGGGTTGACATATTTTTTAAAAGGTCTAGGTTGATCATTTTTAGGAAGTTGTTCATCCATTTTAAAATCTTTTTCAATTTTTTCTTAAAGTCTTTTCAATTTTTGGGTCAAATAATAGTTTTGATAATTGTTTAGTACTACACATGCAATAATAAGCAAAATAATAAAAAAAATATAAAACACTGAAGTAATAATCAATCAGATATCAAAGCAACACTACAACAATAACAAACAACAATAACAAGCCTTTATCCCACTATGTAGGGTCAGCTGTCTGGATTTTTTTCTCCATTATGTCCTATTAAGAGTCAAACTTTCAAAGCAACACTGAGTAGGTAAAAAATTAAAAGAAAACTAGATTAAATTAATACTTCATTCAATAATATAGAATGTAAAATAGGATAATACTTTCATTAGTCATGTTCGCTAACAACAACACTAAAAACTTGATAGGACTTCTATTATTAACTTATGAAATGCAAAGCTTTGTACTTTAGCTTACACAAACTTCTCAATTTTCAAATGAAAATTTAATTATTTTGTGATGTAAGTCCTATTTAATGCAATTGCATGAGTCGTATCAGTTAATATAATACTATGACAAGTGTCGATCCTACGATGAATTACTAGAAATATCCTAAGTCTAGTGCCTACTAAATTACTAAATTTATCTAGCTTAATGATTTAAAAGGGTAGTACAGATTAAAAGCAAAATAGCTTTAAAGATAGTAAGAAAATTCAAAAATTTTAAAAATTCTAAACCTATAAATTTTAAAAGAACATGGTTGATTTAGAGTGGTTTACTACCTATTGCTGCCGTGGATATAGAGCATAAGTACTCCTTATCTCTGACATGTTAGTTGGAGTATTAGCTAGGATCCTCCATAACAGCTTGTCTTTTATCCCCTTAAGAACTCATAATCCTAACCACCATATGTATATATTATGGTCAAACTTCATTTTAAAATCTCTAATTGTTCTTTTATCCCTTCATCGAGGCTCTATATCACATTAGGTTTCTAATTTATGTACAGACTATATATAAACCAATTGAAGCATGGAGAAATTAAAAATAGTATGAATACTTTAAGGATTAAAACTACTTTAAGCATTGCATGCCTTTCAAATAATCATAGATTTAGAGTAATGTTTAACTACAGATGGAGACGTTGTTACACATAACAAAATTTTCATTTCACTGAATAAATAACAAGTTACAAATTGAAAATTCAAGATGAATAAATTATATAATGTAAAACAAGGTTTAGAAATGACCCAAAATTAAGATTACCCACTTCTTCACTTTGCTTCACACCAATATAACACTCCAAATATAAGTTACACAAGCTACTCCCTCTTAAAATGGCCCTCACACTCGCACATAGTCACATAAAATGACTATACAATATGCCTGTAACGCCTCAAAATATAAATTAAAAGAATTTCATTTATTTTTATCTTTTGAACATCAACAACACTGCCGTTGCCAGGTCCCAAGTCCTGGATGAGAAAAGTGGAGGGTTGCGTTAGGTAGTCGACAGCCAGCGTAAAACTTGTCGAATAATAATGACATGAAAATTAACAGGACACAATGGAGAAAAAGGATTCATGTAGCCGACCCCACATAGTGGGATAAAGGCTTGATGTTGTTGTTGTTGTTGTTGTTTTGAACATCAACCAAAACTCACAAGATTTAATCTAAGTGAAAAACATTATTACTTTAGATTTCATAATATATTTACATATATGACAAGTTTCTAAAATGATATATATAATAGCTAACAACAGGCTACAAAATATTAGACAAAACTAAAGAGCATGAAATAAAACCTAAAGTATCACCCACTAATTAGCCTCACTCCTTAGGCTCCTTACCTGAAATAATTTAGAAACTATATAATGAGCACATAACACAGAAAGTAACCAAAATCTACCATTACATTCAATGCAAGGTAAATGAATTAATATGTATGCTCCAGTTCTAGTTATTAATCAGTAGGCTATCAGCATAATAATAAATAATTTATATAATTAGTATCATAAATAGTAAAAATTAATTTGATTAGTAAAGTAAGAGCACTTCAATAAATAAAAGGTTTCTATCTATCTATAAGAAAATCAGTGTAAATATGAAATTTAATAATAAGGGCTACACAGTAAAATAAACATCGATTATCTATCAATTATATTTATTGTGATGATTCTATTATCTACTTTTATCAATCATTATGCTAACTATTAGTATGCCATATAATAAAACTTTTTCAATTACATGGGATACTGAAGGTGATCATTACTAATAGAGATGGCAGGTTTACCTCTAGGTTATAGAAGGAAATTCAGCAAGGTCTAGGCACTAAATAGTATTGTAATTCAACTTTTCATTCTTAAACTAATAAACAGTCTTAGAGGAATATTCATGTACTTAAAGATCTTTTGAGATGTGTGCTTTAGATTTTGGAAGTGGTTAGGAGGATCGTATCCCTCTTATTAAATTTGCTGATAATAATAGCTTTCTATCCAACATAGGTATTACACCTCATGAAGCTCTGTATGATAGGAAATGCATAACCCCTCTATCTTTGACAGAGGTGGGTGAGAGGAATTTGACAGGGCTAGCCTTAGTTAGTGAAACTGCTAAAAAGATTCATCTCATTAGAGACATATTAAAAGCTATGCAAGATAGGAAGAAATAATATTTTGATGGCAAGCACTGAGAATAGAGTTTAAGGTGAGAGATTTTGTATACATGAAAGTCAAGCCGATGAAAGGCATTAGTAGGTTTGGTAGAGAAGAAAAGTTAAGTATAAGATACATTGGACCATTTGAAGTAATTGAATGGATTGAACAATCTACTTATACATTGTAATTGCCCGATTATATGTAACATTCATAATGTATTCCATGTTTCACTTTTGAGGAAATGATTTTCCAATTCTAGAAATTGAATATCAGCAAAAGAAGTTGAGGTATATCAAAATATGAGCAATAGAGAAGAACCAAAAAGTTTTCTGGCTTATGATGTAAGGAGCTTAAGAAATAAATAGATTCAAATTATTCAGGTTCAGTGGAAAAATAGAACAAAAAGAGAAGCTTTTGAGAAAGAATCTGAAATAAAGTAGCTCTATCTTGATCTATTTTGGTGATGTGTGTTCTAAAATGTAAGGGTTGATATTTTTTTGAGGGGAGAAATATTAAACCTATAGTCAGTGCATCATTCCACCTATTCTAACCTGATTTGATTTAAGGTATTTGCTAAATTCTTGTTTTTGAATCCTTCTACATGTGTTTGAGAATATTTGGTGCACATGTGAAGGTCTGTATGTGTTCTGAATGGGTCTCAAGGGTCTATTTACATGTTCTAAAAATCTATAACATTTTTCCATGAGGCACCATGGGGCTAGGGTAGGCAAAGCGTAGCTCTCTAGAAATTGGAAAATTAATTTAGCGTGGTGGTGCTATAGGTGGTGTAGCAACGCTGTGAGATTCTAGAGGGAGCACTTCAGCTTACACAATTAGATGTTGCAGTGCTTGGGCAAATTTTTATATTAAAATATCATTTTCCACTATTCCACTCACTTCCACCCACTCAAGGAAGCTAGCTAGAGAGAGGAGGAGGAATTCTAGAAAGAGAAAGTCTATTTTGGGCTGCTTCAAATCATTTTTTTCTATTGGCCGAATTCTAAAAAATTGTCCAGCTAGAGGTAGGTTGTATTTTACTTATCTTATTTTTGAAAAGTACATAAATTTTTAGGATTTTTATGATTTTATTTTTAATTATGTTAGTAAAAAATAAGGATGACTTGATCACTATAAAACTCTCCGCATAACTTTCTATAAGTTTTAGATATAATAATTCTAGACATTGAGGTATTTTCTAAGAAATTTTCACTAATAAAATTAGAAAATGTGGCATTTTTGGCAGATTAAAAATATTGTAGTATAATTAAAGCTTCAAAATAATGCTCTGAACAATTTCTGATAATTTGACTATATTATGAAATAGTGAATTTTTGTTTGGTAGTATATTATGTTATCCATCATTATAATATTTTGTTAAATTCTAAAATGAGTTTATTTATATTTCTTTTCTTGTAATGCAATGAATTATATGCTTATTTGATTGAAATGTATGATTCTGAGGAGATATGGTGTGTGTGTTTGTGGAGGAAGTTCTATTTTTATGATAAATGTGCATTCTGGTGCTATATGCATATTTTATTCTTGTGATATATGCACATTTTATTATGGTTCTAGGCATTGACAGTTGTAAGGGTGAGAGTTCTTTGAATTCTGTTGTGATTGTAGGTATAAAGACCTAAGTGAAATCTATTATTTTATGCTCTAATTGTATGAAGTGCTTGCTTATTTACTATCCTGCATTACTATTTATATTTTTAATAATTGTAAGCACTACAATGATTATCATTAGATTCTTATAAATTAAGCTAAATCTATAACAAATTATTTATTTTGTAAATTTAGATAAGTGCGACCTATTAAGTTGTGTTGACTCATAGTTTATCTATATTCTATTTCAGGGTCTGGGAAAGGGAAAGATCAAGTTGAGTAGTTAAGTCAGGATCTGATTTGTTTGAGTCCGTATAGGTATTTTTTTAATTTTTTGTATAATTATAGCTAGTTATTTAAATTACTCTATTCTTTATTTCAGTCTATGGCTATGTACTATAGTGTAAATACTGCATATATATTTTATGGAGAAATGAAAAGAAATTTTATGGATGAGTTTTTCTCTGCATATTGGGAATTTTTAGTAGCTCTAGCGTTCATTATTAGTTTAAGTTTACTCTGAAGAAGATGAAAAAATTTGAAAAGTTTTCCAAAAACTCAGATCTTGGGTTTGGTCTATTGTAAGCCAACATGATAGGACATGTTCCGCTTGTGGATCTTTTTGGGTTGGGTTATGACATGTCAGGTGTTAGGTGGCTATCTTATAAGTGTCATCAGTCTTGCCAATCGGCGTATCTTATTGCCTTATGATTCCTCATGTTGTATCTTGTATTTGGTATTGGGATTACACCATAACTCATAATTTAAAGGAAAGCCCGTCAGCCCATCCTCTTGTATAGGGTATCTTCTTCCAACTAACCTAAATCATTTTATAATTTGCTAGCCTTTCTTATAATGCACATTTATCTTATACCAGTTCTATCATTTTCTATACAAATTTTGTATCATTTATGAGATAGAATGTAGGAAAAACTATACCCTTTTCATTTACTTTAGAAAATCAAAACTATCAATTTACCTAATGAAATTCAAAAATATTATAATCAAAAAGCTCATAAGTATCATTTCTATCATATACAAAAGGTTACATGATGAAAGTTTGGTAAATAACAAAAAAAGCATTTAATCAACCTAGGGATATTATCTTCACCAAACACAAAACCACTAAAAATAAAGGTAGCATTCAGGTTACTTACCATGATAAGAAGAAATCTTAGAATAGAACCAACAGAAAAAAATGGCTCGATCAACTTTCTCTCTCTCTCTTCCTCACTCACTCTTCTCCTTCTCCTTTCTTTCCTTCCTTGGCAAGGTAATAAGATGAGGGGAGGAGTGGTGGGATGGCAAAGATATTCACCAAAAATATTAAAAAAGTCATTATTAGTGCCTAGTGCTACAGTGCCCAAGACCTATCTCTATGGTATTGCATGACACCCTTAGAGTTTCAATAAAATAGAGCCATTAATATCACAGTTGCATTTTCTAGCGCTATAGTGCTCTCAGTGCCACTGTGCTTGCCAGCACAATGTCGTAGCATTGCCTGTTAAATTTTCATATTTTGAAAATAAATAGGACTTTGTGAAATTCAGGATTATTACAATATCCCCACCTTAGAAAAATATCATTCTTTTTATTTCCACATCAGAATGAGAGAGCATGTTTAAAAGAAAACTAAATTTATAATATATTAAGTCTAATCAATTTAAAAATCAATAATTAAGAATTTATATAAAAAATCACTTCGAAATAAAATCTTAAATCACATAAAAAATCTTATATTATAAAAATAAAATAAAATCATATCGGTCGTATCATTAGACACTTTGGAAGCCTTTTTATTGGTTCCAATTGTATGCTTCTAATTTGAACATGTCCTTGCCCATTTCAAGGCAATGGGCATTCTTCCATCTTGTGCCCAAAATCACCACACATAAAATATTATTTTATCACCTACATAATCAGACACATTGTAGAGTGCTTTTAATAAGTGCTTTCATAATCTTACAAGTAATTTTCTTACTACTTTTACCAATTTTCTTGTAGTTCTGACCAAACTATTTCGCCAATCTATCACTAACCATCTTAGCGATTATGCCAGCAAACTTCACCATATTCTCAGACTTTATTGATGGTGCTTCATTATTGAGTTCAATGTTCTTTTCTTTTTCTTTCGGATCCATTTTGTCTTATCAATAAACAAAACTCAAATACAAAATAAATCTTGCAAAATAAAATAAATATAAATATAATTTAATCATTAAATTAGTAGATAAAATATGTAAAAGAATGCAATCAATACTACCCAATTCTATCCAGTTCAAAATTAATCCTGCAACTCTTGTTATAATCCAATTATTCCAACATATTTCTCTGATATCAATTTATAATACCAAGAATATAAAATAGAAGAATTTTTTAATCTTTTAATCTTTTAAACTTCAACAAGAACTCATAGAATTTAATATAAATGAAAAACATAATTATATTATAGTTCATTGTATATTTACACATCTGACAAGTTTTCAAAATAATATATATAATAGCCAACAATATGCTACAAAATAAAAAAACAAAATAGAAAGGTGGGAAACAAAACATAAACTATCACCTGTTGATTAGTGTCACTTTGCGTGCTCCTTACCTAAAATCGTGTAAAAATCACATAATGAGCACATAGCCTAGTAAGTAACCAAAATCTACCACTACATTCAATGAAAGGTAAACGAATCATTATGTATTCTTTAATTACAGTTAATATCAATTAGTAGGCTATGAATATGACAATAAATATTCTTTTCAATCAATATTAAAAACTAAAATGATTAATAAAACTAGAGTACTTCAATAAGCAAACGGAGTTTATCAATCTATAAGAATTGGAAAAATCTATAATTCAATAATAGGGTCTGTACAGAAAAACAAACATCGATTATCTTTCAATTATATTTATACTCACGATTCTATTATCTATTTCTATCTGTCATTATGTGAAATATAAGTATGTTATATCAGTATGATGTTTCAATATGTGTATCAGTACCTATCATTATTACTATCACATGTTATGTCATGTTATATCACTCTTAATTTTAGTTCAATTAGTTTTATATTAACTTTAGTATTACAGTGCTGTCCTTGCGGTGCTACAGTGCTGGTCTAATTTTCATTTTTTTTCACTATTTTTGGCTCAAAACACCAGCATTACAAGCACCAAATATCATAATAAACGCAATTTGGATTGAATAATATTTATCCTATCATAGATGAGTGAGAGACTTTTAGGTATTATTAGGTATTGAATTCATCTTCTAATTTTCATATACACGAATCATTCAATAATGTTGATTTTGTGACTATATTTGATGAATCTTTAAGAACCAAATATGACTAATGGGAAAATTTTTAGTTAGGCTTTCAAGTATAAAGTATAGGAGGAGCTATTATTTTTAATTCTATTTCTCAATTTAATGGATTAGCAGCATAAGTGATGGGTGAGGCCCAAAGTAGGATATATGTTGTGAGAATTGATAATATAAATGAGTAACTACAAATGCATATGAGGTTTATGGGTCTCATTGAACCCAAAACAATAGTGGATTAGCTTACAAGATTAGGAAAGACATTTGATGGTATATATTGTTGAGTTAATAAAAAAGTCTTCTAGCTATTTTTGTTGGATGGAGAGACTAAGCATCAGTGGTCGACATAATAGAAAGAAAGTTTTAAGGAAGATTGACTATTCTAATCACTTGGGAGGGGTCTACAAATGCATTTAGAGAGTGGTTGAAACGTCATGTTGCTAAATAGCATATGCAAAAGTCACTTTTGTGGTTTACTTAAAAGAGTAAGATAGTAATGTAGTATGAGGCTAAGTTTCTATATTAGCTAGTTATGCTCCACAACTTGTTAGCACATCTAAGGAGAAGTGTTATAGATTTCTAATAGGTCTTTGTGTTATTTTGAGATAGCCTTGGGTGTTATTCTATATGTTTGATTTCTTTGAGCTAGTTGAGAGAACTTGTATGACATAGAATGATTTAATAGCTACTTAATAGGGATGGACTATTTGTAGAAAGAGGTTTAGAGAAGAGGCCTGTGAGAGTAGGTTTAGTGGGAAGAAGAGTAGATGTGGGCCTAAAGATTCCAGGAAAGGCCTTTTTGTATTTACATCTATTAGTGGTAGGAAAGTGAGATCTATGAGTTCTATCAGTGAACTGCCTATTGGTTAGAGCTATGGAAAGAAACATCTAGGTTAGTGTTTTCGAACGACTAGGAAATATGTGATGCCCCAGGATCTAAAATGGAAGAATTTTATCTATCTTTTCTTTTTTTTATTTTGTTTATTCATAACTCATAATATTATTTATTTTTAGTTAACAACTAACTTTCATTCATTTACAACTAGATCAGTTTGACAACTAGAGTTAATTAATTATATTAAAGAAAATAAATAAAAAATAGAAACATAATTCACATTATGAAAGTCAATATTTACATCTTTTATTTCAAAGTCCAAAATAATATATACTATAGCCACTACAAGCTACAAAAGAATACATGTATACCAAAGAGCTTAAAATAAAACCAAAACTATCATTAATACTAAGCCTCAAACTACAAGTTCCTTACCTTTACTTAAAATCATATAAAATTATGTAATGAGCATAAAAGCCCAACAAATAACTAAACTCATACAACTGAAGTTAATACAAGGCCAAAGAGAAACAGTATGTTGTATATTGTATAAGGAAATCTATAAATCAATATAAATTGTCTTTAGTAATCATCTGTATCAATTTATCAGTCTATAACATACATATCTCAATCTATCAATTATATTCAAGATCTTCATATTAGTCCTAATAAAAAATCAATCAGTCAGACTGTCTTTATCATTCAATCAGTCATATTCAATCAATCACAATCATATCATTTATTCTATCTTGTTAATAAGTTAATCGTATCAGTGTTCAAATATCAATATTTTTTATTATATGTTAGTATAGTAATATTTGTACTCTTATTATATATCAAATATTCAAAAGAGGGTATCTTGATCTTGCTCCTTTCTTTATGACTCTTATATCAGTCTACAGCTCCTTATAACTCCCATTAGTAAATCACTTGCTCCTGCACTTATGATTACTGTATAAGACTCTAGCTCCTTATAACTCCCATCAGTACATCATGTAGATCTTGAGGGTGTCACATGTGGTTATCATATCATATATCAGATATCAATCAGTACTTCATACGGTGCTTCATATCAGTATTCTAGGTTTCCAATTCTAACACATATACTAAATATTCCTCTCTATCACAATTTAGTACATATCAATCATTTAAGCACATATTACATTTCTTTATTATCATAACAAAATCACAGCACATCACTTTTCAAGCCATTTTTAGATAACCTTTTCCTACTCATTAAACATAGAAATTTCTTTAAATATATTTAACCTATAAAAATGTAATAAATTCATATCAAATCATTTAGAATGATGAAATCTATAACACATCAAAAGTTTCATGGTGAAAGGTTAGGAAATCATAAGATAACACATTTTTGATTGACTTAGGGGAAATAAAATCCGTAGAAATGAAAATCATCAAAAATAAGAGTAAGAATATGGTTACTTATAATGGATAGAATACTTTTTATAATAGAAGAGACGGACAAAAATTCCATAGTGCTCAATCCAAAATTTTTATAATTTTTTTAAAAATAAACTTATTTTAAATTTTTTAGTTGTTACATAATACTTCTTTAATGTTACATTTTACATTATTTAAAATATAAAAGAGTACAAGTAGGAACATGATAGTATAAAACTTCCTATGTATGTGCTCCCTTAATAAAATAAAAACAAAGAAGGGAAGAGTTAAGCTATCAAAGACATTACATACACAATTATAGGTAAGAGTTGAAAAGTCAAAATCAATAAAGGAAGAACCCCCTTAAAAGATAAGGTGAGCGCCCCAATATGTTTGTAGAGCACACAGGCAAGATAAATTGGATAGTGCTTTTGATGTGACCACATATGCTGTAGGGTGGTTGATTATCTGCAGGTTGGACTTGATAAACATTCTGATGTGAAAGTGGAGAATTCTAGATAGATGGGGAGACCAAGAGTAGTCCCACCCTGAGTTTCATTAAGGGCTCTTCTAGTCAAGGTGGTGGTCCATTGATTGGGAGAAAATTTTAGGTAGTTAGAAGGAGTCTGGTGCTTCTATTACTCCAGCTCAAGTATAAGCCAGATAGTACAATCAAATTCAACACGAGGCTAGGGGTGCACCTGATCACAACCCAACTTAATAAGACCTACAGACTGGATAGATCCTACCGTGTTAGTTTGCAACAGGCAAACCTCGTGATCTAACTTTTAGAAATCATTTATAATTTTTTGTCCAATTTTAACTTTAAAAGAAATAACAATAACAAAGCTCCTAATAACATCCAGTATAAAGAAAATAAACTCATCCATGAAATTGTCTATTTTTTATTTTTTATTAAAATGAATTTACAATTACATTACATGGCTATAGATTGAGCTATAGAATAGAGTAATATAATTAACTAGCCATGACTATACAAAAAATTGAAATAAAGAAATACCTCTATATAGTCATATCAGATCTTGACACTACTACTCAACTATCCCTTTCCCTTTTTCAAACCCCAAAAAATAGAAGGCAAAATAAATGCGAGATAACATAGCTTTGTAGGACACATTTTATGAATTTGAATGCTTAAATAATTCATTTATCAAATGTGCAACTGAGTTTAAAATAATTTATATTAAATCACTATATTTAACAAGATCATACTTATAATTACCAGAAAACTTATATAACATTATAGGAAGTAAATAAATAAGCATTTCATATATAAGAATGGAAAGTAATAAATTTTTCTCAGTTCCTTATGCTCCCTAATACCAGCACTAGAATAAAATGTGCATATAACACCAGAACATGCCCATAGGCACCAAAACCTGCTCGTAGGCGCTAGAATATGTTGGTAGGCAACATAACATAACTCCTTCCACCCATATGAGATTTCCTCACAATCACATTAACTAATGCAACACATAATTTATTGCATTATAGTAATTAAAACATAAATAAACTCATTCCATAATTTCATAAAATGCTAACGGTAGACAGTTAAATGTATTGCTGAGTAGAAAAGCATTATTTTAGAAAATAACAAAATTACCAGAGATTATGTATAACTCTATTTTAAGACTTTAATTGTACTACATCATTATTTTTTAGTGTCAATATTATTTTTTAGTCAATTAAAATTTGAAATTCCCAAAATCCCTAGTGTAAAATTTCTAGAAAAATACCTAAATATTTATAATCTTAGTCTATATAACATATAGAAATTTTTTTGGCAAAAGTTTTATAGATAACAAGTTATCCCCATTTTTTCCTAATAAAATTTTAAATTAAATTAGAAAATTCTAGAAATCTCTGTATTTTTAAAAATTGTAATAGGTAAAATGTTATCCACCTAAATCCAAACAATTTTCAGAACTTGGCTATCAATTAAAAATGGATTGAAGTTACACAAATCCAGCTGTTTCTTTTTAAGAATCTCTCTCCTCTCAATAATTGGTAGTTCATGTGATGCCTGCCACAACTCTACCATAAAATGCCATAGCATTGTAGCTCCACCCCAACACTATCACGCTGAATTATTTTAAAAAATTCTCGAGAGCATAGTCACAAGAGCATCGCAAGCCCCTATATTGTGGCACCTCAGGGAAAAATTCATACTTTCAAATACTTAAGCATACCCCCAGGGCCCATTATAGAATACATGTAGACTCTCACATGCACACAAAATATTTCCAAACACAAATAGAAGGGCTTAAGTGGAGAAATTTAATGGATTACCTTAAATCTGGTTGGGTCAGCATGGGTTGAAAAGTAACTTAACTTTCTAGTTTTTACAACTATACCTCCTTATAAAAATTTCATCCTCAACATTTTAAAGCTATAGCCCTCATAAGAGATCAGGATACTACAACTTCTTTTTTTATTCCTTTTTCTAAGCAGCTTCTTTTTCAGTTTTGTTCTTCCACTGAACTTTAACCATTGGAATTTTTTGTTTCTAAATTTTCTAACATCATAAGCTAGAATTCTCTCTAGTTCCTCACTATAACTCAGACTTGGTTTTACCTCGACTTCTTCAGAAGATATAAGGTTCTAGGAATTAGATATCACCTTTCTCAAAAATAACACATGAAATATATTCTGAATCTCAGACATAAAATCTAGCAACTGTAACCTGTTGGCAGACTTTTCAATTCTTTTAATAACTGTAATCAGTCCAACGTATGTTGGACTAAACTTTTCTTTTTTGCTAAATTTGCTAATGCCTTTCATCAGCCTAATTTTTACGTATATAAATTCTCCTACCTAAAATTGTATAGCTTGGTGCTTAGTATCAAATTACTATTTATGCCCATCTTACATAGCTTTTAATCTTTCTCTGATTAGATAGATAATTTTAGAAACATCATCAATTAAAGTTGGCCTAATTAGATTTATCTAACCCACCTCTATCCAAGATAGAGTGGTCTGACACTTCTTAACATATAGAGCTTTATAAGGGAATATTATTGCAATTCAGGATCCCTAATCTATGATTTTGATGATGACAATTGTTATTAATTAAATTATTACTTTTCTTAGTGAATATTTTGGATATTATTTTTATCTATGAGCACTAATATTGTAAGTAAAATATACATTACTCAAGACTACTAAAAGCTCAAGATTGGGTAAAATAGGAATGTCAAGTAAATAAAGTCTGTACTTTTATTTTTCTTTATTTTCTTTTTCTTGAGTTTGGGCATATACAAATGGGTAACCATACACACACACATAGAGGGAGTAAGAAAAATTTAAAGTTAATTTTTTTTATACTAATCATACTGTACGACTTACAATCATACTATATGATTAGTTATATAAAGAATGGGCTTAACGACTAGTTGATGAATTAGTTTCTGTAAACTAATCATATTATATAATCTAGATCAGAATGTATGATTCCTTACAATATGTAAATCCTAGCCACCAGATAAATTAAGATATTTTAAAAAATAATTTTGAACTAATCGTACTGTACGATTATATTCGTACTATATGAGATTTTACTTAAATTAACCCCGATAATTAGTCAATCAATTTATGGTAGATCATATTGCACGGTCTTTATCATACTGTACGATTAGCAGAGATAAAATTTAGTCATCCCAAAGATCATACCAAATGAAACAAAAATTTTTAAACTAATCGTACTATATAATATTTATATCTTACAGGACGCCCGACATGAAATTAACTAACCGTACTGTATGATGATTGCAATATGGGATGATTAATAGAGATGATTTCTATTCATCCTAGCAATCATCCTATACAAATAGAGAGAAAGCAAATAGATCGTACTGGATGAACTTTGGATTGTACTGTATGATGTGTTCAAAAAGTTAAATAGTTCATTTGAACAACTGTTTACATCATACTGGACGGGTCGAGTTTTTTAACTGATCGTATTGTATGAATTCTAATCATACTATACAAACAGTGACGACCAACTTGAATTTTAGTTTCTTGAAGCCCAATACTTAAGAAATATTTTTAGAATTTCTTTGAAAAAAGAGAGGATTATGAGACTGCTGAAGAAATTCTGAAAAAGGAGCTTTTGAGAGAAATCCAGGGTTTGAGAGGAAATAGAAGGTGAGGTTGAGCATGAGGGACAAGGAGTGTGAGGGGATCACATGATTGCTTTGGGCTAGTTACACCCTTGCTCCTCCTGTGGCCTTGGTGAGGCCTTGAAAGCTCTCTTGGGAGAGAGACTTCTAAGTCATGTCCTTGAGGTACTCTACCTTCTATAGGAGGGAGAAAAAGGATTTGAGGTTCTCTGCTTATGAAAAGATTCTAGTTCTCTGCCATCTCCAGGAGGGAGTAAAAGAATTCAGGGTTCTCTGCTTTCTCCAGGAGGGAGAAAAATGATTCTAGGTTCACTGCCATCACCGGGGAAAGTGACATAGCTTAAGACACTCTGTTAGATCAGGTTTGGTAAAAGTGAGTCTATAAAGTCTTCTTCGCCTTGCTGTAGGAGCAAAAGGAGAGTCACTTTTTGTTAGTGTAATTTCCCGAGCGGAGGACTCCAGGGAGTGCATGTAGGTCAAGGTTGATCGAACCACTATAAAATTCTAGTGTGCTTTTTTTGATTTTTACTTTATGTATTTTAATTTTTGTAATTTATTTTCCTGATAATTTCTATTTAAAAAACTGTGATTGATGTTAGATTGAGTTGATTCAATTATTCTCACCATTGTTATAATTATTGTTAAGTTTATTAGCTTCCACATTGAGTGATCAAATTATTCATTTTAAGTTTTGAAAAATTAACAAAAAAAATAGTATTTATGCTTAGGATTTTTTATGTAAGCAATTCACCCCTTGTTAGTGAGCCTCAAGCTAGTTCATTGAGGTCTCACAACCTACTCAAACTTTTAAGCAGTATCAAAGTTAGGTTTCCAAAATAAGGTTTTAGAAAACTTTTGAAAAATGATCAATGGATCATTTTGGTAATCTCAACACAACATGCATCACATAAACCTAGCAAAAAGCACCATGACCCACATAGGTTAGTAAATCCATTTCCTGGTATTAGGTGTTACTCTTGTGGCATGTTAGGTCACATAGCCTGCACTTGCTTAATCCACCCTAGGATACATCTAGTGTGGAGGCCTAAATTGTATTCATCATAATACATCACACATTCATCTCATTCTTTCAAGCATAAGGTGGAACCCAAACTCACTAGGGTTCCCAAATCTAACCTTTGAATGACATTGTAGGAGTGCTCTCACAAAAGGCCTAGTGAGAACATATGGTACCTGGATAGTGGATGCTCGAGATACATGACCAGTGATATGAAGCAATTCATCACACTAGAGGCCAGGTCAAGAGGCAAAGTGACACTAGCAGACAACACCACTAGGAAATTAAGGGGCTCAGGTATAATCGGCAATGCTAAAAGCTTTAATATTAAAAATATTTTATTAGTAGATGGTTTAAGGCATAGTTTACTGAGCATTAGTCAACTATGTGATAAAGGTTATAACACCAAATTTCTTTCTGAAAAATGCATTGAATAATTAGTTTAAATGGAAAACTTATGTTAGAAGGAAAATAAAAGAATAATGTTTACATGCTAGACTTGAACTGCATTGAATATTATAATTTTATATGTTTGAAAGCAATTATTGATGATTCCTAGCTATGGCATAGGAGACTATGTTATGTAAGAATGAAAACTCTTAGGAAGATTACCTAAAAAGACTTAGTTAGAGGCATACCTAAGTTAGACTCCACTAAGGACCAACTTAGTTAGAGGCATACCTAAGTCTTTATTTCACTCAATCAAGGACATCAACACCTCTAAGCCACTAGAAATCCTTTACATGGACCTATTTAGACCTATTAGTACAACCAACATAGGAAGGAAGACATATGGATTTGTAATAATAGATGACTTCTCTAGATTTACTTGGGTTAGATTCCTAGGACATAAGAGTGAGACATTTGAGGAATTTAGAACTTTCTTCACTTGGATTCAAAAGAAATTAGGATGTAAAATTTCAATCATTCATAGTAATCATGGTGGAGAATTTAAAAATGATAGGTTTGAATCTTTTTATTAAGAGATAGATATAGAACATAACTTCTCTACCCCTAAAACTCCTCAGCATAATGGAATAACTAAGAGGAAAAATAGAACCTTGGTAGAAGCTGCTAGGGCAATGCTAGATGAATACACTCTCCCTAGATACTTTTGGGCAGAAGCAATGAATACTACTTATTATGCTTTGAATAGGGTGAATGTTAGATCCAAGTTGAATAAAATACCCTATGAAATCCTTAAGGGTAGGACACCCAATCTTTCTCACTTATATGTCTTTGGATGTAGATGCTATATCTTGATAAATGGAAAATCACCCTTAAAAAAATTTGATTTCAAGTCTGATAAAAGGAGTCTTCTTAGATTATTCATCTATAGGGAAGGCCTATAGAATCTTCAATAAGAGGACCTTCATCATAGAAGAGTCTACCCATATTGTGTTTGATGAATCCGATAGGACCTCTGAATCTAAACATGAAGAAGAAGAAGTGGAGGTCATTCAAGGGGTAAAAGTCATTGCTATAGGAGATAGAGTAGAGCCATAGGAGCCTTTGCCTAGAGATTGGAGATATTTTTCTAATCATCCTAAAGAACTGATCTTAGGAGGCCCATCTGAAGGTGTTAGAACTAGGCATGGACTTAAGAAGGAGGTTAGTCATTCTACCTTTATCTCCATGATAAAACCCACCAATATAGATCAAGCTTTTTAGATAAAGCCTTTGTTAAGGGTAGTGTATACACCACTCTCTTCCTAAAGAAAGAAGGAGAAGGCCTACTCATAGTGTAAATTTATGTTAATGATATACTGTTTGAATGTACAAATAAAAATCTTTGTGATAAATTCTCAAAAACTATGAGTGAGGAGTTTGAGATGAGTATGATGAGAGAGCTGAACTAATTTCTTGGATTTAGTGTAAAGTAGATGGATGATAAAACCTTCGTTACCTAATCTAAATACATCAAGGACATTCTTAAGAAATATGAAATGGACAATGCTAAGATAATAAACACTCCCATGAGATCTACCACACAGCTAGATAAGGACCAAAATGGAGATTTAGTAGATCAGAAGAAATACAGAGGAATAATTGGATCACTTCTTTACTTAACTGTTAGTAGACCTGATATTATATTTAGTGTTTATCTATGTACTAGATTTTAGGCTGATCTAAAAGAATCTCACTTGACTACTGCTAAGAGAATCCTTAGATATATCTTAGGAACCCAAAACTTCGGAATCTTGTATCCTAGACATAGCACTTCCTTTGAAATTATAGGATATTCTAATTCAAATTTTATAGGATATAGGGTTGATTAGAAAAGCTTCTGGAACCTGGCAATTCTTAGGACAATCTTTAGTCTCTTGGTCCAGTAGGAAATAAAATTCTGTAACTCTGTCTACCATTGAAGTAGAATATATAGTTGTAAGAAGTTGTGTTGCACAAGTCCTATGACTTAAACAACAAATCCTGAACCTTATACTACTTATAGGCACCATTCAAATCATATGAGATAACACAAGTTCCATTTGCATATCAAAGAATCCTATCCAATATTCAATGACCAAAAATATAGATATTAGGCACTATTTCATTAGAGACTATGTGACAAAAGGGGATATTGAGCTACATCATGTACCTACTAAACATCAATTGCAGACATCTTCACTAAACCCCTTGCCTATGACACCTTTAGCACATTGAGGACTAGACTAGGTGTTATAGACATTCATGCTTAACTCAAGATAAATCAAAGTTTATTATCATTTGAAATCATCAATTCTTATGTGTTACATTGTATGTGTTTGTTTTGTGTTATTTTTGTGTATGTTGATTTATGCTTTGTCATTTTTTCATATTTTTTGTTATTTTTATTTTAAAGGTATTTTTTAATTATCACACACACACTCCTCACTAGATCAACAAAAAAAAAATCAAAACTCAAAAAAGTTTTTATTATCGTGCTGTAAGATTCACTTTTGTATTATACGATATGATCATTTATGCACAAATCACATCCATTAGCTAAATTAATGGACCAAATGAGTTCAATTATTAATGATTATAATGTACGAACCACCCTTCGTACCATACGATCCGCATGTGAGAATTCATTGGAATGAGTTAAATTCGGTCGGTACGATCATTATTGCATTTAGTAATATACGAACCACTCTTTGTGTTGTATGATACATGTGTTAGAATCTGTTAGAACAAATTTGATATGGTCTGTATGATCATTATTGCACTTCATACTGTACGAATACCTGATCGTTGTATATGATCCATTTAGTCAAAAGTCATTCAGATGACTCCTCGGGACGAACATAATTCCTTATGATCATACAGTATGATACCGATCATACTATACTATTTAACCAACTTTTTTGTAGGTCATCGAGATAATTTAATTGCCCTGATCATACCGCATAACATCAATTCTATAAATAGGAGGGTTTCAAAGCTTTTAATCCATTCAAAACTCACCTTCTCTCAATTCCTACATTTATATCCTAGAATCCTCCAATGGCCGATGGAACTAAACGTGGTAGAATGACCCATGGGAGCTCCTCCTCCTCTCATCGCTTTGGTGATCGATTTCTGTCTGCAAGAGATGAGAGTGCATACTACAAATTCAAGAAGGTCGAATCACCCCCTCCAAAATTTTAAATCAACCTGCTCTCAACTTCGAGGTGATGAACCTCTTTGCCTCTACGACTCTCCAATTCCTACTCACACAATTCTTGTTGTAAGCATTACACGATTCAAATGTCCACTAGTGAACAATTAAAAACCCAACAACCAGGTTATATCTTGACAGGAGTCCAGAGATAGTGATAGTGTTACCTAGTAGTGGTCGTTGGTGGTGATTATCGAAAAATGTAAGAAATTTCTTTAGTCTTCATAGCTCTTCCATACCCGCTCTTTGTAGAGATTGAAGCTCTATTTATAACCCTTTTTTATCAGCATTTTGATAAATTTGACTAGAATCTAAATCATTCTATCATCATGTCCATATTAATCCTTTTGATCATAGATGATTTATGAAACATTTGAATGTGTTAACATTGTTAAAATCGAGAAAGCTTTGGCTCATTGAAGATGTCTCGTTGAGCCGCTCGATTTGATTATAAGTATGTCATAATTAAAAGTCATTTGGTCTATCAATTTATAATAAGAAGCTTTTAAATGTAATTCAAGTGCCTGATTTTAGCTTAATTGGAGTCAGCTCACATCATTTATAGCATTGACAAGCTCATCTTGTTGAGAATTTTAGTTACACTATAAGTGTTGAAATCAAAGTTCAGATGATCCTTAATTTAACTCTAGAAGTTTCCAATTTAAATATTATCTTGAAATTTGTGTTGATCATATAAATTTTCTGGAGTCATATCAGATAACGCTAAAAGAATATTAACTTAGATGAATGCATATATTTTGATTGTTAGATAGAAAAAAAAAACAAAAAAATAATTATGTCTGGTATTCTAATCAAAATTAATTTAAATTATTAGATGGATTTTAAAGTCCTAGAATATTTTTTAACATAAATATAATGCATAAATAATTAATAATACATTTTTTTAAAATAAATCTAAAAAATTCAGACTCACTATCAGGACTTTTTATTATAATATCCTGATATTAATTTTTTTTTTTAATTTGGTTAGAAACTTTAAAACAAATGGAATCCTTGAGCGTGTTATTCAAAATTTTCATTGCATGAGAACCTATGGGACGTTGACCGGGAAAAAATTTAGAATCCCCCACGCTTGAGTTCCAGCGCACACTAACCATATATATATATATATATATTAAATTAATGGTTGGGCTAAAGCCAATTATTTCTTAGGGTTTGTTTAAAATAGCTTTCTTATAATTTTGATTTTGATTTTGATCCTAATTTTGTTATTGATTCTAAAAATTTCTATGAATAGAAATATTTTCATATAATAAGAATTGATAGAATATGATGAATATAAGAAAGTCATACTTAACTTAAAATAAATAAATATTTTTATAATACTCATAACAACTTTTAAAATAATTATTTTTTATAATGATATTATATTTACATAACTACAATCATCTCAAATGCGATCTTAATTGAATAGTTAAGTGACCGAAGACTTGACTCAAATTAAAATTTTTAACGTATCATGTCTTCATAGGCGGAACCTAATTTAGTCGTAGGTAGGGTGAGCATTCCCACCCTCAATTTTATTTTTAACTTAAAAAAAAGTGATTTTCAAAAATTTGCCCATTTTAAAATTCTTTTTTTCCCTAACACCTAAATAAAATCAGACTGCCTCTTACACATTTCACGCATTCGATAACTATGTGCATTGTAGCTTCAATCTTGCCATTTCTTCCTCCCCTTTCTCTCATTCAGATCCTCCCCCCGAGAAATTATTAGGTTCGGTCACCAGACGTAGAGATAGATCCGGATGTCCATTGAAAAAATGACACGTGGACTACGCTTTTTGACTGCGCTTTTCCTGTGCTTTACTTGCGCTTTTGACTGCGCTTTTTGACTGCGCTTTACCTACGCTTTATTTGCGCTTTGACTTAAAGTTCCGCAGACACATTAAGGCTTCATTTGAGATGACTTTTTTATTGCTTCTTAAAATGGAGTTTTAGTTAAAAAAATAAAAAATTTTAACTAAAAGTCCATTTTAAGAAGCAATAAAAAAGCCGTCTCAAATGAAACTTAAATCTACGTGTCCAATCTACATGTCAATAATCCAGACCTATCTCTACATCCGGTGACCGGACATAATAATTTCTCCCCCCCCCGAACTTTTATTCGGTCCGGAATCAGGACGTAGCTCTGCATCCGAAAATCATTTCCATTGGGCCACGTGGATTTACCCTGACCTCACCATTCTATTTACCATATTTTCCTAATTACAGCGCAGCCCGACGACCCGACCCGACCCATTCGTCCCAAAAAAAATAGCGGGAATGTCTAGGGTTTTTTTCTTTATGTTTTGGCAGACTTTCTTCCTCACTTTAAACATGTTAGAATAGCTGAGAGGGGAGAAAGAGAAGGGAGGAGGCTTTGAAGATGGAAAGCAGTTTGGACTATGGCGAATATTGTGAGGACATTGGAGGCGTTACCCAAGAGTGGCAGCAATATATGAAAGAAGTACCTCAGGAAAGCAGGGAGGAGAAGTCGGAGATACAATCGATAAATATAATACTCCGAAGAGGTTTTAATATTTTTTTCTTCAAGAAATGAAGAAGTTGTTTACCATTGTTCTTTACTAGTAGGGACCGCTAATCCCTGGTGCTGCAAGGTACTGCTCGGTACCGGTAGGTACCGGTCGGTACCCACGTTCGGTACTGCTCGGTACTGCTCGGTACCGATCGGTACCCCTCGGTACCTAGGGGCAACGATGGTGGCTTCTTATTTTTCATGGTAAAGTCAAATTTTTTTATTATTAATCTTGTATGCAGGTTGTTTGTAACTCTGAGAAGGAAGCTTATAAGATATATTATCAGTACGCTCATGATGTTGGTTTTAGTGTTCGCAAAGAACATCATAGTTACTGGCCTAATTAAAGAAAAATAAGATTCAAGGATTTTGCATGTTCTAAAGCTGGATTTAAGAAGGGTATTGATTTAAACTCCAAATCAAAATATAGAAAATCCAATACCAGGACTGACTGCCCCACAATGATTAGATTTTTAGTGGACCTAGATGGAGTGTGGAGGGTTCAAAAATGCATAGAGAGCCACAATCACGAATTAGCTAGGCTTGAAGATCAATATTTGCTTAGATCATGTTGGAATATTAGTGATGAGAAAGCATATGTTCTGAAATCTATGACAGAAGCCGGGATTAGAACCGTTAATGCATTTACATACCTAGCTGATGAAGTAGGAGGTGTGCAGAATTTAAATTTCTCTAGAAGAGATGCATACAACTACATTCAAAAAGAGAGAAGAGCAAAGATCGAGAATGGGGACACAAATTCCTTAATTGAATTATTTAAAGAATGACTTGTTCATGACAACATGTTTGCCTAGGACGTCCAAACTGATGAGGATGACCGATTGATGAATTTTTTTTGGGTTGATGGGTTGGGGAGAATAGATTATGACTGCTTTGGAGATGTCATAATATTTGATACTAGCTATAGGCTTAATAAATATAATCTAGCGTGTGCACCATTTGTTGGAGTTAATAATCATTGGCAGAATATTCTTTTAGGGGTGGCATTTCTTTCTGAGGAAACAATTGAATCATTTACATGGTTATTTAGAATATTTCTGCGAATAATGAGTAATAAACATCCCATTACAATTTTTATTGATCAGGACCAAGCTATGGCTAGGGAAATCGAGATTGCATTCCCTCAAACATGCCATAGGCTCTGCCAATGGCACATCAGTAAGAAGGCGCCATCCAAGGTGTGCTGCTTCAATAGTAACAAGAAGGTTAGAGGCCTTTTTTACAGATTTCTTAGCAAGTGTGACTCTGAGGAGAAGTTTGAGGGAACCTGGTTTGTAATGATGAATGAAGGTGACCTCCACACTCATGACTGGTTGAAAGAGCTTTATAGAATAAGAAGGAAATGGTCCACAGCATTCAACAAGAGTTATTTTAATCTTGGCATTCTTTCGACACAGCGCAGCGAGTCAACTAACATGGTGTGTCATGGCATTTCTAAGTCAACAAGCAGTATAACTGACTGTTTTTTGGGCCTAGAGAAGATGATGAAGTCATGGCGTCGGAATGAACAGGATGAAGATTTCAAATGCAGCTAGTCCCAAACTGTACCTTTAATTAAAAGTAGTCCAATACTCAAGCAAGTAGCTCAATTTTATTCACAAAAATAATATTCATTCTTTGAGGAGGAGTTCTTACAAGGCGTTGGTGGAATGTGCATAGATAATACGTCAAGTGACTTAACAACATTTTATGTTAGAAGCATTGACAATACTGATGAGTTACACCTTTGGATAGTTCATTTTGATCCAGATGAAGGTAATATTCAGTGCAGCTGTGGCAAGTTTAACATGATGGGGTTACTATATTCTCACTGCATTAGAGTAATCTTGCAGTTAGCTATTGTGAATATTTCACAAAAGTACCTAATTCTTAGATGGTCTGCTAGAGCTAGAAAAGATATTTATGCTGGCCGGACATTCCCATGTATGGAGAACAAAGTGAGCCCAACTCATGAAGGATTAGGAAGCAGTATGATTTTTAGAAATCATTTTAGCAGATTTGCTTATCAACTTAGTACACGAGCATAAGGGAATGATGAAGCCGAGGAGTACTTATTGGCTACAATGGCTGAGATGGGTGAGACTTTAGACCTGATACTGGATGGTAACGAAAAGAATCAAAGGTTACTTACGATTAGGGGGGTTCAAAAAAATTAAAAGATCCCCTAAAGTGTAGACCGAAAGGTATCTCGAATGCAAGGTTGAAGAGTCATTGGGAGAAGAGGAAGTGTAAGAAAAAGAAAGTAGAAGAACCAGCTACTACATCAAATCAACAATTTACGCCCCAGAAACCAAATAGCCAGGTTTTCTTTTCAAGCATAGCAGAATGTTTCACTAATGACTTCACTACCCGTCGACCAGTCGTCCAGCCTACATCAGATCAATATGTATGATTTATTGTTATTTTTTATTGTAATTGTTAGTTGTTTCAATTGATACTCTTGTTATCTTAAATTGTGACTGGTAGTTGTAGGAGTTGTGTTAGTTATTTCTATAATTTTGAACATGGTAGGTACCGCTAGGTACCGCTCAGTACCGATGCTCTATACCGCTTGGTACCGATCTGTACCCATCGGTAATGCACTGCTTGGTTTTTGCTTGCTGATGACCTTAGGTACCGAGAGGTACCACTCGGTACACCTTGGTTTTTGCTTGCTGATGACCTTAGGTACCGCTCGGTACCGCTCGGTACCCCTCGGTATCGCTCGGTACCCCTCGGTACCGCTCGATACCGCTCGGTACCTCTCAGTACCGATCGGTACCGCTAGGTAACGCTCGATTCGTTTATTTAATACGGGTTGGTGTGTAAGTTAAAATATTTAAGACGGGTTGTTGTGATATTTAATATGATCGGTTGCACTTCTCAGCTATATAAGGTCTTCTCTTTGAGGCTACTCTTAACATTTCGAATATGGTCTATAAACTGCATTGGCCGGATGCAAAAATGCATCTAGGATTGCCTATGAATAGTATATAGATATTGCTACTATTAGGATGCATGAATGCATGGCAAAGTGTCCAGAAGGTCCTCTGGAGCAACAAGCCAGGGCAAACGAAATATACAGGTGTTGTGAGCATACATGGTACGACCTCCCTGACAGTGTTCTTGAAGTTTCATAGAGGGAGGCAATGGCTGTTGATTCTAACAGAACAGGTAAGTTCCTTAATGCAGAAGGATGACGATGTGTCCAAAGAAAATTTTTGAGTACTATCGTCATTTCGTCAGTTTGAACTTCCTACAGCAACGTCATCATGAACTAACACGTCGTAAGGGCGAAGCGGGTTCAGTTCATGTTGAAAGAGTGCCCTGTAATTTAGAAAATGTAATTCTATACCGACCATGGCATCCAGTTGAAGATGCCTTTGTAGTTGACCTGTATAAGCAATTACTTAAGAAGCATCCATATGGAAGCAAGTGAAAGAAGTTCCTAAACCTGAGTGATTGGCAGGATTTGCAGTACGAGAAGATAGCTATTTTTGGATGTTGTCCAATGCAAAGTTAACTCCAGCAACGTCTTCGATTTTTACTTAATTAGTTATAAGATCATCAAATGGTGTTATGGTAAACAAGTTTCTTTAATGAAATGGTGATATGGTACGCATCGTTCATATTATGTACAAGTACTAGTAGCAGTAACTGAAACAATATACATGCTTGACTCAAAAAAAATTAATTAATCATTTTACAAAGGATTGCGTAAGCTAGTTTGGCTTTGAATTTAGGCATTTCATCTTGCCAGTGCGATAGTTCTTCCCACTTGAAAGGATGCGCCAGGATTGCATTTTCCATGTATTTACAAACAAACATCCCGCAATCGAATCCATTTTTCTAGGTTGGAACTCCACTGGCAATAGTTAGAGGCCACGATCGAATGTCACTTTCAAAACAATCCTCTGTCTCCTCATGCAAATGATTGATCTGCACATAAATTAAAAAATTAGGCTGTATGTAAGGTCAATTGACACTGCACCACTTGGTTAAGATCTGTATCAAATTTTCTTTACTTACGACATCTGGAAGAACTGCCTTATGACTCAGGTTTGGCAAAGAATCAAAAAATGTCCAAGACAAGCTCTTTAAATCGGCTACCAGAAGTGTCCAGTGCTCATTGTCCGATACTGGCATCAGTAGTAAATTGGCTGCCCGGACCGACTCCTTGCTAACATGTGATACATACTGTTTGCTATCATATTTATATAATGTTGAACCCTGCGGTGGAACATGTTCGAAGATATTAAGAAACCTTATACAAATATAGTTAGGAAACGTTTTCAACTTTATTGCTTACCCAATGCAGGCTAGAAACATTAATGAATGGTTGATAAAGGGTAGGACATTATTTACTCTTCTCGGCTAGCAAAATGGCAAATACATCAATGTGGTTGTTGTCCAAGTATTGATCCGTCAACAGTTCGTCCATTTGACTTCTAAAAATATGGATGTTGTCTGCTGAATATATAATGTCTCCCCTGCAAAATAGAAAAGTTCATCAGAAAGCAAAAACCAAGCGGTACTTATCGGTACCTAGAGGTATCGAGCAGTACCGAACGGTACCTAAGGTAATCAGCAAGCAAAAACCTAACGGTATCGAGAGGTACGGAGCAGTACCGAGCGGTACCGAGGTAATCAGCAAGCAAAAATCTGGCGGTCCTGATCGGTACCGAGCAGTACCGAGCGGTACCGAGCGGTACCCTTAAGTCAAACTTACTTATCAGTATACTTCTTAAGATAGTCATCGATGAACATCCTCATATTTTCATCTATCATTGGCCTCCCGGCATATTCTATTTCAGCAGCAGCTGGTCTGGGTTCGGGTGATTTTACGGTTTCAACGTGAATGAAGGTAGTTGCAGTTCGAGCAGGTCTTGTAACTGCTTTCTTCGTTAGTGTCCTCTTCTTATACTGACCGGTTGTAAATGGAGACTGAACTTCTTTAGGCTTTCGATCGATCCATCGTCTCACCCTTCTTGCTATGCCTGTGCTGCATGTTGAATTAATGACATCAGCCTCCTGATGCACCTCAACCTTCAATTGATCAGGTAACGGATCAGGTAAACGATCAGGCAAGGGAGCATCATTCAGTTCATCTTGCTTCTCGATTGTCTTCTCCTCTGTTACAGTTCTAGAAGAAGATTCAGCTTGATATCCTGTATTTAAAGGTTTAAATGTAGGGAATTGCTGAGACATAAACTTCTCCATGGCCTCAAATCTATTATCCTTCTCCCTCTCATCGAATAAATGATGTTCTATTACATCTACTCGGCGCTCAAGCAAACCAGATGTGGCTTCAAGCTGTACTAAGCGTTTCAGTATAATTTTGTTTTGAGTAATTATTTTATTGATCCCTTCCTGAAGGCTCTCATGCTTGGGAGAAGTGGGTTGTTTGGGAGAAGTAGGTTGTTGTGTTCGGGGGGGGACTAACGGGTTCTTGGGTATCGCTTTCTGGGCTAGGAGGTCTGACTGGACTTGGGGGTGTAATTGACCTGGAAGGGGATGAAACAACATAACGACGAGGTTTAATCAAGGAGAGTTATAAATTAGGAAATGTTTGAGGAGAAGTGGACGTTTGATCAAGGTATGCTCTCTCCTCACTGGTTATTCCATCAAAAGAATTTAATATATTTACATCTTCCAGACTTTCAAATAAACTAGAAACCTTTGCTTTGTTGTACGTTATATCACAACCCCAGCGGAGAAAGCGTGGTCTTGCTTTCGAAGCCACTGGTGCGTGAATTGTGGTACCATAACTGATATCAAAACAATATTATTTCAACCAACAAATCAAAATCGAATAAAGAAAGAAATTTGTGTGTACTTACAATCAAAACATGTACAAAATCGTTCATGTATCCGAGCGGTTAACCTTTGGATAACTTCTTAGCAATTGCATCAAACTCACTCACAAGAAAATCTCTTATTGATTCTGGCCAATTGTATGACAAAAAATTAGCTGCATCACGAGCAACATATAGGATAGAAGCTGGTGTTCGATAGTTATGCAGAGGAAAGAAAAGGTTTGACAATAAGTATATGATAAATTTCTTCACAACATCGGGAATTAGAGTTGACTCATCAAGACTTAGAACCTCCTTCTTAATGTCATTGGCCGATTTTCAAGTGATTCGAGCGCTTCCCAATTCAAAATGTTTTCCTCTGTTCGGCAATCCTAAGATCAAAGAAACTTCATCAGCGGTGAATGGTAACTTCCGATCCTTAATGATAAAGCATTGCTTCTTCAGATCCCAAAATGACAGCAACTTGTGAACCAACGACACATTCTGAACGTATCGAGGCATCAAACATACTGATGTAGCTGAATTTGTTGGAGTCTATCCAGAAAGTCTTGGCCAAATATTTCAACCAAAAAATCACATACTTCTCTAAATGTAGAAGTTCTGCATCAGAAACTAATCTTTGGAACATATCCCTACAAATTTAACAGTTGATGAGCAAAAATACCGAGCGGTACCGAGAGGTACCGAGGAGTACCGAGCGGTACAGCTAGGTACCTAGCTATACCAATAGGTACCAAAGGTACCCAGCGGTACCCAGAGACCACTCGGGGTCCCAGCGTTAGCCAAGACGGGGTACCGAGCGGTACACATGTAACCCTAAATGAAACCCTAACCTAAAATAGCCATTTAAAAGAATTTTAGAACTTACCCTGTTAGCAAAAACATCATATTACCCATACATTATTGTTTCCACGAGGAAGCGAGCGGTACCCAGACGAGGTACCGCTGGGTACCCAGATAGGGTACCGCTCGGTTGCCAGCGGCACCCAAAGTTACTAATATTAAAAAACATACCTTAGCCATACCTTCTCTATTTCTGGAGTAAACGAAGTGGCCTCGAGTAGAAGTTAAAGCTCGAAGATGAAGAAGATGAAGAAGCGCCTGTAGCTAGACTGATGCCCGACCCGATAAAGCAAAATTGAAACGCTGTGATCACTTTCAAATATTTGATTTTTAAAAAAAAATTTGGGTCTGGTCGGGTCGTCGGGCTGCACTGTAATTAAAAAAACGCGGTAAATAGAACGGTGGGGTCAGGATAAATCCACGTGGCCCAATAGAAATGATTTCCGAATGCAGAGCTACGTCCTGATTCCGGACCGAATTAAAGTTCCCCCCCCCCCCCCCCCCCCCCCCCCCCGAGTTCCTAACTTGTTCAGCTGCTCCGTCAAGGCGTCGACCGCTCCTGAGAGGGAAAAAAACTCATTCAACTTCAAGATAATCTTGTTATTGTCCTATAGTGCTTTTCTTCTTGCTGAAGCAGAAAAATGTCGAATCTATTCTATTTGGAGGAAGAAGAATCAGTGAATAGACTAATATGGAGAAATTTGATTGGATGGCAAGTCAGCTAGTGCTCGAGCACAAGAGGAGGAGCTGCCTTATTGCTCCCACTATCACCTTCAAGCAAGTGTCTCCAAAGCTCAAAACTAGGATTTTTCCCAAGTGAGCCTTCTCCCTATAATCGTTCCTGTGTTACTTGCTGGATCCTGCTGCTTTTTTTCCATTTCCATTGCAAGCAATCATTTCTCATTCTTAATGTTATGAAAAAAAAAAATGCTGACAAATATTCATGATAAAGATGATCTCTTTTTGGACAAAGGAAATTCATTTCTGTTGTAATTTCTTCTCAATCTTTACCTCAATCAAGTATGTATTTAATAGAGGCCCCAATTCTGAAGGTCTTCCAAGGATCTTTTTTGTGTTTCTGTCTTTCTCTATCTTTGTACGGGGGCACGTGCCCCCCTTCGAAAATTAAAAATCCTGCTTCAGTCGCCAGTGGATTAAAAAAAAAAAAGTTCCTAGGACTGCTCCGCTCTCGCGACTACTCTGAGCCTAATTTCTCTCGCCACTGCTCAAGCCCCATCTCCAACCAAGAACTCTATTTTTCACGGTAAAATACACCAAAACTATAAAATGCGACAATTCTGCTCCAATCAAATTCCATTTTACAGGCTTCTGCGAAGGTAACGGTCCTTCTCCTCTTTCGCGCATTTCTTCGGCAAATCCGGTTGAGAGAGCAAAATAGCGTAGGTGAATAGTACAACGCCAATATTGACGTCGCACTGTTCACCCGCAAGTAATTAGTGGAAGATTTGACGTTCGGCTGGAATGACCGAACGACGTCATACACATATTTGACGCTCGGTTGGAGATGCTCTTAGTCTACTCTCTGGTCTTGTGACTGCTCCGCTCCTGTGATTCCCTTCTTCGCCTCAGTTACCTAATTTTGAATTATGTTATTAAATTTTTTAATAGCTTATTATTAGGGCTGACCAAGTCCTTAATTTTAAAGTATTTTAACTTTTGATTTCATATATATTATGTTATTAATTTTCCAATTTTTTATATATTTTTATATAATTTATTTATTTAAATTAGGTTCTTCATTTTAAATAATTTAAAATGCAGTAGCATAATTAAAATATCACATTAAAAAATTATAAGTATGCCTAATTTAAAAATGTTGGTTCAAAATATTAAGAAAAAAATTATAATAAGTAGGCCTAATCTGTTAATATATTCATTTCAAAATGTAGGTTATTCATTATGAAGATGAAATCCACCTTCAAACACATTATTGTTTAAATATAGGTTCTTCATTATTACTTTTTTAAAATTAATAATTTATAAACACGTATGTTTAAAAAAATAATATATATTTTATGTAATTAATTTATTCAAATTAGATTTTTCATTTTAAATAATTTAAATTGCAATTGCATAATTAAGATATAACATTAATATAAAAATTAAGATAAAATTCCCATATAAATTTAAATGATATTGAATAATTAAAAATATATAGTAGACATTAATACAATAAGAAAATAAAAATATATATATGAGAAAGAATATACACAGAATATTTTCTTTTGGTGTTATGAAATAGAGTTTAATTGGAGATGAGTTACTGTTTTTTGAAGTGAAAATGTCCTAAGACAATCTCAAACCGAACTATATATGGTGGTATACCATCTGTCATTCGCTCCATTTAAACGTTAAATCGCACGCCAAAATTCAGTAGATGAAAAATGCGACGCCATTTGTTCACCTACGATAATTTTTTTGTATTATGTGATTTGTCGAACAAGCGTGCGAAAGAGGAAAAAGATGATTGCCTTTATAGCGAGATGAAGAAGCGTGTGAAAGAGGAGAAAAAAATAGAGTTCATTGGAGATGGGTTACTGTATTTTAGAGTATTATTGTATTTTAAAGTGAAAAATAAGTTTTTTTTTTTTTTTTGTTGGAGAAGCCCTATGCACGCAGTGTAAACAACTGGTTGCGCGTCTTTTAACGACTGGAATGGTTGAAGATATGAGCTCGAAACCACCATAAATTTCTGCGTAGAAGGAAATTCTGGTAATAAACTCTTACAGTAAGAGGACAGAAAGAACCATGGCGAAAAGGATAAGGTTGGGCTTTGCGGTCATGATGGAATATTATTATCTTCCACAGAAAGCAATTAGCTTTAGCTTTAATTAGAGAAAAGCATGTGACAGTAATGCACAATTTTAGATTCTTCTCAAGCGTTACGTCAAGAGAGTTAAGACATCTTTATCTCAAAGCACAGATAGACATTTACAATTGACAACGATGGCCTCTGAAATATCCTTTAAAGTTCACATCATAAACCAGATTATCAATTGCTTAAGGGCCATTTGGTAATATTTATTTATATTTTATTTTATTTTATTTATATGTTGATATCAAATAAAATATTTTTATTATCTTATAAACGTGTTGCTTTAGTTATTTATGCAATGGTTGTCATAGAGACAACGGTGGTCTCCGGTGGGGCGGCGTCACTGATTGAGGTAGCGCCGGCGATGATAAATAATAATATTTATTTTTTATGAAGCCCAAAGTAACATGAAGCATTAATGAAAGCAGTTAAGTGCACATGCACCGAAGACTAAATTTATCTTAAATTTTTATTGAACTTGATGCTTTGCTAAGTCTGCTTTTCAAGTATATCATCTGAAGAAGGAGGCTTCACATGGTTCTGGGGTGGTGGCTCCGCTAGGTTTTCTTACCCTAGGTGCTTTTCCGTTACCGCTACTGTTCTTCCCTTCAACCGCCCACGCGAAGGGGAACCCTTCCTCTCCCTCCTCCTCCCTGCTATCTTCCTGATGACTTCAACTATTTTCAACGTCGATTTTCCTCCCCTTTCCAACCGCATCTTGGGCTGCTTCCCCAGAAAACCCCCACGGCCCTCCAAACTGGAAGCATCTCCTCTTTTCCCGCAACCTTTCGACCAAAAACATTCCCCTTTCGTTTGTCCCCCCGAATTCTCTGAAGCTGAGATCTCGGCTGGATCCAAGGAATGGGGAAAATAATAACCTCAAAACACCCTATAGAAGTACATTTTATCTTTATTTTAAATTTGAGATTGTTGGGACAAATTTTAACGGTAAGCATAATTAGAAGCGTAATTAACAAGTTAAGCATCGTAATTTTGTAATTTAAAAATAGACATAATCGCCTATTGTTTTGACGATTTAGGATTCTCATCAAAATCGCCTATTCACTGGGCGATTTTTATTAAACGTAAATCGCCCGTCTAAGGGGCGATTTTTGCTTACATAAATCGCCCGTCTAACTGGCGATTTTTGCTTAATAAAAATTTCGGCCGAAGCCCTAGGTCCCCCCATTCGACGAAAACTTCGCCCCGTTCGTCGAAGGCTTGCCGCAACCGCCGGTTTTTGCCATTTTAGGTAAGTTTTTTTAATATGTTTTAGTTTAAAAATTTTGTATTTTTAAATTCCTTTCTTGAATAGAAGTTAGGGCAAAGTTGAAAGAAGAGAATGCACCGTGTAAATTTGTTGAACGAAGGGATTTTAGGTTTTTAATATTTTATGTGTGTTTTTTTAGAATGATTTTGTTCATTTCCTATTTTGACATCTTTTTTGTTTATTATATGCATATTACGTGTTTGTGAGATTACAAACATTTTTTTTTTTTTTTTAGGATTGAACTTTTGTTTTTATTTCAATAATAAAAAATGAGAAATTATAAAAATTTTAAAAGAAACATTCTTTTCATAGATTTAATATTTTAAAGTTATATAAGAAATGTATTTTCTCATGTAGGCTTGGAATCGATATGCTGGATATTTATTTAAGATATATTTAAGACAACTTTCTCATTATTCAGATAATAAGAATGTAATTATAATTATATTTAATCACTATTTTTTATTATTTAAAGAAAAAATTTTAAAAAGGATATACATAATGTAGTAGCATTTGGTCTAACATTATTATTCGTTAATTATATTGAAGGATATGACGATAAATAAATCGTTATGTATTTGTAATTTAAAATATTTCATATTATAAATAATTATTTTCATTTATTATTTTAAAGTTGGTAGTGAATATAAATGAATTAAAAATAATCCGAAATTATGTTTTCATGAGTTAATAATGATATTAATAGAGTCAATATAAGTAATTGTAAATTGTATGAGTTTGATGATTGCGTCGATGAAATAAATATATCCTTTGAAATATATTGTAAATGTAGGTATTAGAAATGAGTTCACGTCCACCGTCTTTTATGTTGTTATATGACGGAGAGTTATCCTTAGATGGTAACTTTTCCCCAACATATATTGGTGGCAAATGTCGGCCCCTACAAGTTCCATTCAGCTCGACTTTGAAGCAATTGAAGGATCGGATTCTTAGGGCGCTGAAGTTCGATCCCTCAAAGTATGCGGTCACCATTGTGGGTCGTTTTCCTGTGGGTAATCAATTTATGGCATCGAAGCTTGAGGATGATGAAGGTTGTGAATTTGCATTATCATTAGCTGTTGTGGAAGTTCTGATTCTATATGTGGAGGTTGAGCAAATTCAGAATGAAAATAATTTGGAGGAAGATTTGTCGGTTCAAATTCATAATTCAGTTGTACTAGATCATGTACCTGAGATGTATGATTCTGCGGAGATAGCCGTGACAATCCCAAGTGTACATCTAGGGTATGTTGTTGTGAAGAAAATGATTATTTTTCTTAAAGTTATATCTTATTGATCGCTATCTAATATTGCGTAAGCATAAATGTAGATCCACAACAATCACATCTCTAGAGAATATGGCTGGCCCTTCTACACAATCCCAGCCTTCTTCTGCTTTTGGAGTTGAAGACATTAGATTATTTGATCCTATACTGAATGATGAAGGGTATGAGACAATGAGCAGTGGTTCAAGCGATGAAGGGGATGCAGAGTTTGAAGATATCCTACACGATCATGCTGGCATGAATCAGGGTGTTCAGCCAAATACTAATGATATCATTCATGACTATTGTAGAAGGACTGAAAATACAGAAGAGGGCATGACATGTATTAATGAGTATGCTGAGATTCCAAAGACTACGCGGCAGTGGAATGCGGAGGTTACAGCTGATAGTAGTAATATTTTTAGCTTCACTGATGATGAATTTATCATTCCTACTGAATTGGTGGAACATATGTGTTTCCGCCGGAAATCTGAACTGCAATTTGCCTTGCACGGTTGGTCTATTTACAATAATGTTCAGTTTGTTGTGGTAGCTTCGAACAAACAAAAATTCACAGTTTCTTGTATACAACATGATAATCTGCCAGTGAAGTGTCCGTGGCGCTTACACGCTAGCCTAAGCAAGCGATTGGGAGGGGTATGGAAGATAGCAACGATAAAAGGTTCACATACGTGCACGAACCCTATTCTTCAAGCAGGGCACAGGCAATGTAATTCACAGTTCATTAGTTTCTTTATTATTCCTACTATAAGGAAACAAATGGATATCAAACCTAGAGAAATTATTGGAAGAGTTGAGGCAAAGTTTAACATTAAAGTATCATACATGAAAGCATGGGATGCACGTCGTAAGGCTATTAAAGCAGTGTTTGGCAGTTGGGAAGAGTCCTACCGAACACTGAATTTATTCATGGAAGGGATTGTTCAAGCTATGCCTGGAACTGTGTACAAAATTCAATCATCGAGCTCACATAGATTTCAAAGGTTATTTTGGGCTTTTGGGCCATCCATCACTGGTTGGAGGTATTGTCGACCCGTTCTCAGCCTAGATGGGACTTTTCTACTAGGTAAGTACAGGGGTATATTACTCATAGCTGTTGGCCTTGATGCAAATAACGGCATTTTCCCACTAGCATTTGGCATTGTAGAGTCAGAGTGCAATGACTCTTGGACTTGGTTTCTTACCATGATTCATGACTTACTCCCATCTGTTGCCACAAGAAGTAATCTTTGTATCATATCTGATCGGCATGCTGGGTTGGTTCGTGGATGTAGGGATATATTTCCAGGTGCAGCACACCGTCATTATCTTAGGCACTTACGCGAGAACTTTAAGAAAATGTTCGACAAATGGGACTAACTGATGTGGAGTTTCTATGCCAGAAGATGTATATAGCCGGGATTACCGATGATACAGATGTATTCAATCAGAGCATGTTAGATATGATAAGAATTAAGCCTGAACTGCATCAATGGTTAGTAGAAAGGGATGTTACAAAGTGGAGCTTGATTTTTGATGGTGGATTTCGATATGGCGTCATGACAACCAACGCTTCTGAAGCCTTTAATGGAATACTAAAGAGAGCACGTGGGTTACCGGTGCAAGCTCTCATTACTGCCATATATTACAATATTGTTAGAATGTTTGTCCGACGACTTGAGAATATCACAAATGAAGAGCACCAAACTAATAACTGTTTCTCCCCACGAGTACAAGCCAAATTGCGAAAAATAGAAGTAGAGGCTAGAAGATTACCCAAGCCAACACGTATTAATATGCGTGAGTTCCAAGTTTTTGATATGTCATCAAGATCATACCGCGTGGACATTACACCGGGTGCAAATAGTTTATGTAGTTGTGGAAGTACTATAATTTATCACATGCCATGTGCCCATGTTGTAAGTTCTACTGCATCTGTTAGAATAAGTCATCTGGATTACGTTTCAGAGTACTACACAATGAATAACTATAAAATAACTTATGTGGATGAATTTCACACTATACCAGATAAGTCATACTGGCCCAGTCATGATATTGCATCTGGTCTGTACCCCTTGAACCCTCCAAACTTTAGAAGGAGATCTGGTAGGCCGAAGACTAACCGATACAGGAACACAATGGATGAACCAAGGCAACAAAGTACCAGGGTTTGTAGTTATTGCCACACAGTCGGCCATAATAGAACAACCTGCCCAACACGCCGTGCAAAGCACTCATGAAATTATTGAGTCATTGGTGCTGGTTAAGTAATATATGTCCCTAGGGCTTGTTTATGTGTTGGAGTGGAGTGAAATTGTTTTTGTTATTGTTCGATGTACTTCTTATGTTAAAAATTTATTTGGTGCCCAAGTTATGTATTATTACAACGATGTTTCCTTACTACTTTGTATTCTGCATGAAGTATTTTAATGTGTTTAGTTGTTTGTGAAAGTTTATGTAGATATTCATAATTATTTATTAGATAATTAACTCTGTAGAGCGAAGATAACTTATATGCTTATGATTTCATTTTAATGGTATGTGCAAAATCTTAAGTAATTCAGTTTTAGAAAATTAGATAATTCAAATGGACCACACAAGTTTTTTTGTCATTTTTGATCTTGCTAATTTTTTAAAAGTTGGTTATTTTTAGGCCTAATTTCATTAGTATTTTATATTAATTGGGTTGATAGATTTACATAAATTTGTTGGCTATTAAAAAAAAATTTATGCATTTTTGCAGCTATTATGGCAGAAAGTCAACATGGTCGCCGGAAACGACAGGCTAGAAAATCTGTTGCACAAGGGGAGCAGGAGCAAGAACATGTGCAGACAGATCTGCATCCTAGTATTGCCTCACTATGTGGTTCACACAGAGCAGCCCATCCTGATGAGGTATGATATTTTACCTTAGTTAATGTTCGTTGATTTAGTTAGTATTATTAATACCCTTCAACCTCCGTGCCTTGTAGGGAACAGTTTTGGAAGCTGCCTCGTATCTTCTCATGGTTTATGAGTGGCCAATTAATTGCCCTAGATTTATGGAGGCTCTTCGGGTCTTAGGATTGGATTGTGTTAGCCAGCTACGATATATAAGGATGGATCACAATCTTCTGACAGCTTTGGTTGAGCGTTGGTCACCTCAGACGAACTCATTTCACTTGCCTGTTGGTGAGATGAGTATTACTCTGTAGGATGTTGCTATGATATTGGGGGTTCACATTGATGGTCCTGCTTTGGTTGGAAATAATATTGTCGGTCGAGGTAGACGTTGGACTTGTTGGCCTGACTGCTGTGATGATCTGTTAGGGCAGCACCCTGAGCGAGATGTGGTGTATCATGATCCATTCAATGCCCAAGTGTCTTCGAAGTTCAGGATGGGATAGGCTCAGGCTCAGACTTGCTTACCTTTGAGATGGCTGCGTTGGACCTTCTATAAGGATTCGTATCTGGATTTGAATGAACTAGATTTTTGGCGGCATGTTCGAGCGTACATACTATTTCTGATGGGTACTTACCTTCTCCCAGACACCTCAGGTTGTGAGGTCCATTTAAGGTACTTACCCTTGTTGGAGGACTTGGGTTTGTTCAGCAGTTACTCCTTAGGGGCAGGAGTGCTAGCCCACTTGTATAGGGAACTTGCGGAGGCGACAAAGCCAAGGAGGGCGAACATTGCTGGATGCATCCATTTGCTTCAGATTTGGTGTTGGGAGCGACTTCATGTTGGACGTCCAGCACTTCATGTTCCACATCATGTAAGGTTGGATGGTCTTTCTATTGGCTACAGGTAATGTAAACCATAAGCTACGAATTTCAAAAATGTATAATTATTTGGTTGTCAACATCACATGATTATATATTATTTTTTAATGTAGGTAGAACCAAGAATTTATAAGGCAGCTCCCAACAGGTAGCCTCAGCAGTTATAGAGATGAGCTAGATGGCCTTTTGGATAGTCAGGTATGTATTTATATTAGTAAAGTAGAAGTGATATCATTTAATTTATAAAATTTATGATTATATGAATAAATATTTGTTTGATTTGGGCAGGTTACATGGGAGCCTTACACCCCAGAAATTCGTTCTCAAGTTGCTGATATATGCCTATTTGGACAAGCAATATGGTTAGCTCGTGTGCCCCTTGTTTGTTGGTCTCGAGTGGAGTGGCACCTACCAGATAGAGTTGTTCGACAGTTCGGCCTTACTCCTACTACTGATGTTCAACCCATGGAGAACAGATTCGCAAGAGTAGATGGGCGTGGTAAAGGTGACACGGATTGGATGGTGTACCACCAGCTTTATGTTAGAATGTAGGAGGATAGACACGTATATGTTGTTCAAGGATTGACTGCTGGACCTGATATTGGGCACTACATTCAGGATTACCTACAGTGGTTCAGGTCCTGGGCGACATTGTACATGTTGAAGCCACCATCAGAACCACCGACTACTTACTTCCCTAGAGCACCTTCAGAGCGATATCTGGTAAGTAATATTAGTGTTGTATATATATATCATTATGAAAGAATGTTCACTTTATAGTAGTTTAATATTTTTTGGCATTCGTTCAACGTAACTTCTTCCTGGACACAGAGAGTGCAGTGCTACCTTTGGTGAGTTCAGATGACTACAGCAATGCAGAAAGTATTATTAAGAGAATCGCTGAGATGACAGTGGATTTGCGTAGAGAGCTTCATATTCCTGATGAGCACTCATTTGAGCATGGATATACAGGGCATCCATACGGCGCCTTCAGTGCAGCGATGATTGATCCTGTTTCTACAGATACGGGACCTTCTCAGCCTTTTTTTACTCAGCCGACTCAGGACTCTACACCAGGATGGTACCCAGATGAGTATATTCCAGATAGTACATCAGGCGGCACAGTTGGGCCAGAGGAGCAAGGGATCATTGGGGTAGAGCAGCATGTGCTACGTGATAGGCCTGTACGTCCACCACAACATTACACACCCGGCAGTCATGCTTTACCACATAAAGGACGTAGGAGACGTTAGTTGATGTTATGTTTTTAATATATGTTATGTACACTTTTTGGGATGTTCATCTATCTAGTGATTATTGACTCTGACTCTCCTTAACTTTCATACAACTAATTTATTTTCCAGTTCCCTTATGAAATGATGGTTAGAATAAATTTAGATTAACTATAAATATAATTAGAAAACATCAACTAAAATAATTGAACACTATATCATTGCCAACACTAATCATACACGAAAATACGAACCCTTACAACTACATGAAGATTATGCAAAGTAACACATTACATAACAAATTGAAATACTTAGACACCCATCCTACTAAGCAAGAAATAAATTAAGATGTTGGCGTACATAACCTTTAGAGGAGAAGATATCTTCCCTATTTTCTACTTAGCATATGTAAACGTGACTGCAGTTGGGTTTGAGTTGGACAACATTTCTGATTGAACTCGAACTCATACTGAAGGTCTTGCCAATCGTCTAGATTGAAGAACTCTCTGCGTTTCCCATCAGGTAATACCTCATTCATCCGCTCTTTATAAAAATCCATAATAAACTTGTCCGCCCTCGAATACCAATCACTATATAAAATGATATGCTCATGATCAAGTTCGCTGCAGTCAATATCAGGCGGGGATTGTCCACTATCTCTGTGCCGTTTCATCTCATGGTATCGCATCTGTAAAAAATGAAGACTTACATGATGACCATTTACTTCACGGAACCTAATTTGAAGAGATTTCCAGCCAGCAGCATTTAAGAAATCTCTACTCTTAAAAAGTTTCACCATAATTAACTCGCTGTGCATATCCCAGAGGCAATCATCCTCATCTTCTGTCCATTCATGTCCGCAACACCTAAATATCTCATTTCGATTAGCCTTCTGCTCTAACGGACTGTCACCGGCGCGTGCTATGCAAGTATGCATTCTTCTGCTTGCTTCATCGAACCTTTCCTTGTTGGGGACACCTTTAAATTTCTCCATACATGGCCAAAACATTCTGAATAACTCAAAATTAATAACTCAAGAACTATGCTATCTCACTCTCCCACTCACCTTTTAAATAGCTTAGATTAAATATTCCCAACAAACACTACCAGCCAAGTTTATGACATGTGATGTGATGCACCATTGCAAGCTAATTGATTTGTCATTTCAAAAGGATTCTCACATTATTAGGATCCTATGCTTTCACATATTTTTATAAAATGTAAGTTCCAATATCCACAATAATTTATAATTTTCTAATAAATTAAATAAAAAATTTAATACTTCTTTAATTTAAAAAAATACTTGAGTTATCCATATAATATCAAAATTTAATATTCAATTCATTTTGTGTGAATCTAATAAATATAAATACTTATCAAATTTAAATTTCAATATTTAATATTAATTTTTTTTAAAAAAATTCTGCCACACATAAATCGCCCCCTAAACGGGCGATTTATGTGTAAATCGCCCGTTTAGGGGGCGATTTATAAGTCGCCAACTTGATAGGCGATTTATACCAGAATCCTAAATCGCCTAAATAACAGGCGATTATGCCTATTTATAAATTTTAAAATAACAATGCTTAAAGCGCTAATTCTTATTCTAATCATGCTTAGTATTAAAATTTGTCCGAGATTGTTGGTGTCTTAACTTTTGGGAAGGACGACTAACCATTGTAAATTTATTTAAACATATCCTATATGTCCCCACCCTAGGGGTGCAAACGAGTCAAGCCGACTCGCCAGCTGGCTCGGACTCGACTCGGTAACAGGCTCGATGAGTCGAACTTATCAAGCTCGAGAGCCGAGATCGAACACGATTTCGAGCTTGATGGTTTATAAAGCTCGAGCTCAAACATGCCTATCGCTCGACTCGTCAGCTAGAAGGAGGAGCTAGTTGGCGGTAAATCCAAAACGACGGAGCTCGCAAGCGGGAAATCTAAAACAAGGGAACTCGCGGGCAGGAAATCGACGACGAAGGCGGATGCGACTACAAGCTCGGGACGCCGACGATTACGCTCAGGACGACAATGGACGAACGAGCTCGGGACTACGACGGACTGTCCGTTACGGACGCGACGAGGAGGGGCGTAGCTCGAGTGCTCGACAGCGGAGCTCGATGAGCCGCTCGACATGAAGACAAGTCGAGCTCGAGCTCGGATTTTGAGCTAGACTCGAGTTCGAGCTCAAGCTCGAGCTCAGTATTTGAAAGTCGAGCTTGACTCGAACACCCTCTGGCTCGAGCTTGACTCAACTCATTTGCACACCTACCCCACCCCCAACCTCGCAAGAGAGAAAAACCATAAAAAATTTCTACTATTTTCTCCCTCATTTCTACCCTCTCAAACCTTCAATTCTCTTTTCTTCTTCTAAACGTTTTCTTCTTCTTCTTCTCCTTCTTTCTTCTTCATCTTCTTTTTCTTCTTATTCTTTTTTTAAGAAATCTAATTATTCACATCTTCAGTATTTATTTTACTCCCTATATTAATTATAAAAATATCTAATTAGATTAAAAATTTATAGATTATTTTTTTGATATGTTAACTTATTAATCAAAACCTGTTGATCATATGGATTCCTTGATTGATCATCAGAGCTCTTTAAATTTTAAAATTTTCTTTTTATTAATGTTATTTTTTACTAATTAATTGTGATTTTAATTAAAGGTTGACTAGGTAACCGTTGTTCTGACTTGATTTCAGTTTCTTAAAAATTAAATTATAAAATTTTGGCATGTTTTGTGCTCTTTCATAATTATTACAACTTTTCTTTTGATTATTTAAATTTGCTTAATGAATTTTAAAATTCCAAACTTTTTTTGCATGCATGATGCATTAATTAGGGTCAATTGAAGGGCTATCCTTCTCTGTGCACATGGAAATAGTCAAGATTTCAAGTTTTACAATTTAATTGTCATTTTTTTCTTAATTAAATCTTCATTTTATTAGGGAAAATAGAATTTAACCAGTATTTAATGCCAAACATTCTATTCAAAATAAAAAAAAATTCATTTTCAAACATCAATTAAATTTAATGCTAATTATTAGCATTGAATTTTATTTTTAACTATTTTTTCTTTATTAACATCAAATATTAAAATTATTTGTTTATTACTAGTCATTAATAAATAATACTATTTGAAATCTAGAGAACTTATAATTCTAATTGCTTTCTTTAAAGCAATTAGTTTATATAGAACAATTAATCATTAATCTTTAAATACCATTTAATTAACTAAAAAACAAAAATAAGTCAAATTTTTTAAAAATTCTAAAAATATCAAAAATCATTAAAAATTAAGTTTATTATGTTTGGATTGGTAGAATGAGCAATTTTCTAATATAGAACATTAGCACATACAAACTCAGATGTACCACATTCACTTTAATATTTATTCTACTTAGGCATACCATATTTATCTAAGTAACCTTCAAGTGGATCACGTCTTCTTGTGCCATCTTGTTTTATCTAGTATATAATTATCTTAAAGGGGTCATATCTATTAAATCATACATTCTATTTAATTGGTCATATCCACTTGGGCGACCAACTCTTTTTTCATTAAGGATCACATCCACTATGAATCACTGTGGTTTGGTAAAGTCATAATTACTTAAGCATTTATCAATCATATATTAAAAGTATTTGAATAGTTTTTTAATGCTTATATATTATTTCTCAAGTGCTTAAAACACATTCAAACACTTAATCTTAGTTAGATGATTAATGAGCTTAGTCATCGTGCTGTTATATTAACATACATATATTTATATATTTAGTTTGAGCTTGCACTTAAGTAGCTTAGTAGAATACATCCATAGATTTAGTACTAACTTGATTTTTTTTAATGTCGAACGCTGTAGTACTCAACACCCCAGCGTTGTAGTGCCCACTTAAATCATTTTAAACTCGAGAGGTTAGTGTAACAACGCTTCAAAATCTCAGCACCATTACGTCACTCATTTTTTGATCTCTCAAACAAAGAGGGCAGTGAAAGTTCGATAGGGATGTTAAGCCCTAGTGAACTAGTCCCGAGGCTAACCAAGAGGGGGGGTGAATTGGTTATTTAAAAATTTCACGATAACTATGAAAATCTTTTTATAACGTGCAGCGGAAACGAATTAAAACAACGATAAAAAGATCAACCACAGATATTCACCCAAGCAGTTAATATCAGAAAAAATTAAAGTGCAGAATTGAATCAGAAAAGCAAACCAGATTTTATAGTGGTTCGGTCAACTTGACCTACGTCCACTCCCCGGAGCCTCCCCTCCGGGTATTGCACTAAACAGAAGTGTCTCTCCTTTTGCTCCCACAGCAAGGCGGAGAAGCCTGTACAAAAATCTCCTTTTCACCACACGGTGAGGCAGAGAACCCGACCTCCTTTCGCTTCCTCCTGAAGCAGGCAGAGAACCTTCGAACTCCTTTCGCTTCCTCCTGAAGCAGGCAGAGAACCTACGAACTCCTTTTGCTTCCACCTGAAGCGGGCAGAGAACCCCGGATCTTCTTGCGAACGATCCTCCCACGATGAACACCGACTAGACGAAAGACGACGAGCGGAGAAGACGACTCTGATCCGTGCTCGGAGCAACCTTAGTGAATCCCTCACTAACTCCCCCTCACAAGATCTTCTCTCTCTCTCCCAACTCTCTCTCTCTCTAGGGTTTCTCAGGGAAGGAAGGCAGCAAAAAAATTTTTCCAAAAATTGGAAAAGGTTCTTTTAAAGGAGGGCTTAAAATTTGCCCTAAATCTCAACTGGTCGGCCAAGATCGTCCAGGACGATCGGTATATCGTCCTGTACGATCCGTTCAAATTCAGCTGTTTCAGCCTGGACGATTAGGCTCTTCTGGACGATCAGTAGAAAAAGTTGTTCATATCGTCCCTTACGATCCTGCGATCGTCCGGGACGATTAGTTCAAATTGAGGGAAATCGTCCAGAAGACAGTTCGGGTCGTCCAGAGAAATCTGTGCTGGACGACCAAAAAATGACTTGATCGTCCCGGACCATAGGGTTATCGTCCGGTACGATTAGTTCAAAAAGGCCCCAAATCATCCTGTACATAGTTCTGGACGTACAGCTTAAATGCACTAGACGATCAAGATCGTCCGGGACGATCTTGCGATCGTCCAGGACGATATGATCGTATCAACCAAAAATAAATTGCTTTCCTTAATTACCAGATTAAATTAGGCATGATTGTACTGGATCGTCCGGGACGATACACGTATCGTCCGGGACGATCAGACCAAGTATCTAAAAATAAGAACTTGCCTAACTTGATCTGGCGGCTGAGAATTTCTGATTTGGGCATATCGTCCGGTACGATCCGTAGATCGTCCAGGACGATCTGCTTAATCTGACCCTCTTAACTTAGTCGCCTTAATTAGGGTTTCTGTTTTAACTGGATCGTCCAGGACGATGTGGAGATCGTCCAGGACGATCTGAACAAATTTTTAACAGAAACTCTAATTCACTCAATCTCTCTCCCTGAGTGTGTGTGTGCAAGGTTACTTAGCTAGGGAATCAGTTACATTACAATTGACTCAATAAAAAGAAAAATCATACATTTGACACACTTGGACCCGATCTTGAGTTGGCTTGAGTGGCTCGTGGTCTTTTATGCCTGAAACAGATTAGCTAAGCAAAATACACTGGAAACATGTTTGTCATCATCAAAACCAGATTTGCAATAATCTCCCCCTTTTTGATGATGACAAATATTTGTAAAGTAGTCTGAAAATAAAAGTAAACTAGGAGATCAAACAAACAAACATTTTTTAAATTTTCATTTAACAGCTAAAATAATACAGGAAACATGACTCAGAAAACAGAAACAGACACGACTACAACTGACTCCTCCTTTTGACATCACAAAAAGGAGGAGGAAAGAAAGAAAAAAAATAGAACACAGAAATAAAACATAAAATAAAATATAAATAGAACAACTACAAAACAGAAAAATCAGAATTTTTCCTTGATTTTAGATTAAAAAAAAAACCAATGACAGGACGATTGACAGCGCTGAAATCCAGAAAAGGTTGGGAATAATCAACGTTCGTAGCTCCGACCCCGGGCACCTTATCGATGCAAACCTCTTTCAACACAAAAATCCGATTCAAAAGAAAAGACATTAGATTTGAAAAGAGATCCTTTCAAGCCTCATTCCAGAAAAATATTTGATATAATAGTGTTACAAAGTAAAAAATCAGAAATCAGGATTTTCAAAACTCAAGCTTTTGAAAATATTAAGTGGCGCACAGATTTCTCTAAGACATTTAACAATCTGAAAGGAAAGAAAGCTTATTTTGGGCTCATTTTGTGCCTCTTTTTCAAATTGGTTGGCGCTTTGCGCAACTTTTGATTTTTGATACACTTTGTGTATCCAATTTGGCAATTTCGCATCTTTTCAGTTTTGGGCTCATTTTATGCCTCTTTTTCAAATTATCTGGCGCACTGCGCATCTTTTATAAGCTTTCTCCTTTTCATAATCATTAAAGAGTCTCAGCTGTGAGATTATCTTCCAGACATAGGAGATGACTCTCCGCAGTAAGGAAGAATGATTCACAAAACAAAAGCCATACAACATATGATAAATGCAATCACTTGGTTTAGAAAATCAAACTAATGACTCAAGACTTTGAAAAACACTATTGATATGAGGCAGATTACTGTAGGAAGATAAAATAATCTCTATTTCAAAAACTAATATTTTAATTTTGAAGAGGATTTTTATTCAAAAGAAACTACACACCAGTAAAGGAGTTAGAGGAAGAGAAACAATTATCAATGTTTCTTCCCTTTAACAGATTCAGCGAAGTCAATCATTGCTTACCAGCTTCCAAACCAAAACAAGGTAAAAACTCCCAGTCAAAAATTCAGATCATCAGAAGTAGTGAGCAGTGATCAGATCTTGAAAAGCATAAAACAGTAAGTGCAAGATATGAACTAGTAAATAAATAAAAACAGGTAGAAAATCATAGCAAAGTAAATACTCAAATCAAACTAATAGTAAGGCTAACACAGAAATCAGCAGAAGAAATAAAATCAACTGAAAGCAAATAATCCAACCAAAACTAACTAACAGAAATAAAAAATCAGAATACCAAAACTAACTAACAGAAATCAGAATACCAATCAGAACAATCAGCAGTCATCAGAATCAAGCATTTATATCAATCACTCCTAATCTGGTTCTCAAAATGCTGAATGAGTCAAAGGCCAGTGGTTTAGTGAATATGTCAGCCAGCTGATTTTCAGTTGCTACGTGGTGTAGCTCAATGTCCCCTTTTGTAACATGGTCCCTAATGAAGTGATGCCTAATGTCAATGCATTTGGTCATAGAATGTTGGATTGGATTCTTAGAGATACAGATGGCACTAGTATTATCACACAGAACAGAAATTGTGCCAACAGGTACTCCTAAATCCAAGACTTGCTGCTTCAACCAAAGAACTTGGGCCACACAACTCCCTAAGGCAATGTACTCAGCTTCAGCAGTGGAAAGTGCAATTGAGTTCTGTTTTCTACTGGACCAGGAGACTAACGACTGTCCTATAAATTGACAAGTCCCAGAAGTACTCTTCCTATCCACCCTACACCCCGCAAAGTCAGAATCAGAATATCCAATGATCTCAAAAGAGGTGCTGTGCCTAGGGTACCAAATTCCTAGGTTCGGGGTTCCTAAAAGATATCTAAGAATTCTCTTAATAGCAGTCAGGTGGGACTCTTTAGGATCAGCCTGAAACCTAGCACAAAGATAGACACTAAACATGATATCATGTCGGCTAGTAGTCAGGTAAAGCAGTGAACCTATTATCCCTCTATACTTCTTCTGATCAACATATTTTCCATTTGAATCCTTATCTAACTGAACTGAGGAGGGCATGGGAGTATTGATTGGCTTGGCTTTGTCCATTTCATATTTCTTCAAAATGTCCTTAGTGTATTTTGATTGATTGAGAAAGGTTCCATCATCCGTTTGCCTTATGCTAAACCCCAAAAAGTAGGACAATTCTCCCATCATACTCATCTCAAACTCTTTACTCATTGTTTTAGAAAACTCTTCACATAAGTATTTATCAGAAGATCCAAAAATTATATCATCAACATAGATCTGGACAATTAGTAAGTCATCTCCTAATCTCCTCAGAAAAAGGGTGGTGTCTACGCTCCCCTTAACAAACTCTCTTTCTAACAGGAATGTGCTAAGCCTCTCATACCAAGCTCTGGGTGCCTGTTTCAGTCCATATAAGGCCTTTTTTAATTTATAGACATGACTTGGATATTGGGAACTCTCAAAACCTGGGGGTTATTCTACAAAAATATCTTCTTTAATTACCCCATTTAAAAAGGCACTCTTAACATCCATTTGAAATAGCTTAAATCCCTTATAACAGGCAAAGGCTAGTAGCACTCTGATGGCTTCCAATCTAGCTACAGGGGCAAAAGTCTCCTCAAAATCAATCCCTTCTATCTGATTATACCCCTTAGCCACCAATCTTGCCTTATTTCTCACCACCACACCAGAATCATTCATCTTATTCATAAAGACCCACTTGGTTCCCACAATACTTTAATTTTTAGGTCTTTCTACTAACTCCCAAACATCATTCCTTACAAATTGATTCAATTCTTCCTGCATAGCTAAAATCCAAAATTCATCCGAAAGGGCTTGATTGATGTTGGTGGGTTCAGTCATTGAGATAAAGGCAGAATGGTTTACTTCCTTCCTAAGTCCATGCCTAGTCCTAACACCTTCAGAAGGGTCTCCTAAGATCAGTTCTTTAGGATGACTCGAAGAATATCTCCAATCTCTAGGCAACTCTGTTTGAGGTTCTACCCTTTCCTCCAAATTTGTATTTCCAACTCCTTGGGTAACCTCAATAATCTCTTCATCTTCTACTTCAGATCTAGACTCCTTAGGATCAGATTCATCAAACACTGCATGGGTTGTTTCTTCCACCACCAAAGTCCTCCTATTGAACACCCTAAAGGATTTCCCCACACTTGAATATCCTAAGAACACTCCTTCATCAGATTTGGGGTCAAATTTTCCTGAGGGTGACTTCCCGTTGTTCAAAATGAAAACCTTACAGCCAAAGACATGGAGGTGGGACAGATTTGGAGTTCTACCCTTAATGATCTCATAAGGTGTCTTGCTTAGTTTGACTCTCACATTCACCCTATTCAGCACATAATAGGCAGTGTTCACCGCTTCAGCCCAAAAGTATTTTGGAAGTGAATACTCGGCAAGCATGGCTCTAGCGGCTTCCACTAAGGTCCTCTTCTTCCTTTCAGCTACCCCGTTCTGCTGAGGGGTCCTAGGAGCTAAAAAATTGTAACTAATCCCATGATCCTCACAAAAGCTTCCAAACCTTTCATTTTCAAATTCCCCTCCGTGATCACTATGGATGGTAATAATCTCACATCCTAACTTCTTCTGAATCCAAGTAGAGAAGGATCTAAACTCATCAAATGACTCAGATTTATGTGACAAAAACTTAACCCAGGTGAACCTCGAATAATCATCTACAATCACAAAACCATAGACTCTCCCCCCTAAGCTGGCAGTGCTAATAGGTCCAAAGAGGTCCATGTGAAGAACTTCTAAAGGTCTAGTGGTGCTAATGTCCTTAACAGAGTGAAAAGAGGACTGGACTTGCTTCCCCAACTAACAGGCATCACACAGGTGATCCTTAGTGAACTTAAGCTTGGGCACACCTCTAACTAAGTCCTTTTGGGTGACTCTCCTAAGGGTTTTCATACTGGCATGACACAATCTCCTATGCCATAACCAAGACTCATCAGCAGCAGTTTTTAAGCAAATTGAATTATCAGATTTAATGCTACATACATCCAGCTTGTAGACGTTGTTGATCCTTTGCCCCTGCAAAACAACTTCATCATTTAAGCTTAAAATGCAGCCAGTGGGCAGAAATTTGATGCTGTATCCCTTGTCACAGAGTTGACTGATGCTCAGCAGGTTGTGTTTCAGTCCATCTACAAGCAAAACATTATCAATCATAAAGTTCTTTGAATCACCAATTATACATGTGCCTACCACCTTCCTGGTGGTGTTATCTCCAAGTGTAACCTTGCCTCCAGCTCTGGCCTCCAGCGAAATGAACTGATTTGTATCTCCAGTCATATGTCTAGAACATCCGCTGTCCAGGTACCACATGCTCTCACGAGGTCTTGTGTGAGAGCACATCTACAAAAGTATCAAACGTCAGTCTTAGGAACCCAAACAGGTTTGGGTTCCTTCTTATGAAAAGAAGAATGTAATGCATGTGTGCTGTGCTATGAAACAGGCAGTTTGGGTTTCCACACCCAATGTGTACTACGGTGAACAGTGCAGGTGTGAGAAATATGTCCTAACATGCCACATGAAAAACATCTAACACCAGGAAAAGGGTTAACTAATCTACGTGGATGATAATGCCTCTTCCTAGATGTATATGAAACATGCTTTGAAGAACTTACAACAGATTTTTCAAAAGGTGGCGATGCATAAAACTGTTCAAAAGTAGGCGGTGTTTTGTTCTTTTCAAAAGCACTGATCTTTACTTTCAAAAACTCATTTTCTTTCTTTAAACTTGCAATTTCAAATTTCAAGGTTCCCTTGCTACTTTCTACTTCACATGCCATTGTATCTAATTCTTTAAAAGCTCTTTCTAAGTCCACATGCGTAGTTTTCAATGAATCATGCTCAGAAACTAAATCAGAATATTTTTTATTCACCTCATCGAATTCATCAAGCAAAGACATGTGATTTGAATCAAGTGTGAAATGATCTTTAACTACAGAATCATGCTCTTTTTACAATGTTAAGTAATCTAATTTCAAACTAGCATGAGTTTTCTTAAGCTTCCTATAAGATGTATGAATTCTTTCAGAAACTTCAAATAATTGATCATAGGTAAGCTCACATACCTCTTCCTGATCCAACTGACCAGGGTGATCATCAGCCATAAGACACAAGTTTGTTTCCTCCTCTTCAGCTTCAGTCTTAGAAGAGTCGGATGCAGAGTCTGCCCAGAACGCCTTCTGAATCCGCTTCTTGTCCTTTCTAAACTTTGGTTTCTCCTCACCCTTCTCCTTGCTTGGGTGAGCTTTAAGTGTTGGACAATCAGCCTTAATGTGTCCAGGCTTCCTGCATTCAAAACAAACATATTCAGATGAACTCTTAAAATTTTTATTGGACTTACCCTTATTCCACTTCTGATAGTTCTTATATTTCTTCATTAGAAAGCTTTTGAATTGCCTGGTGATTAAGGCAACATCATCGCTATCAGACCCGGAAGTGCTAGCATCAGAATCCTTGGCCTTTAGTGCCACTGTCTTCTCTTTCTTGCGTTCACCTGCATCAAGTTGCCTTTGGTTCACCCCTTGCTCGTAAGCAATAAGAGATCCAAGTAAGCTGTCAATAGAGTAAGTGTTTAAATCTTTAGATTCAGTAATAGCAGTAATCTTAGCATCATAAGAAGCAGGCAAACATCTTAGAATTTTGTTCACTCTTTCTTAGTTAGTAAGTTCTCTACCTAGAACATGCAAAGAGGTAACAATCTGAGTGAACCTTGTGTACATTTCTGAAATAGTCTCACTAGGTTTCATGCGAAAAAGTTCGTAATCATGTAACAAGATGTTTAACCTAGACTGTTTGACTTCAGTTGTACCTTCGTATGTTATGCATAATCTATCCCAGATTTCCTTTCCCGTTGTACAAGTAGAAACACGCATATAGTCTTCGGATTTTAAAGCACAAAAGAAATAGTTCAAGCATTTTGCATTTAACTGTGCTAAATCACGATCATCAAACGTCCAATCAGTAAAAGGCAGTTCAATTTTCACATTATTAATCAGTCTAAAAGGTGGTTCGTATCCGTCCTTAACTAACATCCACATGCGATAATCAATAGACTGTAGAAAAGTAGACATGCGTGTTTTCCAAAAATCAAAAGAAATATTATCAAACAACGGTGGTCTTGTAATAGAATATCCTTCAGCAGTATTACGATTATTACAGTTAGCCATGGATCAAATTCAAAAGTTTTTAAACCTAAATTTTGAATCCCTCTCTGATACCACTTGAAAGTTCGATAGGGATGTTAAGCCCTAGTAAACTAGTCCCGAGGCTAACCAAGAGGGGGGATGAATTGGTTATTTAAAAATTTCACGATAACTATGAAAATCTTTTTATAACGTGCAGCGAAAACGAATTAAAACAACGATAAAGAGATCAACCACAGATATTCACCCAAGCAGTTAATATCAGAAAAAATTAAAGTGCAGAATTGAATCAGAAAAGCAAACCAGATTTTATAGTGGTTCGGTCAACTTGACCTACGTCCACTCCCCGGAGCCTCCCCTCCGGGTATTGCACTAAACAGAAGTGTCTCTCCTTTTGCTCCCACAGCAAGGCGGAGAAGCCTGTACAAAAATCTCCTTTTCACCACACGGTGAGGCAGAGAACCCGACCTCCTTTCGCTTCCTCCTGAAGCAGGCAGAGAACCTTCGAACTCCTTTCGCTTCCTCCTGAAGCAGGCAGAGAACCTACGAACTCCTTTTGCTTCCACCTGAAGCGGGCAGAGAAGCCCGGATCTTCTTGCGAACGATCCTCCCACGATGAACACCGACTAGACGAAAGACGACGAGCGGAGAAGACGACTCTGATCCGTGCTCGGAGCAACCTTAGTGAATCCCTCACTAACTCCCCCTCACAAGATCTTCTCTCTCTCTCCCAACTCTCTCTCTCTAGGGTTTCTCAGGGAAGGAAGGCAGCAAAAAAATTTTTCCAAAAATTGGAAAAGGTTCTTTTAAAGGAGGGCTTAAAATTTGTCCTAAATCTCAACTGGTCGGCCAAGATCGTCCAGGACGATCGGTATATCGTCCTGTACGATCCGTTCAAATTCAGCTGTTTCAGCCTGGACGATTAGGCTCTTCTGGACGATCAGTAGAAAAAGTTGTTCATATCGTCCCGTACGATCCTGTGATCGTCCGGGATGATTAGTTCAAATTGAGGGAAATCGTCCAGAAGACAGTTCGGGTCGTCCAGAGAAATCTGTGCTGGACGACCAAAAAATGACTTGATCGTCCCGGACGATAGGGTTATCGTCCGGTACGATTAGTTCAAAAAGGCCCCAAATCATCATGTACATAGTTCTGGACGTACAACTTAAATGCACTAGACGATCAAGATCGTCCGGGACGATCCTGCGATCGTCCAGGACGATATGATCGTATCAACCAAAAATAAATTGCTTTCCTTAATTACCAGATTAAATTAGGCATGATTGTACTGGATCGTCCGGGACGATACACGTATCGTCCGGGACGATCAGACCAAGTATCTAAAAATAAGAACTTGCCTAACTTGATCTGGCGGCTGAGAATTTCTGATTTGGGCGTATCGTCCCGTACGATCCGTAGATCGTCCAGGACGATTTGCTTAATCTGACCCTCTTAACTTAGTCGCCCTAATTAGGGTTTTTGTTTTAACTGGATCGTTCAGGACGATGTGGAGATCGTCCAGGACGATCTGAACAAATTTTTAACAGAAACTCTAATTCACTCAATCTCTCTCCCTGAGTGTGTGTGTGCAAGGTTACTTAGCTAGGGAATCAGTTACATTACAATTGACTCAATAAAAAGAAAAATCATACATTTGACACACTTGGACCCGATCTTGAGTTGGCTTGAGTGGCTCGCGGTCTTTTGTGCCTGAAACAGATTAGCTAAGCAAAACACACTGGAAACATGTTTGTCATCATCAAAACCAGATTTGCAACAGGCAGCACCACTATGCTTGCAAGCATAGTGCTACAACAATCTCAACTAAAATTTTATGATTTATAGGAATTTTAGATAAATTATATTTTGAGGCTATTACAATCCACCCACCTTAGAAAAATATTGCCCTTGACATTTCTCACTATAGTCCACAAACAAATATAACAAAATTACTAATCACATGTCTCATTAGTCATATCAATCAAATCATATGTTTATTTACTCACACATGTATGCATGTTAATCAATAAGTCATATAGCATGTCATGCAATGTATTTCAATCAACAGTATTAAAATTTCACAATAACATGTATATCAAAGGACTATACCAGTAGACCTCTTAAATGCATCTCTCACTTCTTGTTGATTCATGCTGTACACTCTTGGTTGGATTGGTGCTATCATCATTTACTGTGTGGGCTACCTCTGACCCCCAATCATATTTATGCCACTTGTCCTACTGATATATCCATCATTAGACATTCTAGATCTCTTTAATTCTCTATTTGTATGCTGATCTAGATTAATCTGCCCTAGATCCAAATTTCTCTCCATATCCTCTCTATGGATAATTAATCATTATGTGTCCATACTGACTACATCTAAAAAAATATCCTATGATCAAATAACATTGTCTTACTTATCTCCTACCACATCGGGAATACTTCGATACACTACCAGGTGCTACCATAGGTCCTCTCCTAAAATCAATAAACATGCTTTTCTTCTCACCACCTTCTCCTATGATCACTTCTTCACCTGCTCCCTTCTTACTCTTATCCTGCCTAAAATGAGAAATAGTTAAATCATTTTCTATTACTTTGGTTCTCTCTATTAATTCAAAAAACTCTTGAATTTTTAGAGGTACTAATAGATGCCTCAGCTCATCTTTCAATCCCCTTAAGAATCTTTAGTATTTCTCCTTAGTAGTTTTAATCAATTGAGGAGCATATCTGGCTAATGAAGTAAACTCAACTTCAAATTACATCACTTTTTTGTTCCCTTGCTCTAGTCTCATGAAAGTTTTCTACATTTATTATCGTGCTGATTGAGGGACAAACTAGTCTCTAAAAGTACTAATGAACTCCTCCTATTTAATCAATGAGTTTGACTTGCTTCAAAACTATTCTCTTTACTGTCATATCCACCATCTTTCATCTTTAGCTTCAAACAAGAACACTACCAGTGATACTTTCTTATTCTTTGGGTATTACATGTTGTTAAATAACTTTTAATTCTTAATAACTAGTCCTCCTCAATCTATAGCTCTACAATTCCCTTGAACAATTGAGGCTTCAATTTATGGAACATCTATAAGTGCTTATCTTTCTCAGTCTCTTCGCTCCCACCTTATCTACTCAAAGCATCATTCATTAATTGGGCAATTAAACTAGCAAACTACATAATACTATCATAACTCATTAGGGCCACTATGCTACTCATTTGGTACTTCATGGCTAGAAGAATCTATTGCACTAAATATAGTTCTTTTTTTTTTTATTAAATCACAATTCAATCATACATATACTTATAAACATGATTGCAAAAATGAATGCATCTTAGAACTACCAATTTTTTATCTATCTCAATCAATTATTGTGGCTCTAGTTATAATTCAATTCTTTCACTAATCATTACTCTAATATCACTTCTGTGATGCCCCTAGATCTAAATGTAGAAGATAACTACTTTATCTTCTATTTAATCTACTAGAACCTCTAATTAATTCACTTGTATAAATAAGTCTAGTGAAAATAACTATAAATCATATATATTAATTTATAATTTTATATTCATTTCCTAAAATTTATATACAATAATCAGTAGTTAAATTCACAACATCAATCTATTATTAAACACTCTTGGTTACAAAAAAAATAAAATTGAAGTATATAAAATAGAACTAAACCTAGAAATCATAATAAAAGTCTCACTCCATTGGATCCTGACCTATTCCTAAAAACATGTAAAAATCATAGAGAGAGCTAACGTCTCATAAGATTACCAAAATTTACAATTGCATTAAATGCAAGATAGTAGAAATATGTAATACTAAGAACATGGGATATTCAATAGGAACAATGTCAATTCTAATGAGTAGTGAAGATTAATACAAGTATGTAACATAGAAACTAGTGATCAGTAACCATATAAAGGATCATTATGCTCTATCATTTATAAACCCATGTCAATTAAAATGTAGAAAGTAAAATCATGAATCAATGCATGTTTATAATTTACTTGTTTTTATATATATACCATCTAATGTATATCGATATACCTATCATATCAAGCAATTATTTTACATTGATTATATATATCGTACAATATGAATGCATGTATATCATATTTTGTATCAAGGGCAATATATCAGGTATATTATGTATTTCATATACATTATATATTCTTGCATCAGTCTTATGAGTCTTATCATATGCATGTATCATGTTCATGTAATATCATATCATTTATTTAATTATCATGTTATGCCTTATTTTATTAACATGTAATCCTAACATGTATACAAATCATGTTATAAGCAAGACAAGACATCTGACTACTTATGATGTTTTTCCTGTCTGTAGGCCTTTCAGACTAAACATGAATTAATCTCAATCATATAAGCCCTATAAATAGGAATTAGTCTCATATCATATGTCTCAAGTTAAGTGCTTTCATATAAGAAGCCTTCACTTCTTTTTCATTGACGTATCATACCATATCAGTCAATCTCCTTACACCTCCTATTTCATATCACTTAGACTTATACCACAAATTTTATTTTAAGAAAAGCTCATCTGCCCACCCTCATATACTAGTTAACATGTTTCCAGTCAATATGAATCAGTCAACCATTTTCAGCCAACCTTCCTTATCTTTACACACATTTCATATTGTGTATATCAAAATAGAAAACATCATATTCTCACCTTATGCAATTATCATAACATGTAAATCTATCCATTGTACTCATCAATATGCATGCATTATGCTAAAATATATATTATGCCAAATGAGTAGTAACTTTATACATATTATATATTTCAAGTCAAGATGTAGTATACTAACTTCTGTTCATTTTGTACTTGTTATTTCTCACATAAGCATAAAACCAATAGATGAAATTTTAATATGGGCTCATCAAAATATTCAAATTAATGATATCTATTATATATCAAAAGTTATATAATAAAAGTTCACTAGAATGGAGAATATTGCATTTTTATTATATCCAGGCGAGAGAAGATAGATGAAACTCAAAATTATCAAGATGAAAGTAAGGTTAAGGTTACCTACCATGATTATAGCACTTTTCATAATTTGAACGATGAAAAATATTAGCTTGAGCCTTACTTTCTCTATCCTCCTCTCTCACCTTTTTCTCCTCTCCTATCTCTTCTTAGTCGGCCATATAAAGAAATGGGAGGGGAAATGGCTTAGGTGAGGGTTTTGATAAAATGAGATTTGATATTTTATTTAAAAAATAGTTTTTTTGTCCATTGCTAGAGGGCTCAACACCTCAGCACCACAACAATCACTCAAATCCTTGTAAACCTTAGATCTTAGGGCTACAACGCTTCAAAATCGCAATGCTTTTGCATCGCTCATTTCAGAGCTCTCAAATAGAGAGTGCAACTTCGCTACACTCGTAAGCATAGCATCACATCGCTCTTAGCCAAAATTTTAGGATTTGTAGAAATTTTAGAGAAATTAAAATTTGAGGCTATTATAATTACAAACATGGGTTATCCTCATACGTGTATGCATCCTAAAACATCCATTGTTCATCAAAATTGATTCATATGTCATTATGTTGTTATGGTGATTCAATAATAATAACATCTAATGCCTAATAAAATTGTAGCATGTATGGAGGCAACTTTTAATAGTAAGATTTCTTATATTAAAGCAAAAGATGCATGATCAAAGACCATCAAATTGATATTTTATAATTATAAGGATTTATATGACAACTCTATTGATTAATGGAGGTCATTCGTTGTTCCTTGTATGACACTGCCCATAGAATGCTAGTTAGTACATATCAACATTAGAAGTGAATACTTTAAGCTTTTAGACCATCCATTTTGGGGTGAAATTATTTTATCTTGTACTAAATAAGGATGACACGTAATGCTTGGAAAGTACAGGGGCACATTTCTCACTATTAATGCAAAAATTGTATAATTTCATTAGTATTTATGTGGTTTGACTCTAAATGTAATTAGCATTGGAAGTGAATTCTCTAAAGACTTCATACGTATTTCACTTTTTTTATTCTTCATAGATATTTATACATCATTTCATATATATTTTTTGGTTTGTTTTGTGTTTGAAGTGAAATCTTCCTATGGGCAATGCATATATGATGTTTACAATACTCATTAGAGAACTTTGATAAAAATGCACTTTTGATCAGCCACAAACCTATCATGTTTCATGTGCTCATGTTACTACTACACTTGGTGTGAAATGCTTAGATAATATTATTTTTTATTTTGAAGTTCTTTTAACTAGAAAGTTAAAGCAAAATATACAAGTCTCTATTCCACTTCACTCCCAAATAAACTTCTTGGCTAAGGTATAACTTAGATAGAGGTATCATTGAGTTAATTACACCAACTTATAAAAACAAAGAGCATATAGAGCATGAATAAAAAGGAATATAATCACAATGGATGTGCATAGAAGGAATAATAATGTAATATTATGGCTCTACAAGCTTACGAGCCATAATAGTGATACTTAGTAAAATAATTTGTAAAATATTTCATATGTTGCTTGACTTATAGAAGAATTATGCTAAGTTCTTACTATTTAAATCTTTAATTTTCAATATGGTTGTTTGAGGACATAAGTAGATAAGACAATTAAAGGGAAAGGTGGTGTCAGCCACCGCATTAGAGAAATATGAAAACAATATTATTAGAAGTATATCCTACCATTATAAACTTACGTGGATCTGCTAAAAATTTATTCATGTTAATGCTAGTTGTTCTTACTAGGATAGGATATGGAGTTGACTATGTTTAATTTGTATTCTAATATTGAACTTTATATATAACTTTGCAAGTGACTATACTGAAGGCAGACAATCATCTTCATGTGGCCAATGAGTGGCATGTATGTTACCACCACTTCATAGTAGCCTTAGAATATACATTTATTGCTTATATTAGGCACTTTGAATTCATTAATTTATATGGCTATCTCATTTTATGTTACTTGACTGCTAGCATCCCCAAACAAATAAATTCCACATTCTTGCAAAATAGATGCTATCACTCTCTAGGTCAACCCAACATTAGTTGAGCTTATCATTACAAGTGTGGGTTGGAGGTGGCAACCTTGTATAGACTATAGGGATGAGACATAGGGAAGCCATCACAATAGAGACATAGTCTACCATCGTTAGGATGAACCTAATGTATTATCAAATTTTCAAATAGGCTCAGCTCATGCATAGATATGCACATTACTTTGGTGGCTTATATGGGCATTTGCTAGAGATTCTTGCATTGACATAATCAAATTCAATTTGGATATAAATGCCAGAGCACATATCTCATTTATGTTATGTTGATTTATGTTGCCAGACTTTTTCGAATCAAATTTTAATTATAATATTTTCCAATATTAGAGGATATTAGAAAGTTCTCAAAGTGTTTATTAGAAGGTTTGGTATTAGCATATTTATTAATGGAGTTAAATGAGGCAAAAAGGCATACAATTATGGGATATGGAGCACATACATGTAATAAGTCATATATTGCATGTACCATTTCCAAAGGATATTAAAGGAGAACACTGAGATACAAGTATATTTTTAATCAAGAATATTAACACATGAACTTTTTTCATCTATTTATATTTGATAATATCCTATAAGTGGAATGAGGATATGGTCCACATGTTACTTATAATTAACATGACAACATATAGAGATGAGGTTGATGGTATACACCGAATCCATGTATATACGTTATAATATACCATACATTCTTCTTGTATAACTTGAATAATTGCCTTATACAATTAATTTCATAAATGTGATTAATAGGTTACTTACAAACAAGACATGCTATATATTTAATTTTGTTACTATATATATGTTTAGAGGGCGTAGAGATTTGCTAGACTAGGATTTCTTTAATCAACTAGACGTACATTGTGGCACTTGCTTGGGTAGGTAATGATCAGTTGACATTGAGCCAATAGAGTAAGCCTTTAAAAGAGTTGATGGAAAGATAAAGTGAATGTTGCCTAGCTAGAATATCATCATCCATTTGTGTTATCGTATTAATCCAACTTATGCTACAACATTTTTATGATTTTTATTAGATAAATTAACATTATAAAACAATGCACTAGCAAACATGGAGATAAAAATTTTGATAAGATAGAAGGGAACTACTTCAAACAAATACAACATCCACATCCATTTTAGTAGGAAAACTGTCACTACAAGGAAATATTTTAGGATAGCTTGAATAGGAAATTAAGATATTTCCTATAAAGCACTTTGATAGATGAACACTTAACAATCTTATGAGCCACAGTTAGAAGATGTTGAGGCAAGTATTAAGGACATAATTTTTTTTTAATTTTTTTATTATGATAAGATACAAATAGTTAAGAGAAAACATGATCTTAGGTTGACAATAATGTACTAAAACTATAATATGATGATATGTAATAGATGGAGTCAAGAAATTTCTAACAAAAGATCTAGATGATTTAGCGAATGAAATAATAAAGTGTGCTTGATAAATATTTGTGGATATTTGATCATGAAGATCTATTGTTGAGGCAAGATGTCGCGGTTTAGTAAGATATAAAGCTATAATATGTGACTTTGACTTCATTTGGCATAAATTGTTTACTATTTTCTGCAGTAATTTTCTAGTATAAAAATATTTAGTTCATAAAATTTTTTTTGTACTAATAAATTGCTTTAGAAAGCAATAAGAAAATTGTCCTAAACGAAGCCTTTATCACTAGAAAAGGAAGGAAATTAGCTCACAAAAGATTTGTTGAAATAACTCACCACTTGGTCCAACTCTATGAAATTAAAATGCGATTTTATAAATTTAGTAGCACTTCGCAAGTACAATGAGAAACATCAAGTGAACAACCCAAAAATTTTAAGGTATTATTGAAGTATACCATTATGAAACTATAAATCTTTTGTATATAAATTTTTAATGAAATGATACAATGACCCGATGAAAGTTAGACTTTCAACTAAAAAGCACAAAAAAGTTTGTTATAAGTGAAATATCAGCAAGAAATGCAATGGCATTTTTGTTTTCTCCTCATCTACACAAACACTCAAAATCATTGGACCGTATACCTAAAATAACCATTGTTCTCAAAATATATGTGCTTCGTGTTGTTACAAATTAGCATTATGCAACTTATGCTTCGTTTGGGACAACTTTCTTACTGCTTCTAAAAGCAGCTTTTTAATGTACTAAAAAACTGCTTTAAAAAACAGTAAAAAAATTCTCCCAAACAAAATCTTAACCAATTTACAAAATGTTAAAAATTTATTTATGTAACCTTAAAAATAAATTCAACTTATATATGTGCGACGCAATGCGAAATTATCATTAGAATATATTCATATCTTAAAACTCACAACAAATTTGGGAGAATAAAATCACCCTCGTAAACAAAATAAAATTATAATATATAAAATAGTTCTAGTGCTATTATAAAAAAATTAAAAATGAAGATCTTCCAAGGAATTTTTAATAGTTAATATAGACTAGTATAAACACAACAATTATTAAAAGGGAATGTAACGTTGGACAAGAAGCCCAATTCTTCTCGGACGTGCTCTTGTAAAGAGCATGCGTGGTCCTCCAAAGCCAGCACACAAGAAGATGGCCACATACTTCACTAATTCAATTAATGAAAAATACCAGGCGCATGCTTATTGCCCTGATGGACATTCATTCATAGCTGAGAAAGATGAGCCTAAAAGAACATTCAAGGCCACATGATCAACCAAGTCCTTGGTAACTTTTGGAAATCTAGATAGAATTCTAAATAAATAACAAACTATATGACCAGCTATAGAAAAAGATGAACATTCAAGATGGCTTCATATCAATGTGAAAAAAAATCAACTCCAAGCACAAATTCCCTTTCAATTCATCCCATCTAAACTTTCCTGTCAAAACGGATTCATCTTATGTCCCTATCTACAAAAAGAATCATTTGCCTCTGTGTCCCAGTAATTACAAAAATCATTTAAAAAAAAAAAGAACTTCAATGACAAAAAAGGGCCAAAAATAAGAAATCGGAGCAGCCTCACCTCCTCATTGTGCCTGTATTCTCCTCCCCTGTGGCTCTTCTACAAGTTTGTATTGCAAAGTCTGATGAACAAGAAAGAATATAAGCCGTGCCCCAACTACCATGGGAGATGGCCAGTGTTAGGATCAACAAAGGCCTGCAACACCCAATTCCTTAGACCAGTGTCATTCACCTCGCAGAATCGGTTTGCCCAATCCGATGGCTCCACCGCTTTAGTTCCTAATCCTGGTGCCCTGTCTTTTGATCCCACATTCTCATCATCCTGCCAATCAGCCACATATGTTGCCACTCTCCGGTGGAACTTCTCCTTGAATACCTCCCATACCTGATACTTATAATGGTTGATCACCATAACCCGCACATCCATGTTCACAAACCTCATTCCATCTTTGAGATGAAAATGGTGCACAACATTGATCAAGGAGGGGTTCAAAGCTTCTGGCCTGATGATTGATTTGTGCCGCTCTGGCGGGGAAATACGACAACTGTAACCAACCATAACGCCCTCAGGAGGAGCCGTCTTCCTACCCGATGGCCCAAAGCTGTGGCAAGTTGTGCGGAGCTCTGCTACTGATGGAGATCTCGAGTAGTTCCTCAACACATCATGCAGTTTAAAATTCGAAGGGAAGTAAAGGAATTCGTCTACATCAATGAATCCCACCCATTTGCAGGATTCCCGGGCACGCAGGGCACAGTGAGCAAAACCAGCCTCTTGGGTCTTCAACCATGGCCACTCATGGAGGCTGATCATAATCCTCCACTGGGTGAAAAGCCCTTGCACAACCTGCTCAAGGTCATCATCGCTGTTGTTATCATAGATGAACCACCGCTCGACACCGATGCGTGAGTGGTAGATAATCCACTCTTGGAGAAACCTTGCCTGGTTGCGAAGCATGGTGCAGACACACATCAAGTGAGCCTTGGATGGCCGCTGCAGCTTTTGAGGTGAGGAGAGGGTTTCGGGTCGGGCAATGGAGGGGAGAGGAATGCTGCCATGGCCCTTGAACCTGACAGACACAAATGGAAAGATGGAGGGGGAATTGCGGCGGCGTTGGAGGATGCTGAGAGGAGTGCGGCAGCGGAAAATCTCCTGGGCAGCCGAGAGTACCTCAGAAGACAGAGAGAACTTGGGGTGAGAGAAATCCCAGCCAAAGATGCACTCAAAGCTGTTGGGGTTAGAGAGGCGAGCAGGGCGGAGGTTGTGGCCCTTGGCGAAGATGACAGTGGTGTTGTCTCTGGTATCGAGGACTGCAGCGTAGGCGAGATGGTCTGAGCGGAGAGGAAGAATGGGAGGAAGCTGGGGAAGGGTGGTTTCGGAGAGGGAGATGTTAAAGACGTCGGCTTTGAGAGGGAGAGGGCAGCGGACGCAAGAGCTGGCGGAAGAGGAGGAGAGAGCGGGGAGGCTGAGATGCGACTCAGTGGATTGAGAAAGGAAATAGATGCAACGGAGATTTGCTATGGCGGCGAATGATTGGGGTTTCAGAAAGAGGAGGACGGAGTCAGGAAAGGCGACAGCCTCCTCGATGCGTAGGCCGGCCGGAGATAAATTTGAATTAGAAGCTCTAAGGTCTCGCCGAGAAAGAGGGTACTCACCAGAGATGGCGTTCATAGTAGGGTTCCTCCATGTGGGAAGCAGAACGGGTTGGAAGGACACTGTTGAAATTAGACCAAAAAAAAAGGGAAAATCAGGTCGAATAATAAGGAAGAAAAAAAACAATAATTCTCCATATTTCATATAAGATCTAATTCTACAAAGACCAAAACAAAGGAAGAAATCAATTCAAGCGAGCAAAGGAACAAGAACTGCATATATCTAAATCAAGAAAAACTAATTAAAACAAGATTGGACCAAACGAATCCGCTTCTTTCAAAACGTTAGGATCTCAAAGCAAGTAAATCATCCAGTAACAGAATTCGAACAGGCTCCCCAACATTCCCAAACTAATCCGGTTGATAACAGCAAGCGGTAAGAAAGAAAATCCAACAGAAAATCAATATGAGCTATGCAGTTGTTCAGTTTGAAAAGCTAATTGCTTCAAATATTCTTTTTCCTACCTCCGAAAAGCCGGAAAGTGGATAAGGCAACGACGGAAAAGAGGGCGAAGCAGAGGAGGAATAGAGCAAAAGAAAAAGTGAAGGAGCTCGAGGATCTCGAAAATTTCCCGCCTCCACCGCCGTCTCGACGGCGTCGATCCTTCATGGAGGCGTCGTCAGCCCGCCGGCCTCTCATCTTCCCCGACGGAAGATTACCAGATCCAAATCGGAGCTCCTCTGTTGATTCGAATTCATTATCTTTTCTCAACCTAATACCTGCCTCTTCTAGAGAGAGAATTCGTAGATTCGACGCTAGGTCGACAGATCATTGCCCCATGGGCGGTCGCCGCTAGCGTATACGAAGTGGAGAGGGATATGACACCGACGGCAAGGCCGACTACGTCCGTTTATACGAGGCCGTTAGAAAGAGAAAGAGATGGAAAACGAGTCGCCGGTAGAGATTTTTCCAATCGACAATTATATATTTCCGCTATTTTTTTTCATAATGAAAATTTAATTTTTATTGTTAAATTTATGAGAGATTAATTTTAATCAAATAATAATACAGAGCTTATAGTATAAAGAAAATGATGAGAAGCGGCCTTGAAATTCCAAAATAGGTGGAGCCAGGCTAAGACAGGGCAGTGAAGGGTGGTCCATTGCTGGAATTGGATAAAACTAATGGCAAGTAATAAAGAGTCGCGATCATAGGTCCGAAAATGCGGTGCTTGTAGCAGGCTGGCCTTTCACGCCGGTCTGTCTTCCTTTGAACTTTGTATGGTGCCTTGAGTTCCGCCTGTAGCGCTGTAATTGTTTTCCTGGAATTTTCTAATTAAGATTATTAACTCGCACTTAAGAAAAAAGAAAAAAAAAAAAAAATAAATCCTGATAACAGCGGAAACGTTGTAGAATTATGAATTGGAATTAAACCCGAAAAATAGGGAATTTGCTGTTATGTTAGAATTGAATGTCGTAAATTCTTCTACGGTACTGTTAGATATAGATATAAATAGTCATAATTATAGGGGAAATTTCCGAAGGAATTAGTAGTATTTTTCTCACGTATATTGTGCACGCATTTTACGTACAGTTTTACCTAACATTTAATTGAAAAATGTTAGAGGGCCACCATATCACGTGCCAGATAAATGTTTGCATAATTCATGCTGATTAAATATACATGTAATTGTAGTTGGTTTGATATAGTCAGAGGATTGAAATAAAAAAATACATTATATGGTGGGGATTAGTAGAATCTAATGTCATGAGAGCTATTCTCAAGTGAATGTTGGCTTGTTCGTTTGGTTAGTAGGATTATGGTCGGCCGACGATGGTCGGAAGGATCGTAGTCGGGTGACAGTAGTCAGAGGGATCGTAGTCAGACGACGAAGATCACAAAGATCATAATCGGCAGGCGATGGAGGTCAGAAGGACCGTAGTCAGATAATGGAGGTCAGAGGAAAAATAGTCAGTGAGCGACAATGGTTGGAAGCACAGTAGTTCAGTGACGATGGTCTGAGGAACTTTACTCAGTTGGTGACGGACGTTAAAAGGACTGTAGTCTGGCGACCGAATTTAAAGGGACTGTAGTCGAGCAAAGGCTCGACATAGTCGGTCGAGTGGTTGTTAGGCAGTGAAAGTTAGGTGGTGGCCTTCAGTTGGCAAAAGTCTAATGAGTGGTAGGGCTAAGGTTCGACATCGATGGCCGGGCAGAAGAGGTTCGATAGTGACGACTGATCGATGAAAGTATCAATGGATGCCGAGCTAAGATTTGGTGGTAGTGGCCAAGAGGAGGTTCGATGGTGACGCCCAGGCAATGAAGGTTCATTGGCGGGTGTGCTCTGGTGTAGCTCCATAATTCTTTAAGCCTCAGAGCTCTCTTGAATCTCTAGCCCAAGGTCTAAGCTCCTCCCAAAAAATCCCCCCTCATGTTAAGAGTGAGGTCTACTTATAGATCTTTTGGAGTGGCATACCCTATAAATATGGAGAAGATCTAAAGTAAATTTGGACTGCTCCATTAGATGACTCATATTGATTTTCTCGATCATGACGCATTTGTTAGCTTTTATCTACTTACATGGTGTTGGAATCATATGATCTTGGGCTCGTTAGATTTATCCCATCGAGCTACTCGATTCGACTATAAGAATGTCATATTTAGAGATCATTTATTCATCCAATTAATACTTTGAAATTTCCAAATATACTTTGGTCCCTTGATTTGGACCCACTTGGGCTCGGATTTGACCAATTTTTATGTCGTTGAGTTCATTTCATTGATTAATTTGACTATAAGCTTATTGAAATCAGAGTTCTGATGATCCAAAGTTGTGAGTCATAATTGATGTCGATGACGTGCATTGATCTTATAAGTGATCGCAGAGGTTAGAGGACTATGGTCGACAGACAACAAAGATCAGAAGGGTTGTAGTTGAATAATAATGGTCGGAGGATTATAGTCAATAGGCGAAGGTGATTGTAGGATTGGGGTCGACTGGTGTAAGAGGTTGGAGGACGGTAGTCAGCAGGTAACAGAGGCCTAAATGACCATTAGAGGCAATGGTGGTCAAAGGAATATGGTCGAGCAATGTTGTTTAGAGAACTATCGTCGAGTGATATTGGTCGAAAGACCATGTCAGGCAATGTTGGCCAAACAACCATAATCTGAGGGTTACAGGGGTCGAAAGGACCATAGTCAGCTAGTGATGGGAGTTAAAAGTATCATAGTTAATAAGCAATAGAGGTTGAAGGACTATAGTTAGCAAGTGACAGAGGTTAAAAGATCATAGTCGGTTGGCAACGGAGGTCAGTAAGATTATAATCGGGCGATGGTGGTTTGAGGATCATATTTGATAGGGAACAACATTCAAAGGATTATAACCAGGTGACAATAGTTGGAGGAATACATTCTGGAAAAAATGGTCAGAGGATTATAGTTAATGTGAATGGCGGTCGAAAAGATGTAGTCAGGCAATGGTGGTCTGAGGACTATGATCGGTGAGAGGCAGAGGTTAGAAGCATCATAATCAAGAGATGGTGGTCATGGGACTATAGTCGAGTGATAATTCGGTTGAGTTTGATAATGCTGGTCAGACGGAGGTCTGATAATGATAGTTGGCTAGTGAAGATCTGGCGGTGGCGGGCTAGTGAAGGTCTAATGGAGGCACCATATTAAAGGTTTGTTAATGATGGTTATCCAATGAAGATCTAGCAATTTAAGTAAGCAGAGGTCTTATAGTGTCGATATTTAATCGAGTGTTTGACTATAATAATCTAAATAAATGGTCATTAATTTTATAATCAAAATTATGATAATAGAATAATGGAGAAAGAAAATATTATTCACAATCACTCATTTGAATATGACGATAATGATCGTTAAATTTAATTTTCTCAAAGAGAATTAATTGAGTTTTAAAAAAATAATTTTTGAAAATTCAATCTGGATTTCTAAATCTCTTACGAGTGTAAGCCCTCGTAGTTAATTACATCATATAAAATCAGAGTTTTCTATGAATACTCTCGATTAAAATAATGGTAAAATTTTTATCAGGAATTCTTAAAGATTGATATCAAAGGATTGAAGTTTAAATTTTAAATAGGATTGAAACAAGATTGAACACTTATTTTTGGAGGTCAATGGATGATAGGTAGGAGGTGCTTTGGAATTCTGAAATATTTCAGAAGCACCCTAGACTATCCTATATATTGGGCTTGAATTCTGAATTGAAGGAGATTTAATTTGAGTTGTCAATTTTATTAGAAAGTTAGGATTATATTCTCAAAAGGTTGAGGTCTTATAGTCTAAACCTGTCTCAGAACTTAAATCTAAATTGGGCACTGGATGATAGTGACCTGAACCTAGCTAATGCAGTATAAATCTGGACTTACCCCAGCTTGGATTGGGGAGCCAGCTAATCACCTAATCGCTTAAAATCCATATATCTGATCTTTAATGAAAGAATAGTGGAGGTATTGTTTAGTTAACTTTGAGGAATCGAGGTCGAAATCTAGAGTGGATCCTAATTGGTCCCTTAACTTATGTTGGGTAATTTGAAACTTGAAAGTAAAATGCAATTATAGATTTAGACGCTTTTAAATTTGTATCTAATACAATACATGCTAGTTGACTCGATAAATGCTTAAATAAGAATGAAGCAATTTTAAAAAGACATAAAAAAAGATTTTTCCCTAGAGATTGCACAACATCCTCTTAATAGGCCTGCCCACTAATAAGTCAGGTGGCCTGCCAGAACCCACAGGCAGGGAGGTGCCTAACAAGAAAGAGAAGTATTCAAAATATATGCATTAGACCCTTGTCGATCTGAGCTTACTTCTTAAAATCATTAGTTTCTATCTGAGCTTAAAATTTTAATTTTATTAAAATAGAAAAATTTTGTTTGTACCCTCACGCGTCTCTGAACGGATTTTAGGCTTAATCAAATATGGCATGTAAGAAACAAAGCTAAAAAAATATGTCATTTCTACTGCTCAATCAATGTAAATAAAATTAATTAAATTTATCAAATTGAATGTCCATATGGCAAGTGCCACTTAATATTACAACCCGAAAATTATAAAATGGCCGGGTACCACTAGCAATAACCCAGATTTTACTCCAAGACTCAAGTAACTTTGAGAATGGGATTCTTCATGATCTTCACTTCTTCGTCCTTCTACGGGCTCCTTGGATCTATCAAGTCTAGACATATCCAAATAAAAAGAATCGCCCCCTCAAAAGGGGAGTTTTCTTTTCTCTTTAGATTATCAAAGTATCATAATCTGGATATTCAAATGAATAGAGACTCTCCCCTAAGGGAAGTCAACCTTCTCCGTATTGAATATTTAATATCCCATCTAAAATAATCACCTTTATAATTCTTAAATAATACTCAAATTATATCAAATTACATTTGAATAAAAATTAAAATCTATACTCAAACAACCTATAGGGTTATCCTAAGTAGTTATAATTAAAATTCAACATTCCAAGTAGTTATATTTAATAATTAAAATACTTATTACACAGCCACACTTGGCCATGCTTTTTTGATTTAAAGGGAGACTTAACATTCTAAAGCACCTATATAAAATATCATTAATTTTTAAAAGCTTAATTTATGCCCCCTTTATTTTTAGCATGATATGAGCATGGCCACCTACATAAGATTATGTTAGCATTTAAATCGTCCCTAATCTAAGGGTAATTTAACCTTCATCACATCAATACACAGAATGTAGAAATCAAGTAAACAATCAATCAATTTATACTAGCAACCTGCATGCAATGAAAACTCAAAAAAATTTGGCACACAACAGCAGGAAAGTGAAACACCGACCTAGCCTAAGACTAGAGTTAATTATCATAGCAAACCATCTAGAGTGTGTGAGGTAGGTTATGAGGTTTGGATATGTCTTATGTAGGATAATTAGTTAAAGTTATTTTGATGTTCTAGTTGGTTGAAAAGGTTTAAGGAAAAATTTAGTTAGAATTTAAATATTAATGATTTAAAATTAATTTTAAGGTATATTTTAAATATTAAATGGCTATTATATTTATTACTCATCGGGGCCATAAAGTTTTTTTCATCTTTCTTGGGGCTAAGCTAATAGCCTTGCAAGCCCGGGTTACCTAGTAGTAACCAGTATAATTAAGTGAATTGAATTGATTAAAGTTTAGAGGTTGGTGAATTTTAATTAGAGTTGATTAATTGCTAGTTTTAAAGATTTAAATTAATTAAGTTTATCATTAACCGGTTGGTGGCATAATCATAGTGAGCACGAGGAACCAAGCCTCCTTAGGACATGTAGCCCCGTAGCCTAAGATAGTCCAGCCTAAAAACTTGATTAATATAGTTAAATTAAAGATTTTAAAATTAGTTAAGTATTTATTAATCAATTAAAGTTAAAGTTTTATACTTCATTGAATCCGTTTATGGCGTTGTCACAGTGGGATCGAGTAGGGGCGGATCCCCATTCATTCTAGTGTGGGCAAATGCCCACCATAAAAAAAATTAATTTATAAGAGGGGCAATTTTGAAATTTTGTCCCCCCCCCCCCCCCCCCAAATAATTTTTGAGCTAATTTTATCAATCTGTGTGTCTCTGCCCATCTCGCCTTTCGAACAGCTCTTACAAATTGCATCTTCCCGACTCCCCCTATCGCATTCGACGTGCATCCTTTGGCCCTTCATCTTCACACATCGTATTCATAGCCTTCATCTTCGCCTCGTCTAGTCATCTTCACCCTCACCTACTTCTTTGTAGTATTCTTGGTGGTTTGAAGAGGTCACCATTCTTTGACGTTTTTACCCGGATTGAAGGTAACCTTTGTCTTATCCAACAATTTTTTTATGATATGTTTTTAATGCTCTAAGAATTAATGATTCCAAAGCTTATTTAAAAAATATTTTGAAAAGTTTTTTACATTTTTGAAGAAATGCAAGATTTAAGATCAAAACTTTAAAGAAAATAAGATCTAAAGATTATTAGTTTTAAAAACTTTCAAAACTAAAAATTTTGCTTCAGTCATGATGCCCTTTCAAATAGCCAAGTTCTGTAGAAATGTTTTTTTCCTGGTATAAGTTTTTTGCGGAATATTGCGAAAATAAGTCTGATTTTTCAAAAAGATGTTTGAATGCTACCATAATTATAGAACATAGTTGGGTTCCTGATCTAGAGTTCAAATAGCTGGCAAATATGATTTAGAAAGATTTGGTGTTGAGCTTATTTTTTATGTAAACTTCTTAGCATATATATTGGATTACTTAAATTAGCATTGCATTTCATTCCTGTTTGGATTACTTAAATAATGCAGAGGAAGGAGAAAAAGATGTTTGGTTAGATTTTTTCTGTTTGGTTACAAGCAGGATTTAACTCAAACTTGATTTGGTTAATCCTGCAAAAGAAGTAGGATTTAAGCTAGGCTTTGCTCTAATATCATGAGGAAGTGTCATTTACTACTTATCTTTATAGTGAGAAGATGAAAGGAGGAAGGAATAAGAAGGGAGAGAGAGAGAGAGAGAGAGAGAGAGAGAGAGAGAGAGAGAGAGATTGGAGCAGAGCTCTGACGGTGCTGATGAAAGAAGTCCGTTGTAGAGAGATGGCTATAATTTAAAGATGAAAGAATCATGGCAGGAGGATATGGGTAGTTGCTATTAATAGCTATGGAAAATATTATTGGAAATAAGACATTAAATGTGAAAAAAATTAATTGTGGGTGATTATTTCATCAGCTCGAAGCTCAATAAGAAGGACTAGCGAGCTAGTTATCGAGTCCAGTTTGAGTTAGCTCACAAACTGACTTGGCTCACTTACACCCCTAGGCTAAACATTTGTTTCTCTAAGAGATCTTCTTTAGAATAGTAGCATCATTGGCTTCAAATCTATAGGAAATAAGTGTTGCTCTTTGGGGTCATTTACGTACAAGTATGATTTAACTCAAACAGGTTTTAGTAAATCTTGAGAGAATTAAAACTTGAAAATTATTTGGTATGATTATTATTAAATTTTATCAATTTCTGATAATTTGTTATTATTATTATTATTTTTTATTTATTATTATTATTTTTATTTAATTAATTAAAAATTTTCCACCCTAAATAAAGGATTTGGACACCCGTGGGCTCACGGAACTAGGCCTCTTTAGGACACTTAGCCCCGCAGCTCAAGGTAATCCATCCTAAAAACTTCATCTTTAAAATGCTTATTGCATATTAAAGGATTGGTTAATTAATTTTATTAATCAAATTAGTGTTATTTGGAATTTTAATTAATTATTGAATTTCTAGAATTATTTTGAATTATTTAAATACATTAATTAAAGGGGTCAAATTTGACTTTTAGGTTAAGATTGATTTCTAGAAAGTTAATATTTTTTTTAAAATACTAGACCTTAAGATGAGTAATTAGACTGTAAGTTTGCTGGATTTGAATTTTTCTATATTTAGTTATGATTCTTTAAAGTTTTGACTTGATTTTGACTTAACGTTGACCAAATTATTGACTTTTTAAAATTCGACATATTTCTGGTGGTTTGATATTTTTAATAAATACTAAACCCCAAATGGAGTCTAATGCCCTTGATTTTGCTCAATTTGTAATTTTTTGGAATTAGTTATGATTTTTTAAAGTTTGAGTATTTATTTGAATTATTAAAATTATTTATTTGGAGGAGTTTTAATGATTTGAATCCAAATGAACTCCAAGCTTCTTGAAATCACCTCCAAATGTCAGAAATGACATAAGGAGGTGTTAAGAGTTTGAGACTTTTTTAGAATTTTTAATTATTTTAATTAATTAAATTAATTAACTATTAAATTTTTAATTAAAATTAAATTAAGCTTGAAATTAAAGACTAGTCAAGGGGCTTTTAGTTTTCTCTTATTAAGGGTTGAATTCTGATCAGTTAGAGGTATTATATGTACTTTAAGAATTAATTTAGATTTACTAAAATTTTTAGAAGTTTCAAGGTTAATTAAAGGTTAGATTTTTGAATTAATTAATTAAATTATTTAATGAATTTTAAAATCAGTGAGAATTTTTTAGGGGATGGAGGTGTCACTAAGTTCAAATGTATCAAATATTATCCCTATTAGATCTATATTTTAATTTTAAAATTAATCTAAGTTATCTAAATAGGTCCTTAATTTTTGTCCTTAAGCTGTCTCTAAGTTGTGTAAGACTAAAAAAAAAAAGTTGTGTAGGATTAAAATCAATATCTTACTAACCCTTAGAAAAATACATATGAGTATATGCACAACCACAACCAAGTCCTTAAAACTAGGAGAGCCTAAGTTAAGTACAAGTGCATCCTAAGCATGCATATTAAGAGATAGTAAATATAAAAGACAATATGATTAGTGAATAATTAGAATACAATTGTTCACTAATCCTTTCCCATCAAATCTATTCAATCAAACTCAACCTATGTTTAAGATTTCAAAGACTTCACTCAAAGCTCTCAAGGGATTTAACATGTATAATTTTAAAATTAAAATTTATATATAAAAATAGATCAATTTTAAAATTTTTTAGAAAAATTAAGATAATTTCAAAATAATTTGTAAAAATATCTTAATAATATAAAAATATTTTAAAATAAAAGTTTCTAATTTTTAAAAATGATTTAAGTCAATATTTAATTAAAAATTAATTAAATATTCAAATATTAAATAATTAAAATTATTTTAAATATATGAAATATCTTAAATTAATTTTAATTTCAAATTAAAAAATATCTTAAAATAATTCTCTGATTATTTAAAATATTTTAAAATAAATTTTTTCATTTAAAAAAATATTTAGTTTAATATTTCATTAAATATTGACTTAAATAATTCAAGTTTTTAATTTTGAGAATAAAATAAAATTAAAATATTTAAAATTCTAAAAATTTTGATATATTATATTAAACTTTATGATTTAATTTGAATTTCTTTTGAAATTTTGAAATTTTTAGTATTTAAATACATTTAAAATAATTAAAAAAATAATTAATGTTGAAAAATAATTTCAAAATTATGTTAAAATAAATATTAAATATCCTTTGATTCTTTTTAATATTTAAAAATAAATATTTTAAAATTTTGGAAAATATTTAAATTAAAATTCATTTAAATGTTAATTAAATATTTAAATATTTAAATAATTAATATTATTTAAAATATATTAGATAATTTAAGTTAATAGTAATCTTTAAAATATTTAAAATATCTTTTATGATTATTTATAATATTTTAAAAAGAAAATTTAAAAGTTTTAAAAATACTTAAATTAATATTTATTAAATATTAATTAAATATTAATATGTTGAAATTATTTAAGATATTTAAATAAAATACTCTAAATTAAATTTAATTTTTAAAGATAAAATATTTCAATTTTATTTCTAATTACTTAATATATTCTAAAATAAACTTATGAATTTTGAAATATTTAATTAATTAAATATTGATTAAATACTTAAATAATTAAATACGTTAAATTACTTAAAAATATAATGAATTATTTAAATTTAATTTTAGTTTTTAAATATTTAAAATATTTTTTATAATTTCATTAAAATATTTTAAAATAAATTTTGAATTTTAAAAATAATTAAGTTAATATTAGTTTTAATATTAATCAAACATTATAATATTGAAATTATTTAAAATATTTAAGGAAAATAATTTAAATTAAATATTTTATTTGAATATCTAAGTATTTTGAAATAAGAATTTGAATTTATGAAAATATTTAGATTAATATTTAATTGAAAATTATATATTTAAATACTTGAAATTATTTAAATTATATTAAATATTTTAAATTGATTTTAATTTTAAATTAAAGAGGATTAAAATCTATGCACTTTGATATATAATATGTTTTTTTGGATTTAAGTTGAATTTTTTAATGATAATAAAGTTTTTTGAATTTAAAAAGGTTTAAAAATTAATTAAAACTCATTAAATCAAAACGACACCGCTGGCAACGGCGTAATGACATGCATCGGGTAGTGATCGTCCATCAAAACTATGGCTAATCATTGTCAGCAGTAGCATTAAATGCTAATGATTGTATCACCGACAATCATTTGTATTTAATGATCCGCAAACGTGGTTTCCACTAAATAGCAACAACGCAAACTCCTAGCCGTTTGATTCTCCATGGTATGGAATGGATGACTCTGATTAAGCCGAACGATAATCCCGAATGACGAACACATACACATAGGCAGAGCAGAGCATGGTATAACAAAATCTTAGCCATTAATCTGAAGATCAGTGGCTTATATTTCATACACCTGAGTTAGACTACAAAAATTCCCTATAAATGAAAAACACTTCATTCTCTCGATCTGATTGATCAATTTGAATAAAATTTTAAACACATAATGCTTGAATGAACAAAAAAATTGGGGAAGTCATTTGGCATTTTAAAAAGCACTATTCGAAAAGTAATTTTACTCTAAGTGTTTTACCTAGGGTTAAGATTTTTGAGGGATTTTACCATCCAATTTTGGAGATTTTTGAAGCTCTGAATTTGTAGTCTGTCCACATATAGTTTTGTAGAAGACTCCTCGAGCTAACGATGCCTGGTCATACGGTCTAGTCCCTTGGATGGAGTTTGCTTTGATTCACTGGTAAGCCTACCGCTAGTAGCCTTAAATAGATGGATTGGACTTTGGAAGTATGGAGGGGAATGTGTAGAGCTTAAAAGAAACTAGAGTTCAACTGGAGAGCTTAAAGGTAGTGAGAGAATATGATAGTTAAAATGAGCTCATTTTAGGTGTTTTTACCCTATTCAAATGAGCTTTGATGTTTTGAACAACTAGGATCAATGGGTGACACTCCTAGATGGTTACCACCACTAGCCGTGGGAGTTATTGGAAAGCTAGAAGAGAGGGTAAGGCAAGGACAAGGTGTAGAAGCTTCCTTTGGTCCCCACTTGCACATGGGAGCATTAGGGGCTATTTAGGCTTGGACCAGGGTTTAAGGTGGGCTTAAAGAGTAATTAGGGAGGTTCCAGAATAGGTTAGAAGAGCTGGAGTGAAGGGAGTGGGCTTAGGCTAAGCCATTTGGCCACTTAAACCCATTAAAAGGTTTGTTGACTATGTTAACCAATCAACTGAGCATGTTGATTGCTGAGGTGGCAGCCAAGTGTCATTGTAAGCTAGTTGGGATGGTTTAAAAGAAGTGTGAAACCATGGATTTAGGGTTTGAAAGAATGCATAGGATTTTAAGTAAATTTGACCAAATTTTATTGAGTTGACTAGGTCAACTTGACTTAGGTTTAATTGACTAATGGCTAAGATAAGTCTAGGTTATGGGTTGAAATTGATTTGAAGTTTGATAAGGGTTGGATGGCTTGGTTTGACTAAGGCCTAACCATGGTTAATGGTTTGCCCAAATGGGTTAGGTTTGACCAAGTAAAATCAAATATGATTTGACTTGGGGTGAATTAGATTTTGTTTAAGACATACAATGAGGAAGTTTGAGGATTTGAAAAAAGGGTTGGTCATTGTATGTCTTAAACAAAATCTAATTCACCCCAAGTCAAATCATATTTGATTTAATTAAATATTGACTTAAACATACAATGAGGTATGGGTTGATCATTTTAGTCAAATTGATTGTTTGGACCCTTAAGGGCTTAATTGGTCAACCTAGGTTAACTTGGTCAACTAGGTTAACCTTGGGCCTGAGTTTGGGTCCAACAGGTTTGAAATGATATTTGAAATCAGGTGTAAGTGGTCTCATGCAAAGAGGAGGCCATTTGATTTGAAATGAGCATTCAAACCCCTAAGGGGTATTTTGGTCAAAATTGGTTGACTTGGTCAACCAGGCTTGACTAGGATCTGTGTTTGAGCCCTATGCATTCCTAATGGGGTTTAGAATGCATTGAAGGATGTTTTGAGCTATGATTTGATTGGGCCATGTTGGAGTCTGAAGAGAATTTTAAAATTGCCCTTAAGGGGCATTTTGGTCATTTTGACCCCTGGTCAACTAAGGGTCAAAGTAGGTCCACCAAAATATAGTTTACTGCTTAAAATATCATGATCAAGGGTCTTGATGTTATTAGAGGCTTTGGGTAAGGCTCGAAGGTCAAATTTCACTGGATGGCAGGTCTAGTGGCATAGGCCATAAATATTTGAATGTTTTATAGCCTTTGGATTTCAATTTAGTTTCTAGGGTTAGAGGTCTCAGAATGAGTTCAAATTTGGAGGGTAGACCCTATAGACATGCCTAATCAATATGTAATTGATAGATTATAATTTGGGGTTCATTAGACTAGGGTTTGAAATATTTGAAAAAGTCTTTAAGGATATTGCCTTTGGAGTTTGAAATTTGGTCTAAAAATCTTGATTTAAGCTGGGTTATGGATTTGATTGCTTGAATTTGTATTATCCAAACCATTTACAACCAATTGATTGATCATAAATGATTGGATAGTATTGAAGCTAGATTAGAGGATGGATCAAGATTTAAACTGGAGTTGATATCTGGATAGGTTTGAAGTCTGGATATATTTGAATTTTAAATTGATTTGAGATCTAGATTAAGTTGAATCTAGATTGATCTAGAATTTAAATGGATCTGGGATCTGGACTGATCTGGGGGTTGGATTGATTTGGAGTCAAGATTGATCTAGGGTCTAGATTGATCCTAGTGACCTCATACAAAAATGAGGTCAATATATACCTAACTCTATTTTTTCTCATCATCAAAATTTATATACACCAAAGCCCTAAACACCCAAACTTTTGGAAAGTAAGATATAACTAGTAGCCATATTTCATTTCAAAAGAATTATATACATTACTCCACTACATTTCAATGAACCCAATATATAACTAATTAACTTGATTAATAAAATTAAATACCTTTAACTTTGAACTTATCCTCAACTGGATCCTGGCCTTAACTGCTCCTAATCTACTCAGCTTCTACTTTCCCTTTTCTCTTTCTAGGAATAACATGTAAATACTGAAATGAGAAAATTTTTTGCTCAATAGGCTACAAAAGTCCCATTAAAGAAATGAAAATATACACTTGCATCAATATAAATACACAAAATAAGTGAGATTTCACAATTTAAGTTAGGTAACATTAATAAATGTAAAGGAGAATAACTTTAATATTCATAAAATTATTAGTATAAGATTTACTTAAACATTTAAATTTATCAAAATGATAACATATAGATTACTTGAACTTGGACATGTATATCAAATGCATTATCTCAGAACATTTTTGAACTTAAACATTACTTGATCTTAAACAGTTGCATCAGAAACAAGAACATGAATCTAACTCAGGCATTGCTTGAACTTGAATGTTAATATTAGAAACTTCACCTTTGACATATCATAAATTTGAATATGAGTGTCAATATACGTTACTTGATGAACTTGTAATGCAGTATATGAAGCAGGACATCCATTTGTCTCGATGCATGTTTATAACTCCATTTTCATTTATACTTCTATTTAGTCAAGTCACACCTTCACAAGGCCGATAAGTTGACATAGCTCGATTCTCCTTACAACTCTATTTACACTTAACTCCACTTGATCATCTCACACCTGCACAAAATAGATAGAGAAAATAGAAACATATATATGTAAGGGCCCTTGTAATATTACTTGTAGTGCACTTGAACATCTCCTACATAATCACTTATTCCATTTGAACATGATATGCACATGTATATATTAACGTATCTAATATGTATATAAAACATATAATATGAACATGAACATGAATGAATTACCACATGTACAATATTTCAGGAGAGAACACTTATAAAATTTGCATACATACTCAACATTTGCCATTCAGAAAACTCTTCATAAGGAACATTTAAAACATAATTTTAATGCAATTAGTGAATTGTAACTAATGCTAGAAATAACACATACATCATTAAAAACCAAATATTCTACATAAATAATACTGATGAAAATTTTCTTTCTTACTATTAAAATAATTAGAATGAAGTATTATATAACATACCAAAAACTATATGGTACAAAGTTTCTTAAACATAATAAACTCATGTTATGATTTGTGTAAATCAGGTCGTTCAAGTGAATTTTGATACAAGTTATTTTTGATGATTACAAAAGCTTATTATTTGTTTTATTTTTCTCCTAACAAATATTGGAGTTTCTTTTTGTGTGTACAAACATATTTTTCAGAAAATTCACACTCTAGATTATTAAAGACTTCAAGTTAGTTTGTTAATATTCATTGTAAGTGAAGTCTATATTTTTTATTTTTCTTGAATCTAAGAGAGTATGATTATAAGTTGGATAACTGTGTACACACACACTGGGGAGTGAAAGTTTAGTTTTTAAAATTAATAGTATTGTACGATATGTGATCATATGAGACGATCTGTGTTATTTGTCCTCCACAACAAACCTGCCTGGCTGAATTTTTTTTTTAAGTAATGTTCGTACATTACAAAATGTACTTCATACAGAAGATTTTGAGGTAGAAACGGCTCGGTTTGAGGTTTGTACTAGACGTACAGGATGAACTGTTGGTATGAATGGCTTGATTTCGGTTCATACTAGATCGTACAGGACGAATCGTTGGTACAAACGACTCGGTTTAGGTTCGTATGGGATGAATCATTCAACTTTTTTTGAACTATTCGTATAATATGAAATAGACTTTATACAGAAGGTTTTGGGGTACGAACGGCTCAGTTTTAGGTTCGTACGGGATCGTATGGGACAATCGTATAGCGTAAAACTTGAAATTTTTAATTTTTGTATAGTTTTTGTTGTCCTTAGTACTTAAGGGTCCTAAAAACTGACTTGAAGTGATTCTTCTGTGAAATTTCTTCTTGAGAGTGAAAGGGAGAGTGATTGGGAGAGAGTTTGGGAGTGAGTTTTGTAAGATCTTTGAAGAGAAAATTGTGAGGGGATTCACAATATTATCCATGTGTGAAGATCTCATTATTTGTACTTCAAGTTCTTCCCAATCTCCTTGGAGTCTCTTGCAAGAAGATTATTCAAGAAGACTCCGGTTCTCTGCCATCATCAGGAGGGTGTAAAAGGATGAGTTGGTTATCTGCCTATACCAGGAGGGTGTGAAAGGATAATTGGGTTCTCTGCCTACACTAAGAGGGTGTGAAAGGACGAGAGGTTTCTCTGCCTTCACCAGGAGGGTGAAAAAGGACTTCAGTTCTCTGCCGCACTGGGATTTGGTGAAAGAGAGTTTTGTAAAGGCTTCTCTGCTTTACTGTGGGGGCTAAAGGAGAGTCACTTTGAGTTAGTGCAATACTTAGAGAAGGAGTCTCTAGCGAGTGGATGTAGGTCGTGTTTGACCGAACCACTATAAATCAGGTGTTCTCTGCTCCTGTTTCTTTTTATTTTTCTATATTGTTATTTTTACGTACTTTATTTTTTTATGGTTGAAAAAGTAGTAAATTCATATCTGTTCGTACTATACAAATTAAAATCGTACAGTACAATTTGTTTAAAGTTTTTGATTAAAAATTTTCTAAAATTCTAAGAGAATTTTTAAAAGCACCAATTCACCCTCCTCTTGGTTAGCCTAGGGACGTAATTGATAAGTTTAACAACCTATTCACACTTTCAAGTGGTATCAGAGCCAGTTTCAAAAATCACTATTTAGATTACTTTTTGAAATTCAATCATGGCTAATTTACGAAACCGAAACACTTTAGAAGGTTACTCGATCACTAGGCCACCTTTGTTTGACAACATTCAGTTTGATTTTTAGAAAACTCGCATGTCTACTTTTCTGTAATCTCTTGACTATCACATGTGGATGTTATCAGGATGGTTATACTGCACCTACTAGACTTGTAGATGGCATTAGAGTTGAAACACCGTTTACTGATTGGACTTTAGAAGAAAGGGAATTAGCACAATTAAATGCAAAATGCTTGAATAGCTTTTTCTATACTCTTAAATCTGAAGATTATATGCGTGTATCTACTTGTAAATCCAGAAAGGAAATATGTGATAGACTTTATATTATATATGAAGGTACAAATGAAGTGAAGCAAACTAGATTGAATATTCTTTTGCACAATTATGAATTTTTTTGCATGAAACCGAATGAATCAATCTCAAACATATATACACTATTTACACATATAGCCACTTCATTGCATGCCTTAGGTAGGGAATTAATGAATGCAAAAAAAGTAAATAAAATACTTTGTTGCTTACCTACTGCTTATGATGCAAAGATAACTGCTATAACTGAACTGAAAGATTTAAATATCTATTCTATTGATAATCTTCTTGGATCACTAATTGCTTACGAGCAATCTGTGACTCAAAGACAGTTTGATGCAGGTGACAAGCGGAAGGAGAAGAACATAGCTTTGAAGGTGGATGATTCAAACAGTGATCAGTCACTACCTGAGGACGAGGAAGACATAGCCTTAACGACAAGGCAGTTCAAAAGTTTCCTAAAGAGGAAGCAGAGAAGATGCCAATAGTGGAACAAAGGTAAGTTCCATAAAAATATTAAGGCTTTTAATTATGTTATTTACTATAAATGTAGGAAGCCAGGTCATATAAAGATTGACTGCCCCAATCTCAAGGCTAATCCTAGCAAGGAGAAAGTCAAGGAGAAACCGAAGGAAAGAAGGGGTGAAAAGAAACTTCAACGAGATTTTTGGGCGGACTCAACTTCAGATTCTTTAGAAATAGCACCGAAAGAGGAAGTCACAAATTTGTGCTTAATAGCTGACAATCTTCATCATTCAGATCAAGAGGAGGTATGTGACTTAAGTTATGATGAATTATTTGAAGTTTTTGAATGCATTCATTCTGCATTTAGGAAACGAAAGAAATTGCATGTAAAATTGAATTTGGATTACTTAGAACTGTAAAAAGAATATGAAATTCTTAGAAAAGATCATGCATTAATTGATAACAACCACATGACTTTGTTGGATGAATTTGATGATTTAAATAAATAGCATGAACTTTTAAAATCATCACACACTGAACTTGAAAATAATTTCAAAACATTTATGGATGAATCAGATAGTAGAGAGCATAAGTTGAAGATTGATAATTTGATTCTAGAAAGTGCAAATACATTTCTTAAGGTTAAATTGAAAGCACTCGAGGAAAATAGGAATCCACCTAAACTTGAAGATTTTCACAAAATCTATCACAAGTCAAATAATATAAAATCGAAGAGAAAATCTTTCAGGACATATAGCTTGATAAATCCTTTTTATGGAGTAAAGTGCTTTTCTTGTGGTATGATTGGACATATTTCTCACACTTGTACTATTCATCATAGAACACATTTAATGTGGAGACTTAAGATGCATAAAATACAGCATAACACACATGCATCTATTTTAAAATGTCAAGAGGTGAACCCAAACTTGTTTGGGTTCCCAAGTCTAACATTTGATAATTTTGTAGGTTCGCTCTCATACAAGACCTCGTGAGAGCATTTAGTACCTGGACAAAGGTTGTTCAAAGCATATGACTAGAGATGTGAATCAATTTATAATACTGGAAGCTAAAAATAGAGGCAGATTACACTTGGATATAATACTACCAAGAGAGTGATAGGTACAGGTATAATTAGAAACTCAAAAAAATTTGTGATTGAAAATGTTCTATTGGTTGAAGGCTTAAAACATAATCTGTTGAGCATAAATTAACTGTGTGATAAAGTTTATTATATAAAATTCTTGCCTACTAGTTGTGTTATTAGTTAAAATGGAATTGTTGTGTTGAATGGTGATAGAATAAATAATATTTACATACTAGATTTAAATTCTGTAAAACCTTCTACTACTTTTTGTTTGAAAACTGTATCTGATGAATCATGGTTATATCATAGAAGGCTTTGTCATGCTAGTATGAGAAATCTAAGAAAAATCACCCAAAAGGAGTTAGTTAGAGGTGTACCCAAATTAGATTTTATAAAAGATCACTTGTGTGATGCATGTTAATTAACAAAACAAGTCAGATCCTTTTTCAGTTCAATCAAGAAAATTAGAACTAGTAAGCCCGTAGAAATTCTTCACATGGATCTTTTTGGACTAGTTAGTACCTTAAATCTAGGAGAAAAAAGATTTAGGTATGTAATTATGGATGATTATTCTAGATTCACCTGGATTAGATTTTTGAATCATAAGAGTGAATCATTTGAGGAGTTTAGAGATTTTGTCACTTGAATTCAGAGAAAATTAGGTTTTGAAATTATAACTATTCAAAGTGATCATGGGGGAGAATTTGAAAATGAGATATTTGATAATTTTTGCAAATCTCATGGGATAGAATGTAATTTATCAACTTCTAGGACACCTCAATAGAATGGAGTAGTTGAGAGAAAGAATATGATATTAATTGAAATTACTAGAGCCATATTGGCAGAATATTCACTTCCAAAATATTTTTGGGCTGAAGTAATTAGTATAGCTTACTATGTGTTGAATAGGGTGTACATTAGATCTAAATTAAATAAGATACCCTATGAACTTCTTAAAGGTAGAAGTCCCAACCTTTCACACCTACATGTTTTTGGATGTAAAGTATTCATACACAATAATGAAAAAATTCTCTTAGGAAAATTTAATCCTAAATCTAATGAAGGAATTTTTTTAGGTTATTCAAATGTTGGAAAATCCTATAGAGTTTTTAATAAAAGTATATTGGTAGTTGAGGAGACCACTCATATTATTTTTGATGAATTTTATAATAGTGAAGGGTCTAAGTTAGATGAAGATGAGGTTGAGGAGATAACCCAAAAAATTGAAAATGAAAATATTGAAGAAAGGGTTAAAAATGAAGAAGAAAACCAATTATCTAAAGAATGGAAATTTGTTAGAAGTCATCCTAAAGAGTTGATTTTAGGAGACCCAAGTGAAGGAGTTAGAACTAGGCATAGTTTGAGGAAAGAAGTAAATCATTCAGCTTTTATTTTAATGATTGAACCCACTAATATAGATCAAGCACTTTTGAATGAATTTTGGATTTTGGCTATACAAGAAGAATTGAATCAATTTAAAAGAAATGATGTTTGGGAGTTAATTGAAAGGCTAAAGAATCAAAGTGTAGATGGGACTAAGTGGGTAATCAAAAACAAAATGAATGATTCAAGAGTTGTGATTAGAAATAAGGCTAGATTAGTAGCTAAGGGGTATAATCAAATAGAAGGGATTAATTTTGAGAAAACATTTGCCCTTGTAGCAAGACTTGAAGTAATTAGGGTTTTATTAGCCTTTGCCTGTTTTAAAGACTTTAAATTATATCAAATGGATGTTAAAAGTGCCTTTTTGAATGGGGTGATAGAAAAAGATGTTTATGTTCAACAACCTCTAGGTTTTAAAAATTCTAAATTCCTTAATCATATTTTTAAATTGAAAAAAGAATTGTATGGACTAAAATAGGTACCTAGGGCTTGGTATGAGAGGTTAAGCACTTTTTTATTTAATGTATCATTTGTTAAAGAAAGTGTGGATATCACTCCATTTTTGAAAAGAATAGAGAATGAAATACTCATTGTATAAATATATGTGAATGACATCATGTTTAGATCAACTGATAAAAATCTATGTGATGAATTTTCAAAAATAATGAGTAGTAAATTTGAGATGAGTTTGATGGGTGACTTGAGTAATTTTCTTGGTTTTAGTATAAAGTAAAATGAGGAAGGAACTTTTCTTAGTTAATCTAAATATGTTAAAGATATCCTCAAAAAGTATGAAATGGATAATGCTAAACCAGTTACAACACCCATGAGTTCCTTAGTACAATTAAATAAGGATCCTAAGAGAAAATCTGTTAATCAAAAGACATTTAGAAAAATAATTGGATCATTGCTTTACTTGGCAGCTAGCAGACCATACATTATATTTAGTGTTTGCTTATGTGCAAGATTTCAATCTGATCCAAAGGAATCACATTTGACAGTAGTGAAAAAAATATTGAGATATCTTTTGGAAACTCAAAATTTAGAGATTTAGTATCTTAAGAATAGCTCTTCTTTTAAAATTATTGAATACTCAGATTCTGATTTTGCAGGCTATAGGGTTGATCAAAAAAGTACTTCTGGGACTTATCAATTTATTGGAAATTCTTTAGTATCTTGGTCTAGTAGGAAATAAAATTCAGTAGCACTTTTTACAGCTGAAGCAGATTATATTACCTTAGGTAGTTTTGTGGTACAAGTGCTTTGGTTAAAAAAATAATTGGTTGACTTAGAATTTTTTATTGGCACTATACCAATCTTTTGTGATAACATCAGTGCCATATGCATCTCAAAGAATCCTATTCACCACTCTAGAACCAAGCATATTGATGTAAGGCATCATTTTATAAGAGATAATGTAGCAAAAGGGGTAATTGAACTACATCATGTCGCTACTAAAGGTCAACTTGCTGATATTTTCACAAAACCACTAACTTTTAACACTTTTAGCATATTAAGAATAAGGCTAGGTGTGATTAATCTTAATGCATGATTAAAAATTCTGTAAATTTGTTTTGTATATGATTGTGTGTTTGTTTATGTCAAGTGTGAGAGTATTAGTTTCTATTTTGTTGTCTTTGGTTATCATTTGTGTCTTTTAAAAATGAAATAAAAAAATGAAATAAAAAATATCTCTTATTTAATATTTTTTGTGAGTTCTTCATTTTAGTGTTATTTTAGTGTCATAAATTCTGTAGCTTATGTATGAAAATCTGTAGAGTTGTAGTAGCAAAATTGTATTTTCATAGTATATTCGTACTGTATAATGACCTCATTGTACTGTATGATTTTTACAGGTTCGTTTGTACGATTGAGGTGGGTTCACGGTTAGTGTCAGTTATTATTAATGATTGTACGTATGAACACATTATTCGTCTGTACGATCTATGTGTCGATTTGGATAAGGACGAACCTAACCGTCGCCAGAATGATTTTTAATTTTCTAATCATCCCGGACGAACACATGATTGTCTGTACGATCAAGAAGTTAAAAAGCCTGCACGAAAGGATACCTCGGGAAGGGTAGTTTAAGAAAGTCATTTCATTTTTGACCATTTCTGTTCATCCCGTACGAAAATTATTTCGTCTCATATGAAATTTTTTGTACAGTACGATTGATCATTTTTCTTTATAAAGAAGGGTTGTTTTCATTCATTTTCACTTCTAATTTCTAACTCTTCTGAGCATATAGTAGAAATGTCAGGCAGTGGAAAGAGAGTGCGGTAGTCTAGGGGTTCGTCATCTAGGCAAAATTGGGACGACAACTTTTTGAGTGCTCAAAACAAAGAAGCCAACTATAAGTATGTTGAATCCAAAATTACCACCTCTCATATTCTACTGCAAGAAAACATAAATTTTCCAGTAATGCCTCTGTTCGACTCGACTCAATTTTTTTTCCTACTTACCCTTATTCATGCCTACAATAAAGACTTCTTCCATATTTTTCTAGCCAATATGAGAATCAATCAGGAGCATACTAGGATCTCTTCTTATGTTCTCAAACAAAGAGTTGAAATAACTAAGGAGGACCTTGGATCAATTCTTCATCTTAAAACCCTAGGTATTCGGGCTCATACTCTTACTTCTAGAGCGGACTATGATTGGTCCGAAGTTAATCAAGTTCTGAGGGGTATAAGCGTACCAAGTCACCTACCTAGAGTTGACACTTTGAATCAAAATGCAAGAATTATCCAATATGTTCTTAGGACCTCCATAATACCCAAAGTTGGAGATCGAGTGAATATTACCCCCCCCCCTTTTTTCTACTTTTACCTATTTGATTATGACTAGTCAACCTATAGATGAAGCTCAATTGATCTTGGACTATCTTTATACTCTTATCAATATTGGCCAGCCTAATGTCAAAAGAAAGAAAAACATTACTCTGGGTCATTTGATTTCCTACATTCTAGAAAAGAAATACAATTTACTCCACCGTGACAGACCTTCTGAATTGCCCATCTATTTTACTGAAGCTTCTTTTCGAGCACTCTTTGGAAGAGATGGATCTGGGGATAGCTCTGAGGAAGAACCCGCACCTGCAACTGCTCCTGCACCTGGACCTGATCAAAACTTTTATCAGGATACGGTCCAGCATTTTGATCATCTTGATCAAAGGTTTGATAATATCAAAAAACATCTCAAGATGCAGGATAATAGATATAATGGGGACAGGGTGTGGATTCGAGACTAGTTCGAGTCAGTGAACACTAACATCACAACCATCAATAGCTATTTTGCTATGTTCACTGCTCCTCCACCTCCTCCAGATCAGGGTCCTCTGGACTATTAGTGATGTTCTTTTGTTTGTTTGGCTTAGTCTGTGGTTATCTTTATTATTGTTTTAGGCTTTGATTGGTGTGGTTCTTGGTTATTATTATTGGAGATGTTTATCTTTATTTTTTGTCTGACTGATGGTTATGATATCAAGCTTTATTTTTATGGGGATTGATTTAAATGTAAAAGCTTACTTTATAATATGTTTGATATCATCATGTGGAATACAAAAGGTTCAGTTTTTGTGCATATTATTATATGATTGTGGTTGTCACTGAAAATATTCTGCATTTTAACACTTGAATATAGTTGGTTAAATTTATAAAATGTTAACTGAATTTGGATTACAATAAAAATTTCTATGCATAATTTAATTTCTCAAAATATTTAGATTTCATTGTGATTTGGTGTAGATTAGAAGATCTTAATTTATATTATTTTAGACATATATTACTTAGCCTAAATTATTGTATATTTGATATTTTAATACTGCTCTTGATTTCTATATCATAATGTTCATTATTGTACTAGTGATTAAGGGATTGTGTTGTTGGAAAGAATTTTATTTAAGTCAAAATAAAATGAGCCAAAAATTGAAAAGATGCACAAAGTGTGCCATACAATGAAAAGATACACAATGTCGCCAAAATTATAAAGAGGCACAGAATTAGCCCAAATAATGACTATGTGCACAAAAAGTGCCCTTTCATTCAAAAAGTTGCGCAATGTCCCCATTTATTCTTTCCTTTAATATTTTGGTAGTTTTATTTCATCATTTGTGCAATAGTTTTGGTTAATTAATCTATCTATTACATTACTGATATATATCAACTTCTCTTCTCCTTATTATCGTATGTGATCTAAATCTTTTTCAGTCCTTACTTTTTGCATCTAATTTTAATATTATAATTCATCTTCTTTTACCATTATTTAAATCACAAACTACTTTGATTGCCTTCCCTTTTTGTTGTTGTCAAAAGGGAGAGTTTTGTATTGTTTGAGTTGTATTATTTATATTATATGTTATGTGTGTATGCTTGTATGTTTAAATTGTATTATTTGCATTATATTACGTGTGTCTTTGTATATGCTTGTATGTTGTGTGTGTGTGTGCTTGCTTATCTTTGTCTCTCTATTATTATTTTTTTTCTTTCTTTTCTTTCTTCTTTTCTTTTCTTCTCTTACCTACTCTTACCCCTTATTCCGAATAAATCATTTCTTTAGGGGGAGCTTAGGAGATCATTTCCTTAGGGGGAGCTTTTGTTTAGTGGGAGCTTAGGAGAAACATGGGTTTACTTATTAACTCAAATAATAAATGTTTTGCCATCATCAAAAAGAGGGAGATTGTTATGATTTGTGCAAATCAGGTTGTTCAAGTGAATTTTGATACAAGTTATTTTTGATGATTATAAAAGCTTATTATTTGTTTTATTTTTCTCTTAATAAATATTGGAGTTTCTTTTTGTGTGTACTAACATGTTTTTCAGGAAATTCACACTCCAGACTATTGAAGACTTCAAGTTAATTTATTAATGTTCATTATAAGTGAAGTCTGTATTTTTTATTTTTCTTGAGTCTGAGAGAGTGTGATTGTAAGTTGGATAACTGTGCACACACACACTGGGTGAGCGAAAGCTTAATTTTAAAACTAATCATACAGTACGATATGTGATTGTACGGGACAATCTGTGTTATTTGTCCTCCACAACGAACCTGCCTGGCTGAAAATTTTTTTCTAAGTAATGTTCGTACAGTATGAAATGTACTTCGTATAGAAGGTTTTGAGGTACAAATAGCTCAGTTTGAGTTTCATACTGGATCATATAGGACAAACCGTTGGCAAGAACGGCTCGGTTTGGGTTCGTACTGAATTGTACGGGACAAACCGTTGGTACGAATGGCTCAGTTTAGGTTCATACTGGATCAAACGGGATGAATCGTTCAATTTTTTTTGAACTATTCGTACAGTATGAAATAGACTTCATACAGAAGGTTTTGGGGTACAAATGACTCGATTTTAGGTTCATACTGGATGAACTGTTCAATTTTTTGAACTGTTCGCACAGTACGATTTGCGATCGTATGGGATGATCGTATAGCGTAAAACTTGAAATTTTCAGTTTTTGGATGGTTTTTATTGTCCTTAGTACTTAAGGGTCCTAAAAACTGACTTGTAGTGATTCTTCTGTGAAATTTCTTCTTGAGAGTGAAGGGAGAGTGATTGGGAGAGTGTTTGGGAGAAAGTTTTATGAGATCTTTGAAGAGAAAATTGTGAGGGGATTCACAAGGTTATCTAAGTGTGAGGATCTCATTATTTGTACCTCAAGTTTTTCCCAATCTCCTTGGAGGCTCTTGCACGAAGATTGTTCAAGAAGACTCCGATTCTCTACCATCATCAGGAGGTTATGAAAGGATGAGTGGGTTCTCTGCCTACACCAGGAGGGTGTGAAAGGATGGTTGGGTTCTCTGCCTACACCAGGAGGGTGTGAAAGGATGAGAGGGTTCTCTGCCTTTACCAAGAGGGTGAAAAAGGATGTCGGTTCTCTACTGCACCAGGATTTGGTGAAAGAGAGTTTTGTAAAGGCTTCTCCGCCTTGCTGTGGGGGTTAAAAGAGAGTCACTACAAGTTAGTGCAATACCTAGAGAAGGAGTCTCTAGGGAGTGAATGTAGGTCATGTTTGACCGAACCACTATAAATCTGGTGTTCTCTGTTCCTGTATCGTTTTATTTTTCTGCATTGTTATTTTTACGCACTTTATTTTTCTATGGTTAAAAAAGTAGTAAATTCATATCTATTCATACTGTAAGAACTAAACTCGTATAGTACGATTTGTTTAAAGTTTTTGATTAAAACTTTTCCAAAATTTCAAGAGAATTTTTAAAAGCACCAATTCACCCCCTCTCTTGGTTAGCCAAGGGACGTAATCAATAGGTCTAACAACCTATTCGTACTTTCAACTCACATTTTTATTTTAAATATATCCATATAAACATTGAAATTAAAAACATAAGTAAGGTATGAGAGTCTATCTTGATATGAACAATTCCCTCAACTGGCTCAATGAATGAATCCCATTTTATGGCCTTCAAGTCCTAGGTTTCTCTTTTTTCCCTTCTCTCTTTCTCTTCTCCTCTCTCTCATCCTCTCTCTTAGATTTTCTAGTGAGTGAGGGTGGAATGGTGAAATGGAAGTTATTTTAAATATTTATATTAAAATATCATATTTGATCTAAAGCCATGTCGCACCTTCCAGCAGTGTCGCAATGCTCTGTCATAATATTTAAAGTACTCCTGATATAGAGCTCAACATCGCAATGCCTACTCCAGTGCTACTACACTCCCAAGCACCTTCCCCCTATATAGAGAGGATAATGCTGCAACATTGCTAAGTATAATGCCACATTACTCAAAGGAAATTTTCCTACTTAACATTTTCCTATTCTTTGAGATCTAAAACCTAAACCATCTAGACTTAAATAAACACTAATGAACTTAAAATTCATAAATATTGAATATTCATAAGAGAAAACATAAAAATCTTATCAAGTTTGTTCAGGTAGACTAGTTCCTATAGTAGTTATTTCACTCTTCCCGCCTTATAAAACCTATCATCCTCAATATTTATAGACAAGTACTTAGAACATATCTAGATATAATTGCCTCATTTCATCTTCTTTCTCGTATCTAGCTTCCTATTTGATCTTTATTTCCAATAAATCTTAACCATAGGGATCTATTTATTTCTTAATTACCTTACATCATAAGCTAGAATACGTTTAGGTTCTTCCTGTTGCAAATCTGGTTTCAAGGACTATGAATTTGATGATAGCAAACCTTTTTGTTTCTATTTGAGGGACTAATCTTTCAAGTTCACAAGGTCAATTACAATTCAAGCCAGCCCAAGATCGAGTCAGTCTGTTTGTGGTTCAGGGTCAATATACTTTTTTATTTTTCTGGAGTCAAATGTAATGTAACGGATCCCCAAGCTAAGTAACCTTGCATACACACACTCAGGGAGAGAGTTTTAATGATTTAGAGTTTCTGTTTAATTTTTGTTCAAATCATCCTGGACGATCCAGTGAAAATAGAAACCCTAACTAGGGTAGTCATGTTAAGTCGGTTTGATTAAGCAGATCATCCTGGACAATAGACCCATCGTACAGGATGATAGGCTCAAATCAGAAATTCTTAGCCGCTAGATTAAGTTATGCATATTTTTATTTTTAGAGATTTAGTCTGATCGTCCTGGATGATACGTATATCATCATGGATGATCCTCTACAATTATGTCTAAATTAGTTTGGTGATTAAGAAAAGTAATTAATACTTGATTGATATAATCATATCATCCTGGATGATTGCAATATCGTCCTGGACGATACATGCAAAATCCTGACCATCGAGAGCATTTCACCTGGACGACCCGAGGAATCTACTGGATGTTATTTTTGATTTTGAACTAATCGTATAGGACGATATACATATCATCCTGGACGATTAGTTCATTTTGAAACCGTCTAGCATGGTTTGGCTGTACGACTCGAGGAATCTGCTGGACGATCTTCATAGTTTGAACTAATCGTTAAGGACAATCGTAAGATCGTCCGGATGATCTGAACAGATTTTATCTTCTAATCATCCAGGCCAAAAGGGTCTATTTTACACTGATCGTACAGGATGATCTAAAGATCGTCCTGGATGATCTTTGACGACCAGTTGAGATTTAGGACAATTTTTGTGCCCTCCTATTTAAGATCTTTTTTGTTCAATCATTGAGATCTTTTACCACTATCCTTTTCTGTGAGAAACTTGAGAAGGAGAGAGAGAGAGAGCTTGGGAGAGAGAGAAGATCTTATAAGGGGGAGTTTGTGAGGTGTTCACAAAGGTTGCTCCAAGCAGGGATCTGAGTCGTCTTCTCTGGTCGTCGTCTCTTGTCCTTGGTGTCTCTGTGGAAAGATCATCTGCAAGAACATCTGAAATGTAGATAGTAAGTTTTGTCTTCTCTTATGTCTGAAAGATAATTTCACAACTGAGACTCTTTAATGATTATAAAAGGAAGCAAGCTTGTAAAAGATGCTCAAAGAGCACCAAAATGAAAAAAAAGGCACAAAATAAGCCCAAAGTTGAAAAGATGCGTAATGTTGCCAGATTGAAAAGATACACAAAGTATATCAAAAATTAAATTATGCGCAAAGTGCGCCAAACAAATTAAAAAAGAGGCACAAAATGAGTCCACAAAGAAATAAGCTTTCTTCTCTTTTCGATCTTTAAATGTCTTAGAAAAATCCATGCACCACTTAATACTTTCAAAAGCTTGAGATGAAAAATCATGATTTCTGATTCATTACTTTATAATACTATTCTATAAGATATTTTTCTGGAATGAGACTTGAAAGGATCTCTTTTTAAATCTATTTTTTTTTTCTTTCAAATTAGACTTTTGTTTGAAAGGAATTTGAACCTGTAAGGTGTCCGAGGTAGGAGTTACGAAAGTTGATTTTCCAACTTTTTTTGAATTTCAGTGTGGTTGATTTTCTTCTTATCGATTTTTGAATTGAAAATTAAGGAAAACTCTAATTTATTGGAGCAGATCAATTCAAAAAAAAAGGTTTTTTCCCATTTCTATTTTTCCCTGATTTACTTTGATTTTGATTTTTTTTAGTGTTTTTGGGACTCCCTGATCATTTATCTCCATTCTTCATCTTGGTCAATTTCTTTTTTTACATCGTCCTGGATGATCCATATATTATCCTGGATGATCCATTCAAATCATTCCCACCATGCTCCAATGGATGGTATGCACCAATTATTGGTGATCGTCCTGGACGATCCACCTCATCTTCCTAGACGATCCATGTGGCAGTAGTTAGATGATTTAAATTCAGCCTGTCCGATTTATTTATTTCATATCATTCTAGATAATTCACCTAATCATCTAAGATGATCCCTTTAGTCAAAAGTCATCCAGCCTATCTCCTCAGAATGATCATCTATGTCTAATCATCCTGGATAATATCTGATCTTTCTAGACGATCCGATCGCCTTTTTAACCAATCGTCCTGGATGCTATTATTGCTCTTATCATCCTGGACGATCCTGCAATCGTCCTGGATGATCGAGATGAATTATATTTAAACAACCATTTTCTCCACCATTTTCACCACTCTTCTTTCAATCCTTAATTCAATCACATTCTAATGGCTGATGGAAAATGATTTAGGCATCAAGGTGCTAGTTCCTCTGGGGAAATGTCGATCCTTGCTTTTATGAAGTAGTCGATCAGGCTGCCTTCTAGCGATACCTTAAGGTGGGGATCACCCAATCCAAAATTGTCAATCCCCACATTCTGACTTATCATTTCTTGGATGTTTTCACCCACACTTCTCTCACATTCATCCTGACTTTAGCTTTCCCATTCAGTACTGAGCTTTTACTTATTTTCTTTGTGAACCTTCGCATCGATTCTTCTTACTCCACCCTCCAATCTATTGTCAATCGCTGCCCTATTGAGCTAACCATCCAAGACTTCCATGATATTCTTTAACTCTCAATTACTAGAAATAAACTCTATTTCATCTCCTCTGACCCTGATTTTGACTGGAGTGTCGTAAATCGATTTCTTAGGGGCACCAATGTCCAATATCATGATAATGCATGTTCTTTCTTATTTAAGGATGCTCAGACAATCAAGTACGTCCTTCGCTCCTCCATCATTCCAAAAGCTAGGGATCATATCCAGATCACCCCCTTACTTTCCCTGACTACCTTCTACATCCTAGCCCACCGTGATTTTAATGCTATCGATCTCCTCTTTCGTTACATTGAACACCTCACTAGCATTCGGGATCCGAGCCACAGGTGAATCCAAATCTAGCCTTATGACACATTATTGCCTATGCTCTCGAGACCAAATACAATTTATAATATTCGGTTCCAACTGATGTCCCTCCTTCCTTCATCTCCAACAATTCCTTCCATGTTCTGCGTAGTACACGATTTCATCCGGAGCCCAGCACAGATGTTGAGGGAGAAGAGGAAGAAGTTGTTCCTGAACCTACTGCACTAGCCCCTCTCCATATAGAATCACCGATAGATCACCTGGTGCACAGGTTTGACCAGTGGGAGGCACGTTTTGACTCCTATGTGATTGCTCGGGAGCAGCAGCATGCTGAGGATGTCCACCACTTCAATACCTACGTAGCCCAGTAGCAGCACGACCCGGACGTGGCCTGGTTTGGAGAGCAGTTTGCCACTCTCCATAGCCTCTTTCATCCACCACCTCCTCCTCCATCTGATCAAGATCCCCCTTTCTACTAGTTTGCATGTGTTTGCTGATGTTTATGTTCTTTTTATACTATTTTTTTCTGTCTATTTGTTTTTGTTTTTGCTGATGTTTGTGTTATGTTTTTTCCTTTTTGAGATGTCAAAAGGGGGAGTAGTTTGTGGGTCATTGTAAAGTTTTTTTATTATCAATGGAAATATTCAGTGTTATTTGAATCAAATATTCACCCTGCTTATTTACTGAATTTTGAATTAATAATAAATATTTGCCATCATTAAAAAGGGGGAGATTATTACAAATCTAGTTTCAAGGATTATGATTTTGATAATAGCAAATCTTTTTTTTGTTTGAGTGACTAATCTTTTAGGTTCACAGGGTTAATTGCAATTCAAGCCAGCCCAAGATCGAGTCAATCTGTTTGTGGTTCAGGGTCAATATACTTTTTCATTTTTCTTGAGTCAAATGTAATTTAACGGATCCCTAAGCTAAATAACCTTACACACACACACACACTCAGGGGGATAGTTTTAGTGAGTAAGAGTATCTGTTCAATTTTTATTCAAATCGTCCTGGACGATATTCATATCGTCTTGAATGATCTAGTAAAAATAGAAACTCTAACTAGGGTAGCCATGTTAAGTTGATTTGATTAAGCAGATCGTCCTAGACGATAGACCCATCGTATAGGATGATAGGCTTAAATTAGAAATTCTTAGTTGCCAGATTAAGTTAGGCAAGTTTTTATTTTTAGAGATTTGGTCTGATCATCCTGGACGATACATGTATCATCCTAGATGATCTTTTATAATCATGCCTAAATTAATTTAGTGATTAAGAAAGGTAGTTAATATTTGATTGATACGATCATATCATCCTGGACGATCACAATATCGTCCTAGATGATACATATAAAATCTTGACCATCCAGAGCACTTCACCTGGATGACCCGAGGAATCTGCTGGACGATATTCCTGATTTTGAACTAATCGTACGGGATAATATACATATCATCCTAGATGATCAATTCATTTTGAAATCGTCCAGCATAGTTTGGTTGTACGACCCGAGGAATCTACTGGATGATCTTCCTAGTTTGAACTAATCATCTAGGATGATCGCAAGATCATCTCGGATGATCTGAATAGATTTTGTCGTCTAATCATCTAGAAGAACCAGATCGTCTAGGCCAAAAGGGTCTATTTTACACTGATCGTACAGGACAATCTAAGGATCATCCTGGACGATCTAAGGATCATCCTGGATGATAATTAATGACCAGTTGAGATTTAGGACAATTTTTGAGCCCTCTTATTTAAGATCTTTTTTGTTCAATCATTGAGATCTTTTACCGCTATCCTTTCCTGTGAGAAACTTGAGAAGGAGAGAGAGAGAGAGGGAAGATCATGTGAGGGGGAGTTCATGAGGTGTTCACAAAGGTTGCTCCAAGCAAGGATCTGAGTCATCTTCTCCGGTCGCCATCTCTTGTCCTTGGTGTCTCCGTGGAAGGATCATCTGCAAGAAGATTAAGGTTCTCTACCCGCTTCAAGAGGAAGCGAAAGGAGTTTAGGTTCTCTGCCTGCTTCAGGAGGAAGCGAAAGGTGTCCAGGTTCTCTGCCTGTTTCAAGAGGAAGCGAAAGGAGTCTAGGTTCTCTACCTCACCGGGTTTCTAGAAAGGAGGTTTTGTATAGGCTTCTCCACCTTACTGTGGGAGTAGAAGGAGAGTCACTTAGTATTAGTGTAATACCCAGGGGGACGCTCCGGGCAGTGGGCGTAGGTCAAGTTGACCAAACCACTTTAAAATCTAGTGTGTTCTTTCTAATTATTTTCTGCATTTATTTTTCTGTTGATGATTGTGTGATTGTGATTATTATTCTATTATTGTTAAACATCTACACATTATCGCAAGATTCTAATTATTTTAAAATATTTGAAAAGATTTTTTTAAATTATTTTTGCTCATGAATTTTTTAAAATAACCAATTCACCCCCCCTCTTGGTTAGCCTTGGGACTAGTTCACAAGGGCTTAACATCCCTATCAAACTTTCACTTCCCTATACATTAAATCAGGCTTTACTTCAATTTCATCTTCAAGGAATCTTTGCTCCTTACCAAAAGCCCACTTCCATATTGTTGATATATAAAATATATTATGGATATTTGAAATTTGATCTAGTAGTAATAGTATGTAAACAAACTTCCTAACTTTTCCAATTGCTTCAAAAGGTCCAATATATCTTAGACATAACTTGATATCTTTGTTAAACTTATGTACATCTTTCATGGGGTTGCCTTTTAGAAAAACAAAGTCTTCAACTTGAAATTCAATCATTCTATGCTTTGGATCATAGTACTTCTTTTATTTATCTTGAGCTACTACTAGCCTTTTTCTAAACAACCTGGTCTTCTCTATAGAATTATCTACTGACTCAAAACCCACCAACTTCCTTTCACCTACTTCTATCTAGGACAATGGGATTTTGCACCTTCTATTATATAGAGCTTCTTATGGAGCCATAACACTGTTGGATTGGAATTATTATTATAAGAAAACTCAATCATTATAATATGATTTTACCAACTTTTTCATAAACCTAGCACACATAGCCTTCACAGATCTTCAAGTACTTGAAAGTAACTCTCTAAGATTGACTATCTATTTAAGGATGGAAGGCTATACCAAAATTCAACTTTGTTCCAAAACCTCCCTGAATTCCCTTATACAATTTGGATATGAACCAACCAATACAATTAGAGATAATTATCTTGGGTACTTTGTGTAACCGAACTATCTCCTTTATATATAATTGTACTAGTTTCTCTATAAAATTTGTCTTCTTCATGGAGAAAAATGAGCTAACTTGGTCAATCAATCCACTATCACCCATACTATATCATGACCTTATTTAGGCCTTGGGAAACCAATAGTAAAATTTGTAACAACTTCTTCCCACTTCCATTTTGGAATAGACGAGGTCTGTAATAAATCACATGGTTTCTAGTGTTTAGCTTCCACCATTTGACAGGTTCCATATTTGGAGACAAATTCTTTTACATGCTGCTTTAATTTAGGCTACCAAAATATTGAATTTAAGTCATGATATATCTTGCTGCTTCCTGTATGAATATTATAATCTAAGAAGTGGGCTTCATACAGAGTCTCCTTCCTCAAATCACCAGTACCAGGAATGCACAATCAACTATTGTAAGTCACCACACCTTGATCATTCACTTCTAATTCAATCTTCTTTCCAGATTAAATTTGATTTAAGTATTTTTCAGATATTCATCATCTATCTTTTGGGCTTCCTTAGTTCTTTCTTATAACGAGGGCTGAATGATTATTTGAGAAATAATTCTTCCTTTTACCTCAGATGGACATACATCTCCAACTCTAACCTTTCCATCTCTCAGATCAAAACTTGCTCAGACTAATCAAACTAGTTGCTATTCCCACATACTTCTTTCTCAGAGCATAAGCAACCACATTCGCTTTATCGAGCTGATAAATGATATTCAGGTCATCATTTTAGATTAATTCTAACCATATTTATTGTATCAAATTTAGCTCTTTCTGAGTAAAATTATACTTCAAATTTTAGGAGTTAGTATAAATCTACATCTTTCTCCGTATAGTTAATCCCTCTTGATCTTCAAGGAAAATACAATTGTTGTCAACTCCAAATCATAAGTAGGGTAATTCTTCTTATACAGTTTCAATTTCCCAGAGACATATAAGATCACTTTGTCATTCTATAGCAACACCCCTGCCCCCTCCCCCCCACCCAACACACACACACACAAACCTTTCAAAGAAGCATTAATTGTTGCAAATCTAGTTTTGATGATGACAAATATGTTTCTATTGTGTTTTGCTTGGCTAACCCATTTCAGGCACAAAAGATCACGAGCAACTCAAGCCAACTCAAGATCAGGTCCAAGTGTGTTTAAGTGTACTATTTTTCTTTTCTTGAGTCAATTATAATGTAACTGATCCCCTAGCTAAGTAACCTTGCACACACACACTCAGGGGGAGAGCTTGAGTGAATTAGAGTTTCTATTCAAGTTTTTGTTCAGATCATCCTAGACGATATTTCCATCGTCCTGGACGATCAAGTAAAAATAGAAACTGTAATTAGGGCGACCAAGTTAAGTGTGTCTGATTAAGCAGATCGTCCTGGACGATCATTGCATCGTACGGGATGATATGCTCAAATCAGAAATTCTCAGCCGCCATATCAAGTTAGGCAAGTTTTTATTTTAAGATATTTGGTCTGATCGTCCCAGACGATACGTGTATCATCCTGGATAATCCAGTACAATCATGCCTAAATTAGTCTGGTAATTAAGGAAAGAAATTAATACTTGATTGATATGATCATATCATCCTGGACGATCGCAGGATCATTCTGGATGAACCTGATCGTCTAGTGTGTTTCAGCTGTATGTCCAGAGCGATGATCAGGATGATTTGGGCACATTTTGAACTAATCGTACAGGATGATATGCTGATCATCCTGGACGATCAAGTCATTTTTGGGTCATCCAGCACAAGTTTCTCTGGACGACCAGAGTGGTCTTCTGGAAGAAATTCATCAATTTACACTAATAGTCCCGGATGATCGCAGAATCGTACGGGATGATATGAACAACTTTTTTCACTGATCGTCCAGAAGAGCCAGATCATCCAGGCTGAAATAGCTGATTTTAAACTGATCGTACAGAATGATCTATTGATCGTCCTGGATGATATAGGCCGACCAGTTGAGATTTATGGCAAAATTTGAGCCCTCCTATAAAAGATCTTTTTCTTTCAACAAGAAAAATCTTTTGCCACTTTCCTTTCTAGAGAAACCCTAAAGAGAGAGAGTTTGGGAGAGAGAGAGAGGATCTTGTGAGAGGGAGTTCGTGAGGGGTTCATGAAGGTTGCTCCAAGTAAGGATCAGAGTCATCTTCTCTGCTCGTCATCTTTCGTCGTGTTGGTGTTCTTTATGAGAGGATCGTTCGCAAGAAGATCCGGGGTTCTCTGCCCCCTTCAGGAGGAAGCGAAAGGAGTCCGAGGTTCTCTGCCTGCTTCAGGAGGAAGCAAAAGGAGGTTGGGTTCTCTGCCTCACCGTGTCGGTGGAAAGGAAGTTTTTGTACAGGCTTCTCTGCCTTGCTGTGGGAGCAAAAGGAGAGACACTTTGAGTTAGTGCAATACCCAGAGGGGAGGCTCCGGGGAGTGGACGTAGGTCAAGTTGACCGAACCACTATAAAATTCTGGTGTATTCATTCTGATTACTTTCTGCACTTTAGTTTTTTTGTGATTATCTGCTTGGGTGAATTTTGTGTTTAATTTTTTCGTTTGAGTATTTACTTGTTTCCGTTGCATATCATAGAAAAGATTTTTGCTGTTGCTCTCGAATTTTTAAATAACCAATTCACCCCCCCTCTTGGTTAGCCTCAGGACTAGTTCATCAGGGCTTAACATCCCTATCAAACTTTCATTAATGAATACTTGAAATCCTTCAACATGAAATCAAATAGTGAACACAGGAGTAAACACTAAAAAATCCTAAGCTATAAATTGTAATCTAGCCTAGCCTATTGCTTCCTTCAGGTTCCTTGAATCTTCTATAGAGGCAATGAGTCAGCAAACCAGCTAGCACAACCACATGTCTCTATTTTATCCAAGGTTGTCCACTCACATGTGCCCTCCTCCTTATAACTACTTGCTTGGGCCATATATTTCTATAAGAACAATATGGGATACTTATCCTATCTTTATTGGCAAAGCCCTAATGGCCTTATCAACTAGAGTTATAAGCTAAGCTTAAACAAATTTATTTAGGTGCATACTTGGTTTTACTAAAAAATAAACCTCCCTTATGATTTGAATTCACAGGAAATTAGAGGTATCTCATCTTCCTTAGTGAGTGTATGAGAGTACAAGAGATCCCTAGCTTACCTTGCTCCTAACCTCTCTATGTGTGCAAAAATCTCAAGCTCTAGTGAGTTCTAACTATATTGGCAATTCTTATAAGGATCTTTTATACAAGGAGAAAAAGAAGACCCATGTCTTTATCTCTATACCCTTAGCTCACTCAAATGTGAAACTATCACCCCATGGACTAGACCTTCCAATAATTAGCTAGGTTCAAATTTTTATACCTAAGTGAGTCACATGACTCATTGAAATTGATCACCCATCTTCACCTAGGTGAGGGTAAAAAACCCTCTCTAGGATTGGTTAATGGTTGGCTAGATCAGGGGGTAATAGAAAATCCAAAATGTATGATTGGGTCAGAGGTTCTCTAAGCTTGTTTATGATTACTAGGGTGGGTAATGAGGTGGAGTTTCCAGGGAAGGTGATGCTCTACTCTCCAAGTTTTGGGAGTGGTTGTGGTATTTTATAGACCTTGGGTTAAGTTTGGATAAAGAGTTTTCATGGCTTTGGATACTCTTCTACTACCATGTGGCTTGATCATAAGGATCCAATAGTTGAAGAGTTGTCTGAAAAGGGAGTAATCTAGTAATGAAGAAAAATAAATAGAGAATTTTGATTAGTCCCTTCTACTTATGTTAATCCCTTTCAACCCATTTTTTAAAAAGGGTTAAATGATGTTAAGTAGTTTCAACCCCTATAAAAATTAGCTGGTGAGTTATCAATATCCTTTTGTCTGTCAAATGAATGCTAGGCTCATTAGGATTTGGTGTATTGGATGATATGTAATAAGGTTAGTTCAAATTGGGTTCTACTTGGAGAATTTGACCCATTTACCTAAATTGACCAATTTAGGTGGGTAAATCTAGTTAAAATAACTTGGATTTGTATTTTCAACATCCATAGATATATTCACTTTCAAATATTTAGGTCAATTTGGCCAAATCATTATTATATTTTGGTTTCGGGAGGATACATCGAGCCATTTTAACAATTAACCCACATAGGAGATGTCATACATGTTCTCACTCAACTAGATTTTCTTTCCTCATCCTCATTTAGCATCATTTTCAAGGGTTTACTTTATTTTGATGAAAAAATTGAGTCAAATAGATTCGAAAGTGTGTCTTCATTATAGGAAATTTGACTCTTACGACCTAATAAGATCAGATCATAAATAAAATTAAGTTAAAGTTTGGGTTATATTTGATATACTCCTAATAGCTTACATGTCCATTGAGTTGGGTTGTTTTGACATTATGGATAGTTTAGCCTATTTGAATCCATAGGGGTCAAATTAAGTCAAATGGTTCTAATGATCTCATTCATGGACTAAGTGGGTTTCTAATGCTTCTAATGACTTAAGGATCTTCCCCTAGGGGTCTAAAATCCACTAGATAGAATTTTTTAGAGTTACAAGGTCATTTAAGTTAAAGTGTTGTAAATGGGATTGAATGGGAATTACTATACATATGGTAATTAGTAATAATTTTTTAAAGGAATCCAAAGGGTTCAATTATCTCTGAAATATTAAGAGACACCTTAAGGAAGGTTCAATTTATTTTAATTGATCCAATTGAACTAAATTCATTTCATATTTCAACTATATGAAACCATTCTAAATAGCGTAATCTCCTTATGTTTATTTCCAATATGTTTGGATGAATTCTCATAATCAAATTGAATAAATGAGAATTTAATGAATATTCAAATCATTGAATATATCTACTAAGACCAATTAAGTTTGAGCATGAGAGAAGCTTACCATAATTTAGGGTAGTGTTGACATTGTCATTTTAACAATTGGCTGTCTTCTATTACTTGGTAACTTTAATTGAGAGCACTTATTAATTGAGAAATAGTCCTAATAACTCTAGTAATGTGGGAAAAAATTTATAAAATCAATTCAAGTTTTCTTGTAAGATTTATATTGTAGTTACAAAGAGGTCTTAGCCATATAACATTGTAATTTTTAAACAAAATGAAATCTCACATATTACTTAATCAATTGTGTTCAAACTTAAAGGATAATATATGTGATATGGATTTTTCTTGGAGTGGTGCCACATCATTAAGTTCTATATTTTCAATAAATTAATTCTTTATTGCAGCACTAGGGGCAGCACTGCGGTGTTGTGCTCTCTAGTGCAGAGTGCTGTGGTACTATAGGACTTAGCGCCATAACACTCAACTTGAATTTTATAAAAATAATAAATTTTCACTTATTTCATTTTTTTATAAAAATCCACTTCTCCCCCTAAGTGGATCCAGATAAAGAGATAGAGAAGGATTACTAGAGAGAGAAAGCTAGATATGGGACACTTCGATTCATTTTCTATTGTCAACCTTGTTCTAAAAGTTGTCAAAATCGAGGTTGGTTACACACTGCCTATTTCAAATTTTAAAAATATAAAAAATTTGGGGTTTCTTTAATAAATTTATAATTTTGTAGTATAAAAATGGGAATGACCCTGCAACACTAGAATTCACCATGTAACTTTTTGAATGTTATGTAGACCATCATTATGGACATTTAAGTTTTTTTTTGAAATATTTTTGTCAGGTACTTTAAAAGGTGTGCTATTTTATTAGGTTAGAAGATAATTTTGACCCAAAAATATTGTTAAACTATAATGAAAGCTTTGAATTAGTGTTTTGGACAATCTTTAGTAATTTGATAAAATTCTAATATTATGAAATTCTGCTCATTAGTTAAATCCATTGCCTACCAGTAAAGCATTGTGTGCATTTCTAAAATTTTCTAATTTACATTCTTTTACTATAGTGCAATGATATATATGCTTATATGCTTGAAATATGTTATTATGTGGAGTTCTAATGTGGGAGGAAGTTTTAGGATTGAATGCATTAGGAGTCATAAGGGCCTAAATTTTGATATTTATTTCTGATGGGAGGTATAAAAGCTAGAAATTTTTTTTACTTTCTACTATGATATATGAAGTGCTTGTTTATTTACTTTCAGTGTAGAGTTTATCTTATTTTAGTCATTTGTAATTTATATCATGCTCTATACACTAAATTTCTTATGAACTACATTTAAAACTTAGTTCAATGCATGATAAGTGGAATATTTGAAAATTTAGATTAGTAGGTGTGACCCACTAGGCTATGTTAGCTCACACCTATTCTACATTCTATTTTCTATTTGGGAAAAAGAGAAAGAGTTGGTTGAGTAGTTGTAGTCCTAGGTTTTGATATGTCTAAGTCTATATAGGTATTTTTTGACTTTTGTACAGTCATGGCTATTTATTTATTTAGTTGTTCTATTTTGATTCTAAGCCATGCATTATTGTGTGTAGTGGTTATATAGACATTTTGATGATGAATGAAAATGAATAGAAAGTTATGGGTTAGTTTATTTTTTTGCTTGATGGAAATTAATTAGATGTTCTATTATCTATTATAATTTAAGAAGTGAAGATATCTAAAAAGCCCCCAAAACTTTGATCTTTTGGGATTGGTTTGTCATAAGTCAGCATGAATGACATTTTCTATATGTGCATCATATTAGGTTGAGTTGTGATAGTCCCTTCATTGTATCACAATAATGGTTTTGACAAACTAATTATAAAATAATGCTATAGGAAATGATATGCAGTCAAGTGAGGTAGTTCTGGGTAGTATCTCGGCATTCATTTCTACTTATTATCATATGCATATATGTTATGTTGCCTACTATATGTGTGGTTGTCTGATGGATCTGTAAGACTCTGATATGATAGATGGGAAAAGTGTTAGTTAGGCAGCTTCAGTGTAAAGTACTACCCCTACTGTTAGTTATAGTTCCATTTCATAGTTTACTAGTCCGGTGGCACAGTTGATGGGTGATGCCTAAAAGCAAGTTTTCCTCTATCAGATCTGATGATGTTGGAAGGCACTTACAAATATTTTTGAGGTTGAAGCCTTCTAGGTTTGAGGGCATTTTTGAGCCCAAAGTAGCAGAGGATTGGTTAATGAGGGTAGAGACAGCTTTTAATGGGATGCAGTCTCCTTCTGAGGGGAAGGTATTGTTAGCTATATTTTTGTTTGAAGGTGCAGTTGAGCACTGGTGGTTAGTCCAGCAAAGGAGAAGTTCCAAGGGAAGCTAAAATTCCTGATTAATTGGGATAAGCTTATACATGTTTTCCAAGCATGGTTTATAGCTTCGTCTACACGACAATAGATGTAGGAGGCTTTTAGAGGTTAGTGTAGGGGAGCATGACAGTTATGCAAAATAAGGTAGAGTTTACTGCTCTAGCTAGGTATGCTCCATAGTTAGTTAGCACTTTTAAGGAGAAGTGGTACAAATTTCTAAGCGGGCTTCGGGATAGTTTGAGGCAGCCATTAGTTCCATTTCACATTATAGATTTCTTTGAGTTGGTATAGAAGGCCCATCTAATTGAGAATGACCTATTAACTACTTAGTAGTGGAAGGTAGCTAGTAGGATGAGATTTGGTAGTGAAGCATCTGGTAGCAAAAATTTCTAGGAAGAAGATAGGGTTTGGACTTGGAGATTCCAGGAGAGATGGACTGACAGTTTCAATTCATAGTTGTGGAAACATTATATGATCTAAATGCTCTATAAGTGGGACACATGTGTGCCAAAGTTATGGTAGGAAACATTTTAGTCACTACTACAGGATAATGAGATAGTGCTTTCGTTGTGATCAGATTGGACATCGGGTGGCTGAGTGTCAACAGGCAGGACTAGACTAACATTTTGAGACCAGGTTTGAGAGTTATGTTAGATCTATAGGGAGACCAAGGATAGTTTTGCCTCATACATTTATGGAGGGATTGTCTAGTATAGGAAGTTGTTTGGGTCCTATGGTAAGGAGACCATCTAAGAGTGGTCAGCGAGAACTTGATAGTTCCATTGCTCCAATTATAATTCAGACGCATGTCTATGTTTAACTCAATATAAAGCTAGAGATGCTTTGGATGTGGTTATAAGTATGGCTTATGTTTCTCATATTTTATTTGATTTTAAAGAAAGCCACATATTTATTTCTGAGAGATATTTTGATTTACTATACTTATCTTCCATAATATTGCCTTTTCTTTGTCTATTATACTGCAAACTAGGGATAGTATGATAGCTAGTAGGGTATATTTTTTTAACATAAATATGTCTGATAGGAAATGGAGGTTTGGTTTGATATTATGACATATTTTTATGGTTGATATTATTTTAGGTATGAACTAGTTGAGTCCGTACATAGCTCAGATCGATTGTGTGAAGAAGAGGGTTATGTTATTTTTGGGTAGTGAGAGCTACTTATTTTAGGGAGTTAGAGGAATTCTATTATGTTTTATATATGTTGTGTAAGTAGACATGGTGTAGAGGAAAGGGTGTATAGTACTTTGGACATCTGTTCAGGATAAAAAGTTGGAATATGGATCATTGTTCAATGTATTGATAGTGCGGGAATTTCCTGATGTCTTTCTCAAAAGGTCAGTGAATTTGCCACCTTATAGGGAGATAAAGTATTGTATTGATATGTTTCTAGGTACTGCTTCGATATCTAAGGACTATAGAAAAACCTACCAAACCATAGTTTCTTAATAATACAAATAATCAATTGTAATCACCCGAGTTTCATTTGAACATCAATTCCCCCTATGGGTTTGATCTGAGAGAAAAGATTAGACTGCTCCTTATGATAAGCTGAGGCACTGAAGAACTTAAGATCTGTGCACATGCTAAAGCCCCTAGTGTGAAGGGAAAACATCTTTTTAGCAAGATCCACTCTTTACCCCCTGTTAAACAACTAGTGATACACTACATTCCAAATCCTCAAACTCGCACAAACTTGAAATAAAAATGAAAATTCATTATCCTTTTGCCTTATGCTCGAGGAATTATTGTGTGATTTGTGCAAATCAGTTCTTTCAATTGAATTTTGATACAAGTTATTTTTTTATGATTACAAAAGCTTATTGTTTGTTTTATTTTTCTACTAACAAATATTGGAGTTTCTGTGTTGTGTGTACTAACATATTTTTCAGGAAAATTCTCACTCCAGACTGTTAAAGACTTCAAGTAATTTTGTTAGTGTCTATTATAAGAGAAGTCTATATTTTTTATTTTTATTGAGTCTGAGAGAGTGTGATTGTAAGTTGGATATCAGTGCACACACACATTGGGGGAGTGATAGTTCAATTTTTCTAAAAAAACTGATTGTATTGTATGATATATAATCATACGGGATGATTTGTGTAAATTTCCTCCGTAAAAAACCAGCCTGGATAAAATTATTTTCTAAGTACTGTTCGCATAATATAAAGTTCACTTCGTACTGAAGGTTTTGAGGTACGAATGGTTCAGTTTGGGTTCGTACGACTAGTTCGTACTGGACAAAATGTCGGTACGAAGGGCTCGATTTGTGTTCAAATGACTCATTCATATGATACGAAATGTTGGTACGAATGGCTCGGTTTGGGTTCATACTGGTTCGTACGGGACAAACCATTGGTACGAATGGATCTATTTGGGTTCGTACTAGATCGTATAGGATGAATCATTCAATTTTTTGAACTATTCATGCAGTACGAAATAGATTTCATACAGAAGATTGAATGGTATGAATGACTCAGTTTTGGTTCGTACTGGATCGTACAGGATGAATCGTTTAATAATTTGAACTATTAGTACAGTTTAATATACGATCATATGGGATAATCGGATCGCGTAAAACTTGAAATATTCAATTTTTAGATGGTTTTTCTTATCCTTAGTACTTAAGGGTCCTAAAAATTGATTCGTGGATAATCCTTCTGTGAAAATTCTTCTTGAGAGTGAAAGGGAGAGTGTTTGGGAGTGAGTTTTGTGAGATCCTTGTAGAGAAAATTGTGAGGGGATTCACAAGGTCATCCAAGTTTGAGGATCTCATTATTTGTACTTCAAGCTTCTTCCCAATCTCCTTGAAGGCTCTTGCAAGAAAGTTATTTGAGAGGTTTTTGGTTCTCTGTCGTCACCAGGAGGGTGAGAAAGGACGTGGTACTCTGCCATCACCATGAGGGTGAGAAAGGACGTAGGATTCTCTGCCTTCACCAGGAGGGTGAAAAAGGATGACAGTTCTTTACTGCACCGGGTTGGTGGAAGAGAGTTTGTAAAGGCTTCTCCGCCTTGCTGTGGGGGAAAAAGAGGAGTCACTTGAGTATAGTGCAATACCTAGAGAAGGAGTCTCTAGGGAGTGGATGTAGGTCGTGTTTGACCGAACCACTATAAATTCTGGTATTTTTTGTTCTTACTTTTTACTTTTCTGCATTGTTAGTTTTAAGCATTTTTTTTTTCTGTGGTTGAAAAGTACAAACAATTCATAACTGTTCATACTGTACGAAATATATCGTACAGTACGATTGGCTTAAGTTTTTTATTAAAAATTTCCAAAATTCAAAGAGAATTTTTAAAAGGACCAATTCACCCCCCTCTTGGTTAGCCTAGGGACTTAAGCAATAGGTCTAACAACCTATTTGCTCTTTCAAGTGGTATCAGAGCCTGTTTCAAAAATCACTGTTTAAATTACGTTTTAAAATTCGATTATGGCTAATTTTAGAAATCAAAATACTTTAGAAGGTTACTCAATCACTAGACCACCTTTGTTTGACAATATCCCATTCGATTTTTGGAAAACTCGCATGTCTATATTTCTACAATCTCTTGATTATTGCATGTGAATGTTAGTACAAGAAGGTTACACTGAACCCACTAGAATTGTAGAAGGAATTAGAGTTCAAACACCTTTTGCTGAATAGACTTTAGAAGAACGTGAGTTAGCTCAATTGAATGCTAAGTGTTTGGATAATTTCTTTTGTGCTTTGAAATCGGAAGACTACATGCTTGTTTCTACTTCTAAATCAGGAAAAGAAATTTGGGATAGGCTTTGCATTACTTATGAAGGTACAAATGAAGTGAAGCAAACTAGATTAAATATTCATTTGCACGATTATGAACTTTTTCGTATGAAACCAAATGAATCAATCTCAGACATATATACATGATTTACACATATAGCCACTTCATTGCATGCCATAGGTAGAGAATTAACAAATGCAGAAAAAGTAAATAAGATACTTCATTGCTTACCTACTGCTTATGATGCAAAGATAACTGCTATAACTGAATCGAAAGATTTAAATATCTATTCTATTAACAATCTTCTTGGATCACTAATTACTTATGAGCAATCTATGACTCAAAGACAGTTTGATGCAGGAGAGAAGCGAAAGGAAAAGAACATAGCTTTGAAGATGGCTGATTCAGAAAGTGATCAGTCATTACCTGAGGATGAGGAAGATATTGCCTTGATGACAAGGCAGTTTAGAAGTTTCCTAAAGAGGAAGCAGAGAAGATGCCAATAGTGGAACAAAGGTAAGTTCCATAAAAATGTTAAGGCTTCTAATGATGTTATTTGTTATGAATGCAGAAAGCCAGGTCATATAAAGATTGAATGCCCCAATCTCAAGGCAAATGCTAGCAAGGAGAAAGTCGAGGAGAAACCAAAGGAAAGAAGGGTTAAAAAGAGACTTCAACGAGCTTTTTGGGCGGACTCAGCTTCAGACTCATTAGAAATAGCACCTGAAGAGGAAGTCACAAATTTATGCTTCATGGCTGACAATCTTGATCATTCGGATCAAGAGGAGGTATGTGACTTAAGTTATAATGAATTGTTTGAAGTTTCTGAATGTATACATTCAGCATATAGGAAACTGAAAAACTGCATGCTAAGTTGAATTTGGATCATTTAGAGCTGCAGAATGAATACAAAATCCTTAGGAAAGATCATGCATTAATAGATAGCAACCACATGACTTTGTTGGATGAATTTGATGATTTAAATAAATAGCATGAACTTTTCAAAATCATCACACACTGAACTTGAAATGATTTCAAAATATTTATGGATGAATCAGATAGTAGAGAGCATAACATGAAGATTGAAAATTTGATTTTAGAAAATGTTAATGCATATCTTGATGTTAAGATAAAAGCACTTGAGAAAAATAGGAAACCACCTAGACTTGAAGATTTTCACAAAATTTACCACAAGTCAATTAGTTTAAAATCAAAAAGAAGATCTTATAGTACAAATAGATTGGTGAGTCCTTTTCCAGAAGTAAAGTATTTTTCTTGTGGTATGATTGGACATATATCCCACACTTATACTATTCATCATAGAACATATTTAGGGTGGAGACCTAAGATGCATAAAACACATCATATCACACATGCATTTTCTTTAAAATTGTCTAGAGGTGAACCCAAACTTATTTGGGTTCCCAAGTCTAACATTTGATATTTTTGTAGGGTCGCTCTCATACAAGACCTCATGAGAGCGTTTGGTACCTGGACAGCGATTGCTCCAAGTATATGACTGGAGATGCAAATCAATTTATAACGCTGGAAGTCAGGAATGGAGGCAAGGTTACACTTGGAGATAATACTACCAAGAGAGTGGTAGGTACATTTATGATTAGAAATTCTAAAAACTTTGTGATTAAAAATATTCTGTTGGTGGAAGGCTTAAAACACAATCTGTTGAGCATAAGTCAACTGTGCGATAAAAGTTATCATATCAAATTCTTGCCTACTAGTTATGTTATTAGTCAAAATGGACTTATTGTGTTGAATGGTGATAGAGTAAATAATGTTTACATACTAGATTTGAATTCTATAAAACCTTCTACAGCTTTTTATTTGAAAACTGTATCTAATGAATCATGGTTATGGCATAGAAGGTTTTGTCATGCTAGTATGAGAACTCTTAAGAAAATCACCCAAAAAGAGTTGGTTAGAGGAGTACCCAAATTGGATTTTACAAAAGACCACTTGTGTGATGCATGTCAATTAAGAAAACAAGTGAGATCCTCTTTCAGTTCAATCAAGGAAATTAGGACTAGCAAGCCCCTAGAAATTCTTTACATGGATCTTTTTGGACCTATTAGTACCTTATGTTTAGGAGGAAAAAGATTTGGATATGTAATTATGGATGACTGTTCTAGACTCACCTGGATTAGATTTTTGAATCATAAGAGTGAATCATTTGAGAAGTTTAGAGATTTTGCCACTTGGATTTAGAGAAAATTAGGTTTTAAAATTGTATCTATCCAACGTGATCATGGGAGAGAATTTAAAAATAAATTATTTGATGATTTTGCAAATCTCAAGGAATAGAACATAATTTCTCAGCTTCTAGGACTTCCTAACAGAATGGAGTAGTGGAGAGAAAGAACAAAACATTAATGGAAACTGCTAGAGCCATGTTGGCAGAATATTCACTTCCAAAATATTTTTGGGCTGAAGTAGTTAGCACAGCTTGCTATATGTTGAATAGGGTGTACATTAGATCTAAATTAAATAAGACACCCTATAAACATCTTAAAGGTAGAAGTCCAAACCTCTCACACCTACATATTTTTGGATGTAAAGTACTCATACACAATACTGGAAAAACTCTCTTAGGAAAATTTGATCCTAAATCTAATGAAGGAATTTTTCTAGGTTATTCAAATGTTAGAAAATCCTATAGAGTTTTTAATAAAAGAACATTGGAAGTTCAGGAGACCACTCATGTTATTTTTCATGAATCTTATAATAGTGAAGGGTCTAAGTTGGATGAAGATGAGGTTAAGGAGATAACCCAAAAATTTGAAAATGAAAATATTAAAGAAAGGGTTGAAAATGAAGAAGAAAACCAATTACCTAAAGAATAGAAATTTGTTAGAAGTCATCCTAAAGAGTTGATTTTAGAAGAACCAAGTGAAGGAGTTAGAACTACGCATGGTTTGATGAAAGAAGTAAATCATTCAGCTTTTATTTCAATGATTAAACCCACTAATATAGATCAAGCACTTTTAGATGAATTTTGAAGTTTGTCTATGTAAGAAGAATTGAATCAATTTAAAAGAAATGATGTTTGGGAGTTAACTGAAAGGCCAAAGAATCAAAGTGTAGTTGGGACTAAGTGGGTGTTCAAAAATAAAATGAATGATTCAAGAGTTATGATTAGAAATAAGGCTAAATTGGTAGCTAAGGGGTATAATCAAATTGAAGGGATTGATTTTGAGGAAACATTTACCCCTGTAGTAAGACTTGAAGCAATTAGGATTTTATTAGTCTTTGCCTATTTTAAAGACTTTAAATTGTATCAAATGGATGTTAAAAGTGCCTTTTTGAACGGGATGATAGAAGAAGATGTTTATGTTGAGAAACCTCCAGGTTTTGAAAATTTTAAATTCTCTAATCATATTTTTAAATTGAAAAAGGCATTGTATGGACTAAAACAGGCACCTAGGGCTTGGTATGAGAGGTTAAGCACTTTTCTATTAAATGGATCATTTGTTAAAGAAAGTGTGGATACCACTCCATTTTTGAAAAGAATAGAGAATGAAATACTCATTATTTAAATATATGTGGATGACATTATTTTTGGATCAACTGATTAAAATTTATTTGATGAATTTTTAAAAATAATGAGTAGTGAATTTGAGATGAGTTTGATGGGTGACTTGAGTTATTTTTTGGGTTTTAGCATAAAGCAAAATGAGGAAGGAACTTTTCTTAGTCAGTCTAAGTATGTTAAGAACATTCTCAAAAAGTATGAAATAGAAAAGCTAAACCAGTAACTACACCTGTGAGTTCGTCAGTACTATTAGATAAGGATCCTAAGGGAAACTTTATTGATAAAAAAAAGTATACAGGAATAATTGGATCATTACTTTACTTGACTGCTAGTCAACCAGACATTATGTTTAGTGTTTGCTTATGTGCTAGATTTTAATCTGATCCAAAGGAATCATATTTGACAGCAGTGAAAAGAATATTGAGATATCTTTTGGGAACTTAAAATTTAGGAATTTGGTATCCTAAGAATAGTTCTTCTTTTGAAATAATTGGATACTCAGATTCTGATTTTGCTGGCTGTAGGGTTAATCAGAAGAGTACTTCTAGGACTTGTCAATTCATTGGAAATTCTTTAGTTTCTTGGTCCAATAGGAAACAAAATTCAGTAGCACTTTCTACAGCTGAAGCAGAATATATTACCTTAGAGAGTTTTGTTGCGCAGGTGCTTTGGTTGAAACAATAATTGGTTTACTTAAGATTTTCTATTGGTATAATTTCAATCTTTTGTGATAACACTAGTGCCATTTGCATTTCAAAAATCTTATTCAACATTCTAGAACAAAGAATATTGATATAAGGCATCATTTCATAAGAGGTCATGTAGCGAAAGGGGTAATTGAACTACATCATGTCACTACTAAAGATTAACTTGTAGATATTTTCACAAAACCCCTAGCTTTTGACACTTTTAGCATATTAAGGATAAGGCTAGGTGTTATTGATCTTAATGCATGATTAAAAATTCTACAAATTTATTTTGTATGTGATTGTGAGTTTGTTAGTTTCTAGTTTATTGTATTTTATGGATATCATTTATGTCTTCTTTAAAAAATAAAAAAAAAATTTGTCCTATTTTGTTCTTTATTTTAGTGTGAAAAATCTGTAGAGTTAAAGTGACAAAACTAAAATTTTCTGTCTGTTCGTACTGTACGATGACCTCATCGTACTATACGATTGGAACAGATTCGTCTGTATAAATTTGGGGGGGGGGGGGGGGGGTTCGCGGCTAGTGTCAGTTATTATTGTAGATCGTATGTATGAACACATCTTCATCTGTACGATCCTTATGTCAATTTGGATAAGGACAAACCTAACTATCACCTGAATGATCTTTAATATTTTGATCGTCCTGGACGAACACATCATCGTTTGTACGATTAGGAAGTCAAAAAGCTTATACAAAAGGATGCCTCGAGATGAGTAGTATACAAAAAGCCATTTCATTTTTGACTGTTTCATTCGTCCCGTACGAAATTTGCTTCATCTCGGATGAAATTCATTTCGTCCCGTACAAAATTGTTTTGTACAGTACGAATGATCACTTTTCTATATAAAGGAGGGTCATTTTCATTCATTTCACCTTCAATTCGAAACCCTTCTAAGTATTAAGAAGCGATGTCAGGAAGTGGAAAGAGAGTTCGATAATCTAGAGGTTCATCATCCAGGCGGGATTGGGATGACAATTTCTTAAGTGCCCAAAATGAGGAGGCATACTATAGGTATGCCGCATCCAAAATTACCCCCTCCCGCATCCTACTGCAAGAGAACCTTCACTTTGCAGTAATGCCACTGTTTGACTCTACTTAGTTCTCTTTCCTTCTCACCCTGATCTTTGCCTATAATAATGATCTTTTCCATATTTTTTTAGCCAACATGACATTCAATCAGGACCATACTAGAATCTCTTTCTTCATTCTAAAATAAAGGGTTGAAATAACCAAGGAGGACCTTGGAGCATATTTTCATCTGAAAACTCTGGGAATACGCGCACACACTCTGACCTCTAGATCTGACTATGATTGGTCCGAAGTTAATCAAGTTATTAGGAATATAAGCCAACCTACTCACTATCCTAGAGTTGACTCCTTAAACCAAAATGCTAGAATTATTCAACATGTTCTTAGGACCTCCATCATTCCCAAGGCCAGAGATAGAGTAAATATGACCCCTCTTCTTTCTATAGTCACCTATTTGATTATGAGTGGCCAACCCATTGATGAAGCCCAATTAATTTTGGACTATATTGGCCATCTTAGTGTAAAAAGAAAGAAGAACATTGCCCTAGGTCATGTGGTTTGTTTCATTCTTGAAAAGAAGTATAATATGAGCCACCCTGATGGACCATCTGAACTGCCACTTTATTTCACTTATGCTTCTTTTCAGGCACTTTTTGGGAGAGATGGAGATGGGGATAGCTCTGAGGATGAACTTGCACCTGCTCATGCACCTGCTCATACACCTGCACTTGGACCCAACCAAAACTTCTATCACGATATAGTCTATCATTTTAATCAACTTGATCAAAGGTTTGATAATATGGAGGCACATTTGAAGCGGCAGGATGACAGATATAATGAGGGCAGGGGGTGGATTCGAGACCAGTTCGAGTCAGTCAACACTAACATTGCAACACTCAATAGTTATTGTGCTATGTTCACTGCTCCTCCACCTCCTCCAGATCAGGGTCCTATAGACTATTAGAGATGTCCTTCTGGTTGTGTGGATTTGTTTTTTATTAGCTCTGTTATTCTATGAGATTTTGATTGTTGTGACTCTTATTCTTGTTATTTTTCTTTGGTTATTGTATGGATGATGTTAGTGTTTAGCAAGCTTTCTTTTATGAGATTGTTTTGAATGTAAAAGCTTGCTATTTCATATGTTTGGATCATCACGGAATGAAAAGTTCAGTTTCAATGCATATTATTCTATGATTGTGACTATGACTAAAAATTTACAAATCTTTAACACTCAAAAGTAGTTAATTAAATTTAATAAATGTTGACTGAATTTGAATTATAATAGAAATTTATGTGCATAATTTAATTTCTCAAAATTTAGATTACTTTGTGATTTAGTGTAGATTAGAAGGTCTTACTTTTTATTATTTTAGACATGTGTTACTTAGCCTAAATTATTGTATATTTGATGTCTCAATATTACTCTTAATTTCTATATCAATGTGTTCATTATTGTACAAGTTATTGAGGGATTGTGTTGTTGGAAAGAATTTTATTTCGTCAAAGCAATATGAGCCAAAAAAAATGAAAAAGGTGCACAAAGTGTGCAATATAATAAAAGATACGCAATGTCGCCAAAATTGTTAAGAGGCATAAAATTAGCCCAAACATTTAAAAAGATGCACAATGTCACCAATTATTCTTACTTTAACATTTTATACTAAAAATCACTACTCAATGATCATCACATTTGACTTAGGAATTTGGTAATTTTCTTTCATCATTTGTGCAATAGTGGTGGTTACTTAATCTATCTATTACATTACTGCCATAGATCAACTTTTCTTCTCCTTATTATAATATGTGATCTAAATCATTTTGAGTTCTTACTTTTTGCATTAGATTTAAATATTGTAGTTAATCTTCTTTTAACATTATTTAAATTCTCAACTCCTTTGAGTGTCTTCCCTTTTTGTTGTTATCAAAAGGGGGAGTTTTGTATTGTTTGACTTGTTGCATTGTATGTTTTGCATTGTATGTTTCTCGTTTGATTTGTTGCATTGTATGTTATGTGTATCTTTTGTTTGCATATATATGTACTTGTATTGTATGTGTTTGCTTGTCTTCATTCTTTCCATTTTTTTCTCTCTCTTCTCCTATTACCTCCTTTTATCCCTTGGGTCATATAGATCAATTCTTTAGGGGGAGCTTCCATTTAGGGGGAGCTTAGGAGATACGTTTAGTGGGAGATTAGGAGAAATGTGGGTTTATTTTTGTTTAACTCAAATAATAAATGTTTTTCCATCATCAAAAAGGGGGAGATTATTGTGATTTGTGCAAATCAGTTCTTTCAATTGAATTTTGATACAAGTTGTTTTTTGATGATTATAAAAGTTTATTATTTATTTTATTTTTCTCCTAACAAATATTGGAGTTTATGTGTTGTGTGTCCTAACATGTTTTTCAGGAAATTCTCACTCCAGCCTATTAAAGACTTTAAGTAATTTTATTAGTGTCTATTATAAGAGAAGTCTATATTTTTTACTTTTATTGAGTTTGAGAGAGTGTGATTGTAAGTTGGATAACAGTACACACACACATTGGGGGAGTAAGAGTTCAAATTTTTTAAAAAAATTGATCATATTGTATGATATATAATCGTACGTGATGATCTGTATAAATGTCCTCCACAAAGAACCAGCCTGGATAAAATTATTTTCTAAGTACTGTTCATACAGTACGAAGTTCACTTCATACTGAAGGTTTTGAGGTACGAACGGCTCGACTTGGGTTCGTACTAGACGAAACGTCGGTACGAACGGCTCGGTTTGTGTTTGTATGACTCGTCCATATGATACAAAATATTGGTACGAATGGCTCAGTTTGGGTTCGTACTGGTTCGTACGGGATGAACCATTGGTACGAACGGCTCTATTTGGGTTTGTACTGGATCATACGAGATGAATCATTCAATTTTTTAACTATTCGTACAGTACAAAATAAATTTCGTATAGAAGATTAAATGGTACAAACGGCTCTGTTTTGGTTCGTACTAGATCATACGGGACGAATCGTTCAGTAAGTTGAACTATTCGTACAATACGATATACGATCGTACGGGGAGATCGAATCGCACAAAACTTGAAATATTCAGTTTTTGGATGGTTTTTCTTGTCTTTGGTACTTAAGGGTCCTAAAAACTGATTTGTGGATAATCCTTCTGCGAAAATTCTTCTTGACAGTGAAAGGGAGAGTGAATGGGAGAGTGTTTGGGAGTGAGTTTTGTGAGATCCTTGTAGAGGAAATTATGAGGGGATTGACAAGGTTATCCAAGTGTGAGGATCTAATTATTTGTACTTCAAGCTTCCCCCAATCTCCAAGGAGGCTCTTGCAAGAAAGTTGCTCGAGAGGTTTCCGGATCTCTGCCATCACCAGGAGGGTGAGAAAGGACGTGGTACTCTGCCATCACCCGGAGGGTGAGAAAGGATGTGGGGTTCTCTGCCTTCACCAGGAGGGTGAAGAAGGACAACGGTTCTTTGTCGTACCGGGTTGGTGGAAGAAAGTTTGTAAAGGCTTCTCCCCCTTGTTGTGGGGCAAAAGGAGAGTCACTTGAGTATAGTGCAATACCTAGAGAAGGAGTCTCTAGGGAGTGGATGTAGGTCGTGTTTGACCGAACCACTATAAATTCAGGTATTTTCTGTTCTTACTTTTTACTTTTCTGCATTGTTATTTTTAAGCATTTTATTTTCTGTGGTTGAAAAGTACGAACAATTCATAATTGTTCGTACTATACGAACTATATCGTACAGTATGATTGGCTTAAATTTTTGATTAAAAATTTTCCAAAATTGTTTGTACTGTACGAACTATATCGTACAGTATGATTGGCTTAAATTTTTGATTAAAATTTTTCCAAAATTCCAAGAGAATTTTTAAAAGGACCAATTCACCCCCCCTCTTGGTTAGCCTAAGGACATAAGCAATAGGTCTAACAACCTATTCGCTCTTTCAAATTGGGACAAAGGCGTAATATCTTTTTTATGAACTCGAATACATATAAACATATCCATTTCTTTTACAAGAGTAGAGTTATATCAAACTCACCCTCACACTAAGATTACAATATCAATCTCATGCATCAGATAAGAATAAGAATTGAGTTTTATCAAGCTTACCCTCGCACTAAGATTATAATATCACTTGTCAGCATCTGACAAGAACAAGTAAGCATCTAAACATATATATTTCTCAATAACACATTTCAACAAGATTATAAAAGATAAATAGTGGTAACATAAATAACTTTTATTTTTTTTCCTTTTGTTATAAGCATCTATAGTTATTTGTACAAGGGACCCATCTATTTTCTAGTGGAATACATGGTAACTGAATAAGTAATTCTAATAAGTAGGGTTAAGATGGTTGAGAAACCTCTACTCCCATTTCATCCCACTTGATGAGAACCCCTTTAGGCAAATATCTCCACCAAAAAATAGGCCCAGACACTCTCATACAAAAGAGTATCTCGACCCAACCAAGTGAGTCAGGTGAAAAGAATGGCTTTCTCGGCCCACATGAAGAGATGCTTGACTCTTAAAACTTCATGATGATATAATCAACCAAGGACTGATCTTAGATCATATTTAACTGATTTTAGCCACCCAAAAAAGAATAAAAGAGAGAAAAGGAAAGATGGAAGCAATGCACAGCCACTATGCCGCAACATCCACTCCATCCTTTCCCTTTCTCTTTCTAGAACTTGGAGCCTTGAGTCACCTCTGATGTAAAAAAAAATATTTACACCTGAAGGCCAACATTAGGAAGGAAGAAATGTTTTCTTTCTCTTTCTTTTTCCTCCACATTTCATAAAAAGATAGATCACCAAATTGATGAAAGCTCGCAACCACTCTAGCCATCAGAAGGTGAGATCTCCATAAAAGAAGACCCAAGGACTATCATTATTTCTGCAGATGCCTCAATATGCAATCTTATGCATTTCAGAGCACTCACTCACTCTATTATAAGCGAATGATCATGAAGCATTGCTTCAGAAGCCATAAATGGTAATAGCAATTCATTAAACATAGAAGACATCTAAGAGATGGATCATAATAAATTTGTCACCTACTGACCGAGGTAACCCATTTTACTTCTCCAAAATACTTATTATTCCATCTGAACAAGATTAACAACACCATGGCAAGATAGAGATCACATCATCAACAATAAAATGCCTAAGCCACTATTGGCAAACTCTCCCCATTACAATAAGCTTTGTAATGAGTAGTGTGCGAGTCCCTAGTAGTAGGTGAGCCTTATGTACCCCGACACTGTAGGTGACTACAGGAATTATGCTATCACTAACAATAAAATGCCTTAGCCTTTATTGGTTGACACCCCTTTGCGATAAGCTCTGCAATGAGTAGTGTGTGAGTTCGAAGCAGTAGGCACCCCAGCACTATAGGAGACTACATGCACTATGTCATCATCAACAACAAAATATGTCAAGCATTTTTGGATTACTCCCACCTTTCCGAAAAGCTTCAGAATGATTAGCATGTGAGTCCCCAAGATAATATTATGTTCCCCAATACTATAGGCGACTACATACATCATGCCACTATAAGGGTATGCCCCCTTTTTTGTGACAAGCTCTGAAAAATGGTTCTCCTCTTAGTTGGTAAGGTTTTCATGCCTTTGATGATGGTAGTGAATAGCCCTAACAAGTGACTCCCTCTAGCTCAAACGTGATAAGCTTCACAATAAGCGTAGAGTGTAAGTTCTCTCAATCAACGAGTCTTGATGGTCACCCCCATAAAGACTATCAGTCTGGTATAAGACACGAACCATCACAAGTGACTTCGCATATAAAAATGCACCATTCAACCATCGAGTCGAGAAGATCAAACTCACATCGCAAAGAAGAAAGGTTGAAGCCTCAACTCCTCGCAAAGGCTAAACTACTGTAAGGTTGGTATACATAATCTAACTAAGATCGCTTCTCAAGAATGAGGAAGTACAAAAAATGATCAAATGATAAAATTATATATATATATATATATATATATATATATATATATTTCTATCTGCATTACATCAAAGAGTATGACAAAATTATGAAATTAGAGCATCAAGGCAGATGTCACTCACTTATTAGTTGCACTCGTGCCTTCACTCTCTTATTCACCACCACTCTCAGAAAATTTTCTAAAGTAAAAGGAAGAATCCCCAAATTTAGAATAGAGCTCGCCTTTGGCAATTAGCATTCAAATGTAATCAATGACCCCATCAAAGTAATAGTCACCCAACATACATTTAAAATCTTTGCCATGCACAATGTAGAGGACCTCATCTAGCTTTCTGGTTAGCTAACCAATGGTCACCTCACCCTGAGCATTGGCCTTGGTGATCACAACATGATCGATAGTAATTGGCTCAGCATGAACTTTGGCTTGTATGGCTTATAATGCCTCAACCTTCATGAGTCAAGTTCAAACTGATGATGTTCCCTCATTTGGATGATCTCCTCTTCCATTTGGTTCATCTTATTCAATATCTCTCGATGAACCTTCCTCTCCTTATCCAGAGTGAACTCAACATATCTCTTCACATCACTCATGCAATCAATCTTGGCAACCACATTGAGGTAATGATTGTCAAGAAGGAAAACATTCTTCCAAGAATCTATAAACAAGTTTATTATTAAACATGCCAAGCTATCTCGATCCAACTCTGAAATATATCACTCTAATGTTAAATCTTGAGTAATTTTATTATTTTTTAAAGCAAAAACTAGATATTAGATGGGTACCTCGATTTTCACTCATAGAACCCTCTCTCTCATCAGATAGTGAGACCTTATCGCCATTTCATGGAGTATATTCTAAATAACCACTAAAAGCTTAAACACTCCTAATAAGCTCTTTTCTTTTATCCAAAGCAGTAGTAGCCATCACCTCATCCCTTACCAACAGCTCAATAGGTGATACCTCCTCTCTGAAAGGCTCTAAAATTTCCTTTCCCCTCAAAGATGGGGGAAGATAGCTCTATTCCATAGGTGCCCTAGGGTTCTTGGAAACTGGTTCCTTAGAGCTCGCACTAGCATGAACATCCTTTCACTTCTTCTTATGGACTTCTGGATGAGCCTCGATACTAAATGAATAAGGCCTCTCCTTCAGTCTATTAAACACCATCACAGTCATAGAAAAATATGCCATGTCCGTAGGAAAGGTGCATCCTGTGACTCCTTCTATAAGGCCACAAATACAAAATTAGAATAAAGAGAGAACTTTGACTCATGAAAATGAGCAAACCACTTACCATAAAATATCTTGAAAATATTCTTATAAGCAATATGGTGAGGAATGGCCAATAGTTCATTCTCCACTAGCTTCAGTACCATTTCCTCTTCAATAGATATCTATGGGAGGGCCAACTTCTTCTTTAATGGTATTAGAGAAACCAACACTTCCCACCCAAGTATGTTTAGATCCATGAAAAATTTTTCTTTTCAATCATGCACCTTGTTTGATTGGCCAATCATCTTGCCTGATGTATGTGAGATTTGGATCAAACATTCCTAGAATACCTTCACCATGAAAACATGTCTGAATAAGTTTAGTGACCATGGTAAATTGCACTCCTACAAAAGTGAAGTAAAGAATACAATCGTTGCTATAGAATTTGGTGAAATTGAGCAAGGATAGCTTCATAGAAATTTAGAATTTCTTCTATTTTGGCACATAGAGGAAATCACAACCCCAACACCAAATGATCAATAGAAACAACCAATTCCTCATCCAGCATCAAGTTGATTCACTCATCATTCTTTATCGACCTTATAGAGTAGTATTGATCTCATTTCTATATGAGGTCATCAGAATCTATTCAGACTCTTATGTGTTGATATGATGGTTGACAGTCATCCAACTGTCAATCATTTAGAACTCAATCTACACTTCAAATATTAGCCTACACCTATCTACAGTCATCTAGTATTCAATAAAACTTTAATCAAACTTCAATAAACTTTAATAATCTAATTAATATCAATCTAAAATCACTTGAATCTATAGCTCTACACTGTAGCTAGGTGACTCAATACACTGCCCAACTCAGTACACTAGCACCTAGTGATCACCACTTGATTTTTTTTATTCGATTATCAACAATCACCTAATTGATTATCATTGATGTGGATAAATCATACACAATCAATCAAGTTTAGAATTCGGTTCAAATCCAAATTTCTAGATCAGAGTTCAATGTTAGGGGCCCATATCCTATAACCCTTTTTTGGGTAATTTTTCAATCACTTCAAAACCTAATCAAATGACCCCCAATTTAATATTGATTATCCATGTCCCTAGGGTCAATCTTTCAAATTTGAGGCCAATCTGAGACTTTTAACCCCAGAAATTTGATTGAAATCCAAAGGCTGCAAAACATTCAAATATTTATAACCTATGCCATTAGACCCTCCACCTTATGGAATTTGACCTTGGGACCCTTCCCAAAACCCTTGACCATGTCCATAACTCATGTTATGACATTTTGAATATTAGATTGCCCTTTGGTGGACCCGGGTTGACCCATAGTTGACCAGGGGTCCAAATGACCAAAATACCCTTTAAGGGGAATATTAGAATTTCCTCTAAACCTCAACATGGTCCAATAAAACCAAGCCATAAAACTTATTCTAATGCATCCTAAACACCTCTAGGAATGCATTGGACTCAAATTCAAGCCTTGGTCATATGTGATTGACCAAGTCAACTCATGTTGACCAAATGGCCCCTTAAGGGTCCAAATGGTCATCTCAAGCTAAATGACCATTTCATGGCCTAAGACCACCTTCATTTGTATTAAATCACTCATTTAAAATTGTTGGTCCCAACTTTAACCCCTGGTTTGACCTAGTTTATCAAGTAAACTATGATTGACTAAATTAATCATGAACCATAGCCTCTTAGGTCCAGTGCACTACCTAGCCCAGTACATTAGCATCTATGACTTTAATTATGTCCAAATCATTTTAATGGAAGCTCTAGATGACTTTAATTATGTCCAAATCATTTCAATAGAAGCTCTATACATCAAATAAATCATCATTGGCTCCTCAGCCAGTCATTGACCTAGTATGGCATAATTGAGCTAGCTCAATTGATCATCATCACAAGATAAAATTTGGTTAAGCTCCAAATTAACCCTAATTTTTCAAACCCATTTAAACATCTCTCCTAGTGATTTTCTCATGATTGGACACCTTAATCCAGTCAATAATTGACTTGGCCAACTAGATATATGATTGGTCAAACTTGACCTATTTTGGTTAAATCACCACATGCACTTAATCAAGCTCTTATCAAGCCTTCAATCCCCTCTCATATCATGGTTTGGTTATATCCAAACTTAACATGAGTCAAATCATGAAAAGTTTGACTAAGTCAACCTATGCATTTGGTCAAACCCTATATGCATTCACTCATACATTGAAGCTATCACTTTTGATTCATTCCATTTTAACTCTAGAACACACGCACTCCCTCAAGTCAACCTCACTAGCCAATTTGACCACTTGGCTAGTTAAATAGTCAACTAGGAGCTTATTTGATTTCAAATGGTCAAATTGCATGATGCCTTTCTCTCCACCTTAAGCAGCTTAGATGGTCTTGTATTTGCCTAAAAGCCCTCTAAACCTCTCCCAAATCAAGCTAAGGCCTTGGCTTGGCCATAAATGACAAGGGTGGTCCCCCCTTCCCTTGAAGGCACCAATGGGAGATTAGCTTTTTCAGCCCCCACCTCTGCCACTTAACTGCCTTTGACACATGTCCTTCATCCAAGGGTGAGGCCTGATTGATCCAAGCCGTCCAAAGTAAACCCTAGTGATCAAATGCTAAAAAATCCTCAAACCTCGTTCTAAGCATACTCAGCTCCCAAAGTCTTTCCATCCATTCTCTCATTCTATTTTGACTCTCCAAGAGAACTCTTCATTTCCCTGGATCAAATCCACTAGTCAAAAGTTTCTGGTAGGGAGCTTTCAGCCACCGCACACTCAACATCCATCCAACTCAAATAGCTCATGATCTAGACCATTTCAACTGTCAATTTCTTTTAGGGGATTAAACATGGACAGTCTACAAGCTCAACAAACCATGAAATGTAGAAAATGATCCATTAAATTATGGTATATTTCAAACCCTAACTTAAATCACTTAGGTTTAGATAGCTTTTTGAAAATCTCATTTTAAGCCAAACAAATACTCCCCCATCAATGCTCTTCTATCCCTCATGATTTGTTTAAAACTTCATTGAGATTGATTGAACAATTTAAGAGAATAAGTCAATTTCTCATTCCTAGGGTTAATCATGTGATACATGGCCTTATACATTTTTTTGGAGCTGTTGATCGTGTGATCAATGACTCTGATCTCATCATTTCATCACTTATCCAAAATGAGGGTGTTATCTCGCTATTTCATTCCCTATCTGGCTAAATCATGACTGTTTATTCAAACCACGCATGTATAGACTATTGAGATCTATTGCTGACTCAGATAAGTGATGCACGCTGACCCATTGTCACATCTGCATTAATTGCTAATGGTTGTTGTTGTGCAACCATTAGCCATTAATGCCTTTCATCACCGTGATTTTGATCCGATGAACCAAAGGCACTATGTGGCCCTCTCTCACTACCATCGGGTTTTTAAATTAATAAAATTATTTTTAAATGATTTTTAACTGCAGAAACATCAAAAACATTCCAATAATACTCAAAACCTTATTTTAAATTTAAATAATAACCTACTAATCATTTTGCCGCCAAATTTAGCAGCATGATTTGCCATGTCATTTACTATCTATTGTGAATTTTTCAATTTTTTTTTACTTATGTTTTAATGTTAATTTATTTTACATAGTACAAGTCACAAATAATCATAATTAACTTTGTATTTTGAGAAATTCATTAGGTTTTGATCTTGGCATCTTTCTATTCAACCAAAACCTTTATTGAGATTATTAAATAGAGCTTGATTATGGGTAAAGTCAGGTTAATCAAATTCAATGCAAGTATATAGGACATTTGCATGTGCCCCTTTCCTTTATTTTGCATAATCATTGCTTCGACACCTTTGGCTTGCATTTGAGTTTGATTAGTCAATGTTATAGTGTGTGTCCTACTTACCATAACATTTCAAAGTTAATGATGTGGGAAAGTTTGCTTTGGGTGAAGGTTTAAGTATTTGGGTTATGGGTTAACCCAAATACTTGAACATTCACCATTCCCAATGCACTTAGATTTAGGTCACATGATTGGCATGGTGTGATTTCTTATGTGCATGTAAAAGGGTTAGCAAACTTTGATTTCAAACCTACATGACTTAGGGTACTTAAGGATAAAAATTAAGGATAATGTCTAAAAATTTAGGTAAATTATAGAAAACTAAATATGCACCCAATAGGGGTCAAACTCTGGAACATTAAACTTAGTGATATTACCCACCTTAGGTTTAAATTTTAGTAAATTTATAACTCATTAGGCTAGAAAATTAATTAAGTTAAAAATCATCCCTTAATGAAGCCTAAAACTTAAAAAAAATATAATTAATTCAAATTAAATAAAAAATTATAAATAATATATCAAACTGTTCAGAATTAAACCCTCGACCTAGAAAAATTAAAAGCCCGTCATTAGATTTCAATTTCGAGCTTAATTTAATTTTTAAGGAAAATTAATAATTAATTAAATTAAATTAATTAAAATTTTTAAATAAATTTCAAACTCTTGAAAACACTCCTACAGGTCATCCCTGAACTTTGGGAGTAATTTTAAGAAGTTTGAAGTGAATTTGGAGAAAAATCATCAAAAGCTCCTTAGTTAAATTAAATACCAAAATTTCAAAAAAATATAATTAATTTTAGAATATTCAAAATTGCACAAACTCGAAGACATTGGACTCCTTTAAGGGTATAGTATTTATTAAAAATATTAAACTCCCAAAATTCAACTAAAATAAAGAACTCAACTCTTTCATCTACTTATGTCCAAAAGCATATCAAAACTTGAAAAATTATAACTTAATCTAGAAAAATCCAAATCAAGCTAAATAGTGTCATTTTACTCATCTTAGGGTCTACTATTTAAAAAAATATTAAAACTCCAAATTTCAACTTAATTTAAAAAGTCAAATTTGGACCTCTTAATTTAATAATTTAAATAATTCATTAAAACTCAAAAAATATAATAATTGATAAAATTCTAGAAAATATCAATCTTAATCATTAAAATTAGATAATTAACCCCCAAATATATAACAAAAACTCTAGCGATGAAATTTTTAGGATGGACTACCTTGAGCTTTGAGGCTACGTGTCATGAGGAGACCTAGTTTCTCGAGCCCACTATGAGAACACCATGAATGAATTCAATGAAGTTCAAAACTTTAAAGTTAATTGATCATTAATTCCTTAACCAAATTTAAATCTTTAATTCAACTACATCAACCTTATTTTTAGAATGGACTAGCTTGAGATGTGGGGCTACGTGTCCTAAGGAGGTCTAGTTCCTCGAGCCCACTGTAATAACACCACGAACTGGTTGATGGCAAACATAATTAACTTAATCATTCAAATTAGCAACCAACTAATTAACCTTAAAATTATCAACCCTTTAATTTCAACAAATTAAATTAATTAAATAATATTTGCTACTATTTGATAACTCGGGCTTACGAGGCTATTAACTTAGCCCCAAGGAAGGTGAAATAAACTTCACAGCCCTAGTGTAAACAAAGGTAGTAATCACTCAACACTTAAAGTATATCTTAACAAATAACATTAAAATATTAATACTTAATTTCAAATTAAAATCCCCTTAGATCTATAATAAACATTAAAATATTAAACAACTTTATTAACTACTTAGCATAGGACACATCCAAACCACACAGCTTGCTGCACATACTTTAGATGATTTATTAGGATAACCAATCCTAGTTTTAGGCTAGGATGGTGTTTACTTTTTGGCTACTTGTGTGTTGGGTTTTCTGTGGTGTTCAGTGCATGCTGGTTGTAATGAATTGATTAATTTGATGTTTATTTATGTGTTAATTTTCTCATGCTCTCTATGAATTGATGTGATGGGTGATAAATTACTCCTAGGTTAGAAATGATCTAGATGCACATAAAATATTTTACAGATGGCCATACTCATGCAAGGATAAAATCAAAGGGTTAATGAATTTTTTGTGGGTGCAAATATGCTAAGTCTCCCTTAAAATTAAAATATGGCCAAGTGTGACTGTATTTTGATTTGAGCAATTAAATTATATAACTTCTTGGGATGATTTTGATTATAATAGGTTAGGATAACCATGTAGGTTGTCTAGAGTCTTTTGACTTTTTAATGTGTATTTTGAATTTCAAGTGTTATGAAAGTCAATTTTAAAATGGGATATTACCCATCCAATTTGAAGTCCAAAGATAAGGAAAACATCCCCTTAGGAGAGAGCTCCCTTCATTTGGAAATTCAAATTAGGATGATTTGAAAATCCAAAGAGGAAAAAAACACCCATTTGAGGAGGAGTTCTTTCCATTTGGATACTTGGACCCGACGAATCCAATGAGCTCACAGAAGGGAGGAAGACGAAGAAGTGTAGTCATCAAGAATATCCCATTCTTAAAATCACTTGCATCATCTCTAGGACTAGAATCTGAGTTATTTTAAGAGGTACCCTGTGTTATAATTAAGTGGCATTTTCCACGTGGACTTTTTATATTTACTTGATTTATTTTGATTATGTGATTTGATTTGATTGATGTGTTTAATTTTGTGCAATAAGAGTTTTGTAATCTTTTTAGGTTTCTTACTCTTACAAGAAACTTTTGATTTAGCTTGGAAGAGTTTAAGCTCTTTAAGGACAAACTATTTCTACTCATAATTAAATAAAAATTTTAGGCCAACATAGAAAGATAATCAATTTTAAAAAGTAAGCTCTGGTTTGCCGAGTGTCTCACACATACATTTTAAATCTTCTCCTCCTTGTTAGGCACCTCCTTACCTGCAAGTTGTAGCAGACTATTTACCTATCATGGTGTACTCCTGTCTAGGGGATATTGTATAATATCTAGGAAAAAAATTATTTCAAGCCAAAAATTTAAACTGCTTCATACCACTTTTGTATACAAGGTCAATCAATATATATTATATTAGAAACTAATTAAATAAATTGCAATTAAATCATAATCACTCTAGATAAGTAATGGGGCCACTTAAGACACTCTCTAGATGTTGGCCCCAAATTCCTTAAAACTTAATAACAACATCCCTACCCATCTTTCATAAAAGATCGAACTCATAGTTTTACAGCTCTAGGTGGTTACTTGGCTCCCCAATCTAAGTTGAGATAAGTCCAGATTTATATTACATTAGATAGGTTCAGGTCACTTTTATTTAGTGCTCAAATTAGACTTAGGATCTGGAGCAAACTCAAAATCAAAAGACCCTAATCTCGGGAATATAATCCCAACTTTTTAACAAAGACAACTCAAATTAAATTTTCTCTCAAAACCATAATTTAAACCCAACACATGGGATAGATAGGGGTATTTTTGAAGTGTTTCAGAATCCCTAAACACCTCCCACCTTTCATTGTTTGGCTTCTAAAATAAGTGCTCAAATTTGAACCAATCCTTATTGAAATTCTAACCTCACTCCTTTGATATCACTCCATGAAAATCTCAAAAATAAAATTTATTTCGTTATTTTAATCGAGAGTATTTGTAATAAACTCAAATTTCCTATTATACAATTAACTATAAGGGCTTACCTTCATATGAGATTTAAAGACCCAAGATAAATATTAAAATATAAATCAATTAATTCTCTTTGGGAAAAATTAAAATCAATGATAATTGTTATCATCATATTTGAATAATTAATAAAAAATGATATTTTCTTCTCTTGGGAAGAAACATCATTTCTTATTATGACATCGAATATGAAAATAATGACAACTCATATAGATTATCATAGCTAAATATTTGATCAAATATCTTTTTGACCCTTCAGGGTCATTTGTAGTTCCTTCTTGAATTTGACTGTGATATTCATAATGAAATTTATAATTCTAAATCTAAACTCATTAGAATTTTTTATTTATGCCTTCCGAGGCAGTATATAATTTCCAATGGTATGTTCAATTTTAAAATTAAAATTCAAAAGTTAATTTCAAATTTTCAAAAAAAATTAAAATTTTAATTACTTTGCATCTTTCGAAAGTAATAATCTTTACAAATAAAAGTGGCAACTCTAGTGAGAATTAATCTCTCTCTCCATCTTTAATAATAATACATATTTTATTACATTGACATTTTTGACCACCTTTCTTCCATTGGTCCCTCTACCCTTCTCCTCCTTGGATGAGTGTGGCCAACATCAAAAAAAGAAAAATTAATGAGAGAGGTGAGTGAGGAAACCTTTGAGAAAATTTAGGCTCTAACATTTCAGCCCAAGTCAATTGGTGGAATGAAAGAGTCAAGCCAATTCTTGAGATTTTTCATGTCAATTTTGTACACCTGTATGATTGAGTGAAACTCAACATGTTGAGTTTCAAGATTTGAAGAACATCTACCAATTTCAAATTCAAACAAAATTCCTTTCAAAAATAAACAAATTAATCTTAGATATCATTGTCATGTGTCATCCTATAATATCTCCTTGTAGTTTGACACAAGCAATGAGAATCCAAATTTCTCTAAGTCATAAGTGATTTTTATATCTTCCCATCACATGTTGAATTATATCTCCTATAACTAAGCAAATATGATAAGAAACAAAATCATTTATAACTTTTCAAGTTTGACATCAAATCACCTAATTCAAATAATCATTTCTCACTTTAACATAATCAATCACACTATAATGGCTAGCAAATTGATCTTTTCCCTAGACCAAGACCTGTATGTTGAAGAGTTAATATGCAACAATTCAATCTAATTTGGGATGGGGTTCCAAACCCTTAAGTTGACTATAAATGGGAGAGTAGTAGTAGACCTAGCTATCAAGGGTGAAAAGGACATCTTCCTAGTTGAGATTGTTATTGGGTCAGACATTAACTCACCCACTCCCAAAATGGAGGTTGCTGACACCCCCGTACCCACTACATCCTCTCTTGAAAGGGACATGTCACAAAAATCTACAGTTAATACTGAACCAACATCTGTGTTTGAAGTAGGGGTAAGTTCTAGAATTTCTTTCACAAGTAAGAATCAAAGAAAGAACTAACTACGCTGAGTAAGAAAGAAAATCACTAAGTCGAAGAAAATTGCTAAACTGAAAGCCATAGGTCAAGTAGAGCCTGAGGATATTGAGGAGGTACCTTTTCCTTCCTCCTCTCCCCTTCCAAAAAAGAGTTATTTCTACCACCTTGCTACTGCTGCAGGGGAGGAAAGGGTTACTAGGATAACATGCTCTCCACCATGCCTGGTGGACTATGCTGTCAAGAGGACTCCTAAGGACCAGAATATTATGAAATATCATCCACACCTGCTCTATTCAGGTAGGTGAGACTAAAGAACAATACATGAAACACCTGAAGGGGGTGATTTCACATAGATTTAAGAAAGAGATTTTAAAAGCGAAAAGATTAAATCAAGGAATTTGACACCTCAGTATGTAAGGATAATTAATAAATATATGAGAAAGCCAACCATGTCTGTACTAGGGGAGGGCTACCATTGGGTGCCTCACCTCCCGTCTACCAAGATAGAGAAGATTTTCTCGTTGGGTCTAGAAAAGGCCGCCATCATTGTGGCAGGCCACCGATCCATCCTTCAAAACCTTCAAAATTGGCCTCAATTGTAGTTAAGCCTCAAAGCTGGGAAAAAGAAAAAAACTAGCAGAAGTTAAGGGCAAGAGGCCTAAGTCTCCACAAAGCATTATGTTCCTAAAAAGCTCTGTAAGAGTGAAGACCCCCAACCACCTATTGATATCCCTGGGCTCCTTAGTCGGGGATGTGAGGGCTCCACCTCACTTGATATAGGAGGCTTTACTCCTGAAGCTCCTCCATCACCTCATAAGGAGGATGCCCCTCAAACTATCACGAATGCCACCCTTGTGACTACCGATCCCGGGACAGTCAAAGGGGAAGGGATATTATACAACACAAATGGCAAGATGATTGACCAGATAGAGGAAGAGTCCCTCAATTCTGTAGAGAACCTTAAGAAACAAGATAATTTGTCTAAGCTAGGTTAGCAAAAATTTAATGATATGATGGATTACAGTGGGTACCTATCCATAGACCTCGAGTCAGTGGAGGGTAGACCGGTCGATGAGGTGGTTCAAGAGATTTGAGACATCCTTAAGAAGAAAGAGGCCATAGAAGCCTTTAACCTAGATTTAGATGACCTTTTGAAGAATGAAGATGATGTTATTACTGATAATATTAATATGGTTGAAATAAGAGCATCAGTTAAAGATGTTGTGCCCAATAGACATTAATCAGATAGAGAAGAAGATTCAACAACAACTGATTCTGATTCAAATTGGTCAATTTGGTTAAGGGATAAAGATGAATACATCAAGAACCTGGAAAGGTAAGTTGAGGAAATGCTATTGAGGGTAGAGGAAATGTAGAGTCAGCTTGCTAACACAACAATCTCAACCTGAGCAGTCACAACCTAAAGTGCACATAGTGGGTGATTAGAGCAAAAAGCCAGATTCAATCCTACCAATTCTAGTCCCAGCTCAAGTAGTTTCCCCAACACAACTAGTAGTCCTTCCAATCCCAATAGTGTCAGCTGATAAAGATATTAAGCATATGATTAAGACCCAAGTAACGGAGGCCTTAGCCCATACCCAAGGGGCTGCATCTATTCCAAAGGGTAAGCCCCTACCCTGAGGAATATGACTTAGTTCCTTACTTGAAGGGCTTCAAGCCACCATCTTTTAAAGTCTTTTGTAGTATTGAAAACCTGAGGTAGCATCTGGCCAACTTTCGTACAAGTTGTTGTAATACAGGAGGCTCATATGCTCTACTATTTTGCCAATTTTTTAGTAGTCTCTTTGAGATATCTTTTGAGTGGTATGGTGATCTTCCTAATGGTTTGATGAGAACTTTTATTAAGTTGGAGGGTTTATCCATAAAGAGATTCTTCGGTGCTTAGCATCGTATAACCATGGGCGATCTAGTCATTGAAAAGCAGAAGCTAGGGGAGTATCTGGTTGAGTACATCTTACGATGGTGAAATCTCTCGATGAAGTATGAACCATAACTATAAGACACCACATAGTGGATATTCTTTTGAGGAATATCCATGGGCCTATTGCTTTTCTTCTGAAAGGGTTCACAATCAAAACTTTTGAAAAGCTTCTCAATAAGATGAATAACCTATAGGAAGAAGCTTCTTGGATGACATTTTTGAAGGATCCATCTGATGAGAAGAAATTTAACAAACCTTAGAAGTCTTTTGAGAAGAGGAAAGCTATAATTTTTATAATAGATAAGGGGAAGAAACTGACTACTAATTAATCGAGTGGTCCTCCACCATAGATAATTCAGAAATAATCATTCCAGGTAACCCCTCAATTGACTAGGGAGCTTTAATCAATCTCTTTTAAAGATAAATTGATGAAGGTATATCCATTTAAAAGAGAGTCAATAAGAAGATCTTCAAGAGTCTTTAAAGAAGCAAGAATTTATATTACCAGAGGCAAAGAAGCTGGAAGAGGCACATAAGAGGGATGATCCCAATTTTTGCCCCTAACATCACATGTTGGGCCACACAATTGAAGACTACAATATCATTAAGGACTGGCTTGAGAAAAATTTCAAATAGGGCATCATCCTAATTCTTAAGGAGTACTGGTAGATTAGGATCAAGGGCCCATCATGAAAATCTTAGGTAAATAATCTAACATGTCTCTATCAATTGATGATAGTTGGGATATTGCTCTATCTCTTGCATTTAAAAAGTTGATTAATAAATCTTTTCATCTTTCTCAATAGTTGTCGATGAGAGCCCGTGGCCCGATCTTGGAGGATGAGCTGGAGGCATTGTAGGAGGATATTGAGATGGTTTTCTATCTAATAGTTATAAAAACTATTGTAAGCAACAAAAAAGAGTGAAACTTTTTTAGAGAGAAAATATGTTGAGAGATATATTCAGGCAGTGGATGGTGTCATAAAATCCCTGTCCCCACTGATGTTATTTGAATTTTACTTTGCCCCATCAAAGGCAAAGGGTCAAAAATCAATGAAAAGAGATTCTTTTGCACATATTTTGATGATAAATATTGAGAATGAAATATAAAACGAATATTTTATAGAAGAAAATCAAACCTTAGTAGTGATTGTTCAAGATCTTCAAAAGCTCAAGTTTTCATATTTGATCTCTAAAGGGGGAGACGAATCTGAGATCTTATCAGATGGTAATACCCTCGAAGTTAACTTTCAAGGGAGTCCCCTCATGATAGATATTTTAAACTCATGCTACCTATCAGAAAATGACATTGCATCACCTACGAAGAGCATAGACCCTGCTATAATTTGTCCTCCTGAGGAGATCATGGAAGTACAACTTCACGGTGGAAAAGTCTTACCCCCTAGGCTTCCTCCTTAGGGAAAAGGCAAACAAGTCATCTCTAGCAATCCTATTCAAAATCTTCCTCAACATTCAAATCTTCCTTCCAATCCATCGGGTCCTAATTCTGATGTTCCCAAGGTTGATTATAACATCTTAGCTCATCTTAGGAAGTTGCCGACTACGTTGAGTATCTACGATGCCCTTATTCTCTCAAAGGAGATGATGGAATCTTTAATCAAATCACTTCTTGACCCAAAGAATTACTTATCTCAATTAGTTGTGACTTCACAAGATAAAGCTCTGTACTTCAAAGAAATCCCAGAGGTAACCTTTTTTGTTGATGATCTACTTTCAGGAACTGTCGATTATAACCACCCACTTTACATTATTGTAAATATGGGAAAATGCAAGTTATCAAGAGTCTTTGTTAATCTAGGTGCATCGATCAATGTAATGAATGTAAAGACTCTCACATACCTTAAGGTGGACACACATAAACTCACCACCGACAAAATGGTTTTACATGGGTTCAATGAAAATGTCTAGAAGGCTTTAGATTAAATCACAATTCCTTTATAGATAGGAGAGTTAAAAACATAAGCCAATTTTTTTTTAATTGATTTAGTGATGTCCTTCAACGCACTTCTAGGTAGACCCTAGATCCATGAATATAGGATTATTTCATCTACTCTAAGCCAATGTGTCAAGAACTAATGACATGACATTGAATATATGATTAAGGGTGATATGTAAACATTCTCTATTCACAAGATTGGAATCTATGAGGATGCTGCATACTACATACCTAAAGGGTCAACTGCTTGTCTTAAAAGTGAGATCACAATAAAAGAGGAGAAAGCAAATGAATAAAGCTCAAAAGGAAATAAAAAATTAAAAGAAGAAAAAGACAAAAAAAAAGAAAACAATCTGATAGTGAAGATGACGTCAAGGGCGTGACCTTTAGGCCTCCAAATATTTTACCTTAAAGAAGTGGAAGGCTGGCCTAAAAAGTATGTGGTCGAGGCCATGCTTCATTTAAAAGAAGAACACCCCCAATATACATTGAGTTGGAATCAAGTTCCGATGATGACTCAAAAGTACGGGGTGCAAAAATTCCTTGTGATTGTAGCAAGATAAACCCTCCACCAAAACTTGATCTCATTTTAGAACAAGATAGTGACCTAGAGGGTGATGCTCAAAGGTTCAAGGTGATGAGCCTGAATTAACAATGTATGAAAAGCTTAGTAGGATGATTGAAGCCTTAACCTTAACCATACTGTCTGTCAATAGGGTTGTAAGGTTCGTAAATAAGGACTCTCCTAACTTAGATGTTGAAGTAAGGAAAGTCTAGAAGTTTTTTTCTTGCCCTCCACCTCAGGGAATAAAGATGATATAATCCTTGATAAGGCAGATTTTAATAAATTAATAGAATTACCTCTTAGCTACTTTCCTGTATTCGTAAGAAACTATATCGCTAAAGGTTTCACACCGGGTCAATAGACCAACGATCAGGCTAGATAGCATGAGCTCCTTAGTACACAAAAACTAAAAAAAATTAACCTATGGTATTGACTTTGGTACCATTAGTTTATCTGATAATGACGAGTATTATCTTGGGATAACTAATCATCTTGAATATAAGAAGATCCCTAATGAAATTGTCGATCCCCTTGAAGGGCTTTCTTTGGAGACATCAGGTGATATGGATGAACTTTTAGTTTGGGATCCACCCTATAAATTTGAAGAGGAAATTAAATTAATAGTTGACGAACTCAAAGAAATTAACCTTGGAACAGGAAATGACCCTTGCCCTACTGTTGACCTCATCTTTGTATGAGGTCATCAGGGCTCATCCTACTTCCAATAAAACCCCAAATCCAATCCAAATCCAAAATTCTAAACCAAACCCTAGGGTTAGGGTTAAGGACCTAAGTCCTGAAACCCTTTCTAGGTGATTTTTTGACCACCTTAAAATCTAGTCAAACTATCTCTGATTCATAATCTATCAATTGTATATTATTTAAACACATCTCTTGGGTCAACCCTTCAAATTTGAGCTTAATCTGAACTCTCTAACCCCAGAAACTAAATCTATTCTCAAAGGCTGTAAAACCTTTAAACATTAATAACCTATGCCACTGGACTTGCCATTGAGTGGAAATTGACCTTGGGACCTTTCCTAAAACCTTTAAACATATTCATTACCTATAATATGACATGTTGACCAGAAAACTACACTTTGCTAGACCTGGTTTGACCCAGAGTTGACTAGGGATCTAAATGAAAAAATGCCCTTTAAGGGCTTTTTTAAACTTTTCCCTAAAATTCAACATGGCTCAATCACATCAAACCTTAAAACCTCTTATAATGCATCCCAAACATCTTTAAAAGTACATCAAACTCAAACCCACCCTTTGATTTGATCTTGTTGACCAAATTAACCATGGTTGACCAAAATGCCCCTTAAGGGTTTAAATGTCAATTTAAATCAAATGACCATTTCAATGCATGGGACCACACCCATTGCTCTCCATTGATCAATTCAAACTTGTTGAATTCAAATTCAACTCTTGGTTTGACCTAGTTGACCAAGTCAACTATGGTTGACCAAACTATCATTTAAAACCTTTAAACTTGTATTTCAAACCCAAATGAACCCCTATCCACTTGGGATCATTCTCATTGTATCCAAATAATCAACCCAAACTCAATGGACCCAACTCTTGACCCTAGGTTAACTTGGTTGACCAAGTCAACCAAGTTTGACCAAGCTTACTTACACCTTTAATCCTTTCAAACACTTTGCTAAGGCCTTGTAAAACCCACTCATACCCATGAGATGATCCATTAGGTAAATAGGGATGTCCTCTTGAAGACCCAAGGCTTTGGGTCCACTTGGGTTAGCCACATGGATTGACCTAAGTGTCCAAAGAGAACTCTCCATGTGCCAAGTCTCTCCCTAAAGCCAAATTGGATCAAACTAATGGTTGCATTATGTCCCCTCATGACCCAGTGCACCTACCCTAGTTAACCCAACCCTTAGGTCAACTCACATTAGGAATTGGGCTAGCCTAAAGTGCTTAAAAACACTATAGGTTGAGCCATTTCCCAACCTAGGTCTCACCAGCCCAAACCAACACCTCTATCAGGTGACCCTAGGTCCAATACACCTACCCTAGTCAGCCCAACCCTTAGATTGACTTGGGTCAAGACCTAGGCTAGCCCAAAGTTGTCAAAACCACTTTGACATGAGCCATTTCTCACCACAGATCAATTCAAACCCAATTAACACTTACATTGGATTCCCCTTGACCTAATGCACCTTCCCTATCAATCTCACCACCTAGCTTAAACCAGGCTGCACCCAAACCGATCCAAACTGTATAGGTTTGGGCCAACCTGAGCCATCTTATTGAATAAGGCTTCACCATGCCAAATTGAACTCATGGTTGAGCTCACTCGACTTCCAGCTACCTTTCCACCTCACTCTGACCCATCTAGTGGCTGCTAACAGCCCGAGCAAGTGGATTAGAGTTTAGTGGTCCCCTCCATCTCGAGCTTCATCCAAAGACTTTCTAGAACCTGAGCTCCCTGGCATCAAGCTCATGAGACTCAAAGGACCTATCTTCTCCACTTGGCAGCCATCTAAAGGCTTGCCCGAGCGAACCCAGCCATTGAAGCCCGCAGCCATAGCTTGAATAGGTAACTCAATCCAGAAGCCCTCATTCGCATTCAATCCCTTTGAAAATACTCCCCAAAGCCTCCTAAGTTCTCTTCTCCATTTTTTAGTCTTCCAGCCTCATCTAGCCAGCATTTTGATCAAGCTTCGATGAAGTCGTCCCACCCTCTACTCAAAGTTATCCTTATGGCGATCCTTTTGGCCCCGTCATCTGAAGGAGAAGTGATCGCCACCAACCCCTCAAGCTTCCTGATAAAGAAGCTCATCTGTTGAGATCTTGTCTAAGATAAAAACTCAATCCTAAGCTCCTAGCTAGGTATTGCTAGTCAAGTGTGAAGCAAAGTATTAACTACTAGATTTTCACCGTTGGATTGATAGTTTGCATTATCTCAATCCTTCCTGTGAAATTTGGTTAAGATTCACCATTGGGATCTCTCAAATCACATCGTAGAAACTCTATGGCTTTGATCATCTACGAGAGGTTAAAGACATAATCTCGGCTGTTGATATTGATCAACAATTTGGATTAGACCCGTAGTTCCGGAGCCGTGTTAATCATGTTCGTATGATTGATCATCTGATGTTTATAGTTAATCCTATGATTACACAATTAGTGCCAATGATTGGCTGCCCAATCAAATCGTCCCCACATGCAAAAGGGCAGCTGACTGTGTAATTCTGGATTAATTAATACTAGAAATTATAGGAAGCTTAAAAAATTCATAGCTCCTTACATACTTGACCAAATTAGGTGATCTTAGGCTTATTAAAAAGGTCTTGAGGAGTCCTATCAAAGCTTTATGATCTCAATCCCTAAGCATTCCTGAAACTTAAGTTATAATAGTTAAAACCATATGGGTATTTTGTAATTTTAGCATTAAATGAACTCATCATGGATTGAGACTTTAGGGAATTTATTTTGGGCATGTCTCTGATATGTCCAAAAATTTTCCCTCTCTGTTTGTACTGATTAAAGGCATCATTTGGTGAATTTTGAATAAAGGGTCATTAATTAACCCTTAATTTCAAATTAATTTAATTATCTTTCTAATGAGATTTAGGAGGTGTGCCTTGGTGTGTTAACTGTGCATAGTGTAAGGGTTAGTTAGCGTTGAAGTTTTCCCTAATCGCATGCCTAGATAGCCATACCCAAATTTTTGAAGATAACCCTAGGGTTACCTTAGGTGGTTTGGTTGATCACCATAGAGGATCAATATTGAGCCCAAATTCAGTGGGCTTGGGCCTTGAGATCAAGTGAACTTATGGCCTAAGTTTCACTAAAATTAGAGCCCATTTGGTCCTGCATATAGGAAGCCCAAAATCAACCCTTAAAATTAACCTAGGATTTTAATTAAATTATAATTAATTTAAATAAAATCCAAAAATTTTAAATAATATTTCAAATTGACCACAATCCAACCCTCCACCCATAAAAATTAAAAGCCTCTTGATCAGACCTCTAATTTAGGTTTAATCTAATTTTAAAGGAAAGTTATCATTTAATTAATTTAATTAATTAAAATATTTAAAAATTCCAAGAAAATTTTTTAAAAACTAGGAATTATCCCCTTAGGTCATTTCTAACCTTTGGGGATGATTTTAAGGAGTTTGGGATTGATTGGATCAAAATTCCCAAAATCTTCCTAATTAAATAATTTTAAAAATCCAAATAAATAGCCAAACTTTGAAAAATCAAAATTTATTTTAAAAAATTCTAATTTGGCCCAACTCAAGACCATTTAACCCCACTTAAGGTCTGCTATTTTCTAAAAATGTCAAACCTTCAAAAATAAGTCAAGGTCAAAAAGTCAACTCTCCTGTCAACCGTAGTTCAAACTTAGGTCAAAACATTAGAAAATTATAACTTAATATAAAAATATTCAAATTCAGCAAAATTAGAGCCTAATTACTCATATTAAGGGTTAGTATTTAGAAAAACTATTAAAATTACATAATTCTCTTTAATTTTAAATGTCAACTTTTGACCATAAGTTTAATGAATTAAATAATTCAAATAATTCAATAATTAGATTAAAATTTTAGAAAATCCTAACTAAATTATTCAAACCAATAAATAATCAATTGACTTAAAATTTATCCACCCTTAACTCTTAACTAATTAAATTAACTGTTAACTCTTAACCACTAGGTATCTTGGGTCTATGAGGCTATCAACTTAGCCTCAAGGAAGGTGAAATAAACTTCACGGCCCTAGTATAAACAAATGGGGTAATCAATTAATACTTAAAAACATATTTTTAAAATTAACCTTAGTACACTAATATTTAAACTTAAGTCAAAACTTCCCTACGACATTCAACAAATCAAATATTAGTCAACGTTAATAATTACCCAGTCTAGAATATATCCAAGCCACATAACCTTTGCACACACATTAGATGGTTTACTAGGACAACCAACTCTAGTTTTAGGCTAGGTTGGTGTTTACTTTCTGCTACTTGTATGCCTGGTTTTCTGTAGTTTTCATTTCATGTTGGTTAAAAAATTGATTGATTGATGTGAGTGTTTATTTAATTGTGTAATATGTGAATTTATATGATGGGCAATAGATTACCATTAGTTTAGAAACATTTGGATGCTCATAGAATTTTTTACAGGTGGCCATGCCTATGCAGTGCTAAATCAAGGGGTAAAAATTAAAGATTTAATTAACATATTTTCTACAGGTGCTAAATTGCTAAAGTTTCCCCTTAAAATTAAAAGAGCATGGCCAAGTATGATTGTGATTTAATTTATGTAAATATATAACTGCTTGGGATATTTATTTATATTAATTTCTTAGGATGACCTTGCAGGGAGTCTAGATTTTTATTTTGAATTTTGATGTAATTTAATTGAGTTAAAAAATGTGAAAGTGAGTCATTGAGTTGGGATACGAGCATTCAACTTGGAGCCCAAAGAGGAAGAAACATCCCTTAGGGGAGAGTTTCCTTCCATTTGGACATCCAAAGTTATGATAATTTTGATATCCAAAGAGAAAAGAAAACACCTCTCTAGGGTAGAGTTTCTTTTCATTTGGATATCTAAATATGACAAATCCAACGAGCCCGAAGAGAAGAAGGACGAAGAAGTGAAGACAAAGAGTATCCTACTCAAATCCACTTGCATCAGTCCTAGGATTTGAATCTGGGTTATTGTCACTTTTAATTTCTATAAATTCTAAGTTATAATTAAAAGGCATTTGCCTATAGATATTTATTTATTTATTTAATTTGATTAATTAATTTATATTGCTTGTGCTTTGAAATACCTATTTTTCTAACTTGTTTCTTGCATGCCACTTTCGTTTAAGCCTTGATATGCGGAGGCTCATGAGGGTACGCTAAAAACTATTTCTACTCAAAATATAAATAAATTTTTTTAGGCTAACATAGCAACTCTAAAGATCTAAGAAGTAAGCCTGGGATCACCGGGAGTTCTCATTTATGCATATTAATTGCTTCTTCTCCTTGTTAGGCACCTCCACACCTATAGGTTCTGGCAGACCACTTGGCCTATTAGGGTGTAGACTGTCAAGGGGATGTTATGCAATCTTTAGGGAAAAAATATTTTTAAGCCCTTTTAAAATTGCTTTATATATTTTATGCATTTCATTGAGTTAATTAGCATACATTGCATTAAAAACTAATTAAAAATGTCTAAAATTTTAATTACATTTTCAAGCATTTTTATCCTACATAAAGTCAAGGGGCCACTTAGGATCCTCTCTAGATGTTGACCCCAGCTCCTCAAAACTTAATTAATATCCTACCACTCATTTATAAAAAAGACTGGACATATGAATTTTAAGCACCTAGGTGGTTAGCTGGCTCCCCATTCAAGGCTAGGGTAAGTCCAAATTTTGCACTATATTAATTAGGTTCAGGTTACTGTTGTTCGGTGCCCAAAATAAATTTAGGATCTGGGCAGACCCAAAATCATAAAACCCATCTTCTGGGAATCTAATCCTAACTTTCTTATAAATCGATCAACTTAAATTAAAACTTCCCTTCAATCTAAAGTTTAAAGTCCAACATATATGATAGATTAGGGTACCTCTGAAGTGTTTCAAAATCTCAAAGCACCTCCTACTTTTCATCCTTTAGTCTCCAGAATAAGTGTTCCAATTTAATCCAATCCTAGTTGAGACTCCTCCCTCACTTCCTTTGGTATCAATCCTTGAAAATTCCTGAAAATAGAATTTTTGTTGTTATTATAATCGAGAGTATTTGTAGGGAATTAAACCTCCATACGATGTAACTAACCATAAGGGCTTGTGTTCATAGGAAATTTAGAACCCACATCTACTTTCAAAATCAATTTTTTAAAACTGCACTAATCCTCTTTGGAAAATCAGAACTAACAACGAACATTATCGTCATATTCGATCGATTAATAATATGTGATATCTTTTTCTCTTGGGAAGATATATCAACTACTGCCTTGACTTTGAATATGAAGATAATGATATTTTTTCCATATTATAATAGTTAAATACCTATAAATATCATTTTGACCATTTGGGGTCATATGTAGTTCTTCCTCATATTCAATTATTACAATCAGGATGAAACTTTTAGTTTTATTATCTGAACCTATTAAGGAATGATATCCTTGCCTCCTGAGGAGACATATCGTTCATAAAGATGTGTTTGATTTTGAGACCAAAATTCTAAATATTAATTTTTACTAAAAAAATTAACTTTTTTTAAAACTCTTTTTCAAACACCTTAACAACCACCAACACCTACATTCATTTTTTCTTTATTTATTGAGTGAAGATGAATCAAAGGATCTAATCCAACTTCTCTCTGAGTTCAGGGACTGCTTTGCCTAGAAATATGATGAAATATTGGGCCTGTCTGCTAATGTAACAGTTCATAAACTTGGAATTCTATATGATTCCATTCCTGTTAAGCAAGCTCCTAGATGCATGCATCTAAAAATTGAGCAATAAGTCATTTCTAAATTTAAGAAATTGGTCAAGGTCATATTTATTTGAGAGGAATAATATATCTCTTGGGTATCCAGCATCATACAGGTTCAAAAGAAAAAGGTCAAATTCAGATCAGTGTCGACTTTAGGGATCTGAATAAGGCATATCCTAAGGATGAATTTCCTTTACCCGCACTTGAGCTCATGGTGGATATTGCCTCTTCGCATGTCATTTTATACTTTATGGATAGATCATCTGGTTACAATCAAATTAAGATAGCCCCAGAAAATGAGAGGAACACTGCATTCATAACTCTTATAGGGATCTTTTATTATAAGGTGATGCCATTTAGTATCAAAAATGCTAGTGCAACCTTTCAGCAGGTGATGAACTAATTTTTTGATGAATTGATCTATAATAAAGTTGAATGTTACATTGATAATTTGGTCATCAAGAGCAAAGTCAAAGATTCTCACCTATATGACTTAAGAATCACCTTTGAGCAGAGATGCACCGCTACAACCTCAAAATAAACCCTTGAAGTGTGATTTCGGTGTTACTTTAGGAAAATTTTTGGGCTTCATAGTGAGGCACAATACAATTGAAATTAATCCTACTAAGATTGAAGCCATCTTATAATTATGAATACAATAAAAATGATATTAACAAAAAAGAATAATGAGAGAGAAAATCTCTTATACGAGCGAAATTGGTTACCCTTATCATAGATGGAACCTAGTTATATACTCTAAGAGCTTATGTATCTAGCCATACTCAATTGTGTGAACTCAGTTTCCCTTGTAACTGGTGTAACCTAGCTTTACTCTTCAGAGAAGTTTAAGTTTCTTTAAAGTATTATCACTATTTCTCTTTTGAGGTATTTTACGATTGTTTAGGAGATTACCCTATACTCCTTTTTCTTTTATGGCTAAAGTTATATACTCCCCATCACTGATGTGGTATATCTTATTCTAAGCATTAGCATCATTTCTTAGTAGATTCTTATTTCCCATTGGGAAACCACTCCCTTGCCTCCTTAGTGATATATTTCTCCCATTATAGTCCTACTCTTAGCTGTGAGTGATCCTTTGGTAATGTCGAGGTGGCCCATTTCTCTCACGGAGTCTTATTATTCAGCATGGGTGTTACTTATGTGTTTCTCTAGTGGCATTATTGATTTTTGATATAACTTTGCTCTTGGTTGTGAGTGTGTCTCCCTTGCTATCTTAGTTTCCTCCCCGTTGTGGGATCACTTTTTTTTCTTTTGTTGCCTATATCTCATTCCCTATTTTGAAAAAAAACATATTATTTTCTTACTTCTTCTCATACATGATGTGCTTGTATGGTATAGTCTCGACCTTGTTTAAGAAAATTTGTTTGTGCTTAGATACTCATGATCACGATGATTTGTTCTCTACCATGTGATGATTATGATACAAACTTGAGATTTCTTTTGAACCTTCAAATATATTTGCATGTGTCCATCCTTCAATTTTATATTTGAGATAATGTCATTTTATGCTAGTAAAGTCCTCTCTCAATTGAGCTATTCCTTTTTCTTTGTTGGATAGTTCATCATTTGGGATTTTTTTCCTTTACCATCCTCGGCTAGATTTGTTCCCCATGACCTTCATATATTATTGTGCAGTCATGTTGTTTCTCCTACTAAAGTCATGGTAGCCTTATCTTGATTTCATATGGGAGTATCCATCTTTTCTTCATAACAGTGCTCTTCTATAAGCATACCCATGTGATGATGTATTTTCCATTTGATATTTTTTATGGATTCACATATTCAGGAAGTCCCCTTTACCATTGCTTATGTTCCAATTCTATCCAGTGAATGTTGAGTTTCTTCATTATTCTACCGACAGATCTAAGGTCGGGTAGAGACTCTATTGTCAGACCTTTGGTCGGATAGAGATTGGACCCTCTTTCCTTTATTCTATTATCAGACCTATAGTCAGGTAGAGAATAAATTATCAGGCCTATGGCTGAGCAGAAGTGATTCTGTTCCTCTTCACTTCACCGTCAAATATATGGTTCGATAATTATTGAGTGTTCCTTTATTCTACTGCCAAACCTATAGTTAGTTAGAAACTCTGCTATTAGGCTTATGGTTGAGCAAAGGTAAGCCCTTTTCTCTTCACTTCATCATCAGACCTATAGTCGGGTGATTGTAGAGTTTTTCTTTGTTCTACCATCAGAGCTATGGTCAGGTAGAGACTCTACTGTCAGGCTTATGGCCAAGTGGAGGTGGATCTTTTTTCATCATCCTATCATCAGACATATGGTCAGATAGATTTTAAGCTTCCCTTTTATCTTAGTGTCAGGCCTATGGCTAGGTGGACATCAGGTATCCCGGTCAGTTTACATGCAGTATCATAGGGGATATACTTTACCACATTTTTATTCTCCTAGTTTTCTTTTTTCCTATTAAGGGGATTCTTGAGTCTTTCTTTATTTTACCATCAAACATATGGTCAAGTAGGGACTTTATTATTAGGCTTATGGCTGAGTAGAGGTGACTCCTTTCTTTTTTACTTCATTGTCAGGCCTATGGTTGGGTGATTGTTGAGTTTTTTTTATTCAACAATTAACATTATGCTTAGGTAGGGACTCTGCTATCAGGCTTATGGCCAAGCATATGTGAATCCTTTCCTCTTCACTTTACTATTAAACCTATGGTCACATGATTATTGAGTGTTCATTTATACTACATCTGATGTATGGTTGAGTAGAGACTCCATTGTCAGGCTTATGGCCAAGTAGAGGTGACTACTTTCCTCTTCACTTCGCTATCAAACCTATAGTCAAGTGGTTATTGAGTGTCCCTTTGTTCTATCATCAGACCTATGGTCATGGTAGGGACTCTAATATCAAGCTTATGGTTGAGCGAAGGTGACTCCTAACCTCTTAAGTTCACTATCAAACCTATAGTCAGGTGATTGTTGATTGTTCCTTTCTTCACCATCAAATTAATGGTAAAGTGATCATTGTGTTTTCTTATATTTTATCATTGGGCCTATGGCTAGGTGGTCATTGAGTTTTCTTTATCCTCCCTTCACCATCAAACATACGGTCAGGTGGTTGTTGGGTTATATTCTTCCAGAGATAGAGAGGTCAGTGCCAACATGTGTAGCTGTCTAGTGGTTCACCCCACTTACTGAGGGTTCATTTGTTGATCTTTTTAATCTCATGCATAAATTTCAAGTTCGTGTCCTTTAGTTTGATGATTTCTAAGCATCGGTGAGTCATCTTGACTAAGTTGACAATCAAAGTGGTCAAACTTATTAAAAAAATTCAAAAATATTTAAAAAAGTCAAGGTTGATCAAATCTTTTGCATGCAAACCATAGTCCTAATCGCCTTAACCAAGTATGAACAATCAAAGTAGTCAAACTAATTAAAATTTTTAAAAATACCCAAAAGGTCAAATTTGGTCAAATGCATCAAATTTCATATCTCCAACCCATGCCAAACTTTGGAGCTGATCTAAATCCACTATAGAACATTCCTAGAGCTACTCAAAACCAAGTTTAAACCTTAGTTTAACCCAAATCAAAACCAAATGGTCCTCTCCTTCATGAAATATCAAAATGGTCTTTCCACATAGGGTTGTTCTTACCTAACCAAAGCTTTCCCCCTCTGTGAATCTTAATGAACTTCATATGACCAACTAGGCCTGTAGTATAAGCCACCTATTTATGCCATGTGCATTGATATTTTTCCACATGAAGCTGGCCTTGCTTGGATGATTTCTTTGATTATTTTCTATAAGGATAGACTTTGGGTTCCTATTTTTGGAGATCTAAGGTAGGAGATTCTATATGAGGCTCATTATTCAGGTTATATTGTTCATCCAAGAAGTAGCAAAATGTACGGAGATCTAAAGGGTATATTTTGGTGGCCTGGATTGAAGAAGGATATAGCAGAGTTTGTATCGAAGTGTTAGGCCTATCATTTGGTGAAGCAGAGCATCAATGATCGAGAGGTCTTCTATAGTCATTACATATTACAGAGTGGAAATGAGAAGAGGTAACAATAGATTTTGCTATGGGTTTTCCCAGATCAAGGCAGGGGCATAATGTTATTTGAGTTATTATCTATCGACTGATAAAATCTGTCCATTTCATTCTGATTTGCCTGACAGATTCGGTGGACAAGTTAGCACAGATCTATGTTAAAGATATTATCAGGTTGCATGGTGTGCCGAAGGTAATTGTATCTGATCGATATGGCAGGTTTACCTCCAGATTATGGAGAGGTATTCAACAGGGACTAGGTATAAAGTTGCACTTCAGTACAACTTTTCATCTGTAGATACACATATAGTCTGAAAAGACTATTCAGGTACTTGAGGATCTTTTGAGGCTATATTTTTTAGATTTTAGGAGTAGTTGGGAGGATCATATCCCGTTGATAGAGTTTGCATATAACAACAGTTATCAGTCCAGTATATGTATAACTCCTTACAAAGCTCTAAACGATAGGAAATGTAGGATTCCTTTGACTTTGATAGAGGTGGGAGATAGACAGGTGATAGGTTCAACCTTTATGGATGATACTACAACAAAGATCCATTTGATTAGATAAAGGTTAAAATCTGTATAGGATAGGCAGAAGAAATACTACAATCAGAAATACAGGTTGGTTGAGTTTTAGATTGATGACCTGGTTTATGTCAAGGTCAGCCCTATGAAAGGTATCAACAGATTTGGGAGAATCAACAAGCTTAATCCAAGATATATTGAACCTTTTGAGATCATTGAGTGGATTGGTAGTTTTGCTTATAAGTTATTATTACCTGATCATATGTCTGATATACATACTGTGTTTTATATATCTTTGTGAGAAAGTGGGTGTCTGATTTTGGGAAGAGATTATCGGCTAAGGATGTTGAGGTTCATCTGAATCTATAATATAGAGAAGAACTCGAAAGGATTTTAGCATATAATGTAGGGAAATTGAGGAGCAAACATATTCCTATGGTCATGGTGTAGGGGAAGCATAGAACTACCAGAAAGGCTACTTGGGAAAAGGAATCTAACATGAGAAAGTTGTATCCAAGTTTATTCTAACTCATTCTATTTTGAGAATGTCGAGGATGACATTTTCTTAAGGTAGGTAAATTATGTAAGCCTTACAATTTTCAAGATTTTTGTTAACCTATAGCAATCAAAAATTATTTTAGGAGTCATTATAAGTCCAAATCAAAAACTGTCTTCACCAGAATATTTATAATATTGTACTTTAATTACCCTATTTTTTATAATTTTTGGGCACCGTTAAAATTTTTTAAGAAATCGACACATGTCAGTACAAGTGAGATTTTCGGGACCGTTAGGTGTCTGTTATGCAAACTGGTTTCACCATAATCTTCTAAATAAAATTTGCTAATTTATGAATATTTTTTTTGTAATTTTTGGATTTAAAATTATAAAAGAATTTTAATAAAATTAATATTTTAATATTAAATAATTATAATAATTAATATTTTAATATAATATCTCATTACACTATTATATAATATGATATGATTTGTTTTTTTTTTCATGTTTTTCCCAGACAGAGATAGATTAAAGAAATTAGAGAGAGAGAGGAGAGAGAAATGAGAAAATCTTAGTTTTGGGCGACTTCAGGCTTATTTCGTCCGTCGGCCTAGTTGGGAAACTTTTTCGTCTCAAGATAAGTCACATTATGCCCATCTCAATTTTCAAAAATGCATAATTTTTGACAGATTTTTCTATTAAAATTTTGTATCCATTAGCGAAAAACATGGATAACTTTGAATAGATAAAAACTTTCACAGCATAACTTTTTATATGTTATAGAAATTATGATTATGCACATTTTGAATATTTTCTAAAAAAATTATGATGGGTGTTTTGAAATTTATGAGATTTTTATTGAGTAGAAAATTATCTAGATGTTAAAAAATAGTTGTGTAGTACAATAAAAGTCTTAAAATATCATTTTACACTATTCCTAATAATTTGATAATTTTCTGAAAATATGCATTTTTGCCTAGTTGGATTTTCTATTGTCTACCGTTATACAACACTATGAAATTTCAATACATACTCAATTACTCTTTAATTGTTATAATCTGATGATATCTGTTGGGAGCCATAAGGGGCCAGAATCCTCTGAGATTTTATTTATGTCAGGGAACTACTATGAGCTATAAGGGGCTAGAATCCTTTGAGATTATATCTAAGATAGAGATATGTGATATGTTCTGATGCTATAAGCACAAATAAAAATGGAGTCATAAGGGGCCATAATCATTTAAGATTTTATCTGGGTCCAAGAAATGTAATATGAACAGCTCTGTAATATGAATTTCAATTTATTTATTTATTCAGTATTGTTATTTAAATAAGGGAATAATTATTATACATTTATTACATCTCTTAGTATATTGATTTATTTAAACTACATTTAACTGCTTTTAAATATTCAGCAAAATATTTGATAAAAGAATATTAAAAATTTAGATTAGTTTGTGTGGCTTGCTGAGCTGTTGTAGCTCACTGTGATTTTGTTTCTAATTTTAGGATCTAGGAAGGGGAAGGAGTTTGTGGACTAGCATTTTATGATCAAATCCGACGTCATAGGTATTTACTATTTTGATTTTTGTACAGTCATGACTAGTTAAATTTATAGTTCTGTAGCTCTTCCATGTAGCCATGTACTATAGTGTAGATATTTATTTTGATGAAATGAAACAAACTTGGTGGATGAGTTTATTCTTAATATTTGGATATTTTAGTAGCTTTATACTTTGTTTATTATTTCAATGAATATTGACAAAAAATTTGAAATAATTCCAAAACTAGATCTTAGAATTTGTTTGTCATGACTCAACACGATAGGACCTGTCCTGGTAGGGTTGGGTTGTGATAGAAATGAATGCAGTATTGCCTCCTGAGAACTCTCTAAATGTACTTTGTTTCATCTATATGCTTTGATTTTTAATTTGAGCTAATCTTACTAGATGATTTGTAATCATACATTATAATATATGATGTCATTCAACTAATCGTACTATGTGATCTAAATTTGTAGAATTGAAAATTAGGATTTTTTGAAACTCTCTATATATACTCTTATTATAACCTTAGCAAGACTCTTTGGTAGTCAGAGGTATGTTTCTTCTATGAGAGTGTTTCAAGAGAGAGCATTGAGCAAAGGAGAGAAATGGTGAGGTTATGTGAGAGAGAGAAGAGCCTTGTGGAATTCAAAGGAGTGTGAGAGAGGTTTTCACATACTTTCTCTATTCAATTTGCACCTGAGTTCCTCTGGTTGTGTTAGTGATTTTCTTGAGAGAAGCTTTGTGAAGAAGCCTTTGGTGTCAAGGCTGTTGGCTGCTCCACCGCACTGAGGAGATGAAAGAGATTTTGGCTACTTTGCTATACCGAGGAGGTGAAAGGAAATTTAACTACTCCGCTGCACTAAGGAGGTGAAAGGGATTTCAGCAACTCTGCCAAATCGAGGAGGTGAAATGAGAGATTCTTTGAGATCAAAAATTCTGTATAGGCTTCTCTACCTAACCATGAACTGAAGGAGAGTCACTATTTACTAATGTAATACCCGAAGAGAGGACATTCGAGGAGTGGACATAGGTCAAGTTGACCGAACCACTATAAAAATCTATTTGTATTCTTTTTCTTTTCACATTTACTTTCTACATTTTTACTTACCTATGTATTTATTTTTTTACTATATGGGTTAAACTTGATTATCATTATGATACAAAAATTATTGTGGTTAATTGGGATTAATATTTATTTTAAAAAGAAAAAAATCAGAAAGATAAAAACAACAAAAAATTATTATTTACTTTTTCTACAAAATCAAAAACACAAAAAGATTAATATTTGTTTGGGTTGTGATTTCATTTATTAAACTGCTTCCG